>BSBM01000316.1:29610000-30263333 GCA_027924585.1 Larix kaempferi
AAGGTAATCCGATTGTCTACGTTTCATCTTCTTGCTCCATATTCCAAAAAGTTGTGTAGGTAGCTCTAATATTGCTTTTTGACGTTCAGATTTCTGTTTTTCCAAAAGTCCATTGCGACTAACGCGTCATGAGTGGCCAGCATTAACTTGCACTAGCCCAACAAAAAATTATTAATTATTAAAAATATTAAAAAAACTAAAAATTTATTTTTAAAACTTAAAAAATAGTAACAATTATTAATTAATTATTAAAAACCTTAATTATTAATTGTTAATAAAAAATAATTATTAATTATTAAAAAACTATAAAAAAAAAATTTAAAACTAAAACTTAGTTTTTTAAATATAATATCATTATTAATTTACAAAATTATTTTTATAATATTATACATCATTTATACAAAAGATAATATGATCAATTTTACAAAAATAACATAATTTTATTTATACAAAACATAACATAATTTTATGAGAGATATTAATTACAAAATTATTTTTATAATATTATAGGTCATTTATACAAAAGATAACATGTTCAATTTTACAAAAATAACATAATTTTATTTATACAAAACATAACATAATTTTATGGGAGATAACTAAAAAATATTACACCTATATATTATATATTATAATAATAATATTGAGGCCTTAATTATAATGAAATATATGTAATAAAATGGAATTAAGTTGTTATGTATTAGATAGATAAGTTAGGTAGTACAACTCTTTGAGTAGTAAATAAAAGAATATCAATCTCAAATCTCATTATATTGTGTGATCCCATATAATAAAATTAGGTATTTTTCATCTTTCATCAATTTTGTGACTTGTTTTATAATCTCGTTGGAAAATGGACTTCAAATATAAATAGAATATATTATTTTATTGAATTTTTAAAATAATTAACATGGTTTTGTATTATATGTTATGTAGTAAGTTAATAAGGAAAATTTTAGGGATAAAATTTAGCCATGGGTTAATTTGAAGTGTTTTTTTTCAAAAAAAAATATTTGCCAATTTCTTTTTTCTTAAATTAATTATTTTACTTTAAATACAGCAAAATTTTCCCAAAACTATAAAAAATCTTAAAATTTTGAATATTTTTTTAAAAATATCACCAAACATTTTATGATGGGAAATTTAAGAATTAATAAGATTTGTCAAGATCTCTATAATTTAACAAAATTATAGATCCTTAAAATTTTCCCCTATAAACACTTTATACCTTATATATTAATTACTATGACTTATTAACACATTTTACAAGAATTTATTATAATAAACCTTTGCAATATAAAAACTTCTAACATATTAACTATTAAAACTTCTTTGATAACAAAAACATAAAAATAAATATTTTCTTTACAAAAATAATTGTTTTATTTTATTAAATAGCTTCTCTCCTAAAATCTTGGAGGCACTATAAGTTATCTCATCTCTTCATATAAACAGAATTCCCATGTTCTTAAATTCATCTTCTTACTTTAACAAGATATTAAAAACTAAAATTACAATATAAACAAAATATTTTAACTATATAATTTTATTATAATAAATTCTTTGAATAAATCGACATGGCTTTCTTTTATATGCCATGTAATAACTTCATAAACCTTACTCTTATAACTACCTTACGTGCTAGTTAATCCAATGTAACCTATTATAAGGCTATTTTAAATGCCTTCACAATAAGAGAAGTCATAAGACTCATAACATACTAAGTTATATGCGTTAATATCCAACATGTAATATATTTTATAAAGATTGTTTTCCTCTTCCTTAAAGAGTTACTTTCTCCCCCATAGTATGGTTAGAGAGTTATTATAAAAAATGACAATGTTCCATTTTATAAATCGTATCATGAGAGATATGGTTGAACTCGATGTGGTTATGGTTGAATTTATCTTAATCTATCCTTCTCATGACATAAGTAATATGCTTACCATTGAGCAATCTAGGTTTTCATTTAGCGATCATTTCACCATGGCACTTCTTCTCTTTTATAGCATAAGAAGTATCTTCTCTTTTTGGCTCCACAGTCTCTCAAGTATCGTCTTTCCTTTTAATGTAGGCAAAATGAGTTCAAGACTATTGACTTCCTACTTTGAATGACATGGTTTGAATGACATGGAGGAAAACACTCCACTCAAATTGTACATGAACAACATTAACATGGTTTCAAGTTTTTAATGATGTTTTCTTAAGTTTTGGTGGACATTCCAATCACAAATTATCATTTCCTCTTCGAATTTTCACAACAATTCCCAAGCCTTCACAGGGTCTTACTAGCCATAAATCCATGAGGTTCTCTCAACAATTGCAAGAATAACAACCATGGTTTCACACAAGTACCTTCATGAACAAGGAGAAGAAGAACATTTGAATGAGAGAATGGAGATTGCTCAAACATTGATCATTAAAGATGAATGCTCCTATTTTAAATAGAGGATAGTAAGAATGATCCATGAATGAGAGGGATCATGGTTTCCCCCAAAGAATGGCATAAGACAAGTGCGCTTCCAAGAAGCATGGGGAAACATACATAGGACCAACCAACTCAAAGAATGACAGGAAATGTTTGTAAGGAAGCATGGGCAATGAACGTCATGGAAAATTTTAAGGATCCAAAATTTTCTTTTAAGTGTAGAAACCTTGGCAACTTTTACTAATTATCAAATTTCCAACCATAAAATGTTTGGTAATTTTTTTTAACATTCAATTTGTTTAGGATTGTATATACTTTTTGGACAATTTTAGCTATGCATAGAGTCAAATTTTGTAATCCTATGGAATTTGGGCGAATCATACTAGAAAAAATGGAAATTGACAAATATTATTTTGGGAAAAAACCTCTTAAAATTTGTCCATGGGCTAAATTTCACCCCTAAAATTTTTTGTGATGAACAATTTACCTTCAAAGGATAAGTGTTCAATCAAATCACCCATGCACCCCTTTTCATCTTCCCTTCATGTGGTATCATCGTCCCCTTTTTGCTTCTCAGCAACCTTTATGGTGGATTTATATATTATGTATATTACTTTTATTTACGATTTTACAACATGAGCACACCATGGAAAACATAAAAATCACATCATAATTCTAGCCCACCATTGAGACTCATACATATTTTCTAGTAAGACTTTAACCTTGAGCTATGCACTAGGAAAATTTACAATACAATTACATTATTCACACATAGAGTCATTTAAGTGGCTGGTACAACCTCATTATTTGAATAATACATATTTAATGGATTATAATACAAGGAGCCAAACCAAAATATTTGATGAATAATTTATAATCTTTAGATATTAATATGATTAAGAATATTTTGTGCCAATTATGTCATTTATTTGATGATATATTACCTTCAAGAGGCAAGAAAATGTGAGTATAAGTGAGGCGGGAGGAAATTATGAACATGAATAATGATTAGCAAAACCTAAGTTAAAAACTCTACTTTTTCTAAGTGGACAATGTTTCTCATTTATTTTTGATTAATTTATTGATAATTATTTGTCTTTATTTATTTTATATATATATATATATATATATATATATATTGTTGGCAAAGTGGTGGAACCTCCTTGACTAGCAAGTTTGCCTTTGGCTAAGTTACCTAAGCCGTCAAAATCACGAGGGGATCGCACCCGGCCTAGACCGCACCAACCCTTAACATGGTTGGATTTTTTTGTATCCACGAGATTAGAACCGGCGACCTTTCCGCTTAAGGGGTGTCTTAACCATACCTCGCCGCCAACTATTCTACATCTCATGGATTATATATATATATATATATAATTTGGTTTTATGTTTCAATTAAAAAACAAACACACTTACAAATACAAATATTTATAATAAAAAAATTATATGTTTTCATTTTAAATACAAATATTTACAATAAAAATATATATATTATGGGCCTAACGGTTAAGAGCATGTGTTTCCTTCTAGGAGATCATAGGTTCAAATCCGGAGGGGTAGGGTATATACACCTCTAGTAGTTAAACAAACAAGGGGGTCTCATACACCAAATTGATGTCTAATTTCGCTGTGACCTTAAAAATAGATTATTATTATTATTACTACTTCTTTTGAACATAATAAACCTAGTAGCAAATATACTACTCTTCATGAAATCCAAGAATATGAGCATTTCTTTCCAAGAAACTGACAATGGGATAACCATGTAAAATAACTAGAATGAATGAGACTCAAGGGTATGAACTAAGGTTAATGGGAAACAAGGCAACGAGCAAATTGCCCCTCAAATTTCATCCTTTCTTACAAAGTCATTCACAATTGAAACATACACATTGTTGAGCGGGAGGAAACATGAAGTAGAAGTCGGCTTAAATTCTTAACTTGTAATTTAATTTTGGAGCTTGATACCTTAAGAGAGTATTAATGTAAATTTAAATCTTAAATACAAGTAGCATATATTAATGTGATTAATTAGACAGTACGGAATCACTGAGATCTAAGAAATAGAACGAAACTTATGCACTAGACAGACCCCCTCGACGAGCGAGCCTCTGACATTGGAGAAGTTGGATCGGAAATAAAGCCTTATCTTACATTTATAAATCTAAAGAGTAAAATACTACTTACAGCTTAGAAGGGAAATCAGCACAGTAGATTACCAAATAAATGGGTGCCAAGATATCTAAAGATGTGCTGTTACATAAGGCAGTTCAGAGTGGCAACCGAGATGCTGTCAACGCTTTTCATCAACGTGGGGCAAGCTTGGAGTGGATGGATAAAACAGGAAGAACACCTCTCATTCTTGCATGTACAAGGCCCCAGTTATTGGATATGGCCATCACATTGATCAACTTGGGTGTCAATGTAAATTCATACCAACCTGGGTCTAATGGAGGAACTCCATTACACCAAGCTGCTGTTAGAGGCCTTGCCAAAACTGTAACATTTCTGCTTTCACGTGGAGCAAACCCTTTTGCAATCAACGATGATAGTCAAACACCTCTTGGGCTGGCAAGGGCTAGGAATCATGCCTCTGTGGTTAGGATAATTGAGGGATGGATTTCTTTCTTTTCTGGTGTCATTTGCGAACATTCTGTACTTGAATTCTCTCTTCTGCAGGAAAAAATTTGGGCTGTGGTGTTACCTTCACACAATCCCAGAGGGCCTCCAACACTTGAGCTTGTTATTTATTCAACACCAGAGGCTTGTCAACCAAGGACAATTATTTCACTATCTAATGTTGAAATTGAAGAACCCAACTTCAGTTTGCCGGATCCTGTGTTAGTGCTGTTTGACAAGAGCACAAATAATAGATACATGTTTGTTTCTGAATTTGAGGGAGTGAAACAACAATTGCAGAGATTATATGAAGCCTGCAGAGGGATACCTCAGAATAAAGTGACTAATCATTATTTGCAGAACACAAACCAACATGCCACAGTACCTCTTCTAGAAGATAATACAGAACTTGCTAAGGCAACTGCTGCTTCAGTGCAATCTGCATCACAAGGAGGAATTCCTCTCCCTCCATCTTACCATCCACTAGAAATTCCCACAAATGATCCCACTCCTGGGCCATCAGTTGCTGCAATTACTGCATCGTTACCTGTTTCTATTGCTTCATTTTTTCGTTTATTAGAAGGTCATGGCCTTAGTTGTGATGATGGTCCAACAGTTTATCCATCCATTAATGATTCGTCTCCCACTGAAGATAATTTGTCAATTACATATCAAATTAAAGGTGATGAATGGACAGTGTGGAAGGAAGCTACTACTACCTCGGGCTGGGTTTTCTCTGTATATAAATTATCTACCCCTCATTTTTTTCCTCCGGATTCTGTCAGTTCTGGATTCTTTGAATTCTCTTCTTAATTGGTGTTTAATTTTGTCAGTTCTGGATTCTTTGAATTCTCTTGTTAATTGGTAATTAAATTTTAATTGGAGTTGTTTTTCACTCAATTTCATGTACATGTAATTAAAATTTAAGAATTTAAACTTATTTTCCATTTCCTATAGAGGCAAGTGGGAATTAGAAGAGCTAAGTTATTTTGAATGGACCTTAATAATCATCATCACTATATTTTAAAAGTATTACAAAAATAATTTTATAAATAAAAGACAGTATTTTTCATTTCCAATTTTAAAATAATTTTAAAATATTTTTAAAATATTTTATATATATAATTCTTTCACTATATTTTAAAAGTATTATAAAAATAATTTTATAAATAAAAGACAGTATTTTTCATTTCCAATTTTAAAATATTACAAAAATTATGTATTTTTAAAATATTTTATATATATAACTCTTTAACTTCATTTTATGTTTATAAAAAAATATTGTATTATTATTATGTTTTAAATTTACAATCATTTTTTCTTATTTATTTTTACAAATATTTTAAACCAAAGTTTTTAATTGTGATTGTTTTCTAATCTAATCACAATAACATGTGGTTTCAAATTAGATTTAAAATATTTAGAACCGCATATATATAAAACTACACAAATTAAATAAATTAAAACCATATACATTGTATTACACATTTCCTCAACATTTAAAAAGAATTGCATCTATGAAAGATTTGATCCCTCTCCTCTCTTAGTAGATCCCCTTTAAGATGAATCTATGCTGGTGACATGCATCAAAAGCCTGCCTAGCTTTTTCCGGTGCTTTCATTTTTGTTTGAGCTTAATTCTCACCTATTCAATCCTTTCCCTTTGAATGGTTTCCTAAACTTCTCTTTGAATTCTTTTCTTAATTGGTGTTTATTTTTTGTTTCCTTGCACTTTAAAATTCAGATACATCTTTTAGTCTTCATCCATTTTTTCTTTGCATTCATGTTCTCCAATTGTCATTCACTAAATGTCATGTACATGTTAAAATTTAAGAATTTAAACGTATTTTCCATTTCCTATATTGAAATTTAGTCTCAGAAAAATAATGAAAATATTTAATGGTACACACAAAAGACAACCAATTTCAAACCTTGCTTATAGTGCTTAGATCTATTTCTTGAATTACATTACAAATTATGTACAATAAATAAGAAACTCGGAATACAATAAAGGATACCCTAGTTATATGGCAGAGGGACATAGATTAAGGAGATGATGATTCCATGCAATGATTCTATGGGTACACAAAGGTGTGAAGTAGGGCAGGGATGTAGGATAGCCAAGTCAAAGTGCATCCCATCGCACAATAGAATATCGTAAAAGATACCCTCTTGTCATGCAACATGACATAATCATTGACCAAGGAGAGGGAGGACATGCCCCAAGGGATGCGTTAATTGAGGAGGGAAAACACTCTAAGTAAAGAAATGATTTTCACACTTTTATTTGAATCCCTTTCTCATTATGGATTAGTGTGGATAGGTTGACCTATGTATGCAAGTTAGATATTTTATCATGTAGCGAAGTTCTAGGGTGCTTTGGACCTCGTAGTGATGGATATAGACAAATTGGTTGGGCTCCACTTAGAAGCGATCCCACCCTTCAAGGAGGACTCATAAATATTCTACTCCATTGGTTTGGCCATGAGGACTATATGAATATTAATGAGCAAGAACGATCACCTCTATATGAGGAAAAAGGAAGGCCCCAATATACATGGATACCACAATATTCTTGATAAGAAGCTATAAATAACACAAATTAGATACCATACATAGGCTAGGAAAAAGGAAGGCTCCAATATACATGGATGTGGAGAGAGGAGGACAAAGTAGTATACATGAATTACTTCAAACTTATTTATTTAAATTGGCCTAGGTATAAACAACAATAGTTATCAAATGAACTATTGATAGATAGTTGAAAAATACAATTAGATGCACAAATATCTTCCCCATGGTATACATAAATCCAAGCTAAGAACAATAGCTATGTAATGGATTCCTTGAATTAGTTGAATGGTGAGCTCCTTTGAACAACGATTATGATAGACTACTAGCTGATTATTTGGTCTTCCAAATGCATATGCCATCCCCAAATTTATTCACTTACAATTTTAAAGGTGTGCATACCAATGCTCGTTCCTACAAAAACTTATTACCCCATAAACTCAACGGTCTATAAGTACTTGACACAATACCATGCATAACCTATTAAAACTCAATGGCTATCTCATCAAGAATATTGAGTTCTATAAATGAAAGTAGGGAAGATATGAAGTAAAATTGGTAAAGCCTCCTAGCTAAGTATATAATGTATAAACAATGCCACATATCCACATAAGGAGATCATGTGCAATTTGTAATATACCGGGATGGAAATTGTGGTCTACATGTTTTTCCAAATGTTTTGCAGTGACCCTATTTCTCTTGTTGCATAGGTAGTGGAAAAAAATCTTGTGAAATTTATCCTGACTATATTGAACACCTTTTGCACTTGTTTGGAATAAGTTAGGAAGAGAGGGATATATTATTAATATTTGTTTATAAATTCCCAATTTCAAGATGAACTTTTTGCTTCACATGCTAATGTTAATTCATCTCTGAATTTATGGACCTACAATGTCTTTTCAAGCGATGAATTTGGCAATGTGTGACATCCACAATATCACAATGGAAATTGTGATAAGAAAACAATTTGTGAACAAGAACATTTTGCCACTTCATTGAAAATTGACTCAAAGAGGAAACTCGGATAGATTGGGGATCTGCTTTAGATTGAGATTCAAAAATCAACCCAACCTATTGAGCATGGAAAGGACTGTCAATTTTAATGATGTTGGGGTGCTAAAGGATGTGTCCTAACCATCTTGCAATGGATACCCCTATTACATAGACAATTCGTCACAGAGGCTTATTAAGTCTAGCAAGTCATAAATGTGCCTATGTGAAGCTACTAAACTTATGTGAAGTTGACCCAGATCCCAGGTGGATAGGGTTCTCCAATTTTAGGTTGAGATTTGTGCATGTGTTTAAACTATGTATAATCTATGGTCTGGTGTCATGAGAGGGTACCGTATGGGGGTATTTGTTAAATGTGAATTCTCGTCTTGTCATTTGATTATCTGTGTGTATGGTTGAGATGAGTACTTGTTTTTAGAATAAATGGGGAAGTTGAGGTTACCTCTTGTTTTCGGAGGAAATGGGTATCTTAAATGTACTTTTGGGTTAAATCAGCTACCTCCATGTCCCCATCTCATAGAACCAAATAGAGGGGCTTGGGAATAGCTCGAATAAGAGTTAGGGAGGCATGGTGATGGAATTTTGGGACAATGAAGGTCCCCATGAGCCAAATCAAAAGAAAGAGGACTAAGAAGAGGGATCCTTCACTTAAAAGAGGGAAGTGTTGACATAAACTCCCCAACTAGGTCACAAAATGTAAATTGTATGGGTAGGGGTGTGGAACCACCCTAATGCAAACACTACCAACAAAGAGAGGTCATCCATATAAATCCAAATGAGGAAACAATTTTGACTGTTAAAATTTTGGAAAACCGTTAATAATTTATTGGCCTACATTAATTACAGAATATAACCCTGAAGGATTATATGACTAACATCCCCCCCCCTTAAGTTGAAGGGATGTTTGTAAGTCCAAGCATCATTTTGAATTTTGAATTTTTTTTCTCTTCTAAGCACTTTGGTGAAGATGTCTACAATTTTCTCACTTGTGGAACAATGTCTCAAATGAATACTCTTGGACTCTACATGATGTCGAATCATATGGTACTTTGTATAAATGTGCTTGGTCTGATCATGGAATATGGGATTCTTGGCCAACTTGATTGTAGAAGTATTGTCAACCAAAAGAAGATTAGAATTCACATGTTTCTCCTGCAAATCTACATGTATTTTCCTAAGCCACACAATCTCCTTTAGTGCTTCTACAACTGCCACATATTCTACCTCTATTGTGGAAGCTACTGGAACTGATTGTTTGTGTGATCGCCAAGAAATAGTTGTTGGTCCAAGATTCATAAGATAGCCTGAAGTTGATGTTGCATTTTCTTTATCCCCATCAAAGTCTGAATCAGAATATCCAATCAAGTTAAAGTCACCCACCTTAGAATATTTAAGTCCATAATATTGAATTCCCTTCAAGTACTTTAGAATTCTTTTTGCAATAGACCAATGTCCTTCACAAGGATTTTGCATAAACGTGGAAAGGATCCCAACAACAAAAGAAATATTTGTCTAGTGGTGGTAATGTAGATAACCCTTCCCACAAGTTGTGTGTACTTGGTTGCATCCTCAAATTCATTCCCTTCTTTTGATGTGAGCTTCAAATTTTGTTCCATTGGAGTAGAGAGAGGGTTACATTCAGCCATGTTTAATTTTATTAACAATTATTCAATGTACTTATTTTGGGAGATGAATATGTAGTTTGGATAATGATTCATTTCAATGCCCAAGTAGTAGTGAAGATGTCCTAAGTCTGTCATGTCAAATCCTTTCTTCAATTCTTTATTTATGGATGCAATATAGTCTTCTTTGTTCCCTGTCACGAAGGGATCATCTACATACACCACAAGATATGCAATAGTTTTGCTAAATTTCTTGACAAAAAGAGTTGCATCATTAAGACTAAAGAGATTAAAATTTAATTTCAGAAGAAGTTCAGTTAGCTTTTTCTTGACAAAGAGTTGCATCGTCAAGATTAAAGTGCTTAAAATTTTATTTCAGAAGATGATCAATTAGCTTTTCATACCAAGATTGTGGTGCTTGTTTCAGGCCATATAAATATTTAATGAGTTTACACACCTTTTGATCTTGGCCCTTCATAACAAAACCTTTAGGTTGAGACATGAAAACATTCTCTTTCAAGTCTCCATTCAAGAAAGCAATATTCACATCCATTTGATGAGATTTCCATCTGTTTAGTGTTGCCAATGCCAATAGAATATGAATGGTAGTCCATAAAATTCTCATCATAATCAATGCCTTCTTTCTGCACATAACCTTTTTCCATGAGCCTCTCCTTATGCTTGTCAAGTGAGCCATCTGATTTGTACATGTTCTTGTAGACCCACTTGCAGCCAATTGCTTTGGTTCCAAATGGAGGATTCACCAACTTCCATGTCCCATTTTTTATGAGACCATCAAATTATTTCTGCATAGCTTCTTTCCACTTATCATGAGAAATATCTTCTTCAACGGAAGTTGGTTCATATTCAATACATAAATCCAATCCATAATCAAATGAATCTTCCATATCATTTGCATCATTTGTATTTGAATTACCTACATTACCTCCTTCTTCTTGTCTTGTTGAGCCCCTAGTTCATGTTTTTCCAATCTCATTAGGATGAACACTTTCAAGGGTCTTCATGGCCCATTTTGGAATCTTATGTGATGATCCAAATTGCTCAGTTGGTTGAGATGGTGTGGTCTCTCCAAGAATTATCCATCTAACCCCTTCAATCACATCATCCAATCGAAATTCCACTTCTGATGAGGATGGGCATGAATATGGAATTTCAGAAGAAGATTCTAGAGGTTGATCCAAGATAGGAATCCCCTCTTCAATATTTGGAATCTCATTATCAAATTCATGATATCTATTTATACGAGTAAATTTGTCAAGATGATCAAGTTGTTGCTCAATGGTCTTGTCATTTTTAGAGAATTCAAGAAAAATGTCTAGAAAGAGTAAACTTTTTATTTACCTCATCATAAATAGGGTATGCCTTGGAGGAATTTGAGTACCCCAAGAAGATACACTTCCAACTTATAGCATCCAATTTGTTTCGTTGTTCTTTCAGAATTAAGGCATGACATGTGGAACCAAAAACCATGAGATGTTTTATTGAAGGAATACAACCATGCCACATTTCATAAGGGGTATTTTTATCAAGAGCATGTGATGGACTTCTCTTTTCCAAATATATTACACAAATAAATGCATCACCCCAAAACATCAATATCACTTTTTTGAAAACATCATAGAACCAACCATATTTAAGAGTGTCATGCTCATCCTTTCGGCTACACCATTCTATTGAATATTGTATGAAATTTTTGTTTGATGCTTAATTCCATATTGGAGAAGACAGTTTTCAAATTCATTAGATGTATATTTTCCTCCATTATTAGTACATAAAGTGATTGTATGTGATTGTGCTTCATTTTGAATCCATACATGAAAACTTTTAAATGTTTAAAACGCTTGTGATTTATCTTTCAACAAGTATACCTAACACATCCAGGTGTAATCATAAATAAAAGACATGATATATGTATTGCCATTAGCAGATGGAATAGGCATTGGGCCACACAAATCAGAATGTATCAACCCATATTTTCTAAATCTTCTAGAACTGGAATCATAAAAAGATTGTTTGTTATGTTTTCCAAGGATACATGCATCACATTGCTTCAATTTCCTTGGAACGGTAGGCAAACCGGAAAAACTCTTATTTTTCAACAAATGAAGGCTATCATAGTTAGTATTCCGACATTTAGCATGCCACAAGAAACTAGATGATAATGTATCTTCATCATTGTGAGATAAGTAGGCAAAATTCTATGCACAAGCAAATGTCCCTTTCAATTTCAACAACCATTCATCTTCAATTCCTATCATAGCAACCATGTTGTTAGAAGCCCTCATTATTTCAACTTTGCCATTGAAGATATGAATAGAATGGCCTTACTGTCAAATATGCACAATATACAACAATTTCCTCCATAACTCAAAAAGATAGAGAACATCATGCAAAATAAAATATGGGAATCCAAGCAACTTAAGTCTATTAGTGTCAATTCTCGAAGGCTTGAGACTTGATTTATTTGCAAAATATACTATACCATCTATTTTTTCATTGAAATATTCAAAGAAGTCTCTTTGAAAGGTCACATGGCATGTTGCACTTGTGTCAAGTAAGCAAGCATCTCTCCAAGAAGCAATTGAAGTGTTTAAAAAAATTCTTTAGTTACTCCAATATTGCAATGAGCAACAATGTAATGAGGGATTTTAAGTGCTTTACCTTTTTTCAAAGCAAATGCTTTACCTTTGTCTTGTTTCTGGCCATGTTTGTCTTTGATCTTCTCACATGGAGCTCAACAATGATGTGCATCAAGTCCATTCTTTCCACAATGAACACAGTGACGATCCAATCTGTCATCTCGATTATGTCTACCCCCCTTCCTCTGAAGTTCATCTTTCTATGTCCTCTTATATTGCCTTATCCTTTAGAAGAATCTTGTGGTTGTTTCTTTTGAGCAAGGCACGCAGTCTCTTCAGTGGGCTATGTTATTTTCTTTCTGGAGGCTTTATCATGTTCTGCAACCTTCTCCACCAAAGAGTCAAATGCAATGGACTTCATTAGGCCACTAGCTTGCAAGGATTCAAGGTAGTGTGAACACGTAGGGTAGAGAGATTTAATAAGAGATGTGAGAGGAATGTCGATCTTTACTCCAGTGGAATCTATGTGATTCTTGATGGATTTGATCTCAGAAGATAAAGTCATGGGATCATCATCCTTCAACTCTAGGTTGAAGAGCCTCACCAACAATTGTATAAGTTGCAATTTTGAATGTGAATCGTGTACAAATTTTTCAATTTCTTTAAAGCACCATAAGAGTCTTTAAAAGGAAATATATGATGATTTACCTCTTCACTTACTGTAGTAGCGATCAACGCATATGCTTTATTATTTTTGTTCTTCCATATAACAAGTTCTTTGTTTGTTGTAGGCAGGGTAGGTGCAACTTTATTCTCTCCTTCACATATGTCATCCTAGAGGTCAAAATCAGAGTATGTTTAATCTTTCTCGACCACTCTAGATAAAATATTCCGCTTAACACCACATCGACAATTTAAATTCTTCCAATAAAAATTGAGAATGTTGAATCCACTATATAATAGTCATTGAATTATTTCTTCAAAAGTGTAGAATGACTTAAAATTTTAAACAGAGAAAAGAAGGGTTTAAATGCGAAAAATAAAATTTCTTATATTGTAATTGACAACCTGCATGCGTGGTCATAGGATTTTGGATCAAAATATATGAATCCAAAACCCCTCGATCTCTGAGTAGCACGATCATACATTACAACCATAGTAGCACAATTCAGTCGTATTGCCACTTCCCATACGAAAATTCAGAGGGTGTATGATATCGACGTATATTCGGTGTGGTAGGATATGGTATGGTCAACATATTGTTGACCATGTCGTACTCGTATTTGTATTTGTATATATACGATTGAATACGACAATGGAATATGGGCGACCTGGTCGACGAGTTGTAGGTTGGATTTTGAAATGGGGTTTAAAAAACAAAATTGAGGTTTTGATTATATATATTAACATGATTTATACTTGAAACTTCACAAGCTAAGTTCAATAATAGATTTTGGGGGCAAACTCGCAAATTTTAATAACATATTTTGACTTCGAGGTGGACACAGGAGTTTGAAACTTTGATAATGGACCAAAGACGTGGATAGATGTTTTATATATTTGAATTCTGAAGTAAGAGGTTACTTTAACTTTCTATCTTCTCGCACCTCTAAGACTCTATCCTATCGTGACTGCAGTGATGCATCATCAAGAGGTATGTTCGTGACTTCGTCAATTTGTCCATATGATTGAATTTTATTATAGTTTTGTGACTTAGTTATTTAAATTTTAGTTCGCATATAGTTCTTTAGTAACATAGTTACCAAATACTATGTTGAAACTTGAAGTTAATATATTTTAATTTTCACATAGTTTATTATTATTTAATATTAGTTACCAAATTTTGTGTTAACTCTTAATATATTTTAATTTGCTTATATTTTATTTTATTAGTTAGTATTTGATAATTTTCTTATATTTTATTAGTTAGTATTTTACTATTTAGTATGTTAAAGTTTTAATATAGTCTGTCTTAATATATTTTTATCTCGACCAAGGTAGGGATATACTTTTCCATGAGAAATCAAATTGCTTTGACATTTGATTTTTTTACATTTTTATAAAGTTTACTTATATTTCCAAAAAAAACTTATATTAAACTATTTTAAAAATAAAATTAGAATTTTCAAATTTTAATATTTCAATTTTATAATTGGTAAAGTAAATTATTGATAAGAATTAAATCCCTATAAGATTATCAGAAAAAATAAAATAAAAAATATAAATATTTCTTAAATTGCCACATTACCTTTTGCATTAATGAAGATGTACTGTTTGGAGGCAGCATCTAGACTATTTTAAAATTCCATTCAGATGTTTTTCTTGCCAAAAGACTGGTCATATCCGTGCTCACTGTCCGGAGATCCCGGTACCTGTGCAACCAAAACTTTCACCTGCACGTGAGGTTACTTTGAATACTTTTTCGAATGCCCATTCTCCGGTTTCAAAGGAGCCGGTTTTGAACACGGGTAAGTCTTTGCCGCATTCTATTCCCCCCTATCCTGACCTATCTAATGCTGAATTAGATGTTATTATGGATGTTGAAGCCTTATTGGATAAGAAAATTGCATCTGGGGATGTAGTTTTGAAACTTGATACTCTGGTGGTGAATGATTCCTTTAATCGTCGGGAGATCCTACCTGAAAAACCTCTGGCTTGTTGGGACCTGTTTGGGGGGAGTACTGTGCCGGATTCGGGGGTTTCTGTTCATAAAAACCTTCCTAGTGAGGGTTTGATTGGGGGGTCTTTGGCTAGGGAGTATGTTGAGGGGGATTTGGTTGTTCAGAAGGATTCCGCACCGGGTTTATTTATACCTGAGGAATCAGAGATTTTGGGGAATGCGGGTTATGAAACATCTGGTAAAGTTGATTTCCTTACTCCGTTACCGATATTTTCAAAAAATCCCTCTACAAACCCTTTGGTCTAGTCGGTAAATTCATTGAGATTCCAAAATGTTACTATTAGAAGAGCTAGGAAGGCGAGTAGAAAAGTGGAGGATTCTGGAGATAGGAATGTGTATAAACATGTTTCTGAAAGGATTGAAATGATGGAGGGGGGTGATATTGGTTCTAATATTTCTGGGGGCCTTAGAGCATGTCCCCCCTGTGATATTGTTCCTTAATGTCCATTTGTTCATTGAACATTAGGGGTTTGGGTAGGGATGTGCGAGTTAGGGCCCTTACAAACCTAATCTCTACTACTCACCCAGGCATTCTTTTATTACATGAGACTATGTGTGAGGATGTGGCTGCAGTTACAAAAGTTGCGGGTATTCTCAATGGTTGGGAGTTGTCAGATGTTAGTTCAAGTGGGATGTCGGGTGGTCTGTTAGTGGCGTGGGACCCCAAACTCTATACTTTCTCTGTGTATAAAAATACCTGGGGCATATTGATGGATGGCATTTGTAGATCAAACGATTTACATTTCTCTATCTTAAACTGTTATGCTCCTTATAAGGACAGACAAAATTTTTGGAATGGATTACAAGATTCAGGTATTTTGAATATTGGCAACTTGATCGTGGCAGGTGATTTGAATTTTACTAGGTTTGCCCAGGAATTTTGGGGTACAAATGCAAAGTTGGATGTATTGGCGGAATACTTTACTGAGTTCCTGTTGACAAAGTATTTGATTGATGTTTGCACTAGTGTTATCACTCCTACTTGGACAAATGGTAGAGGAGGACATGAAGGCATACAAAAAAGATTGGACAAATTTCTTCTCAAAGCTCCTTTCCTGGATTCATGTGTGCGTTATTGATCCTGGGTTGGAAAGAACAAGATTTCGAATCACTGGTCAGTCTTTCTGCAGTTGGATGATAAAGTCCTCAATCATAACTACCCTTTCAAATTTGACTGTTCTTGGCTGTCAAATGATGATTTTGTATATTTTGTCATGGATTTCTGGTTGAATGCTATTGATGATCAGGATTTAAACCCTGTGGATCAATTCTGTTTCAAGTTGAAAGCACTTAAAGGAAAAGTTTCGAATTGGATACATCTTAAAAAGAGGAAGGATAGGTAGACTTTGTTGGATGTGGAGGCTCAGTTACAACATTTATATTCTTATAATTTGGTGGCTCCTTTAGATGGCAATGGTTTTGAGATGCTCAAAACCCTTGAAGCAGAGAAAGAAAACATTATTCCTAAAGAAGAGAAGGAGTGGCACCTTAAGAGTCGGGCTCTTTGGGTAAACTTTGGTGATAAGAATACAAAAAAATTTCACACCTTTGCTTCGACTAGGAGAAACAATAATACTATTTGGAATCTGTTGGATGAGGTGGAAAATGTGGTTGTAGGTGAGCAGGATTTACAGACTTTGGCGAATAAACATTTCAGTTGTATTTATACTGATGATAAGCTCTATGATTTATTATCACAACTTAAGGTTGCAAAACTTTATCCTAAATATTTTGATGATGAGGTTGCTTTGGAGCTGAGTATGGAAGTAACTTCTGAGGAATTGGAAAGGACACTTAAATTATTTGCCAAGGAGGAGAGTCCAGGGCCAGATGGCTAGACGGTGGAGCTGTTCTTGCATTTCTTTGATACCATGGGCAATGACATTTTGAGGATGGTGGAGTATACCAGGAAGCATGGATACATTTCGGGTGCCTTAAATTCTACATTTATCACCCTTATTCCAAAATTCAATGACCCTAAGACATTTGGTGATTATAGGCCTATTGCATTATGTAATCTTGCTTATAAGATTGTATCAAAGATCATTGCAGGTAGACTCAAACCTGTTTTTTCAAAGTTTATTTCGCCAGAACAATTTGGTTTCTTGCAAGATCACAAAATCCATGATGTTGTTGGTATTACACAAGAATTACTTCATACAATTAAGTGTAAGAAGCAGAAATCAATCCTACTTAAAATGGATTTAGAAAAGGCTTATGACAGAGTGAATTGGGATTTTCTGAGGATTGTCTTGATTCAAATTGGGGTTCCAGCTCTTGTTATTAATTGGATTATGGCATGTGTGACTACTACGAGTGTTGCAGTACTTGTAAATGGTGCTCCTACAAATTTTTTCAGTTGTTCCAGAGGGATTCAACATGGTTGTTCATTATCCCCATTATTATTTATGTTGGTTATTGAAGGGTTGAGTCAGTTGATCATACAAGCTCAGCAGGATGGTAATGTTAAGGGCTTGAAAATTACAAAGGAATTATATCTTTCACACATACTTTTTGTGGATGATGTACTAATTGCTGGCAGTGATTTTGAAGGTGAATGGAGGTAGTATAAAGGCATTATTGAATTATTTTATAAGGCATCTGGTATCTGGGTCAGTTTGAGAAATTCTTGTTTCTATGAATATCTTGTTGAGGAAAACATATTGTTAGATATTCTAAATTTGATGCCTTACAAGTGCTGTAAGATTATTGAAGGTTTTACCTATCTTGGCTTTCATCTTAAGCTGAATGGTTGTCTCATTAAAGATTGGAACTGGCTGATATAAAAGTTTGAGTCCAAGATTTCCCATTGGACTTATTGTTTGATGTCTATTGGAGGAAAGCTTACATTGGTTAAGTCTGTGCTCACTGGGATTCCTGTATTCTAGTTCTCTTTACTTCCGGTGCCATGCTCAGTGATTAATTCTTTAAGAAGGCCTCTATTTAACTTGTTATGGACCGGTGGTCTGAAAAGGTCCAGTTTGACTATGATTGGATGGGAAAGGATTTCTTTACCTCTAAATTCTGGGGGTTGGGGGGTTAAATATTTATCTGTTTTCAGTGAATCCCTTCGATTAAAGAGTCTGTGGAGATATTTATTTGGAAATTCTCTTTGTTCGATGGTTATTCAACAAAAATATATCAAAACTAAGGTATCTTACTGGCTGAGGAATCCTCGTAAGAGAGTGAGAGGTGCTTCACCTATCTGGAATGGTTTTTTAAAATTTTATTATTGGTTTGCATATGATTTATGCTGGAAGGTTGGGAATGGGAAAGAAGTTGCAATTGGTGTTGATCCCATTTTGGGGCTTGATGATTCATATATTTTGTCAGCAGAACTTTTAACACTGGTAAAGGAGAAGGGGTTCATTACCTTAGACAATATCAAGAATGATAGGCCTGGAGGATATTGGTACATTGTTGGGGATCTTCATTTGTCTGGAAATGTGGCACTTGAATGGGATTCCTATATCCAATCCTTAAATGTTGTTGGTGTTCGTTTAATCTCTGTGGATGATGAAGTTGTGTGGACTGGAAATGTATGTATGGGCATGGTGACTGCCAGTACTGCTTACAATAGCATTATAAAGAGAAGATGCATCTTTCCTAATCACTGGTGGTATAAGGTAATTTGGCACTGGAATATCCCTCTAAAACTCAAATGCTTCTTATGGTTTGTACTGCAGGATCATTTAAAAACTTGGGATAATCACTCAAATATTGGATGGATGGGTCCTAGTCAATGTATACTCTACAAATGCTGCACTGAATCTACACTTCATCTATTTTTGGAATGTCCCTTCACTAAGAATATTTGGGAGAGATTTTATCACACTTTAAGTATTAGAGTTGAGTGGGGTGGCAGGAATCTGGGACCAGTATGAAATTATGGATAAAAACTTGCAATTTACATTTTACACTTCCAGTCTTTATTTGTTGGACTATATGGTTAGTGCGAAATAAGGTGACCTTTGAAGATCTTACTCCTTGTATTGATAGTGCTTTCAATACTGCATTGTGTCACTATTTAAAAATCTTGAATGATGTGGATTATCCGGTATTGCACAATATTGGAAATTTCCAGCTTATATTAAATGATCATGTTCTGTTATTTGATGGGGTAGCGAATCTGGGAAACTGTGGAGCTGGAGGGGCTATTATACTTAATAAGGATCATTATTTCACACTTCGTCTTAAATGTGGCAAGGGTACAAATTTGAAGGCGGAGCTGCTGGCATTATGGTGTGTCACTCATGTGGCAAACATCTTTGGTCTAGCAAAGGTGAAAATTTTTGGTGATTCAAGAGTCACCATTAAATGGGCAAATGGTGAACTTGATCTAAAGGTGATAAATTTGGTAAGTTGGTGTAACATAATTAAAAGTGAACTTAGTTCATTCAGCTATTTGTCCCTAGAACACATATACAGATAATGTAATTCACTTGTAGATCAGCTATCGAAGATGGCCTTGGAGGATGAAGATGGTTATTTACATCAGGTAGAATATTGTGAAAATCATTCTGGACTAGTATTCCACTTTCTCCAGGAAGGGGTTTCAGTGATGTAATATTTTGTTTTTTTGGGGGGGCGGTTGGACTTTCTTGAACTATATAGATCAAGTGATGATCCTGAATATGAGAGCATTGAATGTTGATATCATGTACTATTTGATTCATTTTTTTGAATAACAATAATATGCTTTTTTTTCGCGAGAAAAAAAAAATGTACATCCACACAGTTCTGGTCGACCACCATATTTGGTGGTTTATGGTTGGTACCTACTGCTATATATTGAGATTGAGAAGGCCTACAAAGGAGCTCACATGAATGTGAGCCAACTGATCCTCCTGTTTATCCTGGTTATCTCTGATTGCAGGAGAGTAACAAAAAGCAATCAGTAAACGTTAAAAGTTGCATCAGGGAGAGAGATAGGATGGCAGCAACAATGGCGAGCTACAGGATAGGGTCCTTTTATATGCCTTGAGTTTTTCTTCCAACTCATAAATGTGTTATATTGTCAAAATCTCTTCATAAAGATTTTGACAATATAACACGTTCTTCAAAATCTCATGAGATTATGAAAAACGGGAAACTTTGGAACATTGCATAATCCAAGATGGATAACGCAACTATGATGAAGAACTTCAGTATTCCTTACTTTATTACACTGGATCAATCTCATCTCGTAGGTCGAGGCACGCAGGAAAATTTGGAACATTGCATATTCCAAGATGGATAACGCAACATCTGATCCGCTTCTCTATGATGAAGAACTTCAATCTTCCTTACTTTCTTACACTGGATCTCTATTGACATCATGCCTTTGCTCAATTATATTTATAATCTTGCTTTTATTGGATGTAAGGAAGGCCTTCGAAAGGAAAGCTCATTGGATTCCAGGACATGTTCTTGTTTTCAGTGCTCTCAGTATCAAAGTGCTCAGCTATATTGTTCATTTGAATGTGAGTTTAAGTTCAAAGGGCACGCAAATAGAGTTTGATGTGGAAGATCAACTCCTTACGGATTGTAGGAGAGTTATGATATGTGTATTCATTGCTTATTTGATTGCTAGAATGGACCGTCGTGGTTTCCAAAATGTGTGGGGGCGATATTGGAGCCTTGATATTTGGTGTTATATTCCATCTGACATATGACCTTTATAACTTACTTGAACCAGTAGGGGAGGACGTTTACCTTGGCGTAGACACTGGCTTATTGCAACAATACCCAGATTATAGAGTATGGTTGATAGCATCCTGCATTAGCCTCTCCATAGTCATTATATCGATCTCCATCGTCATAGAAGTTAAAATCATTTCAAAACTCATGTCTCAAAAGGTTCCGTTAGCACTATCCTTTTGTTGTGATTCCCCTGAACTAGAGTCAAAGTGTAACAACATTGAGGATCACGTTATCAAATGTTGGATTGTGATTCTGCCTCAACTCAACCTAAATGTATCATACCCAGATCAGTTTCGAGTGCATCAATCGGACTCCTCGTCGCCACCATGCCATTTTCTATCATCGAGGAAAAAACCGATCGAACAGTTCGCTAAACCTAGCCCAAAGATAAATCCTTTGATTTTCCTGGAGTAGAAGGGAGTACCTGTATTCAGTAACCATTGCCTAGTTTCCCCTTTCTTTTCAGAAGGCGGCATGGTATTCCTCTTTTCCGTTTCTGAACTTCAACCGAATCTTCCAAACCAAGTTTTTGTTTTTTATTGCTAAAACTGCTAATAAACATTGCCTTGATTTTATTTTATTTTTTGGTCCTTCTATGCTTGCACTTCTCATCACATTTTTCTAGTCAAAGCACACTGACTCAATGTACAAATGAGTTGTTTATGTAAGAGGAATCATTTCACCTGAAACGTTTCTCCTCTTATTGACATGGTTAACTTAGAAAATGGAATATAAGCCATAATTCTCACAAAACTTATGGTATATTATTTGCTTAAAATGAGTTACATTTATAGGAGTAGATCTGGTTTAATAGACTCCTCGAATTTTGGATCTAAAGATCTCTTTCAATCTCTTAGATGTAACAAATTCTAAATAATAGTAAACATTAATTCCAACTCCCTCCCTTAATGTTTACAATACAAAACACAATTGCAAAACAGAAAATACAATACTGAATCTTGTCTGACTGGCCTTCATCAGCATTTACACCCACTTTGAAGTCTCACAGTTTGCGCTCTTTCTTCACTTCATCTTCGAGCTTCCTATTTGACTCATTTAAACTGCAACCGCTTCTGACCATCAATAAAATAATTTCAGTGACTAACAATATTGAGTACTTAACTATGCCAAAGTACATAGCTCGCTGAGTTTGAAAAAGAAGTAGCCAAGTAACTGGACTGTTCTATGGAGATACTCCCATCTGTTGAACACATAGCTGGCGGAATCCAATAGTAATCTAGGAGAGCACTCTGAATACTGAACATATTGAGAAGTTCGTAATACAAGTGACCTTTACAAACTTCCAAACACACACATACTCTTTCTTTTCCATGAGACAGCACAATGTTCTTGCTGACATACATAGCTCGATGTATTCTTTAAGAAACACAAGCTCTTCACGAACTGTAAGAGGAAGCACACCCAATAAAGAAATATATAGTTAATAAGAAGCTTATCACAATTTGAACACTATATTCAAACTACACGCCAAATAAAAGAAAAACACAATCTCTATGCAGTAGCACGCTTCAAAATAATAACTGGTGATCTTTGTACAGATCCTCACTGCATCGTGACTGCATCCTATAATAGGTGTTGGGCCTAACACCATCTTTAATCTAGCAGCCATCAACCTCTCAAGCAATTCAATTCAATTTGATAGTTGTAGAAGGGGTAAAGGATTTAATTGTAAATTCATAACTGTTTTGGCGGTGACTCCTTTCCGGAGCTCAAATTGCCATGAATCGCTAAAACAACATGATTCTTGTCAACAACGAGTGCATTCGTTTCAATACCAATGACCAATAACATGTATGCCATGGATTGGCACAACCATCAATATGAAATAGATCTATTGGACGCAGATGTCCAAACGAGACAACAATCTGGCAGATATTTCACTGGACAGAGACGGACTAAATCAATCGTGCAGCTGCTATCTTTCACGGGGAATCTCCTCTCCAATCAATGATTCTAAGCGGTTGATGAGAGGAGGAAGGACTGAAAACGTCCTCTTCATACGTTTGTTGATAAAAAAATTCCCACAGCACAATGTACAATAGCAACTCCCGCACACAGATTCTATCCAAACACACACAGAAAAAATTAACACACAACATCACAACCTACGCCTAGAGCAGATTACTTCTCACAACTCATATTCATGGGCACTCCCATGAGGGATATAAGCCTAGCTAGGCTCTGATACCAACTTAGAAAATGGAATAGAAGCCATAATTCTCACAAAACTTGTTGTATATTATTTGCTTAAAATGAGTTACATTTATAGGAGTAGATCTGGTTTAACAGACTCCTTGAATTTTGGATTAGAATATCTCTTTCAATCTCTTAGATGTAACGAATTCTAAATAATAGTAAACATTAATTCCAACCGGTTATGCATCTTTTGACTCCTAAATATTCGTTGCTTTATTCCTATGTGATTTTTCAAAGCATCCTCAACAATTTCAGTATTGTTGTATTCATGTTCTACTACCTCCGTGGAACTATAGACTCTCCTTGACTTCTTTGGACACACAACAGGGTGAGTTTTGTGTTATTAGTAGTTAAATGGACACTCGTGCCAATTCCAAGGGATCATTACTTACAACAAATAATGCATGTTATTCATATAGCATTGCTTTCTTCCAAAGGAATTGTTGGCATGGGCACCTCATTACTAAAACCAGAGATTCTATGCCATTCATTCTTCTATCTTCTTCTTCATCACGTTCATGTGTGTGTGACCACTGATCGGTCGAGAAGCTTGTGAAGGAAAAGAGGGTCATGAAAATCTCAGCGCCCAAGTAAAAGCCTTCACATTTCCAACTTTTAACCAAGAGAGATCACAAATCACAAATCAGCTTAGCATTAGATCAATCATGGGGAAGAAAGGAATTGGCATTAGACTTAGGGAAAGCAACATTGTCAAAACAGGATGCATCATTTTGGTTTTTGTGTGCTCTGCACTCTTATTGTGGGGTTACAGTAACTAGTGATCATTACTAGTCTTGATGTTTTTAAAGAAACATGCGCCAACGTCTAGTTCCTTCAACACTGCAGGGGAAACATTAAATATTCAGAATTTGAATTCAATAGAGAAGGATTAGCACTATGTATTGCAATAGGGAAGGGACAATACTACTGCTTCAGATGGATTAATTACAGGAATTGATCATCATCAACCTTGGGTAATCCATGATCATGAAGACATGAATAAGGGAAACACCGGGATGGAATCTATTAAGCCTCAGGAAATAACTAGTAGATCTAGAGATGAAGATGAATCAGAGATTGCTGCAGAGAGGGCGAATGTAACAATGCCTGATAAACAAGCAGAGTGTCATTTGTTTACATGAAGTTGGATTTATAACGAGTTATACAACCTATATTTTCCTGAAGAATGCAACAAATCCATCTACTCAAACACATCTATGACTTGAAACTACCCATCTACTCTCCTCTACTGCAAACCCAATATCACCACAATATTTTTGTCTAATTAACTTGAGTGGTTGGCTTTATTTTTCTATGTGTGATATCATGGTGGGGGTTAATAAAGAAGCATTCCCTTGCATAGCACACATTTAATAATTAATGCACCTATACCATAGAGGAGCTTAAGACTTAATGCGTCGATATCATGATGGCCTAGGAATTAACATTGATCACATTGTTACCATAGCAGAGGCTTAAGAATTAATGTGCCTATACATAACGAAGGCTTAAGACTTAATGCATCGATGACGGCTTAAGAATTAATGTGCCGATCACGCTGTTACCATAGGGGAGACTTAAGAATTAACGCATAGATACACATAATGGAGGGATTTCATTCCACGGTGGTTAAAAGCATAAGGTAGCCATTCTTTGTGGTGGTTATAATATTAAGATGTTTGCATGGATAAAATTGTGATGACACATGCCTTGTCTCATGGAGGCCTTGTCTTAAATTTCACACAAACACATATTTTAACATTTGCTTTTGGCGGGGATATGCTACAACACAATTGTCTCTTGTTATGTTTAATAGTTTATTTTTTTATTATATAGTTATTTTAATGTTAAGACTTTAATAACTAGTTATCTTATTATATATTTTATATATTTTGCCATATAGTATATTTTATTAGATTTTAAGTTTATTGTTTTATATTTTTCTTTTAATATTTAATTTTGTTTTTGTTTATAGGATAAGCTTAATGGCCTCTCAACCATCTAATTCTAAAGCTCCTGCATGGAGATATTTATCTAAAAAATCATATGGTAGGATCTATTGCAAAGAATGTGATAAAAAATTTGGGACATTGGTGACTCAAGCAAGAGATCATTTGCTTGGAATTGTAGGTGGACTTGGTTGAGGAGTTAAAACACGTGAAAATATTAATCTAGAGGTGAGAGAGAGTTTAAGAGAAGAAATTAAATCTCATAAAAACTAAATGAAAGTCGTGCAACTAAAAAGAGGAAAGTGCTAGATGCACTCTTGGGATGAGAAATTGTTTCCACCCCACCAACAAATTCCATGATGTCACCGACATCTTCTATGCCATATGGATCACAAAGAAAAACTACTCTACCAGATACTGATGAAACACAACAAACGCTAAAAAAATATTGGAAGCCCTTGGAGCGGAATGAGGTAGATGATTCCATCTATGATTTTTTCATTGGTTGTAATATATCTTTTAATACTATTAGAGGTGATTTATTCCGAGATATGGTAAAGAAGACAACACAATTTGGTCCAACATATAAATACTCTTAGGACTAAAGGAGTTCAAAGGAGCAAAGCTAGGATGGAAGAAATGATTAAGCCTATTAGAGATTCATGGGAAGTTACTGGTTGCACTATAGTGAATGATGGTTGGACATATCGACAATCTAGACCACTTATAAATACCCTTGCTTGTTGTCGTCGAGGAGTGATTCATTTATCAACCATTGATTGTATGAACAAAACAAATATTGAATATTTGTTTGACATATTAAAGGACACCATCTTGTCCGTAGGACAGGACAAAGTAGTAAAAGTTGTT
Organism: Larix kaempferi; assembly: GCA_027924585.1. Classification (NCBI taxonomy): domain Eukaryota; kingdom Viridiplantae; phylum Streptophyta; class Pinopsida; order Pinales; family Pinaceae; genus Larix; species Larix kaempferi. Next base: position 29,636,249 of record BSBM01000316.1, read on the forward strand.
ACTAATAATGCATCCAATTGTGTTCATGTTGGTGAATTACTAATGCAACATTTCCCATTTGGACACCTTGTGGAGCACACTATCTAGATTTATCCCTCCATGACATTGATAAGATATCTTGGATTCAAGAAAATATAAATCTAGCAAGAAAAACAATCAAAATCATTCATAATCATTGATTGAATTTAAGTATTTTTAGGAAGTTTGCCATTCAAAATTTACTTAGACTAGGTGAGACTAGATTTGAAACTCATTACATTGCATTGAAGAGGTTGGTAGAGCAAAGAAATATAAGTCCCAAGGAGATGCTCCTCCTTAATTGTATAATTTATATTTTACTTTATTTATTTTGGAGGAAATAAAACTTCCCAAGTGACGATTGCACAAAGAAACTAAAGGTCTTACGTGACTTTGGTAATTCAAATAGTCACTTAGAGGTTACTTCGTAAAATTATAAAAGAAAGATTAGAGAGGGGGGAAGGGACTTTTGGCATGGGATATTTTTCCACTAACTCTATTGTAAGAATAATTCCTGAGATGAATACAAGGCTTCTTGATGCAGGAGCATCAATGCTGAGCCAACAATGTTACGTGTTCACATGTTGTGGCTAGCAAGAGGAAAAGCGGTCCTAAGGTGGAGGAGCGAATCTGTTTTTTTTTCTTCTAAGTATTTTATAAATTACAGAATATGTAACCGACTAGTGTGGTGTCAGTTTTTGAGAAACTAGGACATAGTGTCGAGTTGATACTCCCTGCGTGGAGATCAAGCTAGTTAGGAAGTTTGTTGAGGAATGATGGGGACTCCTTCATCCTGGAAGGGTGTTAGTTTGTTTGTTTGTTTTTGTGTCAGCCATTCGGTTTTGGGATTTCGAATGGGTTAAAAGGGGAGAGACAAGGACTCAGTAGCGGTTCCTGTGCGAGGTTCTGCGTGAGTTCTGCGAGGGTTCTGTGCAAGTTTTGCGCGAGAGTATTGTGTGAGGGAGATGGCCAAGTAAAGAGAGGATCAGGCCATAGGTAGCTGGGAAGAAATCTTAGAAGTAAATCAGGGTTTGCTTTTAGTTTGTACAGTTTGATTCTGTCAATGGAAGAAGATATCCATCGTTTGTTGTGTGCTTGTCTCTAATACTATATGTGTATGTATTTATGCATCTTTGTGAATGTGTTAAAGCTGTGATGAATATTAGTTTGTTTGAAGTGTCCATGTTTATTGTATAACCCTATGCGTAGAGAAATATTCCTTTGATTGGATTGATGGTGGAAGAACGAAATAGTCGATTTTGTTAAGTGGGAGAGAGATGGGCAGAATTTCCAAGTATGAAATTCCAATTCTAAAGGGAACAAAGTAAAACACCCTGGGAAGAATCGATTTGGAATCGATTTAGAGAAGTAAACACTGGAAGATGCATTGATGGCCTTGGTGCGAAGTTGAACGGCTCAGATCAAATCCGAAGGGAAGATCGATGACGGGGAAAGAATCGATCAAGTGAACATGCACCGGAGTTAGCATCTTCGCAAGCTAATGTGAAGGGTTCTGCATTGATCAAAGATAAATGGACAAGATCGAACCCGCAAAAGATCGACGGTCGATATCGCATTCCGTAGAAGGAAAGAGATTGGGATTTAATGGCTAGAGTTGCGGAAATTGCATTATGGAAGAGTAATTGCGGAAAGCTTTCCAAGAGATCACAAAAGGGGCACCCGCAATCCGCAATCTGAAAACTGTAGAAAGGAAGTTGCGGAAGTCACGTTGCGGGAGAGTAATTGCGGAAGGCTTTTCAAGAAATCATGAAAAGAACGCCTACAATCCACAATCCGCAAATTGTGGAAAGGAAATTGCGGAAGGACCATTGCAGAGAGGCGACTGCAGAAGGAATGTTGTGGAAGGACGCCGCGATTGCAGAAAGAAGACGTTTCCGCAAGACTGTTGTGAAAATCTAACTCTGACAGCAAGAACATTGCGGAAAGCCCATTTTGAAGGTAAGGGCCACAATTGAGAATGACTTAGCTAGTTTTTAGCTAAGTCTAGTGGTTCGATTTCTGAGAATCACGATAATTCCTGGGATGTGCAGGTTGGATTGGCTTCTGTCAATATGGCCCCCATCACTTCTAGACTCAAGTTTGGCATGGAGACCATGACTGTTATGTGGATGCATGTTATGGAACTACTTCCCTTTTCATCTTTCACTCATATGTAGTAACATTGTTTTGTTTATATGTGGATTATTCTTATAGTTCATTACTTTATGCCGTATATGTACTTTGATGGTGTCTTTTATTTCTACCAGTTGTAAATGTAGGATGTGTTTATGTTGTGACTATTTCAGTAGTTAAGTTCAATTTGTGGTTTTTATACAATTCACGTTGTGCAGTTGTCTTCTATTCAATATGTATATCAACTTCATTTACTACTCATTTATTTTATTCTTGCTCCTTGCTAGGATAGATTAAGGTATTTTAGGATTACATCGTAGATTAGGGCATATTGCATTTCATACCTTAAAATAAAACCCTAAACATGGATCGGGCCGCAACTGGTGAAAACCCCAACCAGTGAAAGGTAGTTAGGCCAGAATCTCGATGGGTTCCCTATTCCAAATGGTTCAAGGTTTAATTGGGACCTTCCATTGGAGACAACCCCTACTATCAACACAAATAAATTTCTAGGCATCAACAAATGTGGAATAGCATCAGGGACATGTACGACCAAACTATACATATCATATCGGTGTTATAATATGTAGCACCTCTAGAGTTGTGGAACATATGAATAGTTTTCATATCTCCAATTGTTAACACTCATGTTGCATTTGATAATGTACCACTATCAATATGTATAGTATTAACAAGATGAAGTTTTTTAGTACTAGGTTTGTGTGAGATACTCATTGTACGTTTTCCCCATGTTTCTTGAATATTTCTTTCCAATTTACCAATGTATAGTTTATGAGATAGGTGTTTTCAACTATAGATATCTTGCTTCTTTTGAATTAGTTAGAGGAATTAATTCCCATTTTGAGTCTAACTTGTCCCATCCATAATGCCTCTTAATTCCATCTAAGGGGATTTTAACCAAAATTAATTTTAAAGAAGAGGGTCACTAAGTCCATTTCCACATCAAATCCCTTAGAGGGAGGGTTTTGAATCTTAGCCTATGTTGTTATCAAATCAACCAAGGATGTTAGATAGGAATCCCTTGGAGGAATTTCTTGTAGCTAAATTGTCGTCTTCTCATAATCCAGGATATTAGACCAAAAGTAACCACCGCAATGTAGCTTGATATGATAAAGAAACGTTTTTTTAAAAGTAATAGTTAGATTTAGATTTTCAAAATTTTACAATCATACCATATAGATTATAGTACAACAAATAGTGTATGTGGCATAGTTAAAAACTAAAACAGGACACAACATGTCCAAAATACAACTTTATTCAAAGAGTGTTAGATCCCTGCTACAAAATTTGCAATGATAATATTTCCAAAATTGCCTTAAAATAAAGAAACACTTAAACAACATAAAACATGATAAGGTCAAAACCTTAGATGCAAGATTTCTACTGACTCCACTTGAGTGTCCAAGATGAGATGAAGCCTCATAAAGGAGTTCCTAAGGAGAAAAAAGAAAAGTTATAAGATCTTCAAGTGGCATCTTGACAAATTCAGTTGCCCTAAAAGAAACTCACTAAGGGACGAAATTGAGGCAATAAGTTCCAATTGTTTCATGTGTAAGATGGAAATTTATGACTTAGAATCTTCTCTTTAGTCTTGATTCTCTAAGATATGTTTTCCATATGATAGAATGAAAGTGTCATTGGCCGTATTCTCTTACTTAGACTAAGCCATGAACATTTGTTTCCATTTTTCTATGGTCAAGGACTCACTAATCAAATTCTCGTGAAGAGAAAACAACACTTTGATTATTTCCTCAAATCCATTTGGACTTCTTTCATCTCAAAAAATAAGGTTTATCATCTACGATGACAACTATAGTGGGCCATAGCATTAGATATAGGAGTAGGGAGTTCACCATACTAGACTCCATACTCAAAATTAGAGTAAGACTCAAGGGAGAGGAGGTAGATAATGCAAATGGAATGTGATCACCCTCAATTCTTAAGTCTTTGTACAACCACCACTAACGGAGGAAATATAAATTAGCTATCTAGTATGTTACAAAGATTGATCCTTCTTAGGTGTGATCCAAGGAAGAAATCATATCGAGCTTATGTTGCATTAACTCAACCTCTACTATTGTGATTTGAAAGTAATGTGGGATGATTTAACAAGGATGAGAGTCTATAACTTTCCTTAAGAAGTTGCATGAATCATCAAGGTGAGGGGTGTTGGAATATGATCCCCCCTTATGAACAAATTTGTCCACTATGATTTTTCATGGAATGCGATGAATCAAAGTTCTCTCTTCAAATCCTTGTCTAATCCAAAGTTCATTATTCTTCTTGTAGTACATAATTTCACCATGGTGTCCACATGGATATTTGAGAATTGATTCACCCAATAACACATAAAATACAAATCTCTAAGCAAGAGGTCCCATCTACCCAATAAGCCTTGCTATTCTCGGGGAAGAGGGAGATGATGAATAGGATTGTCATTGATGACAACATTAATGACAAAGGCATTTTGACATGGCTTTGAGAAATGGAAAAGATGATGATGTGGATGGCTTGAAGACACAATAAGGACAAGGCTAATAACAATAGGAAACATGGAAATAAGGACAGTGGATGTGGGCATTGGAGCCATTGGAACCCATGAACATGTCCTTGGTATGATGAAGATGCCTATGTAGATTTGGAGCCCGTGATGAAGACCTTGATGCCCTTGCAAAGGCCATGAAGCCCATTGCTTGCATGATGGCATGATGAAGGCACCCACACACATGTGATGACACTTGGACACTTGCTTGCATGTTATGGGTTGATATTGTGGTGGACAAACTTGCTTGCACTTAATGATGGGGTGAAGGTATTGTGGCTTGCAAATCCTAAGAAGTGATGCCACTTTGACACCATTATGTGTGGGGTCTTTGATGTCCTGAACAAATTGAATATTTTAAGAATGAAGGACCATGTATTTGCAAATAAGCCTGTCATATGATGATAGCCCTCGTCATGCCGTTTTCGACGGTAGGTGGCATGTCACGTGGTTCCTCACGGTTGATGAAATATGAATTTTTTAAGTTGAAGTACCTCATCTTTTGGGTCAGCCAACCAAACAAAATTAAATTAAAATAAAAGATATATTTATTGCAAGGTCGGCTCCATAAAACAAATTGGCATGAAAGTGTATAAATAAAGGGCTCATGACCTCATTTGAAAAGAAAAAATTCGGATCAGCTCTGTGGAAAATTGTGAATAGTCTGAGGAATTTCGTGGGGGTACAGTGGTTGCAGTAGAGGATCAGGAGCAGCAGTGAAATGTTTTTTACTTTTTTTTATCTCTGATTTCTGGGCAGCAACATGATGGTTGATGAAGACTTGATGCTTGGATGATAGCAGCATGACATCTCTGACTTCTGGGCAGCATTCTATGATCATAGTTTATGGACAAAATTATATACTTGAGGGTTTCTAAGGATAAACCTGCTAATGACATAATGCTGAATGATGCTAGACAACTCGTTGATATGTTAGACCAGCAGAATACTGGTGATTGTTGAAGATCTTGATGATATTATTTATGCTAGGGCAGCAACATGTTTTCAATGAGGAATTTCGGACTAATCTGACGCAACTTCTGAGGAAAATTCGTTGGTACAACAGAGAGCAGCAAATCAACAGTCAAGTTTTCTTTTCTATTTTCTTCTTCATGAATTCGGATTTCACTAGGGCAGACTTAGAGTTGATAAGCAGACTATATTGAAGCTGATCTGAAGATGTAACATGACAGTGATATGAAGTATTATGTTGCTCAGTGATGTGTGATGACATGTATGCTCAGTTTACATGTGAAATGTGTTTATGCTCTGAGATTGATGACAGTAGCAGTAGTTGTGATATGACAGCTTGTTGACAAGTGAGATGACATGACTATGATACACACAGTGACCATTATACACAGTGATGGTATATTATATGCCTATACAATGAATATTTGCATACACGGAGATGAAATAATGCATATGATATGCCAGTGATGATAAGTATGATGAATACACAGTGATAAAATACACAGTGATGACATACAGAGGGTAGATGTGAATAGCATATTGGAGTTGACTTTGACAAGCATTGATGTGACAGTTTGATACAATATTTGACATGACAGTATTGACAGTGGATAAGTTGATGACATGATAGTGACATGAGTGACATTGACAAGTTGATGGTGATAAGTATGTAATTGCAAGCTAGTCTTGCAAACTGAGGTTTGGACACCTCAACATTTTCTTAGTAGGATCTAAGAAAAACTAGGTAGGGTCCTAGATAAAGAGTTGGTGCTCTTTTATTTCAGTTGGTGCTAAATTTGCCTCACGGTTGTAGCCGTTGACTCATACAAAAACATTACAATTATATTTTGTCTCTCTTGTGAAATGTGTCGATGATGATGTGTTTTATTTGATGAACGACATATGGATTTATAGTTAGTTTATTGATGAATATGATATGCTAATATAAGAATTGGTATTTGAAGTTGAAATTGAATAAATTATAGGCTCACTGATTACCCCCCCCCCCCTCAGTGAGCACTGTGTTTAACAGGATACTCATCATATTTTAAAGAATAAATAATGATAGTGGAATCAACAATTATGATCATCGTATTGCTAGGTTTCTAAGTCAAAAGATTTAGTATTTGATACATACTTAGAGCATATGCATCATTGTTTGAGTCTTTCCCCAATCCCCATGCATATGATACTTCAATTTGTTTATCAAGATTTATGATAACCCCCAACCTAAACCTACTACCCTTAGGAAGACCTTTGCTTAGCCATCCTTCAACACATATTTTGGTGGAGATGATAATTATTTTCAACAGTATTAGTTAAAATTGATTTTAAAAAATTTACTAAAACAATTTGTAAGATGGTTTTATAGTCTCACCCAAATTAAAATTACAAATATTAAAAGCAATCATATAAATATTTATCATATTTTATATGCCTTCACTCTGACACAATTCTTACATTGGTTGGATTAATGTGATGATTGGCTCATAATCTAATCTTAAGCATCAATATGATGAACGATATTTTCTTCCCATCATGCCATTCATTTGATACTATATTTAATCATCAAGAGGCAAGAAGAGAAAAGTGGATATAAGATTTGAGAGATTTTTAAAAATTATCATTTTTTTTCTTTCACTTTAACACAATTTTATTTTTGATTGGATGTGTCACGAGGCATTCCGTATGAAACATTGGCCTAGTCCATTAATCTAGTCCCCCAATCATGCAATCGAGGTTTATGTTATAGTTGAAATCTATAACCTTAACACACATGCCGTCGACTTTTATCTCTTCTGTCCTCTTCGTAAGTGGGATTTCTCCTTACAGGTTGGGAAGGATATAGAAAAATAATTTGTAAAAAATGTTTAGCTGCAACATCATCCAGGGAGCCAGTTTGTTCTAGAGGTGAAAGCCAGTTTGATCTATCGAAAATAGGTTTTGTGAATTTGAACCATGTAATAATATATTCTTTGCATCCAGAGTAGTTAGGTATTATATAGCTTAGTATGGGGGGAGATGTTGTAAGGTTACTAATTACATTATGCTACCAAAAATTTAAAAAAAATAATTAAAAAGTTAAATTTAAGATTAAGATTAAAAATTACACCTCAAACAATTGGATCCTTCTCAGCCCTAAATAAATCAAAGTTTAAGATAGATGTATGCTGATCTTTATATACAACTATATATTTATGATTTTGTATTTATCAAATATTATCATGAAATAAATAGCTAAACTTAATGATACTAATAGCATTCAGTACAAACAATTACTATCTTTCTTAAGTATAAAATAACATATTCTATTTAATACTTTAGCAATATGCTCAAAATAACATCTTCTATTGAATACTTCAACAATATGCTCAAAATAACATTTTCGTAAGTATAAAATAACATCTTTATATGTAACACATTTTTGGCTTTGTTATTCTCTTTTTTATATGTAATATGCTGAAAATGAACCGCAATACACTTTGAATTTGTTATTCTGTGTTTTTCCCGTCAAGTTGCTCTAGCATTGCCTGAACAATGCAACCTACATCTATTTACATAGAACACCGGCCACCACAATGTTTTATGTTTTCAATTGCTTGAAACTTTTATTTGATTTCAATTTGAAGCATAAACAAACAAGAACCTCAAAGACTTTGCCACTTGGTGGCTGTTGTTTATTATACAAATGATGAACTTGGTAAGTTGTTGAATAAATATTAAAATTAAATATTTAAGTTTTTTTATTTTTTATTGATTTGGAAATATAAATTTGTTAATTCAATTTTACTTTTAATTATTATAATTTTTATTTAATTTATTTTTTTATTGATTTGGAAATATAAATTTGTTAATTCAATTTTATTTTTTTAATTATTATAATTTTTATTTAATTTTATATGATGAAGAATTTTTATTAATTTTAATTTATTAAATTTTAATGAAAATAAATATAAAATTTATTTAAGTAGATACATTATCATTAGCATGTGTACTTTAGGCTTAGTAATGGTAAGAGTTATAGATGTAATGGAAATTAGAAGATGTAAGTTAATTTTAATGAACTTTAATCACCATCATTATCATATTGTTTTATTATTTAAAAAATTATACAATCATAAAAATTATAATTATATTTTTGCATGTTTTATATATGGTCAAACCTTTAACTTAATTTTAAGTTTAAAAAAATATTATATTATGATTATTATGTTTCAAATTTACAACCATTATTTCTTATTTATTTTTACAAATTTTTAAAATAAATTTTTTAATTGTGATTCTTTGCAATCCACTTTAAAATTATTATTATATCAAGAAATGAGTTGTATTGTTAAAAAACATTAAATTGTAATAATATCATTTTATTTTATTAAAAAATCATTTTATAAATCTTGATATTGGTGAATTAATCAATTAAGATGATATTAATAATCACATTAACAATTTGGGTTTTAAAAACCAAGTTACAAATTTTCTTTGAAATTTTTTTTTTTTCAAATCTACTTTGAAATTGCAATTTATAAATTAAAATTTTTAGAGGGAGAGATTTAAGATGGGTGGTTTTTTCCTAGTTAAGTCTATGACCAATTAACTATAATAAAAAAGAGCACAATATGAATGGTTTCCACCCCTCAAAGGACTAGGCCATGCACATATAGAAGTCAATGAGGCATCCATAGCCATATGAGAGACAACATAGGCCTCATTTGTGGGTAGATAGAGGGGGGTTTTGGTGCATGGTAGAGGTGTGTGTGGCCTAGATTATATGGCAAGGGGACATGGATTAGGGATATGACGATGCCATGCAATGATTCTATAGGTACTCAAAGTTGTGCAGTAGGGTAGGGATGTAGGATAGCCACGTCAAAGTGCATCCCATCGCACAATAGAGTATCATAAAGGATACCCTCTTGTCATGCAACATAACATGAGCAGCGACCAAGGAGAGGGAGGACATGCCCCAAGGGGCGCATTGATTGAGGTAGGGAAACACTCTAAGTAAAGAAATGATTTTTCACACTTTTATCTGAAACCCTTTTTCATTATGGATTGGGGTGGATACTTATGGATAGGTTGACCTATGTATGCAAGTTAGAGATGTTATTGTGTAGTGAAGTTCTAGAGTGCTTTGGACCTCGTAATGACGGACCTGGACAAATTGTATTGGGCTCCACTTAGAGGCGATCCCACCCTTCAAGGAGGACTCACGAATCTTCTACTCCATTGGATTGGCCATGGGGACTATATGAATATTAATGAGCAAGAATGATTACCTCTACAGGAGGAACAAGATTCTCGAGAAGAATCTATAAATAACACTCTCGAGAAGAATCTATAAATAACACAAAGTAGATACCATACATAGGCTAGGCAAAAGAAAGGCTCCAATATACATGGAGATGGAGAAAGGAAGACAAAGTAGTATACATGCATTACTTCAAACTTCTTTATTTAAATTGGCCTAGATATAAACAACAATAGTTAGTAAGTGAACTATTGATCGATTGGTTGAAAAATACAAGCAGATGCACAAATATCTTCTCCATGGTATACATAAAGACAAGTTAAGGACAATAGCTATGTAATGGATTCCTTGAATTAGTTGAATGGTGAGCTCCTTTGAACGGTGATTATGATAAACTACTAGTTGATTAGATTGGACTTCCAAATGCATATGCCATCCCAGATTTATTCACTGACAATTATAAAGGTGTGCATACAAATTCCCATTCCTACAAAAACTAATTACCCCATAAACTCAGTAGCCTATATGTACTTGACACGATACCATGCATAACCTATCAAAAATCAAGGGTTATCTGATAAGAATATCATGTTCTATAAATGAAAGTAGGAAATATATGAGTTAAAATTGGTAGAGCTTCCTCTCTAAGTAGATAACATATAAACAATATTACATATCCACATAAGCCTAGATCTTGTGCAGTTTGTAATTTGCCCAGATGGAAATTGTGATCTACATTCTTTTCCAAATGTTTTTCAGTGACCCTTTTCTCTTGTTGCATAGGTGGTGGCAGAAAATATTGTGAAAGTTCTCCTCACTTTATTGAAAAAAAAAATTCACTTGCTCGGAATAAGTCGTGAAGAGAGGGATATCTTATTAACATTTGTTTGATAAATTCCCAGTTTCAAGAGGCACTTTTGCTTCACGTGCTTAGTGTTAATTCATCTCTAAATTTATGTCCATCTACAATGTTTTTTCAAGCAATGAATTTGGCGATGTGTGACAACACAATATCACAATGGCAATTGTGATAAGAAAACAATTTGTGAAGAAGAACATTATGTGACTTCATTGAAAATTTACTCAAAGAGGAAACTTGGCTAGACTGGGGATCTACTTAGATTGAGATTCAAAAATGACCCCAAACAAGAGAAATGAATGTCAATTTTAATGATGTTGGGGTGCTAAGGAGGTATCCTAACCATCTTGCAAGGGATATTACCCCTATTGCACTAACAATTCGTCACCAAGGCTAGTTAAGTCTAACATGTCATAAATGTCCCTATGTGAAGCTACTAAAATTGTGTGAATTTGACCTACATCCCAGGTGGATAGGGTTATCCAATTTGAGGTTGAGATGTGTGCATGTGTTTAAACTATGTATAATCTATCGTATGTGAATTTGACCCCCATCCCCGGTGGATAAGATTCTCCAATTTGAGGTTGAGATGTGTGCATCTGTTTCAACTATGTTTAATCTATTGTATGGTGTCATGAGAGGGTATCTTATGGGGGTATTTGTTAAGACTTGTGAATTCTTGTCTTTTCCTTTGATTATCTTTGTGTATGGTTGAGATGAGTACTTGTTTCTAGAATAAATGGATAAGGTCATGGGTAGTGGAGAAGTTGAGGTTACCTCTTCTTTTTGGAGGAAATGGGTATGTTAAATGTGCTTTTAGGTTAAAGAGGCTACCTCCATGTCTCCATATCATGGAACCAAATCACGAGGGATTCACTGGAAGGCAATATAATATCGCGTTCATTCATATTGGGGTATTAAATAATCATGAAAACTTAAAAATTATATTGCTTATATATTAAGGGGAAAAGGGTTTTTTTATTTAATGTAACAATACAAAAATACTTTGGGGTCTTTTTTATATGGGCAGGTTGACAAATATCTGCCAAATGGAGATGGCAGGATCACGGTCGGATGAGAAATCGGGTTGAGGCAAGGCTCGGGCTTACCGGTACGCAGGGAAATCGCGTCTTGAGGCCAGGGGTTTCATGGTGAAGAGGGTTGCCAGCCGATCATAGTCGAGAGACAATGGTCATTGACAGTGAACTGTTACCAATAGCACTCAGCCAGTTGTTACCAATAGCTTTGGGAGGCTCTAAGCCTCCACGGCCTGTTATAGGCCCTCGATAGGCCTTGGGGGCTTAAATACCCAACCACTCGTGCCTATTATAGACCTTGGGAGGTTTAGTCAACCTCCTAGAGCTTGTTACAGGCCCTAGGGGCTTGGATACCTAGCCCACAACAGGCTTAGTCAGCGATTGGGGAATTGCAACATGCAATCTAAATGTTGTACTATGTGCATTGGCTCTAGTGACATACAAGAAGTGATCTCCTATCTCTTCATTAGACCATTAGATGTTGCAAATCATAATGATATGTGGTTGAGTAATTGCATTGTGGGTGAATTAATGTACATCCAAAATATACATCGAAAGAAGCAAGGTGCATTGTAGAATGCATGTGGGGTCATAAGAGAGGTATCATATCAATATACTAGGTATAAATATAAAGGGGTATAAAAAATGTTTTAATGAAAAAATTGATACATACAATATCTAGTGAAAATAGGGGTTTTTAAAAAAAAATGATTTTGGAAGGTATTTTCCAATATTTAGTGAAATTAGGGGTATTGTTTCATATGCTACGAACGAACGTGCTATGATAACGGTTTATTGAGTGAAGCCCCTGTGAACCAAATAGAGGGACTTAGCCATAACTCGAATAAGAGTTAGGGAGGCATGGTGATGGAATTTTGGGTCAACAAAGGTCACCATGAGCTAAATCAAAAGAAAGAAGACTAAGAAGAAGGATCCTTCACTTAAAAGGAGGAAGCATTGACATGAACTCCCTATTTGAGTCACAAAATGTAAATTGTATGAGTAGGGATGTGGAACCACCCTACTGCAAAAACTACCAACAAAGAGGAAGGGTGCAATGGAATCACCACTTAGTTTAAGGGAAAATCAAGAAACCCTGGGGAAAGTAAGAAACGAGAAGGGAGGAACCCCACTCAATCAATTGAGGCTTTAATCTTAATTAGTTATCTATGGATATAGGTTAATTGAGGTACTTCAGTAAGGGTTAATCTAGCAAGTTATCAATAGAAAAATAACAAAGGAAATGCAAGCTAAAATAGGGTTAATTCTCAATGTCCTTTGGTGAGCTAACTAACCTAAATGTTGCAAATGAAACAGAGCAAATGAAGAACTCACCCAGATGAGAATTGTATTGGATGATAAAGGTTCTTTAACTAAAAATGAGAGTTGTGACAAGTCTCTAAGAGAGTGTTCCACTTCCTAAATGATCTTCCACATGCAGCTCAATCCTCTAAAAAAACATACTTCCACCAATCTCCAATACAAAGTAATATAAACAATATATCTACCACATATAATGATACAACAATATGTATTGAATGGAGGCTCAATTGCCTTGAAAAGGGTTTGATACTCCCTTTCCATAGTTGTGTTGGAACCTCCCTTGAGGTTATAGAGTTGAATCATCCAAGGTATGAGATGACTAAGCGTTCGAAGATGCCCCAATATTAATCAGCAAGCCTGCAAGGTTGGAACGCCCAAACTAATAGCAAGATATCTATGTTGAAATGCTAGAGAAGATAAGTACAAGCATCCCAAGGGCGAAGTAAGTCAATTAAGAAGCTAGATTAATATTTGATGTGAATTTGAGTGTTTATCTACATGGTAGGGTTTCAAAAATAGAAGGTTCCGAGAGATATTGAAGAGATTAAAGAGAGACTGAATGTTATAAATAAGCAAAGTAGCAACCTCAAGGCTTAAGTGAATGGAAAACTAATCGTTAGGGAGAGTGACCCATATGGAAAAGTCAAACCATATGTTTTGACTTCATACCAAGAGTATCTAAGACAATATTGTGAGTTTTACCCCTAAAATAGACTCTCTATTCCACGAACCATGAGACAATTGTGGTGTAGCTAGGAAAGTCACAATTCACTTAACTCATTGAGATCGGGAAGAGTGAAGGATAATTTGACTTATTTGACCCTATAAATAGCAAACCCAAATGGCTTTGGGTTGTTGTAGAACTATAATGAAGCATCATGAGTAAATGTAGACCCAACCGAGGGCTAGCCCCCCAAGTTGGTATCATAGGGTAGGAAAATACCCTAAATGAGTGCCATGAATGTTCAAAATGAACCAAACCAATGACCAAGGGAAAAAAGACAAGAAATTAAAGGTGGTAAATGACCCTACATAAACACTAAACATCCCTTAGAGGCCATACATCTAAGTTAAGGTAATGGAACTCAAGGGGGGTCATCCAGCACTGAAGGATGGTAGAGAGATATTGAATGTCATCACTAGGTGAGTCACACATGAGTATCATACTACGTCCCTAGTGGATAGTTATGCAAATGTTAAAGTGTGAAACCAATACACTAAGGTTAGTTTCTACAATTTGGACTTTTGGACTTAGATTTTTTGGTATATGTTAGCAACCCATTTTAAAATACTCAATGAGCTAGACTCTTCCATGGTAGTCATCCAATTTCCTAAAAAAATAATTTCACGTTATATTTTAAAAACAAATATAGTTGGCAAGTGGTACCCCTTACTTGCAGGGTTTGACATTGGCTAAGAAACCACGAACCAAGGGCATCTAAGCCGTCAAAATCACTCGGGGATTGCACCCGGCCTGGACCGCACCAACCCTTAACATAGCTAGATTTTTGGTATCCACGGAGTTTCAAATTGGAAACCACTTAGCTTAGGGGTGTCTTAAGTCATCACCCGCCACCAACTTTTCTACATCTCGCGGATACGTTATATTTAAAAGTTGAGACATGCTTTTAAAACAATTATTTTTATCGAGCCAATGTTGTTCTCTCTCAAATTTTATTTAGATGAATTTTGCTTGAGACTTAAATTAATTAAATAATTATGAAATATTTATTTTAAAATATAAAGTTTTATTTTTTTTAAGTGAATTAGTTTTTGAGACTTAAATTAATTATTAAGAAATATTTATTTTAAAATATAGAGTGTTTTTTTTAGTGAATTAGTTTTTGGTTGGATTGGATTTTATATTTTTATATATAAATATATATACAAACATATTTTTTTTCAGTAAGTGATTTTCGTTTAGTTCATCGTATTAATGTTTTATTTTTAAAAACTTAAAAGTATAATATTAAAATAAATAAATAAATGGTATATAATATTATTACATATTGTAAAAATATAACATTAAAATAAATAAAAAATTATACATGATATTTTACACCTCGAAAAGTGAAATGTGGTTATAATTCAATATGAAGTGAAATGTGGTTATAATTTAATATCAATAAAAAATGCATTCATAATTTAATATGACAAAAATGTAGGTATGTGCCTCATGTATGTTGCACAAGACATATATTGATACAATATACTCAATATCGATAATGATCAAAATATAACATGAAATATAGAATATTTCTTATATCCATAGTAATTCAAGATTTGAAAACTAAATAAATCACTTTGATTAAATTTGGTTTTATTATATAAGATATTGTTTGATTAAAGGAAATGTGATTGGTTCTAACTAGTCAAGAAAATTGAGAAAAGAATTGACCATTGGTGTTGATGTCTCTCAATGAGAGGTAGACTCATCCTAATCAAATCTATTCTTGAGAGTATTCCAGTGTATTGGCAGTCCTTGGTTAAAATCCCAAAGTCCAACATTGAGAAAATTAGATAGAAGTGTTTTAAGTTTTTATGGGCTAGAAAGAAGGCAGGGGGGATTTCCATTTAGTTAAATGGGAAGTGCTTACTAGACTAAAAGACTCAAGAGGATGGGGACTAAAAAATATCTCCAGTTTTGGAACTGCATTAGTTGCAAAGACCATGTGGAGATGCTTAGTAAGTTATGGGTTGTGGAGTAAGGCGATAAGGATAAGTATCTAAGAAATATATCAGTTGACCAGTGGGTCAATGTCGAGCCAAAAAGGGTCTCTAATTTCTCTTTATTCTGGAATGGCTTAGTCAGAGCAATGCTAGTGATTACTAAATGGTTGGCTTGGAAGATTGGGGATGGAAATAAGGTCCTAATAGGGGAGGATCCTTGGGTTGGTGGAGCTTCATGTTTCAAGTTATTTGGCACTTTGATAGACTTGTTAAGGAACTTGGGCCTGTATACTTTGGCCCAATTGAGAATCCCTCCAGTTTCTGGACAGGCTTGGATGGTAGGTGATAGGTGATGAATTAGGCTTGGAAGGGCCTTTAGCTTAAGAATGGAAGCTTTTCACCCAAGGTCTAAAACATTGTGGAATTTTTATATCAAATGAGGACTCTTTGGCTTGGACTTTGAACGATGTGGATGGCCAGGTAATAGCCAAGTTGGCCTATGAAGCCATTACTACTTAGGAAGGTATTCTTGGTAACAATTAGTGGTGTCCTTTATTTGGAAGTGGCTTTGTCCACTCAAATTGAAGCTCTTTATTTGGCTCTCACTACCTAATAAAATTTTAACTTGGGACAATTATGTGAAGAGAGGGGGCCAGGGCCCAAGTTTTTGTCTTCTCTGTAGGAAGAATAGTGAATGTGTTGACCACCTATTAGTTCATTGTGTCTTCATCAAGTAGGTCTGGAGGGACGTTAAAGGTATTCTTAAGTTTCATGGTCAATGGATAACAGTCACCTATGCTCACAATTGGAGGAAGTGGTTAGACCAGCCCAAGAAGTTATTCAAAGAACTGTCTATCTATATTTGATGGAAAATTTGGACTCATAAGAGCAGGGTGTTATTTCAAGACTTCAATCCTAATGTCCATTTTGAGGTGGTGATGGTATTAGGTGCTTTCAAGGATTGCGCTCCAGGGAAGGTGCCTTTAAAGAAAAAGGAAGCGATTCCTCCTTAGGTAAATCCAAAATATTCCCTTAGGTATTTTGATGGGGCTTGCCAAAGGTTAGAGGGTTCTTGTGGAGATGAGATGTGCCTCATGTTGTCTGGTATCCATTTCTTCAATCTCAAGTTACGTGCAGGGGTAGGATCCAACATTAGAGCTAAGCTTATAGCTCTGTGGGGATTGATGTACTTTTCCTAGCCAAAAGTGGTCTTTTAGTTAATGGTTAGATGTGAATCTAGAGTTCTCATTGATTATGCAAATGGGGAATTTGGTCTGAATGTTCTTCAATTAGGGTGGTGGAAAAGGAAGATCGGGTCTCTTCAGGAAGGATTTTTTAACATCCTTTTTTTCCATGTCTACAGGGAATTCAATGTGTTAGCATATGCATTGTCCAAGGAAGCCCTTACACTTCTAGAAGGTTGCATTGTTCTTGAAGAATGGTTGGATGGCAAGGTGATATCCAGGGGATCTATCCCTGTATTTTAAGGTCTTTGTTGTGATGGCCTTCTTGTTAGAGGTTGTGGAGCATGTTTCTATCTTATTTGTGCTATGTTAATGTACTCTTTAGTTCTAGTCAAAATACTTCTAGTAGTATGTATGTAATATGTTCTTTTAAGGTCTTTTATGTTGGTCTTCGTGTTGAAGGCTAATGAGCATGTGTGTAACTTATATGTTTTGTGTTACTAAACTCTGTAGCTCTGTTCATGACACTATTAGTAACCTAAGGCATTGTTTGTCAGTTATAAGTTATAGTATTGTAATTTTTCAATTTTATTAGATATTCTTGATAGTTAGAAGGTTAATATTTACAATTTTGAAACTGTTAAAATATAATTATTTAAACTTTGAAGTTTTAATGAATTTGTATAGTTGATATCTTAATTATAATATAATACCAAATATAATGTTTTTTAGAAAGAAAAAAAATCTAACTTATAATATTTATAATTTTCACTATAGTTAAATAATTTTAACTAATGCACATTTAATCTATATATTCTTTACAAGATGTGTATGAAATGATTTAATACATATGATACAATGGTTTTTCAAGTAGTATAATATTGCTTTCTTAAAAATGGGTTTCTATTTGATAATCATAGGCCTAAGATCAAATTGGATATTGACAAAGACAACTTCAAGTTTTGTAATGTATGTATTCTAATTGGTATTATTTGTGTGTTAAGTACTTCATATTGTCATAGATTAAAAGCTTGTTGATGATGCGACTCTATACATGGTAAGATGTTGATGTTTTTTACCTTATTTTATGGGATTTCTAAATTAATTGGAATTTGTATAAAATTATATTTTTAAGTATGGATTTAACATTTTTATGAGAGAAGATTTTACAATTTTAAAGCATTGCTTTACCATTTTACGAAATAGGATATTTTTAATGTTTTGAAAATCATTTTAAGATGAGTATGCCTGGGGGATTGGAAGGAAAACAAACAATGGCATTGAATGGTTAGTCCTAATCAAAGGGTTGGAATTAGTTAAGATCATTGGAATTGAAGAGTTAATGGTCTTCGGAGACTCACTTCTGGTCACTAGAGAAGCAAGAAAGATTATGAAGAACAAGAAGAACCCGTCAAACAAGATGCACTATCTCCTAGATTGCATTGCTAAAGAATTCAAAACTATTGAGTTCAAACATGTGTTGGGCGCACTCAATAAACATGTGGATAATTTGGCTAACAATGGAGCAAGCCTTAATTGTGGCATCTTGGTGAGTGACAGAAAGGTTTATAACAAAGCTTGGATACCCTAGCTTTAAAATCCATGATAAACATTCTCTCCGGACATAGAAAACATTGGAGCAACAAATTTGCTCATAGCATTTTGAATTTGGATACATTAATGGACCGCGGTCCTTCCATAGGCATCAAGATCCCCACTCTTGTCACATTAATGGCTTCAGGGTTGGCGGATGCGTTGAGACAGTTGTTCAGCATGCAGAAGGTGGAGAGGACAGGTTTTAATGCGTATGGGAGAAGCGACGACGACATAATTGGTGGTTCCTTTGCTGCTCAATGCGTGAAGAAGAAGCTGTCGAGATTAATCCTTTGTTAGATGGGTGATTTCAGCGTTCAAGGCTCGCCTGTGGCCCAGTGTTCGCCCTCTCCTCTGCCCTAGTGCTTCCGGTGCAGGAAAACTATCTAGAAGAATGAGGTCCTCATGACCCAGGACTTCAGGAAAGCTTTTGCGTTACAAGATGAGTGCCAGGTGAACTCATCAGTAAGCCTTTCTGGTCATGTCTCCTGTAATCTTAATTTTCTTAGCATGAAAGGGAAATGGTATCCCTCCTCGACTCAGGGATAATTCAGTGTCCCTGGCTCTCCCATAGGGCTGTACAGAGGCTCCAATGCAAAGGATGGTTCAAAAATTCTCAAGGAAATGCAGGAGCAGCTAAGAATGCTGCGCTATGAAAATTTGGAGACGAAGAGGGCCCTGACTAGCCTCTTCTCCCTCATACAAGCCATGCACTCTGAGGTTTGTCTCTGTAGTAGTCAAGGACAGGACAAATAATCCAACCTGGGTGATAAAACGGATATCGTCTCTCCATTCAACATGGAGATTATCTTCAGTAATGTTATCAGTGGCATCAAAACTGAAAGTGGACCTCAAAAGAAAGTGGACCTGCTGAGGGATGACATTGGGAATTTCTTCATAGGTTGGAAAGATGCAGGTGGTTCAGTGAAAGGAAACTCCGAAGAACCTGTGATCTGCAACCTCCCCAGGCACCCGGAGGTCTAGTATCAGACATAAAAACTTGAATTTTCGCTCCATAAGGTTTTTTGCAGCGACCTTTCCCGCTGAAGCTTTCGGCCAGTGTTGTTTCATGGTTTCTACATGCAGAATCTTTTTTGTTAGCAATTTTGAAGAAGTTTCTTTGAAGCATAGTAGCATAATTCGAGTACGAATACGGATACGAGTACGATTCGATACGGAGAAAATACGTAATAAAAAAATCCAATACGAATAAAATACGGAAGTAGATTTCTTATATATAATACTTTTAATCAAATATATAAACCAAATTAGCGTAAATGTACCTTAAAAACCATTCATTTTTATAAGAAAGTAATAAATTGAATGTTATTTATACTTTATAGTTATTAAATAATTAAAATTTGGCTTTTTAAAATTTACTTTTACATTAGTAAGAATCTATATTTGTATCATATCTATACTGAATATTCGACTAATTCGAATTGCTCCGAATTTCCGTACGGGAAATGCCAATACGACCGAATTATGCTACTATGCTTTGAAGGCACTACCTTTTATTTTACAGATTTATGTATTGCTTCTATTTTTATCTACTTGGGCAGTTTGTTAGGTTTTATAGTTTGCAAAGATTAGGGAAGTTTCATGACTGGTATAGAATAGAAAAGGATGACCAAGGAGTCATGGACTCAATATTATGATGGGAGCAATCCTTCTCCCCTTTTTTGTAATCTCTACTACTTTTTTATAATCGAAAACTTCTTATCTGTTTATGTTTAAAAAATAATAATGTTAAGATGTTAAATAAAATATATTTTTTATTTAAAGGTATATATCTTACACAATAAGTATTATTATAGAAAATAAGAGGTAGATTGAAAATGTTTGCATATTCATACACAATCAATTAATTATTGATGATGAAAATTGAGGGTTAACTTCAATGACATTATTTTTTGTATATCAATTTTTGAGAAAAATGATAAATAATTAATTAGTTTATTTAAGAATTTTATTTTTTTGCTTAAAAGATTGAAGAGAAATTTTCCTAAATCTTTATAATTTTGATGACTTAAGAGGTTAAGAAGGTCTGTATAATTACAAAAAAAATGAATTGAGATCTAAAGTGAGCATATGCATGACATTTTAAGAGAAAGTGATTTTATCCTTCACCTTCTTAGTATCTTTAAAGTAACCTCCTTTATTCTCCAATGCATCTTTATGCCAATCCCTTTTAAGTCCCATGTGAATTTGACTAGTTTAAAGTAATCTTAGGATGCTTCTCCTCTTTCATAATAGTTTTCTTGTGTTTGTACATTAGGTACTTAGTGATAACTATACTTTCAATGATAGAAAGACAAACTTTTATGAGGAGGATAGGATAGGGTACATAAATTTTAATTTGAAAATTTTAAATTTTAAAATAATTATGGATTGTTCAATCTTTCTATACAATCTTTAGATATGTTACGTTCTCAAACTCCACATCTATATAATACATAAAGATCAATAATTTTCAAGTAGGTCTAACTCAAGTAATTATAAGGAAAATTTGTTATCCTCGTCAATCAATCTTTATGTTAGTGATTTATATTCTCTCCTACATTATAATAGAGAAAATACATTATCTTAAATACTAGAAAATAACAAATTCAACTTAAAAAAATAAAACACACACACATATAACCAATGTAATAAACGACAATATCAACTATCTATCCTTCGATGTAATAAACAACAATATCAACTATGGGAGCTAATACAGGTTTAAAAAACAACACTTCATCAGGGGACCTATCCTCGCCATCAAGGGTGTGTCTCCTACATTTCCCCAACTTCAAGGGCTTGGCAGTGTAAGAGGAAATTCAAGCAACTCCCCCATATCTCTTCAATGTTTCCTTTGAAAAATAGGGTTGAGAACATGTGTTATCTCCATGGGGTCACAGGTTTAATTCCGACGGGGGTAGCGCTGCACATATTGACTTGTCATAGTGAAGCTAAAAGGATAGGCATCTCCTTGATGTGAAGTCTCGGTCCAAGTTGATCTATGAGTTATTGGTATATGTGACTTGCAGATTGTTGCATATACTTTTGCGAGGTTGCTATGTTATCATGGTTTAAAAAATGAAAATAAGGTTGAGAAACTTCCAATTTAGAGTGTTTGAATGATCATTATTTAAATTGATACCATTTGGAATGTTTAAATGGCCTTATTTAAATTGATATTTATGTGGTTTCAATTTTCTATAAAATAATATTTTTTTATTAATTTAACTTCAAAGTGTGGTAAAATTATTTATATACATTTGTGTCAAATATATTTATATATGGGCCTGATAATATTTATATTTATTTTTTAATATTTTTAAAATAATTATTATTTATTTATTTTAATTTATTAATTTGAAATATTTTCTAACTCTCTTAAATTTATTTTAAAATTTCATTTTCATTATTAAAATAAAATATAAAAAAAAAAATTAACTCAAACTAAAATAAATAAATAAATAATAATTTATGAAAAAAAAATGACTAAATAATAACTATATTTTTTTCAATATACTTCAATCATTATAATTTGAAATTGCTCTAATCCTTATGCAGAGGCCTTAGACCTCATTTTGTGGTGGTTATGTGAGATACATGAAAATTTCCATTTCATTATGATAAGATGTTATTAAATAAAAAATTGTTAATTAAATCTCTATTTCATTCTTTTTGGATAAAGTTAGTATGATAAGATGTTATTTCATTGTTTTTGGATAAAGTTAGTATGATAAGATGTTATTAAATAAAAAATTGTTAATTAAATTTTATTGTTAATTTATTTATTTCATTGTTTTGGATAAATTTATTATGATAAGATGTTATTAAATAAAAAAATTGTCAGTTATGTGTAGATTGGGTGGTTTGGAGAAATGTTGTTATCCTCCCCACTCGATTTCAAATCTCGTTTTGTGACACCATTCTCCAGTGGAAAAAAAAATTTATTAAAAAAACTAATTTTAATGGCCTTTTGTTTTCATTGAACAATCACTAATTTTTTATGGATTTTTTACTTAACAATGTTGGATAAAAAATATATTGAATACCTTGGTTTATGTGCCAATTTTTTATGACAATTAATATACATTGATGCACAGTTAGTTTCAAGAGGCTTTGTTTAGCATGACTTCATGAGTTCAAACCCTACAAGGTAGTTGGGAGGAGACACTTAAAATCCAACCATGTTAAGATTTGGTGTGGCCCAGGTCGGGTGCAATCCCCATGTGATTTTGATGGCTTAGATGCCCCTGGGTCACGATTTCTTAGACCATAGGCTAGTCCCGCAAGTCACGGACAAACTAAGAAACAAAAAAAATATATACTTCACAACAATAAATGTTGTATATCCAAACCTATACAACATTAATTACATATTTGTAGAGTACATATTGTTTGACACAACTTTATATCTATGCAAAGTGCTTGGATGTTGTATTGCTTGTAAAAGAACATTGAATATCTAAGTTCAAAGGACCGTAAATATCTCTTAACAACTTTGTCAATGTTATGCAGTCCATTATTCTATTAATTAAAATGGTTCCTCTTAAAAAAAAAATCAAAGTGATACACTTTTTACGGGCCTTGGATTTGGCATCTTTATATCATCACTTTACCTTATTTATAAACCTTTTTTCTTATCCATAACCCTATACTAAATTCTTCTAATGTTCATATGCGGGTTTTTAGTCTCAAGTTCATTTTCCATTACATGTCTTAGTATTTCATTTGTTTTTTAACTAACATTAGGGGAATTAGTGTATTATGTATTTGCTTTGGATTTATTAGGAAGCGGCTACAAAACCTCCGAGAGAGTTCCATAGAAGCTACGGATCCTTTATAGAACCTACAGAAGCTACACGAACTCAATAATTCAAATTTGCCTTAAACCACCAACTTTGGAGAAAGATATTCATTAAGAGTAATGGATTTTTATAAATCTATAATTTCTATTATTCTTATATGTCTCAAATCATGATGTTAAATTATTTGAAAATTAAAACTAGAAAATGGAGATGGATATGAGTGCACATTTGGCTTATCCACAAAGATTTGAGGATCTCTATCAAATATATGATGGACCTAAGGAGTCAAACGATATTAGGATATATTTGGGGTGAGTTTTGACTATTTTATTATAGCCACAATCCCTAGATTCGAATTTGACTTCAAAGGTATCATAAATAGCATGTAGTTAGCAAAGATCTTGGAATTAGTTTTGAGATCCAAATTATTAGCAATTTGTTGAGGATATTTTGGATCTTCATTTATTATTTGTTATGGAGAAATTATGTATAAATAAGAGCCCCTTCGCCATTTCAAAGGGAGGATTCTTAGATAAATAGTCCAAATAATGATGGAATAGATTACAATTTCATCTTGATTCAATAGAAATATTATTTTATGATTTTTTGTAATGTGATTTTATTTAGTTCATGATCATATAGTTTTAATTTGCTACTTTGTTTTAATTAGATAATTTTGCATTTCTTGTTATGTAGTTTATTTCTGCAATGTGATTTTAATCCGTAGATTAGTGATTGAGAGGTTTATTTTACAATTCATGAATGCAATGAATGCGCTTAATGCAATAATATTATTTACTACCCTGGATCATAAACAGTAACTTGTATTTGGAAAGGATAGCTTTTAGATTTCATTTATGCAATTTACTTTTATGTCAAGTGGGGTGTGAACTTAGTTTTAGAATTTACTTTTCCCGTTAGTTTTAGAATTTACTTTTCTTGAACAATGTGATTTAGTTTTAGAATTTACTTTTTTCTGCACAGTGTGATTTAGTTTTAGAATTTACTTTTCCCGCACAAAGTGTTCAGCAGTGGCTAGTCCCTTGCCAAGACTATGTAACTGCTCATACCACTATTTGTAAGTAAGGTTATTGAACTACAACTTCACAGTAAATAAACCAATGTAAAAGGAGATTGTTTTCTACACATATAATGTATGGTAACTTGCAAGTTCCCAACAAACCCCATGTTGATAATTAATGTACAAACTTCTTGATTATTTTCTGAATAATTAGAAGACAATTAAAAAACCTGTCAATTATATTATTATGTACTCTTCCTATAGAATAATGCTCTATTATGTTTACTTTGTATAGAGATCACTATATTGTATCACACTTTTAATGATTCGAAGTCTATCTATGTTTTATAATATTTTTTCCCATCCCACTTGTATTTCTATCTTCACAACTTTCTTTCCAAATGAAATGATGTTATAACATTTACATTGGAGGCTCCCCATAATATAAGACTTTGTCAATTTTACATTAGATTTTTATCACTTCTAAAACAAATAATATATCTTATTTATTACCATTACCATTAGATTTTTATCACTTCCCAAACAAATAATATATCTTATGTATTACTTTGGCCTGCCATATGTATTTTTGGGATGATCTTCTCAATTTTATTTTCCAAGTGAGATGGTGTTTATTTTTCAATTTGGTTTCTTTTTTATTTTCAAAGCAAATAATTAGGTAGATTCTCTTTAAATATGTTACTTTGTCAATATTATAGAGTTTTAATTCGCAGTTCATTTTCTTTGATACTTTGTCTCTATTGTTATTTACTATTGATTTTTGTATGGTTAGTTCTGGTCTATGGTGGAGATTATATATTTTACCATTTTCGATTAGTTGAATAATAATATATTACTAAACAATAAAGTTAACAAAAATAATATTATTTTTGAATCTTTTATTATGTTTTTTTTCAATGTTTATTAGATAATAACTAAAGATTTGACATTTTTCATTATTGAGCGTATTAGTAAAAATTATAAAATAAAAATAATTTCCACGGGTCTTACCACTTCGCAAAGTTTGAAAAATAATATATAACGTTATTGTACTCATAAAATGTGTGCGTTCAGTATGCACCTTATAATAGAGCATTTAATGCTCCTGTTGTAGGATTATGAGCCATTGGATTCATTGTTGGATCAAATCCAATGGTTCATATCCCCATAGTAGCAAAATTAAATGCTTTGTTGCAAGGTGCATATTGAATGCCTAAAATATGCATCTAAGATAAGCCACATCCACTAGGTGCACATTTTTCAATTCTCTGGTGTTGTTGTATTGGAACATTGAATTTGATTTCTGACTTCTCTCTTACACCAAGAGAAGAGCCCAGTGGGTTTGTAAACCCTTCGGCGAACCTCTAGATGCTCACCATGAAGAAGTCTCCAAAAACACAACGATTACCCCAATGGTTATAGAGACATTCAAGTCCTCTCTTCTTCTGGTATCAAGGCCATGGCTATTAAGCTTCGCCACTCCTCATATGAAGACACAAGGAATTCATTGATGTGCATGTTCAGTGGGTTTGAGCTACTATTGCTTTGCAAGTATTATGGGTTTCTGCTTAGCTACCATAAAGGGTATTTTCATGGCTTTCCGACGTAGGATGATATCTTAATCTAGTTGTATATTGTGGGATTGTTTTATATTCTCCTTTCATTGAGCATTCTCTCATGAATTTGTCTCAGGCCTACATGAATTTGTCAAAATACATTCTTCAGGGTGTTTTGCCTCTCTTTTTTGTTGGATTGTCGCTATTATCTTCGAAGAATTGTACTTCCTTCCAGAAATTGTGGCTTCTTCTTCAATCCAGCCATCATTTTTTAAATTCTAGAAGCACCATGACTAACACATATTGTTTTGCGATGTGCTTCATGGGCCCAGGTGTGTTTTTCATAAATTTAGAGGTGGTTTCTTAAATGAACTCGAGGATTTATTTGTTCCTTGATTTTGGAATTGTGCTTCTCTGGATTTTATGAGTCTTGCTATTTGAGCTATCTTGGCACTTGGGTCATCAGCTGAAGTACTCATTTCTTCATTTTTAGAAACATGTTTTTTGGGGGTTTATTTATTTATCTAAATTCTATCAAATTTAAGTTTCCTATGTTCATCAAAACAAGAACTTGAGTGTGTTTTAAAAGATGGGCTTCTCTGATTTTTCTCTCATTGTTTCCTCTTGGGTCATGGGTAGTAAGCAAGAGACAAGAGAAAAGATCGATACACCGTATATATGTGGTAAAATCCCAAACGGGAAAACATCCACGAGAAGGTATTATCTTCTTGAATCTCAAATATTACTCTTGAGCTCCACTCCACATATGCTTAGCACAACTTTACATTAGCATTACAATTCAGTACTCAACATACCCAAAAGGGTCTCCTTCACCTTTATTATATAGCTAGAGGGATGGAAGAATTGCATCCCATATTGCATGTGGGGTAAATGATTTTCCACCTCCTTATAAAATGAATGGTAATAGGAGTATAATACTCCATGATGAATGTGGGATAACTCCCTTTACATAAGATAGAGTGTTAACAACTAAATTTCGCACACATGTGACATTTTGGCTAATCTTGCAGAAAGGCATCATTAACATATAGCATGCATCCCACCACAGACATCCTCAGTAGATCTAGAAAGCAGTACGAGTCCAAAAGTGTAAAAAAATAGCCAAAATAAGATGTAGCTCGGTTACACCCATGATCACCAGTGTTATAGCACATGTTATCAGTTTTGTGCTTGTGCTATCCTAGCGTGGATTTTCCTTCGAAATCCACGCTACTGTCAAAAATAATGGGATCTCAATCACCTACTACGCATTGAAGGCTCATGAAGACTCCCTCACCAAATGAATTTCAAATTTGGCTCTTCAAGCATTGAATAGCCCCCTTTGTGTACTTTGGAGCTAGTTCATGAGGTGATGGGGTTCACATTTGGATCTAGTTGTTTCTCGGCCACCTCTTGGCCTATAAAAGGAAGTCATGGCATGCATATAAGTAGAGAAAGTTAGAGCAAGGTCATGCTGTTGGAGTTGTGTTGGAATCCTCATAGTCCACATCTTCCTCCGCCTATTGGCATTACCCAAGCTCCCTTGCCACCTTCCTCCAAGGGGAAGGTGTTTCTCTCATTTGTTCTTCAAGTTATTTATCATTTAGTGTGGACAAAAAGGACCTCTCTGAGGGATATTATTGGTTTACCTTGAATCCCACACCTCCTGGGTGACACTACATGTAACAAGCATGACCATTGGGCAATCTAAATTGGTTCTAGCATTGGCTTCTTGTTGTGGTTTGCATATCCTCACTTCCTTTGTTTATTTTCAAGTTATTTTTTTTCTACTAACAAGAGCTTGTAGGATCAATTTGGAGTCATTCACATTTGATTTAGTAACATAATATTGGGCCTGGTTAATAACCTCCAAAGCTTTCGCCCCTCCAAGTGGGAAGGGTTGCACATCTTTGTGCAAATTTTCCCACAACAATATTTATGGTGACTCCACTTCATTTTTGTTCGTTTCTCATTAACTAGGTTGTTATTTTCTAAATAGCTAATTCTAAGTTCTTGTCTTGTGCAACATAATAGGTCCATACCCTTCATTCCTAGAATTCTGCCTCCTCTTGGTCGTAATTGTTGTTTAGATAGTACCACGGATCTCGGCGCCCCGTGTACGTTACCCATGTAGATTTTCCTTCGACAGTTGCACTACTACACAGTTTATCCAACCTTCTTCTATGCACTAATTTGATCTCTACTAGTGCAACTCTACTGTGGTGTAACCACGCTACTAGCGTGTTTGTATCGTGAAAACCCGCACTATTGCCTTTTATTTTTCTTTTTATCAGTTTTGCACAAATTTTACAGTCCCAATGACTTCTCTCTAATGAACCAGAATTAAATTAACTTGCAATATTTAATTTGTTCTTTAGTAATTAGCTCACTTAGCCCAAGATTAGGAAGTAAAGGGGTCTTCTCTTGAAATCAACTTAGGTAAAATATTTTGGGGCTTTCAACGGGCCTCCTAGTCATCACTAGTGTTCAAGACAACATGCGTGCCATTTCATAGAAGTTGTTAAAGTATTGACACCTCATGTTATTTGCTCACTTCTTATGTTTTAGGAAAAGTAGTGTAATTCAATTTTGCACACAAGCAAGGACCTAAAGACTCTAATCTATCAAAGTATTATCTTTACCTCACACTCCTTGTGACCTTGATGAATCATAAAAGGGGGAGAAGTGTGAAATAGCTCCATTGCACACTTTTCAATTTCATAGGCATTAATTGATCACAATTGTTAGTCGTGAGCATCTTTAGCATATTTTGAGTTGAAGTAGAAACTGCATATGCATTTAATTTCATCTCTTTAGTTAGTTGCAACAATCAATATCATTTTCCTATTATACACATGTGTCTCCACTAGCACACACTAAGAGACCTAAAGTCTCTCTTACTTTGAGTATGCTCTCCATCTTACACCTTGTGAGATCTTGATGGATCATAAAGAAGTAGGATTTTGAAATACCACTCCTACACTCCTTAATCAAATTTGGACGCTTAAACCAATAGTTGTAATTCTCAACCAACTAAATTCCTCCACACGAGGTCACAAGAAAACTTATAGTTTGGTTAGGATTGATTGGGATAGGCATCCAAATAATTCCCACCAATCTTCTACACTTTGTATGAAACAATATATTGTTGACTTATAGGGTACTTTTATATCATGCTATCATCAAGTGTCAAAAGACAACCCAAATAAGAAGGTGTAGTGCCCAAGAACATGAAAACCAAGGTATAGCTTTCTCCCCACAAAGAGTCACTCAAATTTTTGTGGAGACAACACTATACCTCTCAGGTCGAACCACTTATCCACACTTGATGCACGTATCTTAGTGGCTAAACTTAGGACATAACCAAGGAGCAATTGTGAGTGCAATTGACTCCCAAAGTCATATATTGCCATAGGGAAATTTTTTGAAGCTCTTTAGAAACATATCCCCTTCGTCGGTATAACTGACTCTTTGTTACCTTCACTAGCCAATTATTGGGAGGATCCCATTACCACCAGCGGTTGGCGGATTTTGGAAGGCCTAGTTACATTTGAGAGGAACGACGTTAGGTCTTTAGGGAGTTTACATTTATTTTTATTTTTAAATACAAGTTCACTAAACTCATAATTAAAAATAACCTACATGTGGGAGCACTTGCACTAAACCAGCATAGCACATATCACTCACTTTGCACCATTTTGCATGTATTGTGGTTGGCATATTTTTGCATTTGTTCAATTGTATTTATTTCCATCATCATTCTCATTTGTCACTAAAATTCTACCATTGAGAAATACAACTCCCTAAGTTACTCACGTAGACTGCAAGTCCTTTCCCCTCTTTCAAGGGGTGTTTTCCCACTTTCTCCTTGTGGTTCACGAGGGAGAAACTCTAGTTGGGGCCACTCCCAGGAAACATTGATAGGATCATCTAGGCGAAGCCACTCCTTGTTTGATTCATTTTCTCCCCTCGGAGAAAGTTTAGATCCTTTTGCTTCATCCTCTCATGGAAGAGACAACCCTTCATTTTCTCCCCTTGAAGTTAAGTTAACCCCTTTGGTTGACCCTCTCACATAAGATCCCCCCCTTTATTTCCACCCATCGGAGGAAATTCACCTTCTTGTTCTCCCTCTTCAGGAGGAGGACATACAACATCATTGTCCTCACATCAGAGACAGAGATTACCACCACATATCCCTCTTTCTCCCCTCAAGGGAATGTTGGTTGTGGAGCTAGATCTTCTAGTCTCATAGATGATATTGTATCAGTCGTGTTTGTACCCCAGTTTTATATGATATGTAGGTGGACTGTACAGTCATCCTAGTGGGGGGGTGTGGGGGGGCATCGCACCCCCACGGGGTTCCAGGGGGGACCATCCCCCCTAGCTGGGGGGTCCAGGGTCCACCGGTCCACCGGCGGGGGTTCAGGGCAACGCCCTCGAGAAATGGGGGTTCGGGGACAACACCCCCAAAGAAAATTTTTGGGGTTGTTTTTCGCCGGCTATTTTGTGGGCCCATGGTTTTGGGTATCCCGTGGTATTTTCCCATTGTATTTCCCTTATAAAATAAAGACATTGTAATACGGCTAGGGATGATGATGTATTAGGTTTTATGCATTGTAAAGATCTCTGAGATCAGGAGAGAGACTGTAAAACAGAGAAGAGGAAGTGCAGCGGTTGTGCTGCAGGTTGTATCCCTTCACCTTGCTGGACGGTAATAATAATAAGGACTAGAAAATTCAGTGTGGACGTATCCCAAGTTGGGTGAACCACAATATATCTGTTTCTCTCTTGTAATGTGTATGTGTGATTATATTTGCATTTCTGTTTGTTGTTATTTCTCTGCGATCCTGTTTTCTAACAGGGAACACTACACAACATATGATGGTGGCACTGAATACCAACCTACCTTTCATGGCTAGCTTGAATCTCCCTGATCTAGCCAAGTTGATCAATGACCCCATAGCACATGATATAGCATGGAAAGATATGCTCAATAAGCTCCTCTCAAATAACCCTAAATTTGGAGGGAAACAAGGAGATTACCCAGCAAACCATGTCATGTCTTTCCACTTATGGTGTTCCTCCAACAGTATAGTGGAAGACTTAGTGAGGCTTCACCTCTTCCAACGAATCCTTACAAGAACAACTACAAAATGGTATGTGAACTTACCAAAGGAAACCTATGCCACCTTTGGGACAGTAGCCACTATATTTCTCATGTACTTTTAGCTTCCCATATTCCATGACATCGGCCTCAAAATTCTTATAAGAATTTTGACAAAGTACCTTTGCCCACATAGCGGATCACATCCATGAGTAGACAATGCACATTGTGCAAAATTGACATACAACCTTAGTTCCTATTGTATTGGTTCATAAAATCACTCCAACCCACTACTGCAAAGGATGTTGCAACCTAATTTCCCCATACTAAGGAAGAGGACATCTTGACGACCCAACATTTTGATCTCACATTAAAGGAAATTTGGGTTCTAAAATGGGCATTATAAAAAAATGTGCCATGGATAAGTTGTATTTCTCAAACCAATAGAATTTCAATAACTTTGTTTAACCATTATGGTTGAGTTGGACAAATAGAAGTCAAAGATGCTTATGTGTGATAATTTTATTTAACAATAGCTAACTTCATATAAGCGTCACATTGGTTAAGATTTTGAAAATTTCATCTCGAAATATGATAAATATACTTGAAATAATAAATATAGAGTATTTTATATTATCGCTACTTCTAAATAACAAAAGGAGATAGGTTTTTGGGTGATGACGGTCGGATCTGTGTAGTTTCCCCTGTAGGCGGCAGGTCTGCCGTAACCCTGTCATTGTCAGGATGACTGCACAGATTTCAAACCATGGATTCATGTGTAGTGGGTTTCTTCTATTAATTGGGCGGTAAGTATAGATGTTTTTACCTCTCAAACCCTTTCCCTTTCCTTGAGGTTTTTTACTGTTTTACCTATCATGGAGTTGGTTGATGCTGTCGACTATAGTAGCGATCACTTGGTGCATGGAGATATCTGGGCATTGCCACCTGGCGGTCCTCGGGATGTGGATGGTGTCGGTTTCTATTGTGGGACTGGGGATGATCGGTCCTTGCCTTCGGACCTTGTTTTCAATCATGGTTATGTTGCAGTGGAGGGCTCTATTACACCTCCTTTGCTAGGTGGGTCAGCGGTTACTCATCATCGGTCATTTCTGGATGGGGTGTTGACGGAGGGGGAATGGGGGATAAACATTTGGGGATTTCCGGGCACTTGCACACCTCTATTTTCACCTGTGGGTTCTCCTTTTGACTTAGGTAGCGTCCTGGACTTTTTGAACTCTTTTGGTGGTTCATCTTTGGGTCTTTCTGCGACCGTTCCTGGGGTGGGTGGTGATGTCCCAGTGACGCTGGGTTATGTTGCTGGGGGCTCTTTTTCATCGTAGTCGGAAGGTTTTTTAGCAGGTTTTTTGGGTCCAGCTGAACAGAGAGGGTTCCCCAGTCCGTCTTTGGGAAAAACCCTTGGTATTTCTGTGCAGGGTGGTGGGGATGTGAATGAAGGGGTGGCTTGCTCGCGTTTTAAGGGGAGAAGGAAATGGCTGAATAATATTGGTAAGGCTCCTAACTACTCTTTGGGGGAGGATATAGGCTTTCAACAGATTTTAATGATGGTTAAGTTTGTACTGGTCGGTAGGGTTTATGGCCATTCGGTGGCTCTCAAGACAGTCATTCAATGGGCTACTTGGGCTTGGTTGGGGAACTGTGGATACGTCCCGCAGGTGGTGGCTCTCTCGGGGGGTTGGTTTGCCTTCCATTTCTCTTTGGAATAACATGTTTTGTGGGTGCTAGGGTTGAATTGGAGTTTGGTGAATGTTCCGCTGCTTCTCAAACCATGGAACCCCCTCTTCGATGCCAGCCGTGAGCGCATGGATACCATCCCTTTATGGGTTCACCTTCCGGGTCTTCCGTTACAATATTGGGCTGACGAACACTTCCGGATGATAGGCAATTTGTTGGGGACCTACCCGGATGCTAATTATTCTTTCATCACTTCTTCGGTTCAGAAGATTGCTAGAATCTTGGTCAACATCAATGTTAGGGACGGCTTGGCTGATGGCATGGATCTTTGTTGGGGTCCGTATATTTTTCCTCAAACCCTTGATTACGAAAATGTGTCGTCGATGCCACGAATATGGCCATCCAGCTATTCACTGTCATCTTCTTGTTCGTATTCGAAATGGTACTCCTTTGAAGCGGAGGCACATGAAGGATGACTGTTGTTCGAAACCGGAGGTTTCAAATTTGGGAAATATTGTTCCTGATCCTTTGGGTTCTCCTTTGTTGTCAATGGGGGAAGATGCCCCTGTGGGTGAGGATGCTGAAGTATCGGATTCGACATCATTCGTTGATATGGATGACATTTCTCAAACACCTATTTTGGAAGGGGCAGCTAGTGAAATTCAGAATTCTATTCTGCGTCCGTTGGATTTGGCAGCGGGTACTACTCCTTCTCCCTACACTACTCCTTCCTTTAATTTATTTTTTAAGAACTTATCTTTGCCTGGTCTTGTTTGGGTGGAAGGTCTCAAGAACTTACACATTTCCTCACAATTTGTGTCCCCCACTATTGTTTCTTCCTACATCCCTTTGATGCCTTCTCCATCAGAACCTCTTCTGCTGGAGGATAATCCTGAAACCACCTCTAATGATCCCCTTGATATTCAACCTGAAGCATTGCAGCCTCCTTCCCCTTCGGGTTCGTCTGAGTCGGGTTACTATCTACATTCCATGACCAAGCTTTCTGCTGGTGGTATTGGGAAGGAGAAAACTCGGGTGGCCAAGGTCAGAGGCCAGAAGTCTTTTATGTCTCATGCTAAGTCCAGAGCTTGCACGGACCTTCGAGAAGGGAAACAACTTTCCATTGAACGGGCACTTAGAGCAGTGCATGCCAAGCAAGAGGGGTATCGATGAAGATTATGTCCTACAATTGTCGAGGTCTTGATGGTCCCTCTAAAAGATCAGCGTTGCGTCGGATGCTGGAGAAGGAGCATCCGGATATTTTATTGTTACAGGAAACAATGTGTGGGGGTGAAGAGGTTTTGGGAAGGTTGACGGCTTGGTTCCCGAGCTGGTGTTTTGAGGCCTCTGATGCTAGGGGCCAGTCTGGGGGATTGGTTGTGGGTTGGCGGGAGGCGAAGGTTAGGGTTTCCACCCTGTGGGGGATGGAATCTATATTGGGTCTGACCTGCCGCTCATTGGAATTTGATAGAGAGTTTACTATTGTTAACATTTATGGGCCTTACTGTAATACGACTCCCTTCTGGGAGTCATTACTGGTCGAGGAAGTGATTAAGGGTGATTCGGTGATTCTGGGTGGGGATCTAAATTTCTCTTTGGGTCAGGCTGAAGTATGGGGTCCTCGTGCTCAGATGGATTCCTTAACAGACTTCTTCATTAGAAAACTAATTGAAGGCAATTGGGTTGATGTCGAACTAGTGTGCCTTAAACCATCCTGGAGGAACAAAAGGGTGGGGGAGGATAGGGTGGCGAAGCGTTTGGATCGATTCTTGCTTGCGGAACAGTTGGTGGAGTCTTACTTCCACATTAGGCAATGGATTGGTTTAGGGGGCTGCTCAGACCATGAACCAATTTTTCTTGAGTTAAAAGATGGCCCTGACAAGCCTCCTGCTCCTATGAAGTTTAACAAGACATGGTTGAAGGATCCATCTTTCACAGATCTAATACATTCTTTATGGACTCCTTATCAGCCTGATAACTACCTCTCAACGGCATTTCATTTTGCGGAGAATATTAAAAATCTCAAGGGACCGATCAAACAGTGGGCTGCTGATAAAAGAATCAGAGAAGAGTAGTAATTAAAGATGATCGAAGATGATCGAAGATGAAATTGCATCTATTTCGTTGTGCCCCGGGGGTGGCTTCATTTCACAGGTTTTGAAGGAATACCTTGTTCGATTGGAAGAACGTAGGAATCAGATCCTTTTGGAGAAAGAGGAGACTTGGCGACTGAAGAGCCGGGCCATTTGGTTGGAGAGTGGGGATGAGAACTCCAAATTTTTCCATGCTTATGCTAAAGGCAGGAGATCTGCAAATACTATTTGGAGTCTTGAGGATTTGATGGGCACACCCCACTCTACTTTCGAGGGGCTAGCCCGAGTGGGGGTACAACATTTTCAAGACGTCTTTAAGGCCAGTGACAGGGTGAATATCGAAGAAGTCATCAGGGTGGCTCAGTTGTTCCCACGTTTTGTGGAGGAGGAGGAAAATAGGATGTTGATCGAAGTTATCACAGCTGATGAATTGAAAGAGGTTATCAGTAGCTTTCAGAAGGACAAAATCCCTGGGCCGGATGGTTGGACCATTGAGTTTTTTCTCGGTCTCTTTGATTTTATTGGTGAAGATCTCTTGCGCATGGTTGAAGATACTAGGAGGGAAGGCAGGATCCTGGCAAGCATCAACTCTACTTTCATTGCCCTTATTCCTAATGTGGACACACCTTCCTCTCTTAATGAATTCAGGCCTATCTCTCTTTGTAACTATGTTTATAAGATTGTCACCAAAGTCATAGCTCGGAGACTCAAATCCATCCTCTCTACACATATTTCGGAAGAACAATTTGGGTTTATTGAAGGTCGACAGATTCATGAAGCTATTGGGATTGCATAGGAGGGATTACATAGTATTAAAACAAAGAAGATGAAGGGGGCGGTTCTAAAAATTGATCTATCTAAAGCATATGATAAAGTAAGTTGGTTATATCTTCGACTCTTGCTTACACATCTGGGCTTTGATATTGGTTTTATAAGATGGGTTATGAGCTGCATTACTATGGTATCCTTCTCGGTTCTTATTAATGGTGCTGCTACACCTTTTTTTCATTCTGGACGGGGTCTGAGACAGTGTTGTTCGCTATCCCCCCTTTATTTTTGCTTGTGGCTGAAAGTTTGAGTCGAGTTATCAAGGAAGCTCGTCGGGTCGGTCTCTTTGAAGGCATTTAGGTGGCTCCAGGTTTATACATTACCCATCTGCTTTTTGCGGATGACATTCTCATTTTTTGCTCGGGCTCTCGTAGGGATGGGAACAAATTGAAGGAAATTATGGACCTTTTCTCTCTTGCTACCGGGATGGATATTAATACTGGAAAGTCTACCTTGATTGCTTCTCTTTTAAGTGAGGAGGAATTGATAACATACGCACAGCTCTTTCCTTTCACACTTCTTACCCTTAAGGAAGGTCTTAAGTACTTGGGTTTCAATATGTAACCAAATGATTATAAGAAACAAGATTGGGTGTGGTTGATTGAAAAGTTGGAAAAAAGATTGAGATGTTGGAGCTTTAAGTGGTTATCCATAGCTGGTAGACTGGTTCTGGTTAAATCAGTTCTGGAGGCTATTCCGGTTTACTGGATGTCCTTGGCATGGATCCCTCGTGGCATTCTAGATCAAGCGAGGAGAATATGTTTTCGGTTTTTGTGTAGTGGAAAGGAGGATGCCTTTGTCACTCCTTAGGTAAAATGGGATTGCATTGTTGTCCCAAAAGCTTTGGGTGGTTGGGGATTGAAGAATATATTTTCCTTCCCAAAAGATTTGGCAGCAAAGTGCGGGTGGAGGCTGATTAAATCTGGTGGGTTCTAGGCTCAGGTTATGATCCATAAGTATATAGCTCCGGATACAATTGAAATTTGGATCCGAAATCCTGTGAAATCACATTCGGGAGGTTCTTGTATTTGGAAGGAAGTTGTTTCATCTTTTCATGTCATTGAACTTAACTTGGTTTGGGATGTTGGAAATGGACAGAAGGTTCGGATTGGGCGGGATCCATGGGTTGGCTGTGAACTTCAACACCTTTTGACAGAGGGGACAACTGAGGCCTTAGGTCAGAGGAGATTTAATTTCCCCCATCAAATTGTTGATCCTGGGATTTTAGTGTTGGGGAGTCCTGCTTGGCGGTTGGCAAACTCTTTCGGGCTTGGGGGTGAAGAAGAGGTGGAGCTGGGACGATATCTACGTGCACTCAGTATGGATCATGTTTACCTGGGTGAACAGGAGGATGAGTTGGTTTGGGACGACAATCCCTCAGGAAACTATACTCTAAAAGGGGGATATCTCTAGATCAGTGCTGACTTAATGCCAAGGGAACCGGAATGGTGGTGGAAGACGTTGTGGAAGTTACAATGCCCACATAATACATGTATTTATATGTGGTGTTTTCTTGTGAATAGGGTCCCGACTTGCAATTTTCTGCAAAGTAGAAATAAGCAAGGTCCGGGCTGGTGTTACCTTTGCTGTCGGGAGGAGGAGAATGTGTGTCACTTGTTTCTTTTTTTCCCATTCATCTTTGTTGTATGGTATTTTGTATCTAGGATTCTGAAGGTACATTTTCGTTGGGTAGGGGCATCGTTGAATGAAGCTTGGAGACTATGGAATCATAATCCATTATTTTCGGCATTTAGAGCACTTCCATTGATAGTTGTTTGAGGGTTTTGGCTTGCCCGAAATAAACGGTTGTTTTCGGAGGTTGTCAGTATTCCTACTCTTACGGTTGTTAATAGTTGTGGGCTATTTTTATCCTGTAAACGTATAACTCAGCCTGCTCTTGCTAGGGATATTCAGCCTGTGGATATTGATCGCTCACAGCCGTGGGGCTTCTTCGATGGAGCTTGTCGGAATAATTTCTGTGGGGGAGGGGCACTTCTTTTTCTATCACTTGAACATTACTATGTGATGTCGATGGGATTTGGGGCACGGAGTAATAATTGGGCGGAGATCTTAAGCCTTAGATACCTTATCATCTTTGCACTTGAGAAGAGTATCAGGAACATTGTTGTATATGGTGTCTCTCTGAATGTGGTTCAATGGGTATCTGGAACACATCACTGCCACAACCGTAGACTATCAAACATTCTGGCTTATGTTCGAAATGCCACTTATACATTTGATACCTTTACCTGTAGGCATATTTATCGGGAGAATAACGCAGAAGCGGACATGGCATCGAAAGAGGGGTTGTTGCTGGGGATAGGGATCTGGAAAATCAGTGAATATTTGGATGGCATGGTCAGGGAATTCTACCATAGACCGTTTATAGAATGAGGGACCGCTGCATCATCTCTGCTACTGTTTGACGTATTTTGGTAACTTTTGGAACGATCTTGTTGAAACTGAGGATGTTCAGTATTGATTGGGTATAATGGTTTATACTTATGCTATTTTTCCATCTGTGTATCATTGGCATGGACGTTGGAATTAAGTGGTTTTTTAATATGTAAATATTCATATATTATTTTATTCTCTCCTAGTCATAGACTAGGTCCGTAAGTATTATTTTTGTAACAGATGTTATTGACCACAATGTGTGGAGAACATCACGGCCTTATTAGTTTTTTCTTCAAAGAAAGGAAATCTCTAAGACAGTAAAGACACTCTCAAAAAGTGAAGATGATCAATGTAATTTTGTACTCGGAAGATGAAATGAAATTACGTTTTTTTTTCCAGGAAAAAAAAAATCACTACTTCTAATTTCTTTAAAATATAAAGCTTACATTAGATTAAGATGATAGTGGTGTAATTTTGAAATAATAAATATAGAGCATGTTATATTATCACTACTTGTAAGTTCTTTAAAATATAAATCTCACATTAATTAAGATGATAGTAGATTAATTTTTAAATAATAAAAACATTTATATAATTAATATCTTAAAAATAAAAACAAATAATATTTAATAAAATATAAATTTACAAAAATAGAAGAGAGATAAAATAAGATTTCTCTATTTTTGTGATAACTTTCTCCCCCGAACTCAAAATTTGACGATTTTGCTACCGTTGGAAATCTATCGACGCATATTACAACTTTCATGTTTTAAATTTTTCGAGCTCCTGCACCGATTTTTTGGAGTGGACATTTTAGTACTAGGGTTCTAAAATGTCCTCCCTGAAAAATCAGTGTGGAATCTTGAAAAACTCAAAACACAAAAGTTGTAGCTCTCATTGAGAGATTTCCAACGGTACCAAAAACGTCAAATTCTAAGTTTGTAAGTGAAAGTTGTCACTAAAATAGTGAAAGTTTATTTTATCTCTCTTCTATTTTTTTTAATTTATGATACTTTTTTTAAATATTATTTATTTTTATTTTTAAGAGATTAATTATATAAATATTTTTGTTATTTCAAAATTACTTCACTATCATCGTATTAATGTGATATTTGTATTTTAAAGCATTTGGAATTAGTGATAATATAAAATAAAATAGAAAATAGTGATTGCTTATTTTTAATATTATTGTAATTATATTTTTTAATTGTAATTTTAGTTTTTTTTTAAGTTTTAGATTTAATTAAATATATAAAAAGAAGTAATGGTACATTTATTAAAAAATTAAATAAATTCTAATATAAATTAAAAAAATGTACCACTATATCATTTATTGTGTATGTACAAGAATCTAATCCTTTCATTATTATTTTCAATCATCATCTCTTAACACTATACTAACCCAACATACTTGTCAACTACCATTAATGAGATATTATAGGTTGACCTTCACTAGATAACACCTTTAACTTAGTGTGACATGGCATATTTGTAGTGTGGCTTTCCCTTTTTATTATTTTCCTTAGGAGGCCCATTTTAGACCCCAAATTTTCTCTAATGTTTATGCACAATCAGATTACTTATACACCATCCTACCTGATGCCCTTCGGCATAGATATTTGGATCCCACACCTGCTAGTCCATCACATTCAGTAGATGGAATTATTGGCTCCATTTCCCAGCAAGGAAAGGTTCCTTCTCCCCTGAATTCTATTCCATTCAATATGGCACTGTAGTACCCTCCCATCCATCCTGTGTCGACACCCCCTGCAACTATACCAAATCCTTAGTTTGGTTAACCACCATATGGAACTTACAGTCCTACCTACCCCAATGCAAGCCAAGCATCGTCCGTAACTCCATCACAAATGGAACAACCAACTCCTAAATCCACATATTATGGAGCTCCAACCGCGTATATCGCACCAGATGGGTATAATCATTATTACTCATTTTTGTGTCCTCCTGGTTCTTCCCACATACCACACATGGTGGTCAATTTAGTGCAACCTTATTTTGCACAACAAGTTCAAAAGTTTGAGTGGTTGAACACAACAAACCCCCAAAATCCTAAAAATCAAGTAAAGAAGAAAGGTAAGAACAAACAGAACTAGCAAGGGGGAAACCCCCTCCCACCAAGCAGAACCAGAACCGAGGTAAACAAAATACAAGGGCTAGTAATCCCCCCAAACAAGGAAAAAATCCTCATGCTTAATTTGTGGAGAGTATGGTCATTGTACTCACCGTTTCCCACTCATCCCCAACTGCCAGCAATTGGTAGAAGCAAAGAAAAAGACAATTGTAACCCCTCCTCAGGCCCCTTATGTTCCACAACCTCAACTTGTTGTCTTGCAACAACCCTTTACCAATCAAGGCATCATTACCCAGCAGCAGAAGGCCCCCCCAGCCATGGATACTTTTAGAATATCTACATGAACATGGCATATGTTAACCTCCAAACTCGAGCCAAAGGCTATGGCGGGCTTGAACCCCCCCAAAGTGGATGTTGTACCTACCATTTCAAGGGGGGCTTTTCAAATACCATGCCCAAGTGGTGAACAAATCCCAAGAATCCCAAAGGTACCACTTATGCGCACCCCCCATAACCCTCACATGAAATCCTCCCACAACTACAATATTATGGATGACTTGGCTCAGTCACCAACTGCCATGTCCACGTTAGTATTGTTGCAATCATTCTCAACCCAATGGAAGGCATTACTTAACACACTTGGCATTGTCAACCCTTCCAACTCACTCCTTATGACTGTTGATCTTGATAAGGTTGAACTGTGGATACCCTCGTCAGTGGCGTTCCAAGTTCCCATCACAATGAAAAACATTATGATTCATTGATGCATTATCGATGAAGGCGCATCTACATGCATCATGTCATTTAATGTCTAGAAATGGTTTTGTTCACCTGAGTTAGTCCCATCATCTATCTCCCTTCATGCATATGATGGGAGACCATCACAACCAAGGGGTTTGTACCAAAATGTCCCCATTGAGCTAGGGGGGAAAATGGTCATGATTGATGTTGAAGTACTCGATGCGTAGCTCAACTACAATATCATTCTGGGTCTTAGTTATATGTACACCACGAAGGAAGTTTCCTCTTTGGTTTTTTTCACCATGATGTTTCCTTATGGGAGGATAGCCACCCTTGACCAGCTCAATTACTATGACCCTCATACCAACACCAACCCTAACAATGTCATTCCCACGATAGGTGAAACAAGTAAACCTCCTTACGTTGATATATGTCTGGGAGTGTACAAATACTCCAACTTGCTAAGGGTATAATCAGGTCCTTTGCCTGAAATTTCCTCATCGATAGATGACCTTATGTGCTCCATTTTCACCTCTAAAAATTTGTCTACCACCCCATCGGCATAATCATCAACACCTCTAATAAGCCATGGCGTTGAATAGAAATTAAGTCCATTAGTTCCTCCTATCTTTTAGATACCATTCTTGTACCCCCCCACGGGAGTGCAAGGGATATTGGTTATGGCTTAGCTAACTCTACCGGGCTCACTTTGAGAATACATGTGTGGTACCTCACTCCACCCTACCCAGAAAATGGCCTCAAAACCTATAGCCCACTATGATTTTTCCTTAACTCGGTAGTTACGACATTTAGGCTAGTTACACGCTAGTTATTCCATCTGTACCGCAATTCAAGCCAGCAACACCTATGACCAAGCCACCACCGGCTGTCACTAAACCCAATAATGGGGGAATAAAACAACCCAAGTTGAAAGTCCCCTTCATGACCAACCCTCTCCCCAAACCACCATCGGCAGTCACTAAGCCTAAAGCAAGGGGCATAACTCAACCTAGATTGAAATCCCCAATAATGACAAACACTATTCCTGCAACAAGAGTCACCCCTCCATGTGCCCTCTACGGGAAACAAGGCCATGTGACCAACCTATGCCCCACCATGCCAGAGCTCAGGAATTTATTAATACCCCTGTCAGTTTGATGCATGCGACACATCCTATAGTAGGGGGCACACCTTCAAGCTCTTCTTCCCCCAATACAACACCTAAGTCCAAGTCGTTACATACGAATCATGCATGTTCAATTTTCTCTCAGTAGGGAATTATACGCACCATTCTCTTGACCTCCCTCAATTTCGAGATGCCTTGGCAACCATCCACCTCACCTTCCCTTTGGTTGAGATTCCTTCACCTCAATAGCAAGAATTGTCCTCCATAAATGTTGTCACTACATCAGCGAAAACGCTAGTTGCATTGGCCCCATAACTGGCCACCACAGCGGTACCCACCGCTGAGCCCACAATGTTGTAAGAACCACAACCTGTGGATATTGCACCAAAAGAATAACATAATGTATGTACATATTGCGGGCACCATACTCACATGATCCCAAATGAGATCAGCACAGTCATACTTTACTGTGCCAACCCACCCTTAAGTTCGGCACATGAGCCTATCCATGCTAGGCTCCCACGCCCATGTCGATTGTGTGGAGACAGTTCCCACTACTCGTTTCAGTTCCCCATATTATGCACCGAACTAGAGGTTCACCTTGAACATATGCAGCTACAAGGTCAACTTCCCCAACTTAGGTTATCCCCACAAGGATTACCCACTGGAGAAATGATTCCCCCTTCAGTTGATACCTTTGGTAATGCATCATCCATGGCCGGTCTACTTACCAGTGACGATTCATCATCCTTAGACGAATATCAGGATCCACCAAACCCATCGCATGTTTCCTAGACATCATGGGAAGGTGCGTTATGTTTCTGGTCATTATTTCTGCATGGTCAATACCTTTGTCATTGTCTTTATTACACTGGGTTATATATGTCATGTGTGCAGGATCATGACCAAGAAACTAAACTTCCAACCCTTTCAACAATGGAACAAAACTTGTATCATAGGTATCATTCCAAAAATGACATATAGGAAATGTTTTTCCTCTATTTACATTTCATTTACCAGTACTTTCGTTGATAACCATAAGTACCTAATTCCTAGTAATTATGTGCCATCAATGTCTTCACTGAGAATAACATGTTTCCCCCATGGGTGTGCGCACCATTTCAAAACCTATAATAATTTGGCACCCATGATTTTGAACCACCACAAGTCCAAGGAATATGATCAATTTCGAAAAAGTCAACCCATAGTTCATCATTTTATAGTTGTGCATTTACTCCCCCACCTCCAGTAGTTGATGCCATCATATTCCTATGCACATGTTATGATCAAGACTCACATTTAACTACTCATACCTCCATGATTAATCTACCATATTCACTCTTCCTCATATCATCACCCCAGGAAAGACAAATATGGGGCCCCAACCCTCCAAATAAACCAATTCTATTTAGTTATTCCCGCGGGAACAATTGGCATGACATTGATTCATGGGTCACTCGTCTTAGCGTTTGCAAACAACCCTCACATCATCATGGTAAAATTTTCCCAAACCTCTCAAAACTGTGGGAACTCCTCCCATCATCAAATTGATTCCCTGATTCACCCAAAATCGTGGGAATCCCACCCATCATCAAATTCGTCCCCCGACACATTCAAAACCGTGAGGACCCTACCAATTATTTTTTATGTACAAACCATTCCCCAAATACACACACCACTATGGGAACCCTTATTCTTTTGGAAGCAACCCCTGGTCACCTTTAATCGATGTCGTTGAGTCTCCTTATCCCCAGCATGTCATTTTTTTCAGTCCCTATCACCCTTAGTGTCGTGTCTCCGACAAATCCCTTCATATGCATTGCGTCTCCCTCTATTACATTGTGTTCCTTTATATGAAGCATGATGTTGTCAGTGACTCCCCAAGTTGACATCAATTAAAGGAATTTATGAGCCCCACGCTTATCAACTAGTCTTGTGTCAGGTCTATCAATCTTACAGTTGGTCACACTATGATCTTGGTTCTTGGAATAAGACCCTCATCTTATCATGTACTTCAGATCTCATCGACACCAAATCACCATATTTTGAGAGTTGCAGTAGTTACAGTTGTGCCTTGGGGTCCCTTTCAATCAC
This sequence comes from Larix kaempferi, assembly GCA_027924585.1. Taxonomy (NCBI): domain Eukaryota; kingdom Viridiplantae; phylum Streptophyta; class Pinopsida; order Pinales; family Pinaceae; genus Larix; species Larix kaempferi. The sequence goes on from BSBM01000316.1 coordinate 29,680,399, forward strand.
TATAAGGGATCACCTCGAACTAAGTAGGGAGAGTCATTAGTGCTCCCTAACTTAGTGGTCTCCCCTATGCTCGACTTCAACACATCTATCGCATTAAAGGGAGTCATATATTTCGAAGGTAGAAGTGTTCACATTTACAAATCATGGTAGCAGCACATCTAGTACAGTGAAGTATCACATCCACTAGCTTCACCAGTGTTCTGAGACCCCCCCAGTAGGATTACCATGATCATCGGTAGTTCCGCTTCTTCAGCACCAGTAAAATCATTTCCAGGTCCATCTACTCTCATATGGATTGAATCCACCTTCGGCCATATTCCAACAGTATTATGAGTTGACCCCTCAGTCTACATTTATTGTAGTCATCTTGACATATTTTCACAAGCATGGGTATACCCGCCTCATTTGTATAAAACACCATTATTTGTTACATCTTCACCAATTGTCACCAACAATCTTCCCCCATGGGAGGAACTTTCCATCCACACTAGCTTCACAACTTACAAGAACATGAGAGAAAAAAAAGAACGATGATGCATTATCGGCTCTACAGTACCCTATGAACCTCATACATCAAGGAGCATATGTCAATGCCTAAATTTCGTACATATGCGACATTTTAATCTTGCAGAAAGGCATCATCAACATATAGCATGTATCCCACCAAAGACATCCTCAACAGAACCAAAAAGCAGTATGAGTCCAAAAGTGCCAAAAAATAGCCAAAAGAAGAGGTAATGATAGTTACACCCATGATCACCAGCGCTACAATGCGTGTTATTAGTTATGTGCTCGCGTTATCCTAGCTCAGGTTTTCCTTCGAGATCCACGCTACTGTAAAAAATGGCAGGATATCAACCACCTGCTTCCCATTGAAGGCTCATGAAAGCTCACTCACAAACTAAAATTCGAATTTGGTTCTTGAAGCATTGAATAGCCCCCTTTATGTACTTTGGAGCTGATTCATGAGGTGATGGGGTTCACATTTGCATCTAGTTGTTTCTTGGTCACCTCTTGGGATATAAAAGGAAGTCATGGGCATGCATCCAAGTAGAGAAAGATAGAGCAAGGTTATTCTGCTACAATTGTGTTGGAAATTCCTCATAATCCACCTCTTCTTCCACCTATTGGCATTACCCAAGCTCCCTTGCCACCTTCCTCCAATGGGAAAGTGTTTCTCCCATTTGTTCTTCAAATTATTAAGCATTTAGTGTGTACAAAAATGACCTCCCTAAGGGATACTATTGGCTTCCATTGAATCCCACACCTCCTAGGTGACACTACATGTAACGAGCTTGACCACTGGGCAATCTAAATTGGTTCTAGCATTGGCTTCTTGTTGTGGTTTTCATATCCTCACTTCCTTTGTTTATTTTCAAGTTTTTTTTTTTTACTAACAAGAGATTGCAAGATCATTTTGGATTCATTCACATTTTCTTTAGTAACATAATATTGGGCCTTGTTAACAACCTCCAAGGATTTCACCCTTCCAAGTGGAAGAGATGCACACATTTGTGCAAATTTTCCCACAACATAAACAATCATGCCTTCCTTTGCTAGATAAGACATCATAATATCTTACAACATCACAGTAGGCATCATTACACATGTAATATTAATATTACACATTCCAATAGCCAATGAGGGTTCTTTGGAATAATCACAAATGAATGGAATCATCTACAATGTTATTTTAGGAGCACCATACATGGAAGGACATGATATGATTAAATGGATCCTCTCATGCCTTACCTTCAAACTTAGGGATGTCTGAGGGTATTTCGGTGGTCCAAAGGCCATGTGTAGTCATGTTTAATGGGTTCAATGATTGTCAAGTCAAGTAAGGTATATTCAAACTAACCACGAAAGGAAGTATCGACATCCTAGGTACATTCATGTTAGTGTGTGCATTCACATTCAAATTAACATTGTTGTGGGGGTGATTGGAAGAGTTGAGTGAAAAAACTCCATACATGTTGGATGTTGGGTTTACTAAAGGGGAAGTGGTGATAGGTGAAGGTTGTAACTCAAGCTAAAAGGAACCTAAATTTGACGATCCCAATGAGGAACTAGGTGAAGTGTGAGGTTCTTATGTTTGATTCTCACACATCGAGGTGGGTTAACAAGATGGCCATGAATCCTAAGGGTGGGAAGCAATCCTCAAAGTCATTGAGAACATTTAATAGGCATAGGAGGCACAATATTGACTATGGATATTATCCACTAACTCAATTAATATCTCTATGAAATACTAATGAGAGCGATTCAAATTAATTACCACTAATTATTAAACATACTTAAATAAAATCAAGTACAATGTGGTTGCAAGAGGTTATTTAATTAAGTAAAGAACTAATGTCAAAATTGAACACCCTAGAAAAGAAAAGATTCAATACTAGTCGTAGGAGTAGAGCTATGCAAAATAATGTGAAAATAAAGGAAACTTTTCTCAAATCCTCATCAACAAGTGGTATAGAAAGGTCTTTTGGATGGGAATAATTAGAAATCCAAACGAGGGCCTTACAAACACTCTACTTGATGGGTTGTCAAGTCCATCAAGGAAGTGAGGGAATGTGTGAAAGAGACATTTATATTGAAGGACATGGGAAGCAACTCCAGTCAACCTATAACTATCTATCAAGGTGTGCTCCATCCTATGAGAGACATCTAGGTGGGTACCTAAAATATTGCCCACTAATTTACATCTCCATGCATGTGAAACAAGTTACCATGCCTTCAAGCCGAAAATAAACAGTTGGGGGATCTTCAATATTGAAGGACATAGGAGTCTCATTAAACCTTTGGTCCCACTCTTGGCATTATCCACTTGTAAGAGTGCATCTATTGTCGAATGGCTTTTGAATGCACCCGATAGAAATAAATTTAAGGTCACTAAAGGAAAACAACTAAGTTTCATATGTGAATGCTTGAAGTAAGTTATTTGGATGCCTATCCCCACAATCCTAAATTAACTAAAAAATTATTTGATTCCTCAAGTGAGGATTTTATGTGAGTTTGCTTACAATTTTATTTTATGTTTAATTTGGCATCATGAACCAAGTGTTGCATAATTTAAGGTGTGGTATATGTGCACATGTGGTGCATGCAACAAAATAAATTGCTTTGAAAAGTAAACTCTGAAAAATAAAAAGTGCAATGAAAAGAATGATAATGTTCAATACTCAAGAAACATGAATTATTTTCCTTGAAACAAAAACAATTACTTTTCTAAGCATGTCAAGGAACAATTTTCAAATTTTCAAACACAACAATTCAAATGAAAACTAGCAAGAAACTAGTACTCTGGTGGGCTGAACCATATCATTGAGTTGGATCCTAAAATGTAGGGAACTAACTCTGGTGGTCATAAAATGATGCAAGCAGGTCGCATTAGGTGGATAATGGGTACTAGATGACATATGCACACCACTAGGGGGGAAATGACATCATCAAGTACTAGGAAAAAGAAAATAATGCTAAGTAATACAAGAATGGAGTATTAATTATCCTAACACCCCCCCCCTTAATCCAAACTTGAACATCCCGGGCCCTGGTTACTGAGACCAAAGGTCACACATACAATCAAATAAATGATAAAAGAATAATTGTCCATGAAACAAGGAAATGGGGAAAACCTCATGGGAAAAACCCCCCCTCAAAAATAGGATAGCGGGAAGCTCAAACAGCTTTCACACCAAGTAGAGATCTGAGATAAGCAAATCCCTTATGAGAGAAAACTTTGTGAATATGTCTGCAATCATCTCCTCTGTAGGAAAATAATGTTGTGATATGGTCCTGTTGTGCACTAGCTCCCTGATGTAGTGCATATGAACCTCAATATGTTTGGTCTTTTGCTTCTGAACTAAATCACTGGAGATCTTGATGGCACTTTGATTATCACAGAAAAGGTCTATTGAAGGAGAAGTGTGAATGCCAAACTCTGTCAAGATCCCATGCAACCAAACTGCCTGGATAGCTTCATTCATAACCCCTTTGTACTCTACTTCTATTGAAGAGAGTGCAAGTGTTGCTTGTTTCTTGCTTGACCAAAAGATTGGTCCTAATCCCAACATGAATACATACCGTGAAGTAGATTTTCCGTCAGTGTTGTCTCCAACCCAATCAGAGTCAATAAAACCAAATAGATTTAACTGAGCACTAGCAAAATAATGTATACCAAACTCTCTCGTACCCTGCACATAGTGCAAGATCCTCTTTGCTCCCTTCCAATGCATCTCATGTGGCTCCTACATGTAGTTAGCTAATGCACCAACAGCATATGATAGATTTGGTCTCAAATGTGTCAAATACAACAAGCTACCAATCAACTGTTTGTAAAGACTACTGTCAACCAAAGGACTAGAACCACCTTCTTCCAATCTGATTCCAGATAGGAAAGGGAAGGTTGTAGCTTTGCAATCAGTCATGTGAAACTTTTTGAGCAAGTCAAATGCATACCTAGACTATGAAATCATGATTCCTGAAGCATTTTGAGTTACTTCAAGGCCAATAAATTGTTTCAACAGTGCTAGATCTATCATAGAGAAGGATTTACTCAAAGCAGACTTGATGTTCCTCAACCCAATAGATGAATCACCGGTGATGAGCAAGTCATCCACATACAAAACAATCAATAGTAGGCAACCTCCCTTCTACTGCATGTAGACATTGCAGTTAGATTTGCACCTTTCGAACTTCTATGACAGTAAGAAAGAATCCATATTGGCATACCATGTTCTTGGAGCTTGCTTAAGCCCATACAATGATCTCCTCAATATGCATACTAAGGATGGATCATTAGTGTACCTGTAATGAACCTGCAATAATTAATTAATGCAAATACACAAGATATCAGAAATAGTAGAACTCAAAATCACTTTTATATTGATCACGGGCCACTTCGAGGGGGCAACCTCCTTTGAGCAAGCTCAATACAATTAACTTCACGGTGCCTTCATAGGCCTCAACACACACTTACGTACTAAGTCTAGGCACCAATACCATGGGTCAATACTAGGTGTCAATACAAACCATGGTCTAAGTCTAGGCGCCAATACTATGAGTCAAACCCATGGGACATATAATACTATGGGACGACTTACAAAGCATATGCGTCCAATACTATGGGTCAATACTATGGGCTAATATAAACTATGGATCAACAAATACTACGGGACGACTTACAAAGGTTATGCGTCCAACAACAATATACTAACAAAGTAAAGACACGGGTTCCTAACATCCCCTCTCCCTTAGAAAAAGCTTTGTCCTCAAAGCTTTAGATGTGGAAATTGATGCAGAATCTGAAGGAGTGGGTCCCTTGTAGCATCCTCGGGTTGCATTCCGAGCCACTGGCGCCTTTGGAGTTTCAGGGAGGATTGCATGGAAGGCTGTAGACGAAGAAGAACCATATCAGTGATGTGAAAAGTGCGCTCAGAACGGTGTTGATCGGCTTGTTGTTTCACTCGAATTCTTGCCATGTGAAAATTGTCCTGCAGAATGAGAAGAAGTTGATCACGGTTTCGAAGAATTGAGTCAATTGCCTAAACTGGGGAGCTGCTGAAGATGTATGGAAGAAGAATTTGTGGTGCATGTACAAAGACTGTTTCATATGGTGTCCTTTGAGATGTGGTACTATACCACTGGAGCGCTTCTAGGAAATCCATAGAAATAGTTGTCCAAATCTGTGGAGGGATGGGTAAGGGTTCGAGCAGTCCTGAAAGGAGGGTCGTTTCACCCTTGTTGACCTGGAAAGTATCACAATCAACCACCATCTGTTGAATTGTCCTTTTGAGTCCCTGCCAAAAGAAGTTACATTGTTCCTGGTCATACGTTTTGAGGAACCCAGAGTGCCCTACTGATGAAGAAGCATGGAGTTCACAGAAGAGATAGCCCCGTTGAACAGATTGCAACCAAGTTGGAACAAGCAGAGAAATAGTTGTAAAAGAAACTGGGTCATCAAATGTGCAAGGAGGAGCATCTTCCACCATATTGTCCTTACCCTTCTGGTAAGTGGTCGCATAGTCATAACCCATGAGTTGGATAACCCATTTCAGGTGTGTTGGGGAGGAGACCCATTGTTCTAGGAAAGTTTCCAGACTCTGGAGATCAATCTTGATGCAGAAATAATTCCCCAATAGGGATGGCTACCACTTCTGGGCTATATGCAAAATAGTCATCATTTCCTGCTGAGCGATAGATGCGGCTAAATTCTTACCAGAAAGGTCTCTTGAAGGCAACAAGCTCATTGGTTCAGCAAAGACACCTGCATATCTATCAAAGGAAGTAGTGGAGACTGTTGATGGGTGCATCTGAATGGAATGGAGCTGAGCGATGACACCATGTGAATTCTTCTTAAGTATTTTTTCCAGGCAATGTGAACTGATCATGCAGAGAGACCCTGGTTGTAAGCCCATAAATTTGTGTTGTGCCCCATTGACTGAAAACTGCATCCAAATTTCAGCAAAATCCCATAAGATGGAGTCAAGTGTGCGTAACCATTGAATGCCCAAAACCACATCACATCCGCCTAAGGACAAGAAAAACATGTGAGAATGCAAGTTATAATCTTCCATAGAGATACGCACATTGTGACACTTCCCCTTGCAAGGTAAGGTGCCCCCATTAGCAACCATGACTTCAAAGTTGGAGCAAGGATGGACAAAACAATCAGCCTGTTTGGCAATCCGTGGATCAATGAAGTTGTGAGTGCTACCAGAATCAATGAGTATGGTAAGAGGGAGCTTCTTGAAGTATCCCCTGACTCGCATTGTTTGTGGGGTGGTGACGCCGGTTACAGCATGGAGAGAGATCTCGGGTGGGTCGTCCTAAGATGGGGTGTCAACAGGTGGGTGTTGAATGTTGACCTGATCATCTACTGTATTTGGAGCTTCTTCATCAAGTTTTGAGGCAAGCGGAGAATCCACATCCAAGAGATAGAGCTTTTGTTGAACACATCTATGTCCCCGAGTGAATTTCTCATCACAATTATAACAAATCATTTTTTCTCGGCGTGCCTGCATCTCTGTTTTAGACAATTGCTTGATAGGAGTTGGTTGAGGAGCAGGCGTGATGGGAGGTCGTTGGGAACCCATATTTCTGAAGGGAACAAAGGTGGGTTTGGAGCGTTGTTGAGCTGCGATCTTGTCCTCAGCCAGCTTAGCCAACCCTAGGACTTCCATCATTGTGTTGGGACAAAACATTTTGACCTCTGAGCGGATTTCATCCTTGAGACCACTGATAAAACAACTCCTGTAGAATTCATCGGACAATCCTTCTGTGTGATTGGCTAGTTTCTCAAATTCCGTCTAATACTCTCTCACTGTGCCAGTTTGGTGAAGTTTAGTGAGTGCTCCTGTGAAGTCGTCAAAAGAACTAGGACCAAATCGTGACAAAAGGAGTTGGCAAAAATCTGTCCAGTTTGGCTCGGGATGAGCTTTGATGTACCAACGGTACCATTGAAGGGCTTCTTGTTCCAAATGAAAGGATGCAAGTGGAACTTTCTGAACATCAAAAGTATTATGCAGACTAAAATATTGTTCTACTCGGTATATCCATCCAGTCGGATCAATACCATTGAAGCGAGGAAAATCAAGCTTCGGCCCACGAAAATTGCTGGAAGAAGATAATCCGATGGCTGCAAAATATTCTGGTTGTCGGTTATTGTTCATGGCTGAATGCTGAAGATGGAGGCTGAGAAATTTTTCATCCAAATCTTGGAGTTTGGTTTGGATGGCTGCAAGTGCTTCCTCCATGGTGTTTGCTCCTACGAGTGACAACCATAACTAGTAATTTTTTATTTTTTTTTTGTGGGGGCAGGGGGAAATGGATAGAAAAACACAAACACAAGCTTATTTAGTAAGGAGAAATTTGGATTTGGGAAAAACTCGGAGGGGTAATTGGGGTTTGACTAGGTTTTCGACACTTTCTAAGGGACAGGGAAGCAAAAAATGGGGATTTCAGAAGCGGGAACTCTATGGTAAAATTTGAAGGCAATCGGGTGAAAATTGAAGAAGTTATGGCAAACCCAAAAAATAGACAAATGTGGGATTTCTGGTCTTGGGAAGTGGAATTTGGGATAGGGTCTTCAGGAATGAAATATGCAGAATGGGACTGCAAGGATGTCAATGAAGTTTCAGGGAAAACAGAATTGAAATAAGGGAGATATGGCCGAAAAACAGAATTTTATACCTCTTTTTTTATTTCTTTCTTTCTTTCTTTCTTTTTTTTTCCAGAAATGGATCGGCAACAGCAGCGCGGAAGGGATCCGCAACAGATGGATCTGCAACGGCGGGGAAGGGATCGAAAACGGCTAGATCTGAAACGGTGACTGGATCTGGAACGACTTTCAAAATAGATCTGAAACGGCTGGATCTGGAGCGGAAGTGATCGGCAACAATTCAACTGAAAATAGATATGGACCCCAAGTATGTACGGCTTCCTAACAATTCATGTGTTTCACTCGGCCACCAATGCTGTCTGACGGCTTGCGTATTGAGGCAGTACCCTTCACTCCACGGCTCAGGTAAAACTGATAACCGCTTTGCCACAAACGACAATTCTTGGTTTACCTCACGGGTGGGAACTAGTCAATCAGGTAGGGGTCGTTGCCCTTTTCGCTGGCAGGTCCTCTCAATGGGCTAGCTACTTTGGGGTTCCTGTGGTACTCCTCACAATGAGTTTTAGGGCTTATGCCCAAGTACTTCCCACAGTTAAGCGGATAGGGATTATTCCCAAATCCGAAGCTGCAACAGATGCGAAAAAAAAATTAGCAAAAATTCCACCCAATGAGCCCAAGAAAGTGCTCTGATACCAGATGTGATGAACCTGCAATAATTAATTAATACTAATACACGAGATATCAGAAATAGTAGAACTCAGAATCACTTTTATATTGATCACGGGCCACTTCGAGGGGGCAACCTCCTTTGAGCAAGCTCAATACAATTAACTTCACGATGCCTTCATAGGCCTCAACACACACTTATATACTAAGTCTAAGCACCAATACCATGGGTCAATACTATGTGTCAATACAAACCATGGGCTAAGTCTAGGCGCCAATACTATGAGTCAAACCCATGGGACATATAATACTATGGGACGACTTACAAAGCATATGCATCCAATACTACGGGTCAATACTATGGGTTAATATAAACTATGGATCAACAAATACTATGGGACGACTTACAAAGCATATGCGTCCAACAACAATATACTAACAAAGTAAAGACATGGGTTCCTAACAGTACCCCTCAGGTTGTTTCATATAGATCTCTTCTTCTAAGTCACCATGCAGGAAGGTGCTCTTTACAACCGTGTGATATACCTCCCATGCATTCGAATATGCAATAGCCAAAACAAGTCTCACTGAATCCATTCTTGCTACAAGAGAGAGTGTCTCATTGTAGTCCAATCCTTGAACTTGTGAGTACCCCTTTGCAACCAACCCAGCCTTGTACTTGGTTGTAGATCCATCAAATGCAAGCTTTGTTTTGTAGATCCATTTGCACTGAACTAGCTTTCTCCCTAGCGGAAGAGAGACAAGATCCCATGTTTCATTGTTCTGTAGTGACGCTTATTCTTCATCCATGGTTTCCTGCCATCTTGGATCATGGCAAGCCTCTCTGTAAGACTGTGGATCATACCCCACCATCATGTAGCACCTCTAAGGGAGAAGTGGATATATATGACATAGTGAAATATTTGCATCTTGGTATTGATATCTGGTTCTTCTATAGTCAAATGGATCTCCAGCAATATTCCCAACAGCCTCAAGAAGCTTTTGAGCCCATTTAGGCTTTGGATTGGGAGTAGGTGTTGGATCTGGATCTAGATCTGCTTGATCTTCATACTCAATATCTAGAGATGATTCACTTTGGTCCTCTTCTTCGGAATCTGAATGTGGATCATCTAAAAAGACATCATTAGGAGCAAATGGAATAGGTAAATAAATTATGCCTTGATCTTCAACTGGTTGTAGATATTGAAATGGATCTTCACCGAACTTCACACTTCTTTCAATGAAGCATATTTTGGTTACAATCTCTATCAGCTTGTAAGCTTTTGCATCTTTTACATATCCCAACAGAATGCATTCACTACTTTGGGGTTGAAGGTATTTTCTTTTTTCAGGGGGGGTTCTGGCCCATGCCTTGGATCCAAAAACCCTCATGTGAGAGACATCAGGTTTGTGTCTCTTCAATGCTTCTAATGGAGTGACCCCATCAACAGATTTGTGGGGTACCCTATTCTGAATGTATGTGGCACAGTTTGCTTCTTCTGCCTAGAGATTTGATGGAATAACCCTTGCTTCAAACAAGCAGGTAGCCATCTCTTTCAATGACCTATTCTTTCTCTCAACTACACCATTTTGTTGTGGTGTGTATGGGATGGAATGTTGCATTTGAATGCCCTCAGAAGCACAAAAATGTTGCAAAACTCTCTTGATGTACTCTCCTCCATTATCTGATCTGAGTGCTGTGATCTTCTTGCCAACAATGTTCTCAACTAAGGCCTTGAAAACTTTCAAAGTTTTGAAGACCTCAAACTTCTGCTCGAGTTCAAGGGGTTGCCAAACATCTTTCATCAAATTTGCATATTCCTCCTCCTTTAACCCTCCAGAGTTGAATTTGAAGGGACTAGGGGGTTTCTTTCCCATTCCCTTGATTTCCAAGAAGATGGGGTTGTGGTCAGATTCCCCCTCATTACCAATCCATTGCTTCACACTTATTAGACTTATTTCCACTAACTAGGAGGCTAACAGAAATCCGTCCAATCTTTTTGCAACTGTCCTCTCCCAATCTCATATTTCTTCAACTTGGTTTTATATTATTAGGTTGAATATCCATTAAATCCTTTGATTCTAGCATATGGAGAAAATAACTCGCCCGGGGATCCAAAGTAGCCTTTTATCCCCACACCTCTAAAGCACCTAGAGTAAAACTTAGATCTCCACCAATGATGAGATTAGGGGACCGAAAAACGATTTACTCAACAGACCATCCTAGAAAGTCTTACGTTCTCCATAAGGCCCATAGATGTTAAGGACCTTAAGCTCCATCCCTAGAGCTTCAACTTGCACTTCAATAGCCAATCCTGCTTCAAAACCCCAACAATCAATAACCTTAATGATTGATGGATTACATCCAATTGCTAGCCCTATAGAACGAACCCTTACATATGAAGCAATAAATTGTCAATCCTTAAAAAGACATTTTAGGGTTTTTTCAACTCGTTCCCCTTCGCCCAATGTTTCCTAAAGAAGTAAAATATATGGAGCACTCGTAAGAACTAGTCTCCTTAGCAATAATTCTTTGGACAGGTTCGCCAAACCTCTACAATTAAAAGAGAGAACCTTCATTTAGGAACGCTTTCAAGGGTTCTCGCTACTCTAAGCACCCCTACTATGGAAGTTTTTTCTGCCATAAGCTAAGTCGAGCCTAGCTTTGTCCTAATCTTTTGATAGTTTTGATTTCCTTCCCTGCTCGTTACCAACACCAAGGCTCTCAGAAATTTGACCCAGTCCCCCTCCAACAGGCAGACTCTCAAGCAAATAATACCCGCGTCTCAAATTGTACCAAAAACAATCCTCCTCTAGTCCTTTGAGAGTTCATGTTCCATGGTGATTAAAAGTTGTGATTTCATACAATCCACCCAAATGATAGGACAAGAAATAGTGCTATTGGGCGGGCTCAGAGTGAATGTTTCCAAAGAATCCACAATTGAAAGTGAAGAGTGTTGATGTGAACTGATTTCAAGTTGTAAAGGAGAACAAGAAGAGAATGGCAATGAAGGAGGGGCCTTCGTACCTGTATCATCCCTAGCCAAAGAACCCACATTATCTAAGGATTGTTCATCCTTCAGAAGCACCTCCTCTCCAATAGATGTTGGAAGACTTGAGCCCAAAGATTGATCAAAACCTGATGGGCCTTCGATCTGAGTCAGTTGTACTGGTCTACTACCAAGCACCTCCTCTTCATGAATACCTCGTTTGAATTTGACACTCTTTGTTGCAGACTTGCCTAACTCTACTAGATCTGAGGCCAAAAATTGCTTATTTGAGTCATTTGAAACCTTGGATTATTTCTCGGTCGAAAAAGGAGATAATAGGAATCAACAAGATGGCCATCTTGATGGCATCACCTACAATGAAAAGGAACCCCTTCATAATCCAACTTTTGAATGAGGCTGACTAGACCCCTCTCGATTTCCAAATACTCCTACATCCCTTCTCAAGTATCAATTCTAAACCATAATCCTTGGCACCGACATTTCACTTGTCTCTTCAAGGGACATATCAACCTCAAGGAACTCACCCAATAAATTTCCAATGCTTTTGAACATATCCAAAGACCAATAATCCAAGGGCGATCTTGGGATCTGAACCCAAAATGGAGCTATATCCAATTGCTCACTACATGCATTGAAAAGAGGGGACCCGAGCTTCAGAGCCAAGGAGGCCACACATATACACCAATTCTTTTGTAGAATCCAGTGCACGTTCTCCACTTTCTAAAGAAGAAATGCAAACAAACATTTTCCCAAAACTAGGACTTTTGGGGTATATCCAAATTGTTGCCCCAATTGAGTTGCAGCCCAATGTATGAGCATTTTAACATTTAAACGTTGACTAGCCACCCATCTAGTGATAGTTGTCTCCGCCATATTAACAACACTATGAAGCTGAATATCTTCACGGACTACAAGTTTTTTACTTCATGATTTGTTTTTTAAAACCCATTGCTTCTTCTAAGACCTTCGGTCACCTTAGTTCAAACCAAAGACTAAAATTTGCTCCGATACTTTGATGGAACCCCGATTCTCATCAACCAAAGGGTCCTGAACCCTTTCGATATCCACATCCGGAGTATGAAGAACCCTAACTAAAGAATGACTTCTAGAAACCCTAATGGATTCAACAAAAGAGTCGTCGGAGAATGCTAAAATACCATATGGATCTATAGGAATATTGGCCACCGATCCTGAAATATGAGGATATGTAGCTGAGAACCCCCTTAGAAAATGAAATGCTTCAAGACCCTCACCTCCCTCTAACATGGTAACCTTGAATACACTATGCATATTTGCATCCACCTATGTCAGAACCAAACTGAGGGCACCAAACCAAAGATTATATGCTTGGGAAGTCTACATAACTGTTGTGGCCCATGCATGAATTTGGGAGTTGGGGAGAGTTTCCACGACTAGCCTTGTCGGCGTCTGAACAACCAAGACAACGCTACCCGTTACCATCAACATTACTTTTTTGAAATTACTTTTTCGAAAGAGTTTCCTTCAGAATAGCAGATCCTATCTCCACACCTAGACTCACCTCTACCCTGTGCTTGCCAAGTGGCACATCCCAAGTATTTTATCCCTCATAAAGATCAGAGGAATAATCTAAAATCTCCTCTTCCTCCTCCATGCTATTTTTAATCCTGAGAAATACATTTTATCCATTTGATTGACTACAGTTCCATCTCATCACCAAGTTATAAAGCCTAAGACACGTAAAGGGTCGAGTCAATTAGACGTGGTTGGCAAACTAACCCAAAGGGACTTCAATCATTAAGAAGAACAAACCTAGACAAAAGAAAGGGGGAAACAAATCTAATTTGAAGCAATACCCTTCAACACCATCATCCAATGGTGGTGTATAGCATGAAGCCAAATTTTTCATACTAAACCATAATTTAGAAACATAAGATCCCACTCGTTGCTGCTAGCATGCAACATGCAAGAGGACATTAACACAATGTATGGTTATAATAATGAATGGATATAATGTAGCTCATATGACTTTAAGTGAAGCCAAAGAATTTGAGTATATGTATGTATTCAAGTGTGTGTGTGTGTGTCAAATAATTGAATACTTTAAGTTTCATGCAAGAGTTGTTGAGATCAATCCCCAAAGCCAATTTCCTTTACTGCATGACTCACTCGAAGCCCCTACCAAGTTAGGTACCATAATCAATACGATTGGGTCGAGATCAATCCCTAGAGCCAACTACCTTTATGCATGCCCCACTCGATGTCCCTACTAAGTTAGATATCATAATCAACCCCATTGGATTTACACCAGGTACCATCCACAAAATGCAGAGATGTGCCCAAAAGTTTCCCTTGAGTCTTTCTTGGGAATAGAGAGTGAGAGAGAGAGAGAAAATAGCAACCCAGCACCGAGATTAGATAAGTGATGAGAGTGAGGATTAGCTTATGTTGAAATATCCAAACTGAGCGATACTTGATCTTAAATTCTCTTACACAATTTCAAGATGAGGTCCATTACGTACTATCAACGTTTTGAAAGAATCTCAATAACATGTTTTCCTCTTAAATTTATTTTAGTAAAATAGTAAAACTTACCATCATAACCCAATATAAAAGCATCCTTTTCAGCTGGCAAAGAATTCGTGCGAGTGTATATAGATGAACTTCTGAATGCAAATAGATTTTACTTGACAAAAAGCTTCAGTAGCTCTTCCAAGACTCATGAAATAGTATTGGATATGTTTTCTGCTTCGGGTGAACAAGTTAAATACTGGACAATAGAGATGTCGAGGAAGATCTTTATACAAGAAGAGGACTCATGACCACTTCAGAAGGTAAAGGCACAGGGAAGAGCAGTGTTGTCCTTAGCCCATTAATCCTTGATCTCTCAAGGGGTACAAGGTAGTCACGATACAAATTTATTTTGCTGCAGCTTTGGAATTGAATGCTCCACAGTTAAAGGAATCATAATACAACATTCACCGTGCCATTTTTTTGAAACAATTCCTACATATTCTAAACAAATCTTATTTGTGATTATGGACAGTGCTTTTAGAGCTAACGGAATTGAGCACACTAAGTCGATGACAAGACTGTAAATGTAGCATGTTTTAGAGCTGATTTAACTGTGTACAAGATAATCCTAAGTCTTAATGTAATAAATTATCCAAACTACGCTGGTGCTTTTATGAAATCAGTCACTTAATATACCTTGTTGAGAGTTCTAAACATTGTTACCAACCTTGCTAGCCAAACTTGGACACTCATGAATTTGACATGGCTCACGAGCCAAACAAGTCATAAAATGGATCGGAGGCGAGTCATACTCGTGTTCATCAAGTTCGACTCGATAAGTCACGAATCAAATTTGCCTTGCACGTAGCGCTTACACACTCAAAGCAAAAGCCTTAATTTCTTATTTTATTTATGTCTATGTCGGGACGGTTTAGGAAGGCATAAATTATAAAAAAATTACCATTTTGGGGAATAAGATGACCATATCCAGCAATTGTAGCAGCGGAGTGATGATTCCTGCTCCAGACAGAGTTTCACGAGACGCTATAGACCTGACTCTATGATTGGTATGAGGGATGTATGTGGAAAAAACAAGCTTGTAACGAGAAAGCAAGATATACCCTTATTACCAGCAGCTCCCAACTCTGTGACATCTTCTACAATGTCCAGGAACAAGTTTTACTATGATAATTTGTTTACTGGAAATGATGCAGCTCAGGCAGGAGACTTGTTGCGCGTCAATTTTTCCGATCTGGTAGCTGCGGCTTAATTCTTGCTACGACACTCTTATCAATTAGATCGATGCCAGTTCCCATATCTTTTCTTAAATGGGAAAGCGACCGACGGGAAGTGATCGTGAGCCAAACTCAGTCAACCCAAGAATGAATGCATAATCCATAATTGTCAGTGGTGCTTTTTGAATTAAAATAATATCTCTCGTGCATACAGATTGTAAACACACAATGAACTATCGCCTTTTGAGAGTATATTTGCTTGTCTATAAAACAATTATAAGAAACAATGATAAGGCTAAATTTAAATTCAGAACCTTTTAAATATAGTTCCTGAACCAAAACTAAAAAGTCTCAGGTGATCAACCAGATACCCACATCATTAGAATCTCATTCTTTTTTCTTGTATATGGAGATGTAACAATGCAGCAAGGCACCCACATCATTAGAACCTCATTTTTTTTCTTGTATATAGAGATGTAACGATAGCAGCACCAAAGAGATTGAAACTCAGAACTGAGTATTACATTTTCACACTGTATCCGAACTAATCATTTGTGTGTGCCTTGATGAAATTTGTCATCTAATGTTCTTACAAAAGGGTTCTTAGACTTGTAATGAGTCATCTCTGCATAATTGGAAACCATCTCATAATTGCCAACATCTTCCCTCATGCGCTTTTTACCAGAATGGAATATTGGAAAGTTACGGTACAACCATCTGTTAGTTCCTTTAAGACCTGCGGGTATAATATGTGTATAGTCATCAAGCCACTGAAGGTCATCAGCAGGTTGTCTCTTCGCTTTAAAATGTGTGTTACAAGAAGTACACTGAGTTAAATAAGATGAACTTAGACCAACAGAACTGTTTGTAGTAGTAATCTTTGTGTCAGCTTTATTTGAGCATTTACCAGAACTGTTTGTAGTAGTAATCTTTGTGTCAGCTTTATTTGAGCATTTACCATCGTTTTCAAAAATATTAATTTCTGGCCCAGAGGAAACAGGATGTTTCAAATAATTGTTAGGAAAATAAACTCCCAGTCCTCTTTTAAAAGGTTCTTGTCCAGTTTGTAAGGCTTCTTTAGTTATATCCAAAACCTTCAATTGTTTTGCATCATTTGGATATCGTACTGGGCTTGTCGGATGGTCTGGAGATTGGGAAAAAGAATTATTCGGAACAGCTGTACCTTCATGATCACAAATTTTATCTCCATGACAAACCGTAACAAAGGCTTTCGTGTTACCATTTGAAAAAGATGCTTCTTGTGCTTCCTCTACAGACACTTTCCTTGTGTGAAAGACACAATCATCGGTAACATCCAAAGGGAAATTTGATTCCTTACCATCTCCTGGACATCTGCCACGTTGAGGAGAATGAACTGGAGAATCCAAAAAAGATTCCTCCAGAGCCAGTGCACTGCTTGATTGCCTCTTTGAATGTTCAGGTGACTCATTTACAGATTTTTCTAATGAGACTGAGCAATCCACTTTTGAGCCCTGGTAATCTTCTTCAATTGTCAAATGGAATGTAGAAGAGTTTTCATGGACATCCTGAATCCGTTCCTGATCAGAAACCAATGGAACATTAGCAGAAGGCAAATCTTTATTTGAAGCTTGAACCCAGTCCCTCAGAGAAGATGACAGGTTAGTCGTTTCTTTTAAATTGTCTATGTAGCCAGCACAAATGGCATCTCCTTTAGAATTGCATGTTATTTCCTCATCTCTGCTGCCAGAGTCTGAGTAAACTACTTCACTGTCGACGAAGTAATTGAAAGCATTCAAAGCACCCATGAACCTCTGTAGCTGAACCTGGAAAGTCCCTTCACTATCCCTTGCCATACACAGATTGGAAAAATCAAGATCCTGATGAGCAAGAGAAAGCGGACTAAAGCCCAGCAATTCATAATCTTCCCATAATGCTGTTTGACAAGTACTTCTGGACGTTACATCTGCAACATCAGATGGTGCAATCTTCCCTGGACATGTTTGTCTCTTTAAGAAGTGTCTTCTAAGCAATGTGCATTCCTGCTTCAATTCAGAGAGACCTTTTGCAATGATTGCATCAACCTTGATATCTTTCAGAAAAGATGGTTGAGACACAACCCACTCCATGAACACAATAACTCCAGGCAATAGAAAATTCAGTGCATTTTCGTCAGATTGTGCAACCTTTTTAACTAGCAATGATACAACAAGACTACAAAATCTCAACAAAATGGTTGCAAATGAGGTTCCTGAGGTGGTGGCAGCATTCTGAACTTGTGTATGTGTGTCATGGATAAGAAAGATGAGAATCACTATAATTTCAAGCATGGGTATATTCCTCACAGTGCTGCTTCCCACTGAGTGTGATCTCTTGGGTGGAAATGTCGTCTCCAGCTCTTTTATATGATGGCTGAACAAATCTAGCAGCACATTCTCCGACTTAGATACTGCATACTCCAGTTCTTTAAGACTGATACAAGGAACCAAAAACTTGTAATCAATATTTAGTTGATGATTCTATGAAACCAAATTGTATATGAAGAGAAAGTAGGATCAAAATTCCAATCAAATAGGAAAATCACTTTCGAATTTCTAAACGCATTGGGTTTTGCATTTGTTGAAGATGATCAGTGATACAAGTATAATATCCATGCAAACTGACAAAAGAATGTACATTCTGACCTAAGTTATCACAAACTGCATTGTTTCCGAAAACAACAGAACTCAATATAACATTGTAATGTGGAATGCGAGGAGCTGCATTGTTACCAGAAAGAATGGACATCCACATTACTTCAGAAACTTGACCAGATTAATTTGGTTACATCACAAAACAAAAATAGGATCTGCAAGTAAAGACGGAAATGGCACTGTCACATAAAAGGCAGCAACTGCTACCATAAAAAACAGTAACATACCTGGAAGAAGAATGTAGACAACAACCAGAACACCTGGTAACACCTCAACAAGGTCAACACACACACAGATGGAGAGATAAGATAATTTTATTAATGTCCACATATCACCAAAATTGATCGATGGGGCTAGAGAATACAAGCCACGAGAGTCGTGTGGGAGTGCTGAGGCAACTCCTAAGTGCCAAAAAAGATAAAAAAATATAAATGAAATAAAAATAGTACTGAGTGGGGGGGGGGGGCGGTTTCCCAAAGAGGTAAACCCTAACAAAGAGAAAGATACCATGTCATACCCGAAGTAGTCTATGTAGAGGTAAAAGAAAGAACATACACCTCATAAATTTTCGAATTCCTCAACAATGAGGTTCAATTCAAATTCGAATTTTTTCAATGAGAATCAGATGAGGCTCGCCATTAGGTGCATCTATATACATTTTTCAAATATATATATAGATAGATAGATAGATAGATATAAGTTTTCAACCTTAAAATGAAATGTAACATAAAATAGTAAGAAATCAGCATCAATAAACACAAAAACCGTTATGATGGACATGGAAACTGCAAGGCTGGATTACAAGCTTGAGTTGTGACGAAGAGTTACATCTTTGACAGGCCATGCCTTGCTAAATTAGGAAAGTCAAAATATGGAAACATTACAATAAATATGACAAAGTGAAAGAGGACAACCTGATAAGTTGTCATATGCAAGTCACTAGACTACTTATGTTAGGGACCCCCTTGGAGTGGGTCAGCAACAATAGACTTGCTCTCAACAATTTGTCTCTTAAGTGCACCATCCTTGAGGTCCTTTGTGCAATATCTTCAGGTTTGAAATATTGTTGTCCAATTAATACGGAATACCCTCTAATCTTGATCATTTTCTTATGTGATTGTATGTCATACATTGAGTAGGAAGTGTACCTCAATCTCTACCTATTCTAAATCGCACACTTGGCAGGACATATCTTTCCATTCTTCTTTAGGCTCCTTCCACCTTCCTATTTTGCATCTCAGCCTGTGGGAACTCGTCCTTATTTGAGCTAATGTATGTTTCTCTTTCCAAGGAATATTGAATCTCATATATTCTTGTATTTGCATCTCACCTATGGGATTGAACTGGTCAATACAGAACTGTTGTTTTTTTTATGCCTTCCTCTTCCATTTACTCCTCCTATAGCAACCTTGTAAATGCTTTCTCAGCTCTCTTTTGTGACGCAGGCAATCATCCTCCCTTGTGTGATCTATAAACCGACTTGAATATTCCAATTGCCATCTCCACCAAACAGATCTATAACTATGGCGCCTACAGTGATTCTATGTTCGACTAAACAACTAATATTTTTTGTTTTTTTAATGATTTAACAAAAAATAAAACACACCAACCGGATTCTTTAACTATTGTGACATGAAATCAAAACTTCAATAGAAAAGACACGCACATTGCAACACAAATATTCACATTGGAAACCCAATGCAAGAAAATGAAAGACTGTGCCTTTTGCCTTTTATATTACGCAAATTACTATATAGAATACAAACCAGTCCAAGTTTATTGCAAAGCTATGAGACACTATGTTCTACTACAATCCTCTACAGATTGCTTCTTTTTGTCTCTCTCTCTCTCTCACAGGCTATTCTATTAGCGTCTCCTTCACACTCCTACTCATACTATGGAACAGTCGGCGACGAAAGAAAGTGACCTTGTTTTCCTCCTAGTAAGTTTTTGATGGAATGAATTAGGATTACATCTAGGGTTTTAGAACCCTCTTCCAACACCTATGGTGCTTCTAGAAGTCTCTAGCGGATTCCCATAAGTTACTAGCTCCACATGTGTGAACTATGATGCACTAACATGGCTGTGACTTGGAACTGTGGGGAATAATTGGACCATTGCCTTGCCAAGGGCATAACTTCAACATTTGGACTCTATTTGACAAAAACAAATCATCATTGAAAAGTTAACAAGAAATAGAATAAATTTATAAAATGAATACCTTTAGGATGCATTCCCTCAAGGTCTAAGACCCTAAAATTCCACTTCTTTGATCTTGAACCAGAGGATTTATAGGTTTGGTCCATTGGTGCATCTTTTAGGATCTAACCCAAACCAACCCCTCTAGCTTCCAAATTCTATATTTTCAACTCAAAGCATCAATAAAGTTATATGGTGAATATGCAGATCTATTTTGGAGTGGAGCTATTTTGTAACATCTCTTTTATATCCCATGTCCTCGTGTCAACTGAATTAGCTTGCCACTTGAATTCTGTGAATTGTTTTAGAGATTCATGGCATAATTACCCAATTGCATCAGCAATTTTGCTCCTAGTACCTTATTCATCTTACTGAAAGGTGGAGAATAGAATCCTGTCTGCAGTTCCAAGTTTTGTATTCATACAAAAAATATATCGCATCTTCCTACTACTACTTCTTGTCCATTTGCAATTGTAACAATGAGATCTTTGACAAGGTATACAAAAAGGTTTAAGTTTTTATAAATATTGGCAACTACAAAATTCTGTACTTTTGAAGTCTATATATTGTGACATTTCTATTTCTTATGATTCCTTTGAGTTCCAAGGTCCTAGGTTACAATCTTCTTGCGATTGCACCGAGCGAGATCCTAGGTTTTTTGTCACTAATGTCCTGGTCTTACTAATGTTCTTTAGAAGGGGTGCAGTATATTTAATTGTATGTGTTCATCTATCTTCTTTTTGAGCTATAGCTTCCTTTTGGAACAACAATTCTTCTTTCATTTGAGGTTGCCTTGTGCATGTGATTGTTGTTGATGATAGTTCTATATTGGCTTTGGCTTCATCATCAATATATTCTAACATGTCTCGTTCATCAGAGGCCCCTACATATCTTTCATTTACATTCCTACAATGATATAATTGTTTTGATTCACATATATGATCTAGCAACCATTTCTCACCACTTGCGACATTTATTATCCTTCTTATCTTCAAATATTAAATATTGTTTATTGTCTTCAGTCTAATGTTGTGTAATATAGATAAATTTTTCTTCATTTTGAAAATGGCGTTGATTAGCATAGCTTTGTTCATTCGGTGTATATGACTGATTTCAGCTCATAATCCTTTTTTCTTCCATTTTTGCTTTAAGCCTTGCTTTGTCAATGACTATCATGTTATGCATCTTGATTTCATTTTTTATGTAATCCTTCAACCCGCTTACATAAGTTTGAATTAAGTGTTCTTGGGTTAACCCAAGCATGTACGTTGTCAATACTTCACATTCATGGGTGTATTCTTCCACAGCACCCTTCTGTTGTAGTCGAGTAAGTTTTCCAAATACGTCATTGTTTTCCATGTCCTAGAATCTCCTTGAAAATAAAAATTTCGAATGTGTCCCAGCTTACAATTAATTGATTGGGTTTTCCACCACATGTACCATTCGTATGTAGCCCCCTCGAAGTTCATTGATGCAATCTTAATTTTTTCAATATCATTTTAAGCATGGTGTACCTCAAAATATTGTTTTGCCTTGTCTATCCATCCCATGCTTTTACTCATGTCTAGTCAATCATATTTTGACATTTCAATTTTTACTTTATGATTGTGCTAACTATAAGTTGGCAATTGAAATAGATTGTAATTAGGTTGAGAGGTAATATTATGCTACAAGGGAACCATAGATGGTGAAATAAATTAATCAATGAAAAATAAGTCGGTTGTGAAGGCATATTAGTAAGACACGGATTCAACAACGAAGCAAATGCATAGTTAGGCATTGGAGTAGAATTATGTGGTGGACTAGCGAGTATTGTAAATTTGATAAGAGACTTGGTGGGTTTTTATACGAGATTGGTTAAGTGGAGCTATTTTGTAACATCTCTTTTATATCCTTGAGTTCAGCAGTGATTCCTTTCATCTTGATTTCGAGACTATATAATTTGTGTCTATCTTCATTCCTATTCTCTTTGGTTTCTACAGATAATTTGTGTAAATGGGAGTTCAATTTGACATTAGTCATTCTTTTGAACGGGTCTTGATATGGTTTTTCCATTTACAATTGTGGTTGAAATTCATTCAGTAAGAAATCGATAGTTGAGTGAAATCGACACCTTGAGATTGAAGTGTGAATATGGATTTGTTATCACAACACTATTCAATTTAATGAAGTGTGACTATGGATTTGTTATCACACAAATCAACACCTTGAGATTGAAACCCTAACATCAATGATGGCTTATGAATAAACATGAGGAAGGCCACCTAACCCTCTTCTGCTCTTTAGGCTAGCTCTTCTCTAGCTCAAGGGAGGAGTCCCTAGGATAAGATTACTAAAGCTTGCAATTAGGTTCAAGGTGAAATGATGAGGTAGCTTTAGTAAAATGGTTTATGTTTTTTTAGAAAAGATAAAGGTGACAAAGGGATTAGAGACCAATGTCTTATCAAATGGGAAAATGGGGTCAACCAAGGATCGCATGAGGGTTTCTTAGGAAAGATTAGAAAGGGATAGGTTTGTAGTGCACAAACCTAGCTGCTCTCTAATGGCTGGGCTGTTTTCAAGATCAATCAAAGGGAAAGCTCTAGAAGAGAAATTTCAAATGGACTTTAAGGAGGAAAACTGTTAAGATTATATGCTACTAAAGACTAAATTCTAACTTCATGAGCATTAATAAATTTTCACAATAGCAGCATAACAAGGATCTCTAAAAGATACACAATCACAAGGTACAAAACAATATATCCTGGGAAACCTTCAAGGGGAAGAAAACCCAACAAGAACTTCCTCAATATAGATTACCAAAGTACAATGCCCAAAAATAAGTCTCACAAAGAAGAGAGACAAAAAAACCCAAACTCTAGAGCCAAGTACAATCCTCCTCCTCCTTCACAATCTTCCTCTCTCCTCTAATGTGCAATGCTTGAGTGAGTCAAATGGTAAAAATGAGGCAAAGCCTCCCTCTATTTATACTTTACTTTTACTTGACATTTAACCTAACTAGGTCGGCCTCACTTAACTTGATTGGGCCGACCTCCCTAGGGAGACTCAAAATAATAATAATAATAAACTCTTTTGGGTACTATCGACCCGACTTACAATGGAGGTTTTACCTCATGACTTTTACATGACCTTTTACATTAATGACATCTCTCGAAGGAGGAATAATACAAGTAGAATATTCTTCGAAGTTACATTAATTCAACACTCCCCCTTAACAAGAAGGGTATTCTACTAACAACAACAACAGGTGTGGCTCTACACAACATCATTGGAAGCGGGAAGGAGGAGGCATCATCAACAACATCATCTGGAACATTGGTTTGTACATCTATAAATCATTGGAAGTTCTTCAACAGCATCAATATCAGCAACTGGAACAGCTTGTTGTAACATCATCATCATCTGCAATACGGAGCTGGAACATTATCTGCAGCATGAAGCTAAAACATCATCATCATCTTCAGTACAGAGCTGAAGTATCAACATCTGCAGCACGAGGTTGGAACATCATCATCCGCAGCATTGGAGCATCATCATCTGTTGTACTGGAACATCATCATCTGCAGTACTGGAGCATCATCATCTTCAGCACTGGAATATCATCTACTGCAGCACTGGAACATCATCATCTACTGCATCACTGGAACATCATCATCTTCAGCGCTTGGAACATCATCTTTTGCAGCACTGGAACATCATCATCTGCAACACACATGATCCTTCCTTTCGGAATTACGAGATCGAATTCAACACGGGTGATCCTTCCTTTCGGAATTACGGGATCATGGACAGTCCTTCCTTTCAGAATCACGGGACCCAGTCCATCAACTCTGGTGATCCTTCCTTTCGGATTTACGGGATCATGGACTGTCCTTCCTTTCGGACGGGACTCTAGTCCAACAACTATGGTGATCCTTCCTTTCGGAATTACGGGATAATGGACAGTCCTTCCTTTCGGAATTACGGGATCATGGACAGTCCTTCCTTTCAGAATTACGAGACTCTAGTCCAACAACTCTGGTGAACCTTCCTTTCGGAATTACGGGATCATGGACAATCCTTCCTTTCGTAATTACGGGACTCTAGTCCATCAACACTGGTAATGCTCAGACAATCCTTCCTTTCGGAATTACGGGACCCAGTCTTTACAGAGCTACCACACTTGGACGATCCTTCCTTTTGGAATTACGGGATCATTGTCCACTACTCACATCTTAGACAATCCTTCCTTTCGGAATTACGGGATTTTAGTCTAAGGATCAACATTTAAGACTATCCTTCCTTTCAGAATTACGGGATTTTAGTCTAAGGATCAACATTTAAGACTATCCTTCCTTTCGGAATTACGAGATCGGTGTCTAGGGATGATCAATCCCAACTGCACCACCATAGTATCATCAGCACTACTCCCCCTTTCAAGGGAAGTCCTTACGGACTACACTAAGCTTTTCACGGAAGTGCTCAAACATCACACGAGGCAGAGGCTTAGTCAACACATCTACAACCTACTCATCAGTGCTCACATATTGGAGCTTATAGCCCGATTCTGCACCATATCACGGATGTAGAAATATCTGATTTCTATGTGCTTCGACTTATCATGGAACATGGGGTTCTCTGTCATCTTGATACAGCTCTGGTTATCACATAGAATCATTGTGGTATCTAACTCCAGATCAAATAGCCCTGATAACAACTTCCGAAGCCATATGGCTTCACAACTGGCAGAACAGGCTGCAATATATTATGCTTCTACAGTGCTGAGGGCAACACTAGACTGCTTCCTGCTTAGCCATGAGATCATGGCTGACCCCAGACTGTAACATCCACCTGAAGTGCTCTTTCTATCTGAGACACTTCCTACCCAATCTGAATCTGTATAACCAAACAGTCTGAAGTCATGATCTCTAGTATAACTGAGACCATAGTCTATTGTACCTTTTAGGTACCTCATCACATGCTTTGCAGCTACAAGGTGAACATGTATGGGCTCAACCAGATACTAACGCAAGGTGTTCACAGCAAAGCATATATCTGGCCCAGTATCCGTCAGATACATCAATGACCCAATAATCTGCCTGTATAGTGTCATATCCACCAATTCTGACGAAGCATCAAATAGTAACTTCAAATTTGTATCCATGGGTGTGGCCATGGCTTTACACTCCAACATATCAAATCTTTTCAAGATTTATACTGCATACTTCCCTTGGTTAAGGAAGATTCATTTTGGGCTCTACCATACTTCGAGACCTAGAAAATAATGCATCAAGCCAAGGTCTTTCATCTCAAATTCTGCAGCGAGCTTCTTCTTGCACTCTGAAATTTGCTTTTCATTACCTATCAGGAATAAGTCATCCACATATAGTAATAATATGACATGTTCATCATCCATAACCTTGAAGTAAAGGTTAGGATCAGCTTTACTTTTGGTAAAGCCCAAGCTCGTCAGAAAACTATCAATTCTTCCATACCAAGTTCTTGGAGCTTGCTTCAACCCATACAGAGCCTTCTTCGGTTTGCAAACATGCGTCTCTTTGTTTTCAACCTCAAATCCTTGTGGTTGTTCTATGTACACTTCTTCTTCAATGACACCATTTAGGAAAGTTGTTTTCACATCCATCTGGTGTAACTTCCACTTCATCGTGGCTGCAAGTGCCATGATGGTTCTAATGGAAGTGTACCTTGCAATTAGTGCAAATGTTTCTTCATAATCGATTCCTTCCTTTTGAGAGAATCCACGAGCCACAAATCTAGCTTTGTATTTTTCAATACTTCCATCTACTGCATGTTTTATCTTGTATATCCATTTGGAAGATACCACACTTTTACCTTCTGGTTTGGGAACTATGTTTCATACATCATTCTTCATTATAGATTGGTATTCTTCCGTCATAGCTTCTACCCATTCTTTCTTTTGAATGGATTCTTCAAAACAAGTAGGTTCTTTGTCTACAAGATCACACATAAAAGCCACATAACTGGAAAATGGCTTTGGCTTCTTGCTTTCTCTCGAGGAGCCTTCTGGAGCCCTAGACGTTTCTGCATCTTGAATAATTTCACAAGCCCAAGCTGGATTTCTCTTGCGAGAGATAGTCATGGGTGGAGGTTCTTGGGGCTCCAACATGTCATGATCTTCTGGAGTCTCATCATCGGGAGAGGGTGCAACTTCTACAACTCTGGGAGCTACATCTTCTTCATATACTTCTGCATGCTGGGACTTTCTGGATTTCTTGAGAGCTGCATGTTCATCAAATGTTACATCCCTACTAATCTCCATGTGATGGTAGCCTAGTATATAAATCCTGAAGGCCTTGGAGACCTCACAGTATCCAACAAAGATTCCTTTCTTTTCGGAAGGATCCAACTTGGTTCTTTTCTCTTTTGGAATATGAACAAAAACTGGACAACCAAATATCTTGAGATGACTTACCTCTGGTTTCTTTCCTGTGAACATCTCTTTGGGGGTTTTGAACCCAAGTGCACTATGGGATATTCTATTTTGGACATATACTGTTGTCCTTGCTGCTTCAACCCATAGGTGCATGGGAAGATCTTGATCATGGATCATGGTCTTCACTGCTTCCATAATAATTCGATTCTTTCTTTCAGCAACACCATTTTGTTGAGGATTGTAGGGAGTGGTAAGCTCCCTCTTAATTCCAGCATCTTTGCAAAAGGCTTCAAATTCTTTAGAGGTATATTATCCTCCATTATCTGATCTGAGTGTCTTGATTTTTCTTTCTAAAAGATTCTCTATCAAGGCTTTGAATTCCTTGAATTTTCTGAATACTTCATCTTTTGATTTCAAAAGGTAGATCCAAGTCTTTCGAGAGTAATCATCAATGAATATGACATAATATACATACCCACTTAACGATGTTGAAGGCATTGGTCCGCATACATCTGAATGAATAAGTTCCACTATCCCTTCCGTCTTGGTGTCGCTCTTCGGAAATGGATTCTTTATGTTCTTTCCTTTTGCACATCCTTTACATATTCCTTCATGGTCAATCTTTAGATCAAGTAACCCTGTTACTACCTTGCTCACATGTGGTAGGCTTTGTAGCTTATGTGAGCAAGCCTTCTATGCCATAGTTCACATGGACTTGTAGTATCATGAATCAAAGTTGCTTCTGAATGTCCTTTTAGTTTATATAAGCCTCCTTCTTCTATTCCAATAACAGTTGCATCTTCTATAGATTTTCCTCTGGGCCACATGAGAACTTCTCCATCTATAAAGGTAACCCTAACCCCTTTCTTATATAAAGTTGAGATAGAAAGTAGGTTCTTCTTTAGGCCTGGTACATATAGTACGTCCTTCATCTTCATCGAGGTTCCTGAATCAAGCTTGTAGGTGGCTTCTCCTAATCCCTTAATAGGGTATTGAGAATCATCTCCTAATGATACCTTCTGAGGGGAGTTCTTTTCTTCTAGACTGGAGAGAGTCTTCTTCTGACCTGTCATGTGCTTTGAAGCACCACCATCAATTAGCCATGTGTCATTTCCAGGTGTCACGGACCCGGAGAGAGTGGAGAATAAAACATATTCTTCTACTTCTTCCTTTGCTAGTTTCCCGGGAGGTTCTTCTTCTTCTTCTTCTTCTTCGACTCAATGACCAAGATGTCTTTTGTTACTCTTCTTCTTCTTCGACTAAATGAGCATGATGTCTTTTGTTACTCTTCTTCTTGTATTCTTCTTTTCTCACTGGACAATCTTTGGCAATATGTCCTATCTTATCACAATGAAAACATTAATAAGAAGAGAAGTCCTTTTTCTTGTAATTTCCCTTCTTGTACTTCTGAAACTTCTTAGGAGGATGAAACTCCTTACGAGTTTCCTTCTTGAAATGGGATTTTCCCTTTCCTCTTTTAGTATGAGTAGCTAGGGCTTGATCATCATCTCTGAGTAGTGCTTCTCGATTTGCCACTCTAGCTTCCTCTTGAACAAATTCTTCCCATACAACTTCAAATTGTAGACTTTCCTTTCTTGCACACATTGTCTGGATAAAAGAATCCCAAGGTCTGGTAAGACCATTGAGAGCAGTCATCACTAATTCTGCTTCGTCAAGATTGTCTCCAATTGCTTCTAGTTGTTCTTTGAATTGAGAAACCC
This sequence comes from Larix kaempferi, assembly GCA_027924585.1. Lineage (NCBI taxonomy): Eukaryota > Viridiplantae > Streptophyta > Pinopsida > Pinales > Pinaceae > Larix > Larix kaempferi. The sequence goes on from BSBM01000316.1 coordinate 29,708,909, forward strand.
TTGTAAAGTATTCTTGGATAGATTCACCTTGATTCATCTTTGTGTTTTTCAGTTGGGTTCCCAAATTCATCTTTCGATTGATGTTTCTTCCTTCATACATTCTTGATAGGGCATCAAACATCTCCTTTGGAGTTTTCTTGTAGGACACTTGAGGAATCAAGTGATCCTTGATGGAGTCTGCTATGATCCTCTTGGCTATAATCATGTCCTTCTTATGCTTTTCCTTTGCTTCAGCTTCTTCGGGTTCTGGCACAACTTCTTTAACAAACTTTGAAAGATCATTCTCTTCTAGAATGAGTCCAATCCTGTATTTCCAAGCACGGAATTTTTCTATGCCTTCCAATTTGTCATCAAGCTTAGTGCTTGGGGCCATCTTATCCCGGAGAACAGAGAATAACCAAAAATTAAAACTTCTCAAAAGTGAAAATTCAACTCACCAAAAGATGTGCTTGACTGAGGCGAGTATGCTGGTACACTTTGTTTCTGAAGAATCCAAAATTTCACCCTTGAAATTTGACTTGCAAAATTCTGGTCTGTAGTTTCTGGTTTTCTGATTTTTATGTTCCAAAGTCAAATTAGGGTTTGACTTTCTGGAAGATTCACCCATTGAAAAACTTCGATCTTGGTGCCAATAGATGCGCCTAGGAGGGGTGCACTTCCCTATGCCACTTGCACTCAAAATTTTCACTTTAGTAAGAAACCCTAATTTTTATGCTCGGAGAGAGAGAGAGAGAGAGAGAGAGAGAGAGAGATTTACCCTATGAAAGTTGCTCTTTTCAGGCTAGCTCTGATACCATGTTAAAATTATATGCTACTAAAGACTAAATTCTAACTTCATGAGCATTTAATACATTTTCACAATAGCAGCATAACAAGATCTCTGAAAGATACACAATCACAAGGTAGACAACAATATATCCTGGGAAACCCTCAAGGGGAAGAAAACCCAGCAAAAACTTCCTCAATATAGATTACCAAAGTACAATGCCCAAAAATAAGTCTCACAAAGAAGAGAGACAAAAAAACCCAAACTCTAGAGCCAAGCACAATCCTCCTCCTTCGCAATCTTCCTCTCTCCTCTAATGCGCAATGCTTGAGTGAGTGAATGGTACAAATGAGGGGAAGACTCCCTCTATTTATACTTTACTTTTACTTGACATTTAACCTAACTAGGTCGGCCTCACTTAACTTGACTGGGCCAACCTCTCTAGGGAGACTCAAAATAATAATAATAATAAACTATTTTGGGTACTATCGACCCGACTTACAATGGAGGTTTTACCTCATGACTTTTACATGACCTTTTACATTAATGACATCTCCCGAAGGAGGAATAATACAAGTAGAATATTCTTTGAAGTTACATTAATTCAACAAAAAACATAATGGAAGGCATTGGAAAACACATGATCTAGAGCAAAAAATGGGCACCTAAACTACACTTCCAATTGATAGCAACCACAAAAATGATAGAGAGCCTATTCTTTATTACCTCAAAGCCATTGACAATTTGAAAATCCATCCACCAACCAAACATAAAAGTAAAGTAGCCAAAATGGAGGGCTATCCTTGACCATCCATAAGAACCAAGAGATATTTCATAAGTCTACTAGGATTTCTGCCCCAATCCAAACATGAGAAATGAATGAGAGAGCCAACCTTCATATAGGTTGTAGACATTTTACAATAAAATATGAATAAATTAAGCTAAAACCCTAGATCTAGCTTAAGATGGAGTAAACAAATCAAAATACTACAACAAACCCTAACAAACTCTAACAACATCCATGAAATATGATGGTCAAAACCACAAGTTCAATTTCCAAGTGAAGAAAGGCCCAAGAAAGGGGTGTATCCATCAAATGAGGGTGAATGATGACAAGAAGAAGTCAAACTTATCCTCCAAAGGCTCTCCAAACGTAGCGCTCCAAGAAAAAGGCCTCAAAAGGTGGAGGGCTTCCTCAATAAGGTTAATGCTCTCCATGAAAAGGCTCCAAAAGGAATGCACGAAGAAAATATGGTGCAACTCTTTAAACAATAGTCCTAGAAATGCTAACTTCCTCAATATTAATCGAATTTTGTTAAGAACCAAATCCTTAAGATAGCATAATATAACAAAGTACACACTATGTACAACAATGTAAACGTGGAGCACGACTCCAATAAAGATAAGAGAGATGAGTTACAAAATAACTCCTTAAAGAATAGGATATCCTTCTCCAAATCCCCTAAGACATTCATATAATCATTTCACATGTCCCTCAACAATGACTACATTACCTTTATATATACATATATACTCATTCACATGAGACCCCTTCATTAGGCTAACCCTATTACATATACATTTATCCCTATATATGCCCCCCTTGGGTCATATTATATACATTTAACCCCATATATGCCCCCCCCCCCCACCGGGTCATATCAAATTTTCTATTATAACCACTTTTTGGAAATCTTGTGCCACTTTGCATCTAATGGTATTGAGATGGCTCAATTTTGGGTACTCTATCAAAAGATAACTGCTCCTAAAGCTAGGATGGCACTCCAAAAAAATGTCCCATCAAAAATAGCCTAGATGGGTGTGCAAGTCAACTTCCATGTGGGGTGCTCCAACAAATAAGCAAGAGAATGATGCTAGAAACCCTCCTCAAGAGAACACTTCATGAAATAAGCACGCATGAGTTTGTAAACAACCCTCCAAATGTGGATGCCCATCAAGAAAAGACAATGAATGAGACACATGTGAAAGTAGAACAAGTCATCAACAAGAGTGCAAGAGGTTGCATCTATACATCAAGGGTTCAAATACTCAACCAACCAATAGATCCATAATAGCAAGAGAATGATGCAAGAAACCCTCCTCAAGAAAAAGATCCATGAAATAAGAACGCATGAGTTTGTAAACAACCCTCCCAATGTGGATGCCCGTCAAGAAAAGACAATGAATGACGACACATGTGAAAGTAGAACAAGTCATCAATAAGAGTGCAAGAGGTGTAAACAACCCTCCAAATGTGGATGCCCGTCAAGAAAACACAATGAATGATGACACATGTGAAAGTAGAACAAGTCATCAATAAGAGTGCAAGAGGTTGCATCCATACAGCAAGGGATCAAACCCTCAACCAACCAATAGATCCATAATAGCTCATCAAGGAAGGGAACGACCTCAACACATGCATAATGAATGACCTCCACATAGCAACCAATACCCAAGCTCCATGCCAACTCATCAATCCATGAACCAAGAACATCGTTAACCATTGTTACAGTTTGTTTTCACACCTAAGTGGAAAGTCCTAATCCACTAATGCAACAAGTGCAACTTCGAAAGATAACTCCCACTATCAAGCCAACATAAATCTTCCCACATTTTAGGCCTGCTCTCAAGGCCAAGGGAGGCTTCCCTCAAGGCTCTTGAATTAAAGTTTGGGAGAGCGGAAGGAAAGGGTCTTAGGATCTTAAACTTGTCCTGAGATAGAAGTGTGTTTTGCATTAAGTTAAAAATCCCACTGAGTGCTTGATCAATAAATGTGCCAATGATTCAATAAAGTAAACACCTTTCAGCAATAAACATTGCTCAAGTATGAAAAGAAAGGACATCCATGGACATTTGAATAAAAGAAACTTACGGAAATTTAAACCAGCAATGAACCACAATGTTATCAATATAAAGATCGCATCCAACAAATTGGCTTACTGCCCAAATTTCATCCACAAGTAAAATTATATCCAAATGGTGACAATTATGTCATAGTTCATGAAATTGTCTTTGATGAGGCCCTCTTGGAGAGAGTGAAATCTCTGGAAAAGGGTGTCACCCAACTTAATTAATGTCCAATTTTGTTGTAGTGATCAAAATTACTTCAGCAAAGATGGCTTAATCTTATTGAAATTAATTAAATTAACTTATAATTTATTAGTTAAATGTCTTGCCATCATATATGGTCCATGAGCAATATGAGAATAAAGAACGATGTGTTGAATGAAATAACAATGAACCACTTGCACAGATTTAACAATTTCCATAATGCTAATGATAAAGAACAATAAAGCTTACATTCACTAAACCATAGACATTTAGAAACTTTGGGTGTAATCGCTTAAAAGAATTCAGTAAAATATAACCATTCAATTAGTCATGCAATTAACACCATGATTAACCATTATGTTGCTTAAAAAAGTAACAATAGGACATGATAGCCAAAAAGTCCAGAATTCAGAAATTTAAATGAACCAACAATTTTACTGAAATTTTACTGAAATATAAAATTATTAATCACAAATCAATTTTCTAGAAATATTCTATTGCTGTCCTAATGGATTTGAAGCATGAAGCAACTTTATTCTATTGCTGTCCTAATGGTGGCTAGTGGATTCCCACAATGGTTGCAGCTAGAAGATTGTCAACGAGGAGATAGAGAGTGACAATCGACTCAACAATGCATTTTACATGTAGTGACACAACCCACATGGGAATGGCGGTTGGAACATTAATATACAAATGAGTGGTGGCTAGAGCGACTCACAATGGACCCACGTTTGGCCTAATCAAGGGCTTTGATACCAACGCAATAACTTTGATGGGTTGTTACTTAAAAACACATATATATTTGCAATGCATAATATTATTAAATAAAAATGATTGAATGGTGAGTTACAAGAACTCATGTGACAGTATATATAGTCATTGATTGGTCACAAGGGTGAATTTGTGACCAATCAATGACTATATATATGGTCACAAGGGTTGTTGTTATGTGGGTTACTATATAAGAAGAGTTGTTGTTATGTGGGTTACCTGGTTATTGTGGGATTATGCTACTAATTTGTTGTGCTTTAAAGGAATAATTCATACTTGTGAATTAAATGGTGACATTATAATATGTGAAAATTGTTAAATTTTGGTTAGGGTTAGGGTTTGATGCAGAGAAATAAAAATTAATGTACCTTAATGCAAAGTTACCTTCAATAAACTAGTACAGAAATGAAATGGTACAACATTAGCTAAATATAGTAATCAAACTGTATAATTTAAAACATAATTTTCATCTCTTTCACCTTTAACACTACCAAGGGGTCCTTGTGTTAAAGTAATCTTTAGTAACATGTAATCAGCAATAGCAGAATAACTAACATGTTTAAATAATAAAAGAGACGAGTTAGGATACTTACCTAGAGTGTGGGACCCTTTCTGTTTTATACTCGAAGTATTTACTTTCAAAAAAGGACTGTGCCTTTCAGAGGCCAGTCAATCACTAGGAACTAGCTGACCCTTACTAGAGGGTAAGTACAAACCAGAAAGAGAGATATGAAAGGTTGTAGGCAACAGTAGTGGTAGTCAATGACAATCAAAAGCACAGTTACAGTCTCTATCAAGACTCAACACAATAGAGGTCAACAAGGTCACAAAAGATATGATCTCAAGAAAATATCGGCACAAGAGAAATGACCACAAGTAACTCTCAGCACACCAGATCTGGTCACCGGTGATTAATGACAAACATAAACATATAGATCTGGCAGCAAATAAACAATCTGAACCATAGGTAAGTCTTAACAATTAGATCTAGGTAAAATAAGACTTGGCATCAACAAATAACTTAAGAACTCAGTCCAAGTTGTCCATACAAGCTGAAGCCCTCACCAATGAACAGTCAGCAGTCAGATCAAGACCAAAGAGACTCACGGCCTCCTCAAGTGAGTACACAGCAGGGTTAACCAAACCCTAGGGCTTCATGGCTGATATGGACAGAACTCTAGAGCTCACGGCTGAGTCATGCAAAGGCTGAACGAACTCCAATAAAATCACAATAAACAGATCAGACCCCACATTAATCATATCGGACCTCTCACCAATCAGGTTGAACCCCAAATAGACCTCACACAGCAGATCGGGTCTCACAGCAAGCAAATCAGGCTTCAACCAAACCCTAAATGAACAGATCGGATCCTAACAAACCCTCAGCAGATGGATCGGGCTCTTATAAGGGCAGATCAGACTTGAAGTTAGCAGATCGGACTTCTACAGGGTCAAGGATAGGGTAGTGGCAACATACAAGCCTTCACGTCAACCCTCAAACAAGCAATCCAATCAGATATGGGACTATAGCAGGTGGGCGGCCTAATCAACAGCAAAAGTACACCTCAAACAGTTGATGTCAGGCAGAAAAAATCAAATCTGAGATGAGTGGAAGCTTCAGCAATTAGGCGGCCTCAACAGGTAAAAATAACCAGCAGCAATAATCTCTTAATACCCTTGACGTCAAGCAGCAAAGTTGTTATTTTGTTCACTTACCAAATGAGGAACAAAGGACTTCAATATATAGGATATTAGGATCTTCTAGAGAGGTCATTAGTTCATTCCTTTATTTAGTTAGGGTTCCATTAGATTAGGAGGGTACCCATAAATAATGGTTAAGATACCAAAATAAAAACAACTTATAAAAACATAAAATATAATTAGGTGGGTACTAGGGCCAACACATGGTACAAGTTAAAAATATAAAACAAAGGTGGGTACATGACCCTAACCCTAGGACCAAGGGGTGTAACACGAGGTGGACAATCAACCATAGTACCCATAAGACCAAATCATCAAGGTGGTACAAATCAAAACAACTCAAGGTGGGTAAATGGCCCTACTAACCATAAGTCAAAGACAAGGTACCACAAGACCAAGAACAACAAGATGTAAAGACCAAGGATCAACAACCAAGGTGGGTGGGGTACAACCAATCATCTCTCTCTCAAATGCACAAGTGTTCCATACAACCTGAAATTTCATCATCATTGTATAAGGAAGGTCCACACCAGATGATGTGATCCTGTGGTCCTCCAGATTGCTCTTTAGGTCACTTGTTAGTGGCTCCATCAAGGAGTGGCCAGTCCCTTGAGAAGACCATGTAGCTCAACCATCTCGAAGACCTGCGAGAAGAGGACATCACACATCATCATCTTGGTCCAATGACCAAGATCCACCTGGTTAACTGACCAGGTATGTCGCTACAGGAACTACTTGGTCCTCGTGACCAAGAATCTGGTTGGTCCTAGACCAGGAGGTCTCTGTCTCAACCTGCGGAACTCGCTTGGTCCTCGTGACCAAGAAACTGGTTGGTCCCAGTCCAGAATACCCTAGGGACAAATAGGGGCCCTAGTCACATGCTAGGGACTTTGCCGTGACATCAACATGCTTGGTCCCCGACCAAGAACCCCAGGAGACAGTTGGGGGCCCTAGGGTACCTTCTAGGGTCTTACTCTTTACTCTACCTGGTTAATTGACCACAAACCCTAGTTAACTGACTAGGGTACCATCCTCTCTAAGAATGGATCTCGCAGCTGCACTAACTTTAACAAAAATGAATATAATGCACAAAGTCTACATATGATTTAAAGATGAGGACAAGGAAAGAAGTTAGAGATGAGTATCTCATGGAAAACACTTGATAGATACAAGGAGATATTGTTGGAGATAGTTATGGATATGGTTGAACAAGAAATTCTACTAAGAGACGTTTTCTATGCTCATCTATTCTTATATAAGGAACCTCATTGTACTCTAATGTAACATGATAGAATTATAGATCAATACACTGAAAGGTTTCAACATATCTGTGCTCCTATGTGTGTGAATGTTTGTGTTTGCTTGGCTCCAATTCCCAACATGTGGTATCAAACCCAAACAATTGTAAAGGCATATGTACTTGTGATTGAGAAGCTGTAAAAATTTTGTAAGTGAGTTCTACCTTCCAGGAAGTTGCATGTTATTGACGATCCTCGTGTGGAATAACATTTGGTATGAGTTTCTCCCTATTTCCATTCTACACATTATGGGTTGTTGTCCCGAGACGTGACAACAAGGAGATGGAAGTTGCCATTGAAAGGACAATGTTGCACATTTGAGCGAGATTGTTCTAAGACGAGATGAGCATTGCTACTAGAGTTGTGAAAGAGAGTCGTGATAATGTCGTGTGAGAGGGTGATCATAAATTGGTGATAAGACAATGGATTAACAGATCAATCGAGCATCTACTCGGTCGAAAAGGGTGCAATAGAACTCTAAAGAAAGCATGAGAGTTATTGGATCAAGGTTCCGTCACATAATCATTTCTCTATTCCCTTAAATTGTGTAAATTTTGCAAAGCTTTCATCCAAAATTTTCTTAAAAGGCTACCAGATCCAAACTCTAATAGAAGATGTATTGTTACAGGATTCGACAATAAATCAGTGGGTCTCTTCAGAGGGTAAATGTAAATTTTTGTTGTTGGAATTTGCCATAGAAATAACAAAATTTGTGTAGTGATAATCATGAAGTTGGAGTAATGAAAGCATTGGAGGAAAATTCAAAAAACTTGTTGTGTGGAAGTCATCTAAAGAAATTTCAAAGAGTCTTGGTAATGGAAGATGTGGAGACAGTCCATTGAACATAGCTTGGGTGGTTAGGAGGTATGTCTATCATCCTCCCCACCCAAATTCAATCCTTCTAAGTGGCATGTTGGAGCCCTTAATGGGCATATATGATGCTCTTGTTGAGCCACCTTCACAGCAACAATATCCGACCTTCCTACCTGGGGAGTTTTCCCGTGGATGTAGCGAACACCGATCTCCGATGTCGTGAACCACATAAAAATGGAAGATGTGGAGACTAAGTGAATCTCTACAAAATTTAAGTTTTTGTGCTTGGAGATTTTAGATCATTGTGTTTCCATCAAGTTCCAATACTTTGCTTGTACATGATTTGTTTTGCAACATTGTTCATGCTTCTGCTCCTAATTTGTTATTGCTTCTACTCCTAGTTTGTTGTTGTTGTTGCTACCTGTAGATATTTCACCTTTTGTTGATGTTTCTAATTTCAAATATTATAATGTCACCATTTAATTCACAAGTATGAATTATTGATTCATACTCCCCCGTAATGAATACTTGTGATCCAATCTAGATGGTTGAGTTGTCTTCATCTTCAGTTTTTTATACTCTGCATCATCTTTAGTCTTCTTCATCTTCAGTTGCCATTGCCTTCATGTATCATGCATGAGCTGCACCATTATTTGATAAGTCAGGATCTCGAGTCAATCATCTAGATTGCTTCATCTTCATATCAAAGGTTTCTTTCATTGACCCTCAACCATTTCATGGGTATTCTTAAGCTTACCCTCAACTAATACATCATATCCACGGTTTTGGCTTACCCTCAACCATTACAATATATCCATGGTTTTGGCTTACCCTTAACCTTTACAAGTGGTTTTTGGATCACTACAATACCCCTAGTTTTGATTTGGAATGTATTTAATCAAACTTGTGTAAATTATGTAAATATGCAATATGGATTCCTAGTGCGGAGCTCAAGGCCAAGTCCCGACTAGTGAATGGCTAGGAATGTATGATGTAAATATTTTTATTTGGACCGTGTGGTTGGCTTATCATGCTAATTCAAAATATATGTAAATATTGTGTTGGAAAATAATAAAATGGTCCAAGATGGTTGTGTAAAGAGCACTAGAGGGGCTATGATTCCACTAGAGAGGAAGAAGAAAGAGTGTCTATGGGAAACTAAATCCTTTGTTGCCAAATGTCAACCTTAGAATTCATATAAATTCTGCCATGTGCTTTAAATGAGCCAATTAATTCCTTTTGACTATCAAACCCAATCATTCAATGCATGTGTGAGGTTGGTGGGAAAAGTCACCTCATGTAGTTATTGAAGCATGGGTGTGAATCATAGTTTTAAAAATCAGAAAAATCGGAATCCGAATCAGGCGATTCGCCGATTTAGGGCAAGGCCGGTTCAAACCGGTTTCGAAACCGGATCGGTGGCAATAAATCGACCGACTAAACCGATTTTTTACATAAATCGGTCTGGTTAGACCAATTTACGCAAAAAATCGGTCTGTTTTTTAAGGTGGGTCCGTGGGGCAGTAAACCATGTTTTTTTTAAGTTTTTTTTCAATATTTAAAATTTTAAACCTAACCTACTTACTAACCTACCCAACCCGACCCCCCAACCTACACTACTTTCATTTATCACTTAGAATTCAGCACTTAGCAGCCATGTGGACTCATGGAGTACTGTGGAGTCGTGGATAGTGGACTGTGGGAGTATCCGACACTTAGAAGTTAGCAGCCATGTGGACAGTGGGAGTATCCGGAGGCTGGAGCAGCGTGGAGTTGGAGTACATGCCGTCGATTTGCGGTCTGTGACAGGCACTGTCACCTGTGCAGTGACTCGTTAACTGGACCGTGGAGCATTGCGGTGGAGTTTAGGGCTGGGTGCGGTGGTCTGGTGGTGCCACAGGAGACTCAGGGAGACTCGGAGAGGGCTGTGTGCAGCAGCAGCCTACACTAGTGACTGTACAGCAAGGTATTTCATATTCAGACTATGCACACTTGTTTTTTTTGTTTTTTTTTTATTTTTAAATTAATTTTAAAATTTAAAGTTTAATTTAATTTTAAAAATTTTAATAAACAGAAAGCAAAATAACAGTATTAATTTTCAGACACGAATTTGCCGGAATTTAGAATCTCAAATAACAGTATTCATTCTGGATAATTTGGACGCCCTAGGGGTTTCACCGTTTTCCAGGGTGCTGAATTCATCTCGATGTTCAGAAAAACTATTTAAAATTTTAATCAACACAAATAGCTGGAATGAATATCACATAATTTTTATAGTTTTCATTTTAAACAGAAATGAAAAATTAATTTTTCTTATTAACAGAATTCATTTAATTTTTGTTTTGGAATGCAGATCGTGGCCCCAAAAGGAAAAGATCCTGCATGGATCCATGCCAATGTTGTTCAGGGGGACATTTATTGCAAGTATTGCAAGAAATTGATTAAGGGTGGGGACATTTATAGGCTTAAACAGCACTTGGCTGCCATCAAAGGCCAAGTTAAGGCATGCGAAGCCCCACTGGATGTTATTGGGAAAATTAGAGCTGAGATGCAAGCACAGTTCAAGAAGTTTGAAAAGGGAAAGGCTATGCAAAGAGAGATAGAGGAAGAAGTAGGGAGGAAGAGGAGGATTGCTGAAATGATGGGTGGAACCTATGCCCCTGGTTCTAATTCAAAAGAAGGCTCTTCATCTATCCCTTCTACCACTCTTAATGATCATTTCCAGTATGTTCCGCCCTCCGAGAGTACACAAGATAAGGGCAAAGCCAAAAAGAGGGGTGGCATTGAAAGCTATTTCACACCTCCCACCACTTCTTCCAATGTCAATGCTTCTCAGATGCAGCATCCAACACAAATTCAGCCCACCTTAGATGAGCACTGGAAGAAGCAGTACAAAGATGTTGCCCATGAGTACATTGCAAGATGGTGATATGATGTTGATCTCCCATTCAATGCTGCCCACTCTTCTCATTACCAACCTATGTGGGATGTCGTTGTAGGTGCCGGTAAGGGCTTCAAAGGCCCTAGTATGCATGATTTGAGGGGATCTCTTTTGCAAAAAGAGAAACTTTCCATAGAAGAATACCTAAAAGATTTCAAAGCTTCATGGGTAAACTCAAGATGCACTATCATGTCGAATGGATGGAAAGATCAAAGGGGCCGACACCTTATTAACTTTCTTGTCTCTTGCCCACGGGGAACCATGTTTTTGTCATCACATGATGCATCTGATAGGGTGAAAGATGCAAATCTGTTATTTCATCTTTTGGATGAGGTTGTTGAGGCGGTGGGGCCTGCTAATGTTGTGCAAGTCATCACCGATAATGCCTCTAGCAATGTTCTTGCTGGTAGGATGTTAGAGGAAAAGCATAAAACCATATTTTGGACCCCATGTGCGACACATTGCATAGACCTCATGCTTGAGGATGTATGCAAACAGGATTGGATCAAGTTCATTGTGGATTATGCTAAAAGCATCACGAAGTACATCTACAACCACGGTTGGGTATTGAGCTTGATGAGGAGACACACAGGGGGCAGGGAGCTTGTTAGGCCCACAGTTACTAGATTTGCAACTCACTTCCTCACGTTGCAATCTCTCCTTTCCCAAGAACAAATCTTGGAGAAGATGTTTTCAAGTGATGAATGGAATTCATCTAATTGGGCTAGCACATGAGATGGAAGAGACATTAAGAAGAAAATTAAAAGCTCTTCATTTTGGAAAAAAGCAGCAAAGGTTGTGGCAATTACTGAGCCACTTGTTAAGGTGTTGCGGTTGGTGGATGGGGAAAAATTGCCCATGGGATACATTTATGAAGCTATGGATCAGGCAAAGGAGCAAATAAAGAAAGCATACAAAGATAGAGTAGCCAAGTATGGGCCTATTTGGGAGATCATTGATAGGAGATGGAACAATCAACTCCATCGCCCTATACATGCAGCCGGGTATTTCTTGAACCCGAAGTATAATTATAGAGATGACATTGATGCTGATCCGAGTGGGGAGATAGCGGATGGATTGTATACTTGCCTTGAGCGCATGGTCCCAAATGAGGAGACCCAATTGGAGATACATCAGCAAATCACCTCTTTCAGTGAAGCCACAGGTCTCTTTGGCATATCTGTGGCTAAGCGTGCAATAGAGGAGGGCCAACCAAGTAAACAATTCCATTGTTTTATTAAATTATGTTGATTAACTTTAAAGTTTAAATTGTACAATGTAAATTACTAAATACCTTGATTCTTAATTTCTTAGCCAAATTCACAATCTAATTTGTTGAATTAACTTCCTTGACTCTTCGCATTTGCAATTGCAACACAATGGTGAAAGTCATTTGGTAATCATACAAAACAATTGCAAAAGTTTGCAGTTAGGGTCCTTAGTCAAACCTGCAGCGCTTTTGGATGTGAGCGCAATTGGTCTTTGTTTGAGCGGATTCACACGAGGAAGAGAAACCGTTTAGAGCAGAAACGGTTAAATGATCTAGTCTTCATGCAGTACAACTTGCAACTCAGACACAACCAGTTGATGAACAAAAGACCTGATACGGATCCCATTATGTTAGATGATACAGATCCAACCTCAGATTAGGTAGTGGAGACCGCAGATCCAGAGTTTGGTCTTGATATGGATATTGAGATGGAGGAAATGTTGGCGCCTCGGGCTGATTTAGATGTAGATCCTCTATTGTCGATGCCATCAGTTCATACAGGTGTGGATCCCGATATTCCAGGCACTAGTGGACCAGGACCTCCTACTTATAGGCGACAACGACGTAGGAGTAGGCATTCAGCCAGTACTACTACTGCAGTAGTAGATGAGCGTGCGCCTGAGCCTGAGGAGCCTGAGATTGAGCCAGATGTTGATGCCTTTGCTAGTCCTTCAACTTCTGGTTCTTTTGGTTCTAGTTCTACTTCTACTTCTACTCCTCGCTATAGCAGTGGTGATGATTTTGATTAGTTCGATTGAGGTACATTGTAGTTGACTATATATCATGTTATTTTTTGGACTCTATTGGCCATAAAGCCTATAGGCCTCATGGATTATGTATTTTGTTCCAGTTCTAGTCTCCTAGATATGTATTGCACAATACAATTTGTGCCATTTTGATATATTGACCCTTATATGGTATATACATGAGCAAAGATTGGATATTTTGTTTCTAATGCTATGGAATCATGAATTAGAATCTTGAAAATGTTGTTTTTCTTTAAAAAAAAAAATATTTTATGTATTTTTTAGCAAACCGATTCATTACCGATTCCGATTCCGATTCCGAGTTGACCCTCGACCGATTCCGAGTCCGATTTCGATTTTTCAAACTTTGGTGTGAATGCACTTTTGTGACAGTTATGTCTGCTGTTAGAAGTACTTTTCTTCTATAGTCAAAAGTTATGTTAGTTGTCTTTTTACCATCATCTCATATCCATTGAAGTCAACATTCATTCTATCACTCTATCATGCAGATTTCTACACTACGTAGAACTTCCTATGGCTATTCATGACCTACGCTGTTGGGAGCGGGGAGCAGGAGCGAGAGAGGGAGCGAAAAGCGAAATTTTCAAAAGCTTCCGTTTCGGGAGCGTTTTTTATATAATATATATTTTAATATATTTTGATGCATATATATTAAAAAAACATGTATTATGCCAAATTAGCTATAGAAAACATGAAAACATAGATATTCAAATAACCATTTAGTACACACTGATATAACATCAATCATCTAGGAGCTATAACTTATAACATTGTCATTAAATGATTATCATCAAATCATCAATCATCAATCATCAACAACATCAACCTTCAAATTTCAACATAATATTTGCCATCAAACTAGGCCATAATGTTTACAAAATAGGACAAAATAAACATGAAAATGAAATACAAAGTACTATGAATCTATGATACTATCTACTAAGCTTTCCGCTTGCCACGAGAAACTTCCAATTTCTTTTCTAGTGGTCTGGGTGGAATAGGAGCTGCTGGAAGTGATCGTGGAACATGAGAAGAAGATAAATGGCCCCCACGGGCTGAACTTGGACGTTGTGAAGATAAAGGCAAAACTCCTGCATCCGGAAAGCTGCTTCTGCTTGGGAGTGGCATCTCTGTACGGGTACCTGTAGCAGTAGTATGAATTGGATCATCATGATCACCCAATAGTTCAGCCTCCAAGTGCTCTAATGCTATGGCTCCATCCTCCACATTAGCCTCCTCTAGATTGTTGTCCCAAGTCAAAAATGTTCTATCATTCTTGGTCGCCTCACAATAATGGGACAACAACCTCAAATTGTAGTGCACATAAACCAAGCTTTCTGCGCGTTCTACATTTAGACTGTTTCTCTTTACACTGTGGATGAAGTTGTAGGTGCTCCAACACCTCTCTACAGAAGAGTTGTTAACAACCTGTGATAGCACCCTCACCGCCAATTTATGCAAATATGTGGCTCCAGAGCCATACATGTTCCACCAATGGATAGGATCCAATCTAACTCGATCTTTGGTTGCATGCAGGGTACCAAAGGCTCCATGCTCACTGATGTATTCGTGCAATTCACTCCGTACTTGAGCACACTCATCCTCATCAGGGACCAACTTGTCTAATGCAAGCATATACCCATTTTGCACCTCTGGATCTGTGTGGGGTTTTTTCCTAACTCCACCCCCAGGTGCAGGTTGGGCCAACCAAATTGGAGAATAGTATTTTGGGGTAAGGACATATGCAAGGGCATGGAGTGGAACATTTAGATTATCCCACCTTTTAACCACATGTTTATGAATATGGTCATACAAGATTGCATCTCTTTGCTCAACAATGTCTTTGATTTGACCAAGCATGCTTTCCATCTGCTCATATACCTCCCCAATCACCGGCTGATCTGTATCTGCAAAACGAATCATGTTATAAACTGGCTTGGTGAACTGCAGAACATACCTAACCTGTGACCAGAAATGACCATCAAGAACGGTGTCCTCCACCTCCTAAAAGTCACTTCTATCAGATGCGTTTGCAACTTTGTCTTTCAATTCCTGCCATGGATCACTTGAGACCATACTAGCCAATGCCTCTCTTACCTTCAAAAGCCTCCTGAAGGTGAGGTAGTAGCTAGCAAATCTAGTCTTTGCAATCTTCAATAGCTCCAACCTAGAGTGATTGCGAAAAATGTGGTGGGCCATGCTATAATTGGTAATAAATTTGACCATTTTCTTACCTCTCTTGTACAAGGCACCAATCCATCGGTAATTAGGGTCCTTCATCTTAACAATATCATGCATCAAAAGGTTCAATGTGTGAACCAAACACCCTGACCAAAATATGTTGGGATACTTATCCTCAATGATTGCTCCTGTTGCCTTACAATTAGGAACATTATTAGTGATGACTTGAATGACATTGTATGGCCCAATCTCCTGAATGGTTTTAAGTAAAGGTTGTGCAATGTTAATACCGGTCTTGTAGCGATCTGAGTAGTCATGGGCTGAAAGGAAGACCGCACCGCTAGCAAAAACGCCAAGAATATTTATCAATGGCTTGCCTTTAACATTTGTCCACCCATCAGAAACAATGGATACCCCATAGTTGGACCAATCATTTGTAAACTTTCCAAGAGCACCATTGATTTTTGCTCTTTCCCTGTCAAGTCCCACGGTTCTAGCTTTGTCATACCCAAGGCTTCTGTATCCTTGAGGGGCACCATTGATGGCTTGTACCATTTCATGCCAATAGGGTGAGCGAAGAACATTGAATGGCACACCACATGCATAGAGAAACCTATAAACTTTTGAATCCACATCATCTCTACAACTTGTGTCAAGGAAATCGGATAATGTTCTTTGCATAGGCGAGATTCCATGGGGAGATGAGGGTCCCGATCGAGCCGATGATGATCCAGCTCCACTACCAAACATTCTCTGTGGGGATTCAGATTCAACCCTTGATCTCTTGGAGTTGTTTTGAGCAGCCTCTTCTTCCATCTTGTATTTGCTTCTCTCTTTAGCTCCCACTTTGTCACAAGTTTTGACTCCATGAGACTTACCTTCATCGCATGGCATAATCCCACACAAATGCTTTCTCACCCGGGTATATGAACCTGTGTAAGTTTTATTACAATGGGGCATATAAAGTTTGTGGTTCCACCCCCTCTCCCTCCCCCAAGCCTTGTCACATACTTCCACAAAGGTGTTGTGTCTTTTTGTTTTTGCCCCACATCACTCTCATTCTCATCATCATCACCCTCTTCCCCTTCCTCCTCTTCACCATGGTATGTGTCACTCTCTACCTCTTCCCCCTCATCACTACCACCACCATCTCTATGTCCCAACACCATCATAATGAGAAGAAGTGGAATGAAAAACCAAAACCACATACCCATCATGTTTCTTGATTCAAGATGACAGTCACTTGTTGCCTGCAATAGAATGATGGAGAAGAAGATATTGGAAAGAGTAGGAGAAGAGAACATTGCAAGGTTTACATTTTTTAACATAGTGAAAAAAAATTTCAAAAACAAACAAAGATTGAGTTTTTAAAGCCTACCTTTTAGCTCTTCAATGGTGGTTGAATGTCTCTATGGAAGCTTCAATCTCCCTTGCAAGCTCTCCCCTTCAATCTCCCACTCAAAGCTCAAAGCTCTCAAACAACTAGCAAACTCACTCAAATCTCAAAGCTCTTCCCAATCAATGAAATGAGTAATGGAATGAGTCCAAATGGACTCCAACACCCTTTATTGGCCCAAACTAGCCCTAACCCATCCAAAAAAAACCAAAAAAAATGCAAAAAACAAAATTTTCGTGGTTGAGTCCGCCAATCCCGCGGGAGCGATTTTTTATCCCGGAATTGCTCAGGGATCGATGAGGAATCGATCCGAAATCGTCGATTCCGGATCGATTCCTCATCGATCCCTGAAAAACCAGGGATCGTTTTTTTGAGAAGGGAAGTGCGAATTACAAAATCGATTCTGGGAGGAATCGATGAGGAATCGTGATTTCGGGATTGATTCCTCATCGATTCCTTCCAAATCATGAATTGGGAGCGATTCGAGGGGGTCTAGAGCGATTCCCAACACCCTTGTTCATGACCAATACCGGACTATGTATAGCCCAAAAATTTGAATTTAGAGACAGAGCTACAGATTTGAAGGGAAAATAGATGGTTGTAGGTGAGCATAGAGGTTGGGCAAGCTAGGAACCCTTAACCATTGATTTTTGCTACTCATGAATGCTTAAGAAACCATAATTTATGCTACAGGAGATTCTCCAACAAAATACAACAAATTGGACTCTTACTGCACACACTAGTAAGCATTGTAAGGGTTGGATTTCCTAAGGGAACTGTGGATCAGTGACGGGGAATGCCTTCCTTGTGTTGTGTGGGGCACTTGGAAGGAGTGCCATGGCTATGATGGCTGAGTGAGATCTCTGTAGAGCTCTAGATGAGAATTCGGCTAAGCATAGAAAGCAGAACGGGTTGTGGGCTAAGATAAAGAAGCCTATAGGTGTTTCCTTTTCCCTGGTGACCTCATAGCCCAGCTTGGGGGTGACCTCTCAGCAGAAAGAGTATATGTTGGACAAAGTGCCTACAATTGGGTGCAAAATCGCTCTTACACAGCCAGTTGCTTGGATCTTCTTTGTTTAAAGATAAATATTACTTTGTATTTGAATCTACAATGTTTATTTGATACCTACAATGATTAACCTGGCATATGCATGCATATGTGTGTGTGTGGATAGATTTTAATTCCGCTATGTATTTTAACTATGCATCTGCACACATATTTTAAATGTTATGAATTTGTAATTATGGTTATGGGGAAAAACTTAGAAGCCCGAATTTAGTAAATGTCCCCTCCTGTAGGTCGGATTGAGGGAAGGGGACGTTACAATCACCATTGGCATGAACCAATACAAGAAAATGACTCATGATTTGATTTACTCAAACAGAATATACTAACAACACTTTACTAAGCATAAGAATTTGACATGTGACTCTTTGGATTTCTCCTTAATAACAACTTGACTTTTGAAGACTAACTAACTCATGAACTTTTTTATGTGAGAGATGTTGTACATTAGAAGATCTCATCTTGTAGAATCCTTTCAACATGGAAGTAATTTTCTGTCATTCTTGCACATCAATCCAACCACATTGTACCTGTATATGTGGCTTTCATGTTTCTATGTTCCAACATCTATGATGACCATGATAGGTAGAACCACAAATACTGTAAGTATTCAAGTTCCAACATTTTTCTTTTACATTACTTGTTCTACCACAATGACTGCAGCATTGTTCATGTTTCTTGGTTCCAATTCCCAACATGCTTATGGAAAAAGGAATATTGTTGTCGTGAGGAATTTACAACAATATAATTTATGCAATGCTGTAAGCAATTGGGTTGATGCTTGAGGCAGAGGGAAATTTATCCTACAACTAAGAATCCTTGGAGTCCCAGTAAAGAGATTCCTTAGGCCTTAATTGTATCATTCTTGGTGTTATGCAAGCCGAGGGGGTAGTATTGGATGATTAGGATAGTTGTAGAAGGATTCCTTGCCTGGAGAATTTTCTAGGTTGTGGGCTAAGAGAGCATCGTTAGAGTTAGACCTTAGACTTCATCCTTGTGGAATCATAGCCCTAACTTGAGGGTGGCCTCTGTCATAGTAAGATTTAGTGTGTTAGAGAGCCTAACGTTGGGAGGAGCATCCTTTGTTTGCAACTACTTGGAGGATTATTCTCCCAAAATGATAAGCACTCTCACCATGTCATGAAATGTTGTATTATTATGTTTTATGCTCTACAGTTTATTATTTATAGTTGTACAACTCTATGTTGATGGTTTAATTTGCATATTCATGGCTCAAATTGTTATAGAGTCACAGTCATGCGTTAAAATGAAACTAAATGTTTAAGGTTGATGTAGCTTTATTTTGTTGTTGAATGCTACAGGCAATCCATGACATTGAATTGGCTACAAATTATGTCCTTGTGTATGGAAATGCATTGGAAAGTATGTACAATAAGTGTTTGAAAAAATCATTTACCCATTTAACATTGTTAATATGAAGAATATGAACATTAGAAAATCGCCTATTGGGATGTTAAGAGGTTTGCTCTTGAAAACTTGAATTATGGAATATTTTGTAGGTGCATCTTTCGGTTTCCTAGTTGTCTTTCTAAGTCAATATGATTATAATCTTTAGCATACACTCTCTTGAAAATTTGGAAGGATTATTTAATGTATAAAACTTGCCTTATTCTACCCCCCAAGCAGTGGTTTTGATTAGAAGATCTCTTGAAGCCTTTATAAGTCAGTTTGTTGTTACAACAAATCACTTGTAGCTATTGTATACAATGATTTGTTTATAACTTAAAATCTGTGATCTGGGTCGATGTTATTTTTGGTAGAGAGAAGCCCTACATGGCAATCGACACACCCACTAAAAATTTCAAACACCCAAAACATAATTGTCTTTAAATTTTCTTAATGTTATTGTAACTGCGAAAGATATTCACTCGTATTTTATATTGTATTTATTATTGCATTTTATTTGTACCTCCGACGGAGATGTTTATTCCTCCGATCGGAGAAGTCATTATTGTATTTGGGTCATGTAAAGTCATTGAGGTAAACCCTCCCATGTAAGTCAGGGCATTAGTTCCCCTAGAGTCATTTGTATTGGGGTTTTTAAGTTCCCTAAAGGAGTCGGCCCAGTCAACTTTAGTTGAGGCCAACTTGTCAAGTGAAAAAGGTAAAGTGAAAGGTAAAGTATAAATAGAGAGCTAGTCTCTCTATTTATTCATTCACTCACTCACTCACTCAAATTCGCATAAGTGAGAGAGAGGACAAGTTCGCACAAGTGGAGAAGAGAGAAGTTGCTGAAAACCATCTCTATTTTTGGGTTTTACTTTTGTGACATTGTATTGGTGACGATTCTATCTCTGAGGAAGTTGCGGGGTTTTCTCCTTTATGGTTTCCCTGAGGAAATTCTTTGTGTCTATTGTGTTATGCTGTGCATGTTATTCTTTCAGTTAAGATCCTAGATAAATATTGATTAAAAGTAGAAAATCTAACAAATTTAACCAACAAGCTAGCATGCATTCAATATATATGTGTGCTAAAACAAAAGAGTAAGGAATAAATAGAAGTATTGAGCTACTGCTCTCTCTAATGTAATGAACCCAATGCACATGGACACATAAATGTTGGGTAATGAACCCATCTATGGTCACAAGGGTTGTTGTTATGTGGGTAACTCCTCTTATATAGTGTCTGGTAATGACTCTATATGTGACATCAGACAAATTGGCCAATGACATCAACGTGCACCACAATATCATTCTGGTTTTTTCTCGAGGAACAATCTGCAGCAGGGCAACCTTTGTTTTCATCAGGTTGAGTAAAGGACAGAGAAGCTGAAGAGGAAACAGTGCAACAGACTGCAATAGCAATGTCGGAGCAGCTGCAATTACATGGTGATCATGCTCAGGATCATGAAGATGTCCTCATGGAAGAAGCCCACAGTGGGCACCAGTTTGACTAAATGTGTCTCTCATATGGTTTACACTTGTATTTTGTTACTTGGGACATTTGTAAGGCAATATAGTTATATAATATAATACATATTCCCGTTCTTGTAACAAAAAAAAGAGCCAAATGAGTATAACTTCTGGCAAAACAAGCTAGACCTATTAGAAAAAATAAAAAGAAAGAATAAACACAATTATATTCTGCAAAAGCTGACCTTACACACTTCTTCAAAAGCTTTACAGCAATGGCCATGAAAAGTGTTCTAAATGGATTTATCGGTGGGAAAACGAAAAAAAAGAACATACCTGCATTTTGTAAAAATGACCCCAAGAAGTTCAATGAAATGAACTTGAAAACATTCCCATAGCTCCTCGATGGCCACAGCATTTGATTCTTCTCCTGAAGCTGTTTGGGAAATATTTCGATGGCAGTCCAAAGGAGATGAACTTCTATAATTCAAACCTTCTCTCTCAGCAGCAGCAATAAGAAAAGGTAGTTGTCCTGATCCCTCCACTAGAAGAGAAACCTTACAAACATGTGGTCTTTTCTGCCAATAATGAACAAGGAAATTTTGAAATGATTTGATCCTCGCAAAACAAACATCAATCTTACTCTTACTTTCTTTCCACAGACAAAAGTGCTAAAATATGCAAGGGCATTCAAGAGAGCACAAAGCTACTGACACACAGTCTAATTAAATTTTAATACAATAATTTTCTGTTTTTGGTTAACTTTTTTATTAACATAGCTTACTTAGTATAGATCAAATATATATACCGCCTATGAGAAAAACTAATACAGGCAGAATCTACTTACCTTAGCATTCTATCAAAAATTGCAGTAAGTGAAATTGTGCAAGAATGCAAAAGTTATAATCAGTTAAGCCTCTTTGACATTCCCTCCACCGTATAGCACAAGGAATTTCATTTTGATATTTATTTTGTCTAAAATTGTGATTGAATGAACCAATTTGCATTATGTTTTCAAATGGTCCCTAAAATGACCACTGGCCTCTAGTTCTGATCCAACTCCACATGACCCTTCACTGACATTTTAAGCACCTACTCTTACATATTCATTGTGGCCCCAATTTTTAGACTCTACAATGCTACAAAACAATTCAGAAAATGTTACTCAACTAGCTAACTGATGAGACAGAACCTAATCTCCTAGTGGACTTGGTTCAACTATGTATCCTATTTCTTTATTCACTTGTACATCATCTTTTGTAGTTCTACCTATCTCATCGTAAATAACTCACTAGTGGCTTGGTCTTCATTCGCGTAGATATGCAGATTTTATTGTAACCCTAGAGAACTCAATCAAAGATGATCACATTCCACCAATTTTGTACTTCCATAAATAATTAATACAAAATAGAGTGTGCACATGAACAATACAACAATCTCCTTTCTAATTGCATGCTTGCTCTCTTGGGGTTTTTAACTTTTTCCATTCTGGTATGTAAGTATTAATATTACCATTCCATGCCTATATCACTCACCTTTTAAACTTCTCTACACATCTTTTTCAGTCCCACATATGCAGATATCTTTATTTTAATCCCAAAAAAATTTAGACCAACTCTTCCTCATATGTCTAAATTTAGCTAATCAAAGGAGCTAGCGAACAAAAGGAGGGAAGGAGTATCTTATGAATCTGTTTCCAGCATTAAGATATGTTGCCAAAAAAGTTCAAAATTCTGTTTTAAATCTTATGGTGTCTTCAACTTATAACTCTCATAGTCCATTCACATACACCTGTTGTCACATCCATAGTAGCGGGGCTACCATGATGCAGATCTGGCCTGTCAGAAGCATGAGCCAGTCCTTTGGTTGAGATGTGCAGTATTGCTATCCGGTGGTGGATATTTCTAGAGCCTGCAGAACAGCAGTAGTTCTCCTTTTGCCATGACTGCGTCCTACACGACCCCATTGAGATGTATTGGTTGGGTTGTGGTTCACTTATCAGAGCAGCAGATGTTATCTTCCTCTTGCCCGCTTGCAATCAGTGTCTTTTTCAGATCATATCAGAGGCAGGTATATGGTTGAGCAGGTATACATCTTGTATTTGGGTTTTGTCTCTTTTATCTATCTTAGTAGCTTTTGACAGGACATTTTGTGACTGATGATGGTGATGTATAGTAGCGGGGTTACCATGATGCAGATCAGGCCTGTTAGAGGCATGAGCCAGTCCTTTGGTTGAGAAGAGCAGTATTGCTATCTGATGGTGGATATTTCTAGAGCCTACAGAGCAGCAGAAGTTCTCCTCTTGCCATGACTGAGTCCTACACGACCCCATTGAGATGTATTGGTTGGGTTGTGGTTCACTTATCAGAGCAGCAGATGTCATCTTCCTCTTGCCCGCTTACAGTCAGTGCCTTTTTCACATCATATCAGAGGCAGGTATATGGTTGAGTAGGTATACATCTTGTATTTGGGTTGTGTCTCTTTTATCTATCTTAGTAGCTTTTGACTGGACATTTTGTGACTGATGATGGTGATGTATCTTTACCAGTTGGATCGTCTTGATTAGTTGAATGGTTTGAATGTTAAGGCCATTTTATATGCTCACTTGTATCGCCTACTTTACACAAACCTGGTCATCCCACTAGTATTGCTATGTTGGTTTCCTCCTTCATCCATCTATCTCCACCCTCATGGTTTTACCCCTGATTGAAAACTTTGACTTGTGAGATTAAGGACTTTCCCCCCCATGATGACCTCTATGCATAGCAGACTCCATGTTGTTTTGTGTCTCGGCTCTAAGTTGTGCGACAAAACTTGTCGATGCCTTGACCCTTCTGGGCCGAGATAACCCGTCGGTGTTGTGTCCTAAGCCTAGGTGAGTTGGGTTTCTGAAGCTTTGACCTCTCTAGTCGGTTGCCCCCGATGTTTGGTCCTGATTGTGGATGATTCCCGCTAGTTGACCCCATGCTTCACTTCTAGGCCAGGAGTACCCGCTGGTGTTGTGACATGAGCTAAGACTAGCTAGTTGCCTAAGTTGTGTCAGATAGACTTGAAGCAAGTGTTCCTATCATCATCACGCAGCATTATTATATACTGCTATATCTTTGAAATGCAAATGAAATAAAATGTAAAGCACCATGGATGAACGCTGCAACTAGTTGTGCTTTTAAGCACATGTAAAATCCGAAGGATCGCATGTGAAATGGGCCAAGTAAAGCAGATGCACTTCATTGAATATCTAAATGACTGTTGGCCATAGTTTGTGTGATGATTATTTCCCACGGAGCCTATGGGTTTGGATGTGGATGGAGAAAGGGACAGCTAATTCTAAGTGTCCCCTAGAACCTGAGAGTTACGATTGACTGTGCACCTAGTCACAGTAGTTCTAGAAAAGATCCTCACAGAGCCTGCATCAGGCTTGGATGTGAGCTATAGGAAACTTGTTAGAGTTGAAGGGACACTTCTCAATCAACTTACCCATTTGTAAGACATCACATTTCCTTAGTGTTCTTTGTTGTGCGTATGTTAGCATGGTCCCCTTTATTCCTTGTTCTCCGAGAGATCACTATGTCTAAGTCAGTAATCAACCTCACTTAACCTTTGGACCTTGTCGCATTCAGCTCACCCAACCTAGCAAGATAACCAGTTTTGTAAGTGAGTTTATACTTTGGGCTTCATGAAAAACCATGATATTTTTCTATTTTAGAATGGATATTATTGTGCTTAATCACCATCATTAATGTTACTTATGTTTAGTAGACTGTTAATATAGACAATAGAGCATTTTATTCCCTCATACATGCATGATTATTCATGATATTGCTTATCTTCCAGTTTGGTGATTCGGACAAAGGAAAGGCTTGATATGTGCCAATCTCAATTTCAACAGTTGTATTGGCAAATTATTTCACTAATTATGTGACCACAACTTAGCCAAGAAGTCAATTTGGCTAGTGAAAATATGAAGAAATGGCAAAGGATGATTTATTTTGATACATCATGGCTCCATGGATCATATGTAATGTTTTTACCTTGGTCAAGGATGGATTTATATGAGTTTTGATCATTGTACCTTGTACCTTGTAGCTTGTAAAAATGTTATATTTTGTCCCTAGGTGGCTAAAGTTGTTGCCCCTAGGTGACCACTTTTTAATGTAATGTCATGTAATATCTTATATTAGGGCATTATGAGGTAACTTGCCCCCCTCATTATTATTGATCCATGTAATGTTTAAGAAGATCAATCTTCATCGTTGATGATCTTATAATCTCAATTGTTGGATCAAATTGGTTAAAAAGTGGACACACTCTATTCCTATTTAAGAGTGGTGCCACTCCATTGTATGGGACTTTTGGCTCGTCATGGAATAAAAGAAGAATTTGTTATGTCCTCATCCTAGATTTTCATTTGTGGGTGTTTGAATTTAGTTGTGATCTTACCTTCATGTTAGCAATTGATAACTTTACTCTAGCACACATATGTTGAAGCGATTTGTATGCAGGGGCAAATTGATTTTGTTGGGGTTTTTTATTTGGTTAACCTTCATTTCCTCACAAAACCAGCTCGTCAAGAACGGCGCTAAGTCACCTGACACGAGGACACGGGATACGGAGGACACGGAAATACGAGTATCCGACACAGACACGGCGATCCCCAGAATTAGGACATGGAGGACACGTTATATATAGAGAGAGACATTTAGATCCATTTTTTTGTAGAAACAAGAACATTTACAAATATTCAATAGAAATTACAATCAATACACATTACACATTCACAAATCACAATGCATATGTCAACTATAGACCTAACTAAAACCCGCATTAGCGGAAAGGGATAGGCCTCACTCCCCTATTGGAACAAGGGAAAAAGGCTGGTGATTGGCTTCCCCCGCCCCCACTATTGGATGGCTGCGAGAGGCATAAAAAATCCAAGCAAAATAGGACCATTTCTATTTGATTAGATTGCATGGATGGGGACCACACCCTATTATTATCTTTTTGCATTACTAAACACACATTATATTTTAGATTATGCCACTTACAATGATGATGCCACTTCGATTGAATGCCATGGATAGAAATAGAAATAAGGGGTAACCTCCCCCGTGTAAAATGAAACCCCTTTTGATGTTGTTTGTGGAATATGCCCCCACATAATACTTATTGGTGTGCTCCCTGACTTGATTTGAGAGGCTAAGAGCCAAACAATATGTAAATGTACATGGAAGAATAATAAAAATACATCACAACTAAGATCTAAACAATGTAATATGTAAATGTATATGGAAGAATAATAAAAATGCATCACAAATTGCAGACAAAGAAGGATGACAAACATGGAGGGCTATAATTCCATTGGTGCAGTGGGTTCTCATAGACTCAGTCATCAAAATCAAAATGTTCTATTACATAGATGTCGGAATCATATTTCTCATGAAGTCATCAAAATCAAAATGTATTACATAGATGTCGGAATGCCACTGGCAAATACAAAAAGGGGTAGATCAAGATGGAAAACCTTCTAATGCTCTTCACCTACAAAAAAAAACCCGCTTAGAGCTCAAGCCTCACTTAAAAATGTGAATGAATGAGGGTAAAATTGTTTTTTTACAATTTTTTTGGGTTAGAAGTGTCATGTTTTAGGGACACGGTGTCCTATGGTTGGGACACGTCTTGACACGGTATCGAACATGTGTTTTGGACGTGTCCTAAAAATAGGACACATCCAAAACACGTGTCCAACACTGTGTCAGGACATGTCTGTGTCCGACACGATGACACGGGACATGATGGCCCATATGGACATGTTCGGTATCATAGGAAGGGAGCAATCTTGTTTGATTTTGAGATTCATTCAGGCAGTTTGCTCTTGAACATCTTGCATGCATTACAGTTTTCCTGTCATTCATTCTCTTGTTGATTTTCATTCACTATAACTGATTTGGCAGGTTGGTGCTTGAAGGGTTAAGAGGATACATTGGAGTAAAGGAAGATTTATGTTATTCCATGGATACATAAGCAATAACAGCACAAGACGGCGCCCCTTGGAATCAAGTGTGACTAAACCTTTTCTTATTGAATTTCTGTCAATTTCAATCGTCAAATTTTTTTTAATATAAGCAACAAAACTAAAACCTTTGCATTCATGTATTGGGATAAATTCATCACCGGGCATTTTATTTGATTAGGGCCTAAATCAATCTTTAGCGGGTTTATTCTCATCTTTAGCATTAATCGTGAAACCAGATCTCACTCTCCAGGGTTTCGCATCTGCAAAGCTTCACTTTGCTAAACGTAATTGTTCTAACCCTCCGTCTCACATTCAAACTTCACGATCCTTTTTCGAGCGTTGTTATAATCTGATCTTTGGTATATCTTGATTTCTGAAAGGCTCTAAGCTAGTTGTCAAATTTATCAATTTGATTTCATGGCTCTCGATTTTAAACCTAGATCTCTGTTTCATTCGCCATCTAGATCGACACATCATTATCCCGTTTGATCTCTGAATCTGTTATCGAATTCAATATTACAACTTTGATATTTCTATCTTGGATACCAGATCAGGTTTATAGCGGTCGGGTTTTTTCTTGCCTACAGCATCATTGCTATAGAGGCATTGCATCTATAAATTTGATATCAGTTGTGTGGGGTCGATCATAATCCCGAAACTGTCTCAATTTATCGTGGGCATAAGTTTATTATAAAGGTTCGGGCTTTTAATCACGCTCGCAGTCATGAAGTATCTGGACCCTTTTTAAACCTCGATTTTATTTAACTAGAGTATAAAGCTCTTAATCA
This sequence comes from Larix kaempferi, assembly GCA_027924585.1. Lineage (NCBI taxonomy): Eukaryota > Viridiplantae > Streptophyta > Pinopsida > Pinales > Pinaceae > Larix > Larix kaempferi. The sequence goes on from BSBM01000316.1 coordinate 29,736,604, forward strand.
AATTCATGCAGGTCGTTCTTATCCTTGGCATAATATCTATGAATTATTTCATCATAGCTCCCGAACCCTTATATGTCTTGGTCCAGATCGGGTTTCTGTTTTGCCCGCGAAATCATTCCTGACAGACCACCGAAATCGATTTTGAGACCAAATCTTAACAAAATTGGGTATCACATCTATTTCAAGACCTTGGGCTCTATTCTCACATATGGGTATAGTATTTGAGGGATTAAAATTTTAACTTTGAAACCGATTACCCCTATTACCGCCTTCATTTGATTTCCAATACCATGCCATCGTAAAATTTGAAGGACGGTGTCCAGTTTAAACTGAATTTGGGTCTAAATCCTAACTATCATGAATAAACAAATATAATATTTTTACAGATGTCACCAATTCCGAATTGGGTCAAGTGATAAGCACTTTATTTTGAAACTTACCCATCCTTACATATCATTTGAGTTTGTCAAATTTTATCGATCCAAACCTTTTGGGTTGTTCTTTTCACTAGTGTAACATGTATTTGAACATTGACTCAAAGCAATAAGGCCGAATCCTATAAAGGTAGTTCATTTAGACCCCATTTGCCCAATAAATAAGCAATGATCCTGTCGAATTCAAATTGCCTTCAAAACTATTGAGAGCTCCTCATACATGAAATGCATATTCTCTTGCTCACATTTATTGCATTAACCTAAGAGCAAGGCTTATAAACCTAGGGTATCTCCAAGGTTGATTATCTTTTTCCCTAGATCCTTTACTTTGACTTCATCTGGGATTCCTTTCGTTAAATAGCTAATAATTGAGATCTGGTCTCCTGGTAAACGATCTTTCCTCATTAGAATTGATCAAGGTCTCCCCCTTAGCCCACGCTCAATGAGGCTTAAAGAGAAGAGTCATCTCGCTCGGCGTGACAACCGTTTCCCATTTGGTGAGCAAGATACTCTAACAGTCACTTGTCTTAGTTGCCTTCTCTCTACCATCCTGGATAGGATCCCTCTTAGTGGCAGCTATAGATTAGGTGATAAAAACACCAATATAGACAAAAAAATGGTTAATAAAACATCGTTGAATGGATCTTTATGGACAATATTCTGATTAGGAAAGATATTAGCTCTGTCAAAAACTTGTTATCACAATTCACGACTGACCTTTTAGATTGATGGATGGCGAAAGCTCTAGTTAAAGTTTGGTCGAGGTCCTGAGTTGAATTGCATGCAATCTTCCATGTCTTTGTCACACAAAATCCTTGTCCTTTTGCATTGAAGCCAGCCTAGCTGACCTTCACTAGCCACCTGGCGTCAACACAAGGCTAATAAGGGAGCCTTAAATTGCTACCCTCTACCCTAATAGTGGATCTATTGATCCATCTATCATTGGAGTTGGAAGTAGGAACCTTAATCATGGCAGCAGTGATGATACCACCAAAGGCAGTGCCGAGGAAGTTTGTTTTCAAAGTTTATCACAAGGCAACTAAGAAAACCCCAACATCCAAAAATTCAACCGGTAGAACTAAGCAATCCAGTTAACTACTAAGTGAAGAACCAATGTCACCTCACTCTAAACCTTGTCTCACCTCAGGTTGGTGCTCTTTTCCAAATACGAGGGGGTTTCTCAAAATAATCTAGAATATGAATAAATGAATCCTATCAGCATAGATCCATCTTAAAGGGGATCTACCTTGCGCCGAGAGCTAAGTTGCACGAAACGGGGAAACAGGGACGAGTTTCCGAAACGGGGATGGGTTTTCGAAACGGGGACGCGTTTGAAACATGACCCTCCAAATTTTTGGAAACGGGGAAACGTGATATATATATATATATATATATATATGAGCAAGGACATTTAAAAAAATGAATGTGAAACATAAATCATAAATCATACATGACAGCGAATCATTGCCTATATTGGGATCCTATTCATCAATAGCACCCCATGCCTCCCTCCTCAACACTCTAGCCCTTGCCTCTAACTTGAATCTCAAAGTTGATCCTCCAAGGACATTAGTCAATGACTCAACACCCTACAATTTTGATGAAACTTCCTAATAAAATCATTAAAATACGGTAGAAAAAGCTTCCCAGTTCCCATGCTTAATAAGTGATTTTGCTTAAGTGAAGAGTACATTTTTATTAAGGTCATGACAAAGGAGTTCAACAATCAACACCACCAACATCAACGTACATACAGGGGTTGATGTGCTTCATTAAATTCCTATCCCATACCCTCATACATGATAGAAACTGATGGAAACTTTGCAATCCTGAAATCTTGAAAACTCTTAAGTCTACTAAATTTTTAATGGAATCAAAATTCTACTTTTTGCATATGAAGTCCGATGAGGTTGGAACCACTCTCAAACATCCTGAAACAATTAATGGTAATGTTAAAAATTTAAATGAAAGGATAGAAAATGAAATATAAGGAGACAAAAAAAAATTGGAAACGTGGCCTTACAGACCACATCTATATCGGAAACGCATTTCCATATGGAGGAGACGCGTTTCCATCTCGAGAAATGCGCTCGTCCGTACGGAAACACGTTTACATGCCGTACGGTTCGTCTTTCTGCATTTCCAGCAGGAAACGACCTGGGGACGTGGGGGGAGTGGCGTTTCCTACAACATAGGCTGAGAGGGATCAAATCTCTCGAAGTGCAAACCCCTTTTTAGAGTGCAAATGTTGAGGAAGCCTTTTAATTTATCTAATTTGTGTAGTTTTATATATATGCCGTTGTAAATGCTTTAAATAGCCAACATCTTATTTTTAATAATATTTTTTTATTTTTTTAAAAGGACATGTGTCAGCTCCAGGGTGAGCACGGAAAGAGTTACACATCTCCTCCTACTGGACTGTAGAATGCGCCTCTTCAGCGCAACAAGTAAAAATGGCCTAAAATGGCTAAGTATGCTTCTGTCCTATGCAAATGAGATAAAAACCAGCAAGTACTATGAGTGGACAGCAAGCAAACAAGCCTAAAGGTGATACCGTGATCCTATATGCAAAAATCACTAAGTATGAATACTAGGAAGTTAAGATACAGGGCACGTCCCCCTACACCTACATGTCACACACATGATGCATGTGACACAATGCCCACAGATGTCAGACACAGCTTTGAAATGTGTCATGTTTTAGGACATGTTGTCAAGCCCCTGTCTAACATGTACCCTAGCATGCCCTGACATGTCAAACAAGTAAGCACTGAAAGGGAATTTGCAGGGACCAAAACAGACTTAGAAAAGAATTGTTTCCCCTTTTTCCACTCTCAACCACAGGGAAACACTAACAGCGTGTAGGTGAAGGTGAAAAATCAGATCTGAAGGGATTCAAGAGATTAGAAGCTAAGTTGCACGAAACGTGGAAATGTGTACAAGTTTCCGAAACGGAAAAGCCTGGAAATGTGACCCCCCAAATGGGTACATGGGGAAACACAATATAAAAAATACAAAACATATCGATATATAGTTTTTAAAATAATACATTAGCTTGCAAGAAAATAATAATGTTACACATAAATGACATTTTAAAAGGAAATCCATGTCTATATTAACTCTCATAGATAATTACATGATGCAAAATCCTATAGCTTGGTGGTCTTGACTAATGCAAATCCCATACCTTCATACATGATAGAATCCAGTGGAAACACTACAGTCTTGCCAACCCTGAAATCCTGAAAACTATTAAGTCTGTTGAATTTTAAATCAGATATGAAATTCTACTTTCTCCATATGTAGTCTGATGAGGTTGAAACCACTCAAACATCTTAAAACAATTAATGGTGATGTTAAAAATTTATGTAAAATGATAGAAAAGGTAAGATAAAGGAGAATGTTAAAACCATTAATTATTACCATTGTTTATTCCATTAATTACAAAGTACAAACTCCTTAGTGATCAATCCCATATCTCTGTTTTGTCTTAAAGGGTCATCAGCACAGACAATGTGATATTTTCCTATGGGTCCCATACCTCTCATGGACACTTTGGTGGGCCCAGAAACTTCCAAAAAAGTGCCCAAAATGTCATTGGAAATGGCTGAAACAATGGCGGCCACAGCGTACAGCGTTTCCAGATTTGGAAACACTGTATGATATTGTTTGTTACACCTCAGAGTGCCTGATGCATCCTTTCCAGACATACTAGAGCGAGGGGTTTCTTTTTTATTGTAAAGCCCAAGTTTTTGGGGTTGTATTATATAGAGTGTTGATTTTAGGGCTAAATACCCCTGATCAGGTCATGGCAAGTCCTCTTGGTTTTCATTCCCAGAAGTGTTGGCTTAGTGGCATTACTGACTGCCTCTTGATGGGCGTAAGTCCCCCATCTTGTTGGGCCATTTGAGCCCTGGGTTGGTGTTTGGTGCTTCTTGGAGTGGGCCTATTAGGACACATGATCACACTCATATTTTGCTTTGTAGAGGTGATAGCACATGTAAGGATCGTCATACCCGATTTAGCACACCTCATTTTACTCAAGTGGACCTATTGTTTGATAGAAAACCCCTCCTCCTGGTCTCTAGACTAATGATGTCATTCCTTAAAAGAAGAAGCCTACATGGTTAAAAAGGAGGGCATTGAGGGACAAGCATCTGTTGGGTTAGTTGGGGCATGATGCCCTCTTTTGGCTCACCTTGCACTTGGTGGAGCCCAATTTCACATTTCCATTGTTATCTTATGTCATTGTGTGGTTTAGTCCCCAAATTTGTGGGTGCACTAACCCAAGTTTTTATATCTTGTCATTAACTTGTAGGCTCAAATTTGTAAAAGATTATGGATGCTCTCATATAAATAAGATATCATGACCTCATTTGTAAATCATGGACAAGGGTTCAAATTATGTATTATTTTATCTTTCTCATGGTTTATGAGAGCATTTGAAGGTAAGCACACTTCTCTTGGGATGTCTTTTTCTCTTGCATGAATGGTGAATGAAAGAATTTCTGGGGTTTAATTGTCACATGCTAAGCGGATACTAAGAATAGTTGTGATAACTCGTGCTCAAGGGTGACCTAAGGTGCATCTCCTTGCTCATTTCTTAATTAATGTTGGTAAGTTTATCTCCTAACCCTAGTTTAATGTCATTCTTGAAGTGCTTTGGACTAAGGTAGGATTTGTTTGCTAGCATTTTGTCTACTTGCATGAGGAGACCTTCCTATCAAGGAGCTCTCCATGGTTCTATTGGGCATTGGAATTCTCTATTTGCAATAATTAGGGTTTTGCTACCTAACCCTATATGGTTGCTAGCTTTACCCTAGTTGCAAGTAGTGAAAACCATCTTAAGAGGAGGGACGTTAGCCTCGATCTCTCATAGCCCTACTAGGGTTGGAGACAAGACCCTAATACCCTATCCTTCAACTATCCTCTTTTTATCAAATTTTTCATGTCTTTATTTTATTTTATGCATAGAAGTATTTTATAGTTGGAAAAAGCCCTAAAAATCTAAATAAATACAAAAAATCCAAAAGTAGCCGTGAACTTGTTTTTATGGTCCACCCTAAAAATTCGCCCTAGGGTTTTAGCCACAAACCCTAGAGGGTATCCTCTATTGAGGAAGTGCATTGGGATATGTGAAAACCTTGTAATTGGTGAATTAGACATGATTTGGTATTTTTGGTCCACCCTAAAATTTTTCCCTAGGGTTTTAGCCACAAACCCTAGAGGTCGTCCTCATTTGAGGAAGTGCATTGGGATCCATGAAACACTCATAAATCGTGAATTGGAAGGTGTTTTGTATTGCTGGCTTATCCTCTAACTTCGCCCTAGTCCAATTGTCCTCTTTCCCTTGAGGACGCACTTTTTGGAGCGTTTATCTCGGAAAGTGTGACATTGCCTTGGGAAACATGAAATTGCCTCGAAAGGTATGATTTTATTTGATAAAGTGAATAACTCCGTGTATATATGATTCTAGTCTCTAGATTTGATATTGTTCAACTCCGATAAGGCACTGATCATAGCTATAAAGATTTCATGGAAGGTATTTATGTCTTGTTGGTGATCACAAGTATCTTTTACTAATTACAGTCTCCCTCTGGGTTTTGGAGTTACCCTGGGCCTGTGGTGACACTGGGTTTAACTCTCTCCCGAGCTTACCTTCACTAGCACCAAGTATACATTGCCTTGATTTGTGAAGGGCTGCTAGTTTGAGCGGTAACACTGTCGATGGTGTTTCGTACCCATTTCCTTATTTCCTCACATTTCCGAGACTGGTACATCACCATTCAAGGTGTTTCCTGCAACTTAGATTTGAAGGCATCATAACTTCCTAGATTTGCATTTTTCCAACAGCAGCATTCTTCTTCATTCATACCTCAAAAACAATGGTAAACTCATCGAGGGTTGCTACTAAAGGTCAAAGGAAAGAAATAAGAATGTTGATGTTGGTGGGCAACTCATGGGGCAGTGTGCAGTAACATGCACTATTTTACAACAGTTAGCCATGAGGCTCCTCTCTCAAAAGAGAGAACGTGGAGCAGTGTTACACTTAATGGCAATATATCATGAGTGACTCCCCAAGGCAGTAATATCAGCACTAATTATCATGATAATTTCATCTTTTGAAATTATTGCAATAAATTCAAATTATTGTGAAAATTAATCTTTTGAAATTATCACCCTACCCATGTCAATTTTTCCTTATAACCAGATTCTTGGTCTTTTAACCATCATTTTGCAAAAGTGAGTTAGGGGATTAAGCTCTAAGGATACTGTGACCATTTTCCATCAAGCAAACAACGGGAAATCCATTGTTTTCATTGCCATAATCCAAGCAATTGTGGAGTGGGGATTTACTCTGATCTACCATGTCCTATTAAGACTGAAATACTTATGAGTGCATTTTTCAGGTTTTAGATCATTTTCTGCTTGCTGTTTTTCATATTTATTAGCAACATTATTCAGGACAGCAGGCTTTTATTTTGATTTAAGTGTTATCAATCCTTTTTTTCATTGTTAGTTGACTCCTAAGGTCACCTAGGGATTCCACATGTTTAGTTGACTCCTAAAGTCACCTAGGGATTCCACATGTGGTTAGCAGGGAAATAATACATGGTGATAGTGCACTGTTTCTAGTTACCTTGGAACCCTCTAGTTTCAAGTGATAACAAGCTTTAAATACAAAGTTTTAGAAGAGATCTACTTCAATACAAGGGGAGTTAGAAAGCTCCCCAGGAAAAGAAGGAAATGGGATCCCAAAGGAGACTTCAATAAGGGTGGGTAAACAATGGCAGAAATTCCATTTAAACAGAACCTTCAGTCCAACGTAATGTGGTTGTTCATTGCAATGATTAGTCTAAGGCTACTATAGAGGAAATTGTCAAAGCTAGTCTAAAGAGAAGGTCAGAGAAATGTCTGAAACAGATTAGCAAGAACAGGTAAAGAAGTATTGAAATGAATAAAATGCAAGTCATCTAGGTCACCTTGAATTTTTTATCTCAAATGACTTCAAGCTATTCTTGTTTTCTACCACCTTTGGTTTTTTTATCTCCATGGAAACTCTCTTTTTCTTTTACAAGATTGCATTAAACTTGTTCATTTTTCACTTTTGGTTTTTCTCCTATGCTCCATCAAAGGTTCTCCTGGTCAAGGTCAGTTCCACTTCTTATAACATGCCTCGCTACAGAAATTTGTCTAAGACATTTCCTGTACAAATTAGACACTGTTCCATGAATTACTGATAGTTATGATTCACAAGTGATAAATATGAAGCACAAGCCAAGAATTTATAACAAGTTATTATATTGAAATGGAATTAAAAACAAATGACTGATTTTATAGCTTGAATCTTTGTAGCAGTATTCTGAATCTCTAACTCCCAATAGTCAACTTTCTTGATGTTTTTTAATTTGACTTCCTATCCCTTGTATTTTTTTTCATTTTTCTGATATTTTACGTATCTGACACTTACATATCCTCAAACATCCGTTTGAGCAAACATGTGATCACCTTGGTAAATGTAGTTTAAAGGTAATGAATAAAACGCAACCTTCTTGACATCACCAGTGCATAGACAGATAGATAAGAATGTATGGTGATAAGATAAAATTGGTAAGTCCATATTTGTTGTAGACCTTGCTAAACCATTTAAATATCATAGACTTTGTTCATATACATTGTTATTGCATATAAGAACACTACTATGACAGTAACAACCAAAGAATTTCATCCCTACCTTCTCTAGCAACAAAATAATGTTTTCCCGGGCTGTTATAAATGGTGCATCAACAGCAAGGCTACGACAATAATGATATATCGCACTCAGAGTATCCCCTGTGTATGTCGCCAAAACAGCTAACTGCAGAATACAACAGTAACGATGAAGTTTATTCAGAATACACATACCAAGATCTTTTCAAAATCTACTCTTCCTCCTTATAAAGGATGTGATGCTTTTGCGCATTTGACTTAAACCAAAATTTTCTACTGCACAATAACAATCCATCTAAAGTTAGAAGCAAATATAAAACTGAAACTACCATTTAAATTCAAAACAAGATATTGTAATGTTCTTGGTAGTCAATCTCAGTTACATTGTAAATTTGTAACATAATCTATTAGACAATCATATATAATGTTGTTAGTTTTCCAGGTTACTCTGAAAGTGTTTTCACCATGTTTGGAGTGTTTAATGAGAATTGGGGTACATGGTGTGTGTTCAGCACCTGGATGGTCTGAGATGGATTGGCACATGGGAGATTGTCCGTGATGGACTTGCACAGTCCGGATAGCTTGCTTATTAGATGCTTGATCTCAATTGATTGCTAGCCTGGTGTTCTTCCCTTAGGTGTTGGAGATCTCTAGGCAGTTTGGTGGATGCCCTTCATTGAGGCCCCATGGAGGAGCCACATGCTAGGAGAAAGCCCTACGTGGGATGAGGAGTGTTATGCATCAAGCCCTAGTTGACATGTGGCAGCTTGGATTCTTGTTCAGAGACCTGGATATGGCTCAAGGACGCATGGGACTTCAACCATGTTCTTACAAGGGCAGCTGTCCCAGTGGAATACATCGCTTAGGAGGATCGATGCAGTCCGTGAAGGCTTGTGATGGAGTGGTGTGGACATGCCTTGTGTAGCTACATCACCTTGGAGTCATTATTGTGCACAACATCACCTTGACACATGACATATGTACTTTAGAGCATAGCATCTCGCTTGTGTTTACCTACAAGTGCTCATTGTAGGTTGCCTGTAAGGGCTAAAGCCCCATTGTATTGTTTGCCTCCCTTACCTCTCATATAGATAGAGGAAGGAGGGAGTATTTCCTTTCATTCATCTTAGTGATCATTATCACACTCTTTTCTTTGTACTTAGCTTCTTGGAGGAAGTCACTAGGGTTTCCTCGTGAACCCTAGGTGGAGTTATGAAGTCTAGAGGTGATGTCTTCATGTGGAGTTTGCTCTTGTGACTAAGGTTTGCTCTTATGGAGGAGGCATTGGTTATGATCTTGGCTTTCTACGTCTCTTGGATCTTCTCTTTACTTAATTTTCTCTCTCTTGGAGTCGATAGGGTTTCTTAGTCTTCTTGGAGTATCTTGGAGCATCTTGAAGGTCTAGGGTTAGGGTTTATCCCTTGAAGATTGAAGTTAGGATTTTGTGATAAAACCTTAGGGTACATTTGTTGAAGAAGAAGAGGAGAGAATGTGTTGGAGTGATTCTTGCGTATTGAATCTTCTTGGTTGATAAGGTTTTGTTGATTTGCCCTAGCTAGGGTTTGGAGGGCTGGGAAGATTTGTACTAACCTTGAGAGAAGGCTATGTGGCATATGCATTTTCAGATCTGGTCGTTGGTTGATAAGTTGCCCTAGAAGGGATGAAACTTATCGTTGTCTTTGCTATCTTTTAACCTTGAACTACCATGAAGTTTGGGGTTGTTTCGAAGTGAAATATTGTACCCTTTCACTATTGTTCCGTACTTTATTTTAAAGCAGTCCAAAGCTGAAAATTCTAAGGCCAAGATCTGAGAAGCTTTCAAGGTTGAAGGTGAAACTTTTGAATTGCAATGAATTGTCACTTTTGGGCAGAATTTCATTAGATGTAACAAATTGCCGACTCCTATTAGCAACCACACACATATATACAACCAAGTTTGTCACAATTTTTAAAACACAAAACCACTACATAAAGAACCTCAATCCATTATTTTGATGGTGCCATAATTTGTTTGGGATGTGCGAGACCAAGTTATAAGGGAAGTGGAAGGTAAGGCATTTTTGTTGTTGGCCTTTCTTCTTCCTGCTAGTTCATAAAGAGAAGGATCCCTTATAATCATCCTCAGGGACAACCTGAAAGTGAAAGAGCTCATCCTTTGGTTAAGTGGAATATATGGGGTGTAGATAGATCAGACTCTCAGAGAGGCCTGTGCCAATTATGCATAGGATATTGTTCTGGCAGCTGAGAACCCTAAGTCTGAATGTATCTTGGCAAGTTGTGCTTAGATTGAGAGATCTGTTCGGTCTGGTTGATGTGGTTTGCAATGCTCCAGATTTTGAAATTCAGGGTTCTTTGGTACTGAATAAATACACCAAAGAACACGTACAAGAGATGTAACAAAGCACAGTCCCCAAGTTGAATGGCAAACTGTAATCTAATGGCATAAAATGTGGGATGCAGCTAAAGGTGAATGGTAGTCCTGGAGTACTGGTATATCTGTAGAAAATTAGTTCTTTTTAGCCTAATAGAGGATCCTTTTAGGGTTATGACCTATTCAAAGATCATTCAGAATTAGCTCACGAGATCCAATCTATAAAATGACTTCTATGCTCTATGTAATGGCAGTGCTTTATTGAATATCAATAAAAATCTCTGATTAAGGATTATTGCTACTTTCTTTGCACCATCTCATGTGACGTGTCATGTGTTCCAAATTCCGATTCCTTTTCCGATTGAACTTATCTTGTTATTCTGCTATGATTGTGGTTGAATTATTGCATAATCTGTTTGATTCTGCTAATAACCTGCTCAAAATTTACCTCAGCCTTCATTGGGCCTTTGAATGCCAATAGGTCTGCATGGAAAACACAAAGCAGCTTGATGTAGGTGTTGTCCGCCGAGATGCACACCAGCAGCGGAAATCTTTCGAAAGTTGTCTCCTCACTACAAGTGGGAGAGGTGTGGCCTTGGGGGCAAGCAATGAGCCAGGTACCGTCACCTGAATCCCAGCTCCTCCGTTTAGGCTAACTCCTAACGAAGCCAAGGGGGGTAGTCCCTACAAAGAGTTTCACTAAGGCTCTTATATTTTGAAATGTTTTTTGATGAAGTGATGCGGATGGATGTTGTTTAGGAGTTTTTGTGATGAGACCAAATTATAAATAAGATAAACAAGATAAGATGCAATCCACGTTGCTAAATAAGATATTGAAAATGACAGTACTTTTCAAGACTTATGTTTAAATAATGCATCCACAAGATAAAGTAAAACCACAAGGACAAATGGTCCTGATCAAGATATAATATTTAAATAACCAATGCCTTATGGAGTCAAAGAATAACAAGTATGTGATGTTGAATGTGTGGGTCTTGAAAGGTAGCTGTTTGTGAGATCATTGTGCAGATTATCTTTATAAATTTAAAGTTTTAATGGTCTTGATGTAGATTTTTCTGGGTTTTACTGCTTGCTGGTTTAGGTCAACATTTCAGTTTTTTTCACCTTCAGCCGGTTATGCATAGGCTGAAAGCTACTTATGAAAAATACTGTAACAATTAAACACACAGTAAAGCACCACTAACAGGCTGAAAAATAAATATTTAACACATGCACACCATAAAAGATAGAGACTCAGATTTTTCGGCAACTGTGCCCTGGAAAAACCCCCACGGGGAAAACCAGTTAGAGAGAGAGAGATTTTATTAATTCTTCAGCAAAATATTTCCGTACAGAAATACAATGAAAATTTCAACTTATCTCCACCATAAATTTCATCTCGAAATTCTAGAAAAACGTGCCCAGCTGATGCCTCGATTTTTGTGCCAAAAGACAGGACCTCGAGATGTGTGCCAGCAGCCTTGAACTGAGTGCAATCGTACCTCGATTTTTGTGCAAAAATAAAACAGTCCGTACAGTTGTACGACCCTCGATTTTTGTGCCAAAAAATTTCTCGAAAACTGTGCAACTATTTCCTCGATTTCTGTGCCAATAGTTTGCCCCGGTTTCTGTGCAGCAAGCTCCTCGATTTCTGTGCACAAACAGTGCCTCGAAAACTGTGCTAAATCGTACTGTACGAATCCGTACACCTCGAAAATAGTGCAGCAATAAATATGCAGTACCTTGCCTCGATTTCTGTGCCAGTATTAAATGCAGTCCGTACACTCCTCGAAATCTGTGCAGCAATAAATGTGTTGTACCTTGCCTTGAAAATCGTGCCAATGGAAAAGTCTCCAAACCCTTGCCTCGATTTGAGGGCCCTTTTTCTCTGCTCTGTATCTTCTCACTTTCCAAAATCAAAAGTGAGCTCAAATGCCTCCCTCATGCCTTTTTGTCTAACCCTAAGTGTGAATCTAATCCAACAGTGGAAAAAGATCTAATCCAATGGACAAGATTCAATGAGAGTAAAAATCACTTTTATTTAAATCACTTAAATAAAAATTTCACTCACCCACTTAACTTTAGCAAAAAGTGACTTTCATTTTATAAAGTCTCATTAAGTGCAATTAATGTGAGGGTCACCTTTTTCCCCCTTCTAAGTGACATTAGGCAATTTGTCACTTGGGGAACACTTTCCTAGGTACAAAACTAACACTCCCTCTTACCGAGGAAGGTGTTCCGCACCACTCCCAACTTATCTCTGAAGAAGACAAACTTCCCCCTCCCCAAAGACTTCGTCAAGATATCTACTACCTGCTGATCAGTGGAAATATACTGCAACTCAACTGCTCCTCTCTGGACGTAGTCCCAGATGAAGTGGTACCTGATCTGAATGTGCTTCGACCTGTCATGGAACACCAGATTCTCAGAGAGCTGAATGCAACTCTGATTGTCACAAAAGATCACCGTAGGTCTAAGCTGTTGATCAAATAAATCTACCAATAACTTACGAAGCCACAATGCTTCGCAAGTAGCCGGACTGGCTGCCATATACTCAGCCTCAGCAAGACTCAATGCAACGGACTTCTGTTTCCGACTGAACCACGACACTGCTGTCGAGCCCAAACTGAAACAACAATCGGAAGTGCTCTTCCGATCCCTCACACAACCTGCCCAGTCTGAATCTGTGAACCCAACCAAGCTGACTCCACCCGAACCCCTGTAGTCCAAACTATAATCCACTGTACCTGCTAGGTATCTCAGTACGTGCTTTGCGGCAGTCCAATGCACACTCCTAGGCTCCACCATGAACTAGCTAAGAGTGTTAACCGCAAAACACAAGTCTGGCCTGGTGTTGACCAGATACATCAATGATCCAACGAGCTGACGATAGAGTGTGGGATCCACCATCTTACCCTCGGAAGCATGAAGTTGCTTCCAGTTGGTGATCATCGGTGTAGACATAGGCCTACAGTCCTCCATCCGATAACTCTTTAGAATATCAACTGCATACTTCCCCTATCCAAGGAAAATATGTCTAGGCTCCTGCCAAACCTCCATCCCCAAATAGTAATGCATCAGCCCAATATCAATCATCTCATACTCAGCTGCAAGGTCTCTCTTGCACTGTGCAATAAGACGCTCATCTCCAGTGATAAACAAGTCATCAACATATAACAAAAGAATGAGAGGATCTCCACCAACCACAATGTAGTAAAGGTTGGGATCAGCCTCACTCTTCTGAAAGCCCATCGAAGTCAAATATGCATCGATCCTAGAGTACCAAGCTCTAGGAGCTTGCTTCAGTCCGTACAAGGCTTTCCTCAGCCTGCACACATGAGAACCTCTCCCATGAATCTCGAATCCCTGTGGTTGCTCTAAGTACACCTCCTCCTGCAGAAAACCATTGAGAAATGCGGTCTTCACATCCATCTGGTGGATCTTCCAACCCATCTCTGCTGCTATAGATATCACTGCTCTAATGGAAGAATACCGAGCCACTGGCGCAAAAGTCTCATCATAGTCAACTCCCTCAACCTATGAAAACCCTCGAACCACAAACCGAGCCTTGAATTTCTCCACACTGCCATCTGCAGCATGCTTGATCTTGTAAAGCCACTTGGAAGTCACCACTGACTTCCCCTCAGGTCTCGGCACTATCTCCCAAGCATCATTCTTCATGATGGAATGGTACTCTTCCATCATGGCATCTCTCCATACCTGATGTTGAGAAGCCTCCTCAAATGTGGAAGGCGCAGAGTCACGAAGACTCGCAACAAGGGCCATCCCATATCTATCTTGCTCAACTAATATCCCGATCGCCTCCTAAGGTCTACCAAATGCCTCTGCTTCCTTCAAGGTGTCCTAAAGCCACTTAGGCTTCCTCTTCCTTGAAGGCTCCTCCCAAACTAGTCTATCCTCATCTGAGGAACTCCCAGAAGCAGAAGGTCCAACACCCCGAGGACCAGTGACTGATGAACCAATCCCTGAAGACCCTGTAACCTGTGAACCTGAACCTGAACCTGTCCCTGTCTCTGAAGTACCTGTCACCTGAATCACTGAACCTGTAGAAGCTGTGCATGTATCCTGTGATCCAGTCACTCCAGAAACTTGTGGACCTGAAACCTATATCGAAGAAGCCCGTGTCAACTGAGGTGTGGGAGATGGTGGGTCCCGCTGCTCCATCTCTCTCGACTTCCTGAAGGCCCTCTCCTCATCAAACTTCACTTCCCGCCTCACCACAACTCTCTTCTGGCCAGGAATGTAAAGCCGATATGCCTTCGAAGTCTCATCGTAACCCACAAAGATACCTCTCTCTGCAGTGGGCTCAAACTTCGTCCTCTTCTCAGAAGGGACGTGAGAGTAAGTCAAAGAACCAAATATCCGAAAGTGGCTCACCTCAGGCTTCTTGCCTGTATACATCTCCTCTGGAGTCTTCCTCCCCAAAGCATGGTTAGGACTCCCGTTCTGCAGATATACTGCAGTGTTACATGCCTCTGCCCATAGAAATAACGGTAACCCCTGATCATGAAGCATAGCGCTCGCTGCTCCCACGATCGACCTGTTCTTTCTCTCTGCTACTCCATTCTGCTCAGGAGTGTAGGGAACTGTCAGCTGTCTCTGTAAACCCTCCTGACTACAAAAAGCATTGAACTCCTTGGAGGTATACTCACCCCCATTGTTCGATCTCAACATCCGGATCTTCCTCCCCATCTACTTCTCCATTAGGGCTTTCAACCCTTGGAAGACACTCAACACTAATGGGGACTTCTTGCTCCTCAAGAAGTAGATCCAGGTCTTCCTGGAGTAGTCATCAATGCAGCTAATGTGGTAGTCATGACCAGTCAAAGATACTGAAGACATAGGACCGCAAATGTCAGAATGGATCAAGTCAAGCACTCTTGTTGCTCTCGTGTCACTGCTTGGAAAAGCAGTCTTGGTGTACTTTCCCAAAGCACACCCCCT
Source organism: Larix kaempferi (assembly GCA_027924585.1). Classification (NCBI taxonomy): domain Eukaryota; kingdom Viridiplantae; phylum Streptophyta; class Pinopsida; order Pinales; family Pinaceae; genus Larix; species Larix kaempferi. The sequence continues at coordinate 29,752,084 of BSBM01000316.1, forward strand.
GCACACATCACTCTGCTCAATGCTGAACTCGGGTAAACCTGTAACCATGCTCCTCAACAATCTTAGAGCTGGGTGATGTAGATGGGCCATCCTCCGGTGCCATAGCTCACATAGCTCACTGTTGCTGTTGTGTGCTAGAGCACGCTACGGCTAAAACAATAGCTTGTACAGTCTTCCACATCTAACTCCAATGTCCATGGGGGTAGATACACCTATAGTCCTAGGGAAAACCTGCACTCTCCCATCTGAAGAACACACCCCAAGACCCTTGTCCTTAATAGTGGAAACTGAAACAAGGTTCTTCTTCAGCCCAGGGACATACAACACATCCCGCAGAGTCATGGGACTCATAGACTCCCTCTGAAATGTAATGGTCCCCTGACCAACTGCTCTAACAATGGTATTGTCACCAAGTACCACCTCCATATCTCTAACTGTCTATGATAGCTCGGAGAACAACTCTAGAGTACCTGTCATGTGTCTCGAGGCTCCGCTATCAATGTACCACATACTAGTGGTGGATGGACCTGTCTGATGCCCTGTCAACAACGAATGCTCACTCTCCATATCCATATCTGTGCTGGTGGCTAAAGAGACTCTCTCTCTCTCAATCTGTCCAGCATATAGGGAAAACTCCCTCTGAAACCTGTCACCAAAATCATCAACCTCTGTTGAGGTTGTTGTCTGTTGTCCCTGTCCCTTCTTCTTCTTCTTGCTTGGACACTGTGAAGCATAGTGCCCAAACGCCTAACAACAATAGCACTTGATTTTACTCAAGTCCTTCTTTTGTCCACCCTGCGGTTGCTGCTGCTGCTGCCTCTTGGACCCACCCTTGTTGGGACCCTTCTTCTTCTTCCCCTTGGCTATCAAAGCCACGTTCTCATCATCTACCCCACTCTGTGATGAACTACCCTGTACGAGACCTCTCCTGGTCTCCTCCTACACAAAGTCATCCCACAGTCTCTCCCAAGACGGTAGGTTCTCTCTACCCACTATGGCCTGCACAAATGCACTCCAGGACTTTGAAGCCCCATTCACTGCTGTACGTACAAGCTCAGTAGCAGATACCATTTCACCAACCGCTGCTAGTTCATCCTGAACTGCAGAAATCCTAGTGAGGTATGCTGTGACTCCCTCTCCTCCATTCATCTTTATACTCTTGAGTTTCTCTTTGAGAACCATCTTTCTGTTCTCAATGGAACTCTCATACAAACTGGTCAAGGCTGTCCACATCTCATATGCCCTAGTCTTCCCAGAAATGTGAGGGATTATGTGGTCTTTAACTATGTCAAGGATAATCCTCCTAGCCTTACAGTCCTTCTTGTTGAAGGTTGACAGAGCTGCTGCATCTGAACCATCGGGAATGACAACCGGGTTAGCTGTAGTATGTCTCACCACCTCCACCCATAATTCATTCTCCTCCAATATCAGTAGAATTCTGGCCTTCTATGGCACAAAATTCTCTGTCCCATTCAGCCTATCCTCCAACCTAAGACCTGTAACCATCTCAACTTCAACCCAATAGAATGCTGATCACTAACAAAAGAAAATCACAAAATTTCTGAGTTCTGGAAATTTCTGTGTGTTTGCAAAAATATTATTGTTTTCTGCAACCTGGCTCTTATACCATGTAGATTTTTCTGGGTTTTACTGCTTGCTGGTTTATGTCAACATTTCAGTGTTTTTCACCTTCAGTTGGTTATGCATAGGCTGAAAGCTACTTATGAAAAATACTGTAACAATTAAACACATAGTAAAGCACCACTAACAGGCTGAAAAATAAATATTTAACACATGCACACCATAAAAGATAGACTCAGATTTTTTGGCAACTGTGCCTTGGAAAAACCCCCACGGGGAAAACCAGTTAGAGAGAGAGATTTTATTAATTCTTCAGCAAAATATTCCCGTACAGAAATACAGTGAAAATTTCAACTTATCTCCACCATAAATTTCATCTCGAAATTCTAGAAAAACATGCCCATCTGATGCCTCGATTTTTGTGCCAAAAGACAAGACCTCGGGATGTGTGCCAACAGCCTCGAACTGAGTGCAGTCGTACCTCGATTTCTGTGCAGAAATAAAACAGTCGTACAGTTGTATGGCCCTCGATTTTTGTGCCAAAAATTTTCTCGAAAACTGTGCAGCTATTTCCTTGATTTCTGTGCCAATAGTTTGCCCCGGTTTCTGTGCAGCAAGCTCCTCGATTTCTGTGCACAAACAGTGCCTTGAAAACTGTGTTAAATCGTACTATATGGATCCGTACACCTCAAAAACAGTGCAACAATAAATATGCAGTACCTTGCCTCGATTTATGTGCCAGTATTAAATGCAGTTCGTACACTCCTCGAAATATGTGCAGCAATAAATGTGTTGTACCTTGCCTTGAAAATCGTGCCAATGGAAAAGTCTCCAAACCCTTGCCTCAATTTCAGTGCCCTTTTTCTCTGCTCTCTCTTCTCACTTTCCAAAATCAAAAGTGAGCTCAAATGCCTCCCTCATGCCTTTTTGTCTAACCCTAAGTGTGAATCTAATCCAACAGTGGAAAAAGATCTAATCCAATGGACAAGATTCAATGAGAGTAAAAATCACTTTTATTTAAATCACTTAAATAAAAATTTCACTCACCCACTTAACTTTAGCAAAAAGTGACTTTCATTTTATAAAGTCTCAGTAAGTGCAATTAATGTGAGGGTCACCTTTTTCCCCCTTCTAAGTGACATTAGGCAATTTGTCACTTAGGGAACACTTTCCTAGGTACAAAACTAACACTTGATTATTAGGCTAAGAACACAAGGAAATCAAGAGACCGGAAATAGTACTGGTAACCTCTTAGATGATAAGTCGAAACCACCCAGATTTCAAGAGGGGAAGTGTTCAATTGGCTTGACCACCCTCGAGTCTGACAGCGGGATTTCGGCACCACCTTTTTCAGGAAACAACCTCAGTAATTCTCGAAAGCAACGCCGGTTCGTTGGTTGGGGTAAAGTTTTATTTGGTTATCACTTGTGAGATTAGCAAATCCAACACCTTTTTGAGTACTAGCCCAACCCTTTCAGCTTGGCAGAGCATACGGGTGTCAGATAATGACCAAGATAAATTAATTAATGGGGTGTGAGTTGGAATGATTTTAGAGATTTTTATGAGCACACTTGTTCAACTCTCCGACAGAGAGCACTTTTGACCCCGTCTTATGACGAAATTCAAAAGATTCTAAACTAATCTATATACTTAATGCAAGGTAAATGCAGTGAGAATGCTCTCCGATAGAGAGTGCTCTTCGACTTGGATTTGGCCAAGTTCAAGAGGCTTTGTTCATTTTATAAAATAGAAGCAGTTATAACTTGAAGAACAAATATGAAGCTTAAATAACTGAAAATGAAATGAAGATAATAAGATAAAACAAGATGCTTGAAACAAACTGAAAATAAACTTAGTGTTCTACCAAACAATATTAATCTAAAAGTGGGATCTACCTCCGAACAAGGTTGATCACTAAAACCACTAGTCCTTGAGACTTTCCAGCTAGCTGAAAGTTCGGCAAGGAGGCTAATGGGGAACGAGAAGCTACCACAAAGCTATGTGGCCTTTGGGATGCAATCCCAAAGTTTGCTTTCTCTAATCAAGACTTGGAAATGGAGTATAATGAAATAAAAAGTTAATCTAAAGCATGAAACAAGAGAGATCTAAACTAGCAAAAGACAGCACTCTTCCCCAAATGGAAAAGAAAACCCAAAAAGTGGAGGACTCCTCAACTTTGCCTTTTATTTAACGATTACACATGCCTTGGCTTTTAACCCTTGAAGGACTTTTGAGAGAAAAATAATACTTGGAAAATAAAATGAAGCAAGCCTTTGGTTGCTTTTACAAAGGATAAAAGTGTTTCAAGTTTGGATCATCCTCATGGTCTCTTCACTTTAGCTTTGTTTGGATCTTTCTTCCTCAAGTTTTTTCAAGTTTCTATTTCTTAAAGCACCTACACAAGTCTCAAAAAATTTCAACCAAGGCACCCATTAATCATTAGAAAAATAACAAAATAATGAAACTAATCTAAGATCTATAAACCTTAAAGAAACTAAAAGCAAACTCTAGAAGCAACCAATGAAATGCAAGCTAGCAAATAAAATCTAAATGCACTAAATTACTAATCACTTAACCATTTTTAAAGTTTGTTGTTTTTTTGTTGATATTTTTAGGGCTCTTTTTGAAGTGGACGAGAGGAACAATGGAAGACAAAAAACGAATGGTAAGGTGAGGGAAGAAGATGGGACGAATGGAGAAGAAGAGAGGGTGAAGATGGGAAGCAAGGAAGATAAAAAATGAATGGTAAGGTGAAGGAAGAAGGTGGGACGAATGGAGAAGAAGAGAGGGTGAAGATGGGAGCACTTGGATGAGGAAACAAAGGAGGAAAGTGAATGGGAGCTAGGGAGGAAAAACGAAAGGAAAGAGGCCAAAGAGTTTAGCAAGAGTGGATCTAGGGCCTTTTTGTAACCAATAACCAGTTGAGAAGTAAACTTGTTGATGAAAGAAGCAAACGTTTCCACTTTGATGCAATCTTTAGATCTTACCTTTGGAAGGTTTCCTGAAAACAAACTGTTAGAACAAGTTCTTTGATGGTGGAGAAGAGGGAGACAACCGAGTTCATCTCATCTCAACCTTTTGAGAATCTGCAAGCATACAACACTTATACAAACAAAACTTGGTTAAATTTAGAGTGTTAGACAAGAATGAAAAAAGAGACAAAGTAGTAAGACCGATTACAATTTGTACTCTCAAGACTATTCAAGCCCTAAACTAACAAACAATTTGGACCATCAAATGTTTGTTCTATGCTCTTAATAAAGAGATCCAAGCATAAATTATAACCAAGATTGAAATTGCATAATGAAATAACCACAAATATTACCTCAACAATGAAGATTATTTGCTCATGAACTAAAAGAAATGCACATCATTTGCCTCCAAAGCCAACTTTATTTCCACAAGGTAGCAATAGCTACAAGCTCTTTACAATGTGAGCAGAGTAAGTTTACAATAATTATCCATGAGGAATGAGGAAGAAGAGCCTCATTATATAACAAAACTAGACACCTAGCCTACCCTAATTGGAATTGGCATCTAAAGGAGCCAATAGCCCTTGACATAATTCGAACTCCATGTCAAAATCCCAATCATATCCAAGTTTAAGCCAAGTTTGGAGTTAATCTCCACCAAACAATTCGATTTGCATTGATTTAGATGAGGAGGTGTCCTCCACCTTAGCAAGGCGCCCCTCATCTCCACTCTTGGAAGCTTCACCCTCCATACAACCAATGCCAAGTGTAAAACTTGAGCTCCATTTAGGTTTGACGTGAAGACACCATAGAGAGCGAGTATGCCATGTAACATAAGCTTGGAGCCTTGATTTGGATGCTAACTCGAACATGTGGTGAAGTGTGCTGGAGTGTGCCCTCAATTTGAGGAGGGCATCTACCTTGTCATCAAATTTAATTCAACAACCCATTAATCACAAGCCAACACACTAAATCGACTTCTGCATGCAAGGAGGGCGAATTTGCTTGAAGTAGATCTCTTCTAGTGACTGTACAATTGACTGGAGTTGATTGGAGATGACTGGAATCCTCATTAATGCCCAGTGCCATGTCAATTAGCCTTTTATTTTATTATTTTCTGATTATTTTGGAGATATTTGGAAATCTCCAAAATATTCATTTTTATTATTTTAATTAATAATTTCTCTGTAAATGGCTTTTTAGAGAAAATATTAATTATGAGGCTGAATTGACATCCGAAAGTGGGGTTTAGCTGGTCCATGGGTCATGTGTGATTTTTGGCTTATGAATCGAGCCATCAATCACTGAAAACGGACCCCGGACAACTGGCATATTACAAAATAAATTTCTCTATTTAAACTATAGAGAAATTTATTTAAATTTAAAAAATAATTAAAACCCAAATCCGACGCCTCCGGTAAAAAAATTTCGAAATTTTTTCTAAGGGTCCTAGAGACTTAGGACATGACCAACACCTATTCTAACAATGTCTAGTAGGCTTATATACATCAGTTGGACTCTAATAACCCCCCATGGCTAAAATTTTCAAAATCGGGCATTCCAGCTTTGGAGGAAGCGGGAGAAAACCTCAACGATTATAGCTCGGCTACAGGCAAAGTATAATTGACAAGGGAAAAAACTCCCTGGAATACTTTAGTTGCTTGATCAAGTCATGGGGAACCGAGACACTCAAAATCCTACTAGCCCACTTTATTACAAACCCCATGGGGCCATGGTCATGTCGACTGAAAAACAAAAACCGGTTAGCCAAAATTGGCTAACTACTGCAATCTGAAACCCAGATACTCTGGAAGTGAACACTGATGTGTTCCAACACTGGCGGCTTAATAAGGCTTCAACTATTTGTACAAAACAGGTGATAACAGTAGGAGACAGATTTAAAGCAGCCAGGCTACGTGAGTGCATGTAAGGATACAAAGACACCATATTTGAAATATGAGTTCAAGGGTGCAGGGTTGGGTATGTCACATATCCCCATAAATACATTCATACATAGATACATTGCATATATCAGAAGTGAGATAGGAATAAGAATTCTGATCAAATCAAACAGCCCATTGCAAATCTAGAAGTAAAGATTGTCTCGCCTAAATCTATGCCGAAGAATAATTAAAAGAATCAAATGAAGAGATGAACAAATTGTGGTAACCAAACAGTTGTATACAACCCACTAGCCAGTCATCCTTGGCCAGCCTTGGATCTATCTCGCAATCAATCACAACTGGATAAAAATTCTCATGTCAACAAGGGGCAAATCACCTCTCCTTTGAGCTAGAAAATTAGACAACCATGAAAACTGGTGAGATAGCGACAACAAAACTTCCCAACACAAGCAGTACCATTCATTACTAGTGTACCAACCAGTGTTGCAGAACTTAGACTCAATAATGACTTGGTTGGGGTCCGAAATCACTGGCTTGGAAAAAACTCAGCAAAGTCAACAAAATTACAATGAACAATAAAAAATTCATTAGATTTTATTTTTTTCAACTAAATCAACGAATACAAAAAGTATCTTTCCCACAGAATAAACATCACTATTCCCTTCTATTGACACGCTGAAGCGAAGTCTGCACTCATGGAAACAAAGTCTCTAAATAGTATTGTCTAAAAGAAGGGCTAGAGGAGGGCCTGTAAGGGGTCATGTTCCGCCGCCTGGAGTGAGTAGCTTGTTGTTGTGGCTTGGATGTCGTCCTCCAACTAGTAGGATGGGGTCGAGGTTGGTCACGTCCCTGGTGTCAGATGGAAGTGGAGATGGTCCTCCTTGTCCTAATTGATTTGAGATCAAAAGCGATGCTATCCTTTGTCAGTCTCTTGGTGTCCCAAGAGGAAGGGAGCACCAAAAAGAAGGAATTGATCCACTGAGTGGAGGTTGGTCCTAACTGCAAATGTCACTAGAAGATGAGGGAGCGAAGTCGGATGACCTCCTGCAAGTATAAGGATAGACATCTATGATCGAGATATCTAAAGAAACTAGCCAATGTTTGAAGCTCTGTAGGAAGAAGATCCCTAAAAAGACAATAGAACCGCTCGCAAATCTCGTAGTAAATAGGACACTGAAAAATGAAGTGCTCCTCGGTCTTGACCTCTCGAAGATAACATACATGGCAGATCCTGTCTAATCAGTCGATCCGGTGATTAGTCTCCACCCTAAGGCGATGAGAACCCACACTGAACTAGCCCAAAGGAATACGAAGAGCATGTTCCCAATGGGGGAGTGTGTAATGGGGCTGAATAATGAGACCATCACTCAAATCCATGAAAGGCCATCTTTGGACATAACCTGCCCTGAGGGTTAATCCAAGTGACTTGCACCAACTGTCTATAAATGTCGTCTTGGGTGATTATGTTCAGCTCCTACCTAGTAGGTAAGAGGCGACCAGGCATGTCCAGGGAATACCTAAATGGAGGAAGTTGGTCTATCATAATGCCAACAAATGCCAAGAGATCCATAACCCCCATATACCAAGACCTAGTGCAACCTGAAGGGCTAGCCAATGCAACGGACTGCAATGAGAGATAAGCCAAATATGGGTACTGATCTCATCATGTCATCAAGTCAGCAAAGCTCCAAAGTCAATGTAAGAGTGAGATAAGGAAAAATACCATCTCAAGCCAAAAGGGGCGGGCACCCCCAAATTTTAGAAAACGTCATGGGAAATGTTAGGGTCCCCAACAAAGGGGGCTCTATCCAAAAGCGTAAAAAAATTAAATATATGAAAAATAATGACAAGTCGTAAACATGAACATCAAAAGCATGAAATATATATTCACATTGGCATGTAAGTTGTAACAAACAAAATTCATCAAATAACATTATATTTCTCATTGAATTTATAATATCCAAAAGATTTAGACATTGATCAATGATACGTGGACATCAAAGATTCAAATGAGAAAATGAATACAATGATATTAAACATGAATAGTACTAAGTAAATAGTAGAGTCACTAAAAGACTAAGCCCCAGGGGTTAGCTCAAGTGGTCATGAGCCAAACGTGACATCTCTGCCCCCACTGTAGGGGAGGTCACAGGTTCAACTCTCTTAATCCCCTCAAAGTTAAGCTTTGTAATCGACGCCATTGGTTTACCCCGTTTACCATCCATGAATCATTGGGAAGTACTCAAAGCGTTTCCCGCGATTTATTCCATCAAAAAAAGAGTCATTAAAAGACTTGGTGATTAATGTTCAACTCCAAACAATCAAATTCCTAAACATAGAAATTAAAAGTAACAAAAAAGAGATCAAAAGAGCATTAATGCTCAAGCTAGTATTCCTATGCATCCATCTATTGAGGAAGTCATTGATACCATCCATGGGAACCAAAATGTTAGTGTCGCTATCTGAATCAAAGTCACTCTCAAGAGTAATCAATGGCACACCAACCAAACCTCGATGCACCTCATTGGGTCCTTCCTCTCCATTTGTTAGTGCATTGTCCTTTGGATCCACATCTCATTGTGTTGTCGGTCCATCCCATTTGTTGTCAGTCCCTTCAGATACTTTGGCACCTTCCTATGCTCAAGATGTAGGGCACTATGCATTGCAACTAACTTCTTTGCTCTCCTAGAGATAAGTCTAATCCTCTTGACAGAGTCAATGAAGCTATACATGGACCAATTCCTCTCTCCTATATAGAGAAACTAGCAACCTAAGACAACAAGGGAATAGCAAGATGTTGGAGCATCATCCCCATGCATACCCCACCAAACAATCAGATCATCTTGGTTTAAGTCTATGCAATATTCCAACACAACGGGCTTGTTGAAGGGACCTGTTACCGGGCAAACTAGCAGGGCTAATTCCCAATAAGCAAATATAAGAAACGTGACCCAATGTCACCTCAATCACGATTCTAACTTCTTCGGAGTGTCGGAACCCCCAAGGGGAAGGACCCTTTTGATATCCTGTAGGACACTGATGCAACAAAAAGACTATATTCTCTATGCGGTTGTTAGCTTTGACAAGTGCCTTATGGAGTCAATGAATAAGATGAACCACGTAATTACTTCCAACAAATAAAGGATGCATCAACCATTGAAGTAACAGCTAGCATTCCATAGTTCATTCATATGTCGTTTATACCAAAAATCATTCAATGGAAATCAGGTCTTAGGTCAATCTTTCAAACAAGGATGTTATGATAGCTAGTATCTGCAATATATATCATTTATCAATCAATGAAAGCAATCCTTGGTATGCTGAATGTAAAAGGTAATGATGCAGAGTATGTCAGTAGTATGAACAACATGTAAAAGACTAGCTTCAGTAGTTAAGTGTTTGTCAACAGATGTCAAGTCCACATTCAATGAGACCTTAATACAAGCTTACGATGACATAAAAACCAATTCAAAGAGATACCAGCAACCAAGAAAACTACTACTGTATGTAAATCTCAGATCTTTAGTTACACAGCAAAATTCAGACCTTTGTATGCAGATGTATCGACAGGGTACAGCAGCAGGATTATATTACTATCAACTTGAAGACTTTGCAATATAGGTAAGCTAATACACAAACAAAATACCGGAAGAACTACATTCAAAATCAAGAACAAGTTGTCATGCTCTCTGTGTTAAGTTATTACTGCAGGTGATGTTAAGAGCAGAATTAGTATGACATTTAAGCAACAAGAAGTGCAATGTATGAGATCTTGGCATTCAAAATATAATACACCACTCTAATTGCTCTATTGAAATCCTTAACAATAATTGTGCTCAAGACTGTATGTATGTTGATAAGATGCTGCTCCAAACTGTAATTAAATTTATTTTTCAGACTTCCCTTTATGTAACTTTCAGGCTTACAGTTATACAATAATTGACCAGAATTGCCGCATCATCTACCTCAACTTAGCACTAACTTTCAGATGTTTTACACTGTATGCAAAGCTCAATTCAGACCTTTAATTACAGCATGATAGCTTAGGAAAATGGCAACCAGAGATATCAACCAGCCACCACTTATACCAGAAAATTAAGACTGTAATGACACTTCTATGAAAGCAAATTTCAGACTTGTAATTAGTGAATTTCATACTTCTTTCAAATAGATCTTTTTAACCACGAACAGCAAAAAAATCATAATCATATGTCCTCAATTTTATATAACTTTTAGACCTTGTATCATGTGTATGTACAGGTGTTGGGATAGTGAGAAAGGGCTGCCCTGTGGAGGCAGCGAAGGTTAAAGGAAAGGAATGGAAGGGATGGTAGAGGGAGCTGAGGCCTAAGGGAGGAGGAAGCGAGGAAAACAACGGAGGAGGAAAAAGGATGGAGAAAAAGATAAGGAAGAAGGATGGAGGTGACGGCGAAGAAAATGGGATAGGAAGGGGATATGGAGGACGAAGGGAAGAAGCAAAGACAAAGGGCGCAGTGAATGGATAAAGAAGGAGGTGTTGTCCGCCATACTGCACACCAGCAGCAGAAATCTTTCGAACGCTGTCTCCCTCACTAGAAAGTGGGGAGAGGTGTGGCCTTGTGGGCAAGCAATGAGCCAGGTACTGTCACCTGAATCCCAGCTCCTCCATTTAGCCTAACTCCTAACGAAGCCAAGGGGGGTAGTCCCTACAAAGAGTTTCACTAAGGCTCTTGTGTTTTTAGGTTTTAAGTGTAAATGATGCAGATGGGTGTTGTTTAGGAGTTTTGAAGGTGAGAGACACAATAATGCTTTAAATAAAACCAAGATAACGCAATCCACGTTGCAAGAGAAGATAAGAAATACACTGAATCAGATATAAATCACTCTTTGTACGAAATTTAACACAAGTACTCCAGATTGATAATAAGCAAATAAAATATGTGATTAAGGACCAGTGCCTTATGGAATCAAAAATGTTTGAGTGCTTGAGTTGCTTAATACAAGTGTTCGAGAGAAATGTTCGTGAGATCGTTTTGCAGCTTGTCTTGGTAATTTAAAGATTTTAGTGGTATTGATTATTAGGATAAAACCAAGGATATCAAAAGAGTGTCCGGAAAGACATTCTAAGCGGCTCCTTTAAGAGACATGTCGGACCTGTCTAGCTCACAGCGAGGCGCGCAATGCTAACCAGCCACTGTGTCACAGATTGGGCAACCCAGCGCCTCCCCTGAGAACTGCTTTGAATACTTTTTGAACAAACGACGGTTCGTTGGTTATGGGGGTGAAAGTTTTAATTAATTATCACTTATGAGCTTATCAAGTCCTTCACCTTTCTGAGTACTAGTCCAACCATTTCCGGTTGGCAAAGCATACGGGTGTTGGACACACGACCAAAGTAAATTAATTAGGGGGAATGTGGATTGAAATATTTTAATTATTAAGAGCACTTGTTCAACCCTCCGACAGAGAGTGCTCTTGACTTAGTCTTAAGACCACAGTTCAAGAGACTTTCTATTCTAAAATGCCTAATGCAGGGGGAAAGTGCAAATCTATATGCTCTCCGACAGAGAGTGCTCTTGACTTGGATTTGGCCAAGTTCAAGAGGCTTTGTTTATTTTAAGAAAAAGTAAAGCAGTTGTAAAAAAATGAAATGAAGCTTTGTAGAATTAAAACATGTGATAGCTCAAATGATGCAAAAAACAACTAACATGCTACTTACGAAATAAAAGAAAAGATCTAGTGTTCTACAAACAAATTTAATCTAAGGTGGGGTCTTCCTCCGAACAAGGTCAACCACTAAGAACCGCTAGCACTTGAGAACTTCCCAGCTAGTTGAGATTTCGACCAAGGCAACTAACGAGGAGAGAGGAGTAACAACAAAGTTATGTGGTCCTGCCCTTGAGATGAGATCTCAAGGACACTACCTCCGGTCCAAACTTGGAAGAGAAGTACTATGAAAATAAAGACTACTCTAAAACAGAAAGTAAAAGATCCAATCTAACCAATCACAATACTCTTCCCCAAATGCGGAAGAAAGCCAAAAAAGTGGAGGCCTCCTCCACTTCAAATTTTATTAATTCTTGTACAATTGCCTTAGGTTTTAAGACCTCGAAGGACTTTGAAGTAAGATGATACTTGGAAAAATTTAAGAAGAAGCAATTTTTTGCTTGCTTTTACAAAGGATAAGTATGTCAAATTTTGCTCATTTTCATGGTTTCTTCTCCTTATTCCTTTGCTTGGATCTTACTTCTTCAAAGCCTTTCAAATTTCCTTCTTTCAAAGCACCTACACAAGCTTGAAAGATATACTCAACATGTACCCATTAAACGTCAAAAATCAAAATGAAATTCGAATCTACCAAGTCCAAACTTGAAAAATAAAACCTAAAACATAAAAAACATGAGAATTTTGTTCGAAAATATTTGTATGGGAAAACGGACCAGCAAACAAAAGTGGCTTAAAAATCACTAGAAATAAGATCTAAGCTATAAAAAAATAAGAAATTTTTATGAAAAATTTTCTATCTTTAACATGGAAACTAAAACTTCAATCTAGAATGCTTCTAAGACAAAATTTCAATGCATGAGATTGATCTATAAAATGAGATCTAATTGCTTTGAGAGATACAAAAGAACTAAGACTAAAAAGAAATGAAGCTAATACTAACTCAACAAAACGTTTTTGGTCTTTTAAATGTTTTAGGGCTCTTTTTAGAGGTGGACGAATGGAGGAAGGAGCCTTTTGGTAGGGAAAAACGAATGGAGCTAAGGGCTAAAGATGAAGGCAAAGGTAAAGGGATGAAGTAAAACGAATGGATGGATGTAGAGGTAGATCTAGGGCAAAGTAATGAAAAAGAAGAGAAGAGAAAGGGCCAAGCGAGTGGGTGAGTGAGACTATCTAATGGAGGTGGGCTTGAAGAGGTAAGCTTAGGTAAGGTAACCAAGATGTTTGAAAAACTGTTGTTGATGGAGGAAGAGGCCAAACTCTCTGATTTGAATGTTTCTTCTCTTAAGATGAGAAGATCCTTTGGGAACCTGCAAGAAAATTGATTAGGCAATAATAATCATTGGCAAATGAAAACTAGCTTGATCTCCAAGCCACTTTCCACCCTGGAGCACCCTACAAAACCCTTGATCTCAAGCATACAAAACCGAACAAGCCATTTCTAAGTAATGTTAGAATATAGATTGAAAATTGAAATGCATGAAAGAGAAACAAGGTGAGAGAGGTATCACCAAGACAATGCGAAATAGGCCCCAAGTACTCTTGCAATGGACCTCCAAAGTCACTTCTTATATTAAAACTTCAAGCAAATTTTACAATACGATTTTGGCAGAGTGTTCATGCTCAAAATCTCCATGAAGAACAAGCCCAAAAGACTTCTCTTATATAACAAAACTACAATGCTAAAACCCTAGGTCGAATGGCAATAGAAGAGAGCCAAATCCCAACGAATTCCAATCAAAGGTGAGTCAAAACTTCAACAAATGGCGAGCTTGGCTTACAACTCGAGTCTTGAGGTTGGTGTGAGTGGGGAGGTGGCCTCCACCTAGGCAAGGCACCCCCCACTCTTCATTGTAAACTCCACCAAACAAATGATGAGTTGCCATGTGGTAAACTCGCCCTCCAAGCCAAATATGCGTGAGTCTCAAGAGGGATGCGTGAGCCTTGTGGTAGGTGTTGATTTTAGTTGTGAAGAGAGCCAATGTATATGTGGTTGCACAAATTTAGGGATGTGCCCACCATTGAAGTAAAAGCTATCAACCAACCCACTCAATCTTTGCCACATAACCAATTCGTGAGCTTTAGTGAAGGAGGGCGAATTCCTTTGAAGTGGATGACTGGTGCTGACTGTATACTTGATTGAATGCTGACTGAGATGATTGGAATCATCTTAAATGCTGAGTGCCATGTCAACTAGCCCTTTATTTTATTCATTTCTGATTATTTTGGAGAGATTTGGATTTCTCCAAAATATTCAAATTTATTAATTTAATTAATAATTTCTCTGTAAATGGCTTTTTAGAGAAAATATTAATTACGAGGCTGAATTGACATCCGAAAGTTGGGTTTAGCTGGTCCATAGGTCATGTGTGATTTTTGGCTTATGAAACGAGCCATCAATCACTGAATTCGGACCTCGGACGACTGACATATTACAAATTATTATTTCTCTATTTAAACTATAGAGAAATTTATTAAATTTAAAAAATAATTAAAAAATCAAATTTCGACGGACCCAATAAAAAATTTTCGAATTTTTTTCTAAGGGTCCTAGAGACTTGGGACATGACCAACACCTATTCTAATAGTGTCTAGTAGGTTTATATACATTAGTTGGACTCTAATTACCCCCCATGGCTAAAATTTTCAAAATCAGGCATTCCAGCTTTGGAGGAGCGGGAGAAAACCTCATCGATTATAGTTCGGCTATAGGCAAAGTATAATTGACAAGGGAAAAAACTCCCTGGAATACCTTAGTTGCTTAATCAAGTCATGGGGAACCGAGGCACTCGGATCCTACTAGCACACTTTATTACAAACCCCCATGGGGTCATGGTCATGTCGACTGAAAGCCAAAACTGGCTAGTCACAAATGCTGGATGATCTGATACACTGGAGTCAAACACTTATCATGTTTGTCAAATGGCGGCTCCTCAGATAATCCAACTATGGTACAAACAAGTTGGTAACAGGAGGAAAGGAGGATGCGAAGGGAGGTAGGAAGGGAGCAGAGGCTGTAAGAAGATGGCGAGGGCAACGAGGGGAGGAAGAAAGGAGCAGAAAAAGAGGGCAGTGAAGGTGGTGAAAGGGGGGAGCGAGGTAGAGGATGGAGATGGCGAGGGTCTAGGTTAGGAAAGGGAAAGAGGACGAGCTAGGAGAGATAGATAGCGAAGGTAAAAAGAGAGGAGAAGGAGGGCCGCAGGGGTAGGAAAAGTTCTGCAGTAGGGTTTCAACAGAAAATTAGGGCCTTTAAGGTTTTTTAATTATTTACAAAATAACATGAAAAATAAACCTAAATTACAACAAAAAAGCTAAGCTAACATAATACGTACAAATTTACAAAAACTCAGAAAATAGGGTAGAAGAGAGCAACCTAGGGTTTTAAGAGGTTTTACCCTAACCCTAGGGCATCAAGGAGGATGGCCCTCCTCTTGAGATGGTACTTGCCAAGTTTGGCAAACTAGGATTTTCTTCAACAATCACAAAGGTTGGTTGGAGAGGACCTAGTTAGGGCAAACCTTGGAGACCTAAAGCTCAAGCGTTACAATGCTAGGGTAACTAAAGCCTGAAAATGACCTACTTAGGATAAAATGCAGCATTAATGGCTACCATTCAACTTTAGACAAGCATCACATCCAACATTTAACAAAGAGAAATCAAGAGAAGAAAACTTAGATACCTCCTTGTGCATGTATTAAGCAAACAACTCCTAGCATCACCTTAGCAAAGAGCAAGAACAAAGATACTTCAAAGATTCACCTCCAAACAAGCAAATACATTCATCCTCAAGAGGTGCGCATCACTCAGAGAGCCCTAGTTAAGGCAAAAATATCACAAGTGTTTTATCCCATAAGTTGTTGTGTTAAAATGAAGTAAGGAGAAGTGTATTTATACTTTTCTCACACTCACTTTACAAAAATAAAAAAAAATATCCAGGCCGACATGCCTTTTAAAATGTCAATTTGAAATTATAAATGTCAACTTAAACTTAAAACAATAATAATATAAAATAATCAAATATGTGGGTAATTTGGGGCATTTTCCCCAAAATTTACCCACACATGGCTAAAATAGCTAAAAATGAGCATATTGGTCTGTTCTGAAGGCCAGACCGCAAAGGGGGGGGTCTTCATGCCCCATCTAACCCCAACAATAGTGAAAATCCCTCAACGCCCCCCCTAATCAAGCACTACAGCCTGGCCTGGAGGATGACGTCATCATCAAGAGGAGCCCAAGGAGAGAGGGCGTTGCTGAGATGGAGGACCAGGAGGGAGTGGATGGTGGCCTGGAGTAGAGGCATGAAGCTCAATGCTAAAAGAAAGTGCCACCAGTGTGATAAAGTAAGGTGGGGGTCATGTGACCCAATGACCCACCCCTGGGGGCCCCGGACACCAACCTCAGGGCTTCAAGCCCTTCTATGAGGCAGTCAACAATACCAATAAACCATAGTACTCCTAGGAGGGAACCAGAGGGTCTAACCATAACCTACACTCCAGAAAAAGTCCGGAACACATCCCTCCAAGTCAAAAAAAATGCTCCTCTCTCCCTAGGGCATATCTGAAGGTGCACTGGTACTGGTACCACGTAACAGGGCCCATTAGACCTACAACTCAATAAATTGTCTCCAAAGTATTTCCCCCTTTGAAATGTAGATATTTGTAATAGCAACCCAAAATCCATTATTTACCTCAAGATCATCAATGGGATGAACACTATTAGGACTTTTCATATACCATTTTGGAATAAGAGCATACATTGCCATGTGCAAAGGTGTGTCATCCGATCCCACCTACATTGAATAATGAGTCAAGCATGGTTCGTATAAAACTTTAATGAGGGCTCCCTTTAGCAAATGGTCGCCTTTACTTTACCCAACATGCTATCAAAATTAGCATAGATTTCTCCAAGGTTAAGAGAATTTGTATCAATGTAGCGAATGACCTCCATTATAGGGCATAGGAATGACACCAAATAACAACAACCTACCCAGCAATCATTATCCAATACTTGAACCCTGATCTTCTTCCCCACATCTAACTTGGATTTTGTCCACCTATTCCAATCCATACGCACATGCATGGACTGCAATGATGTTTAAACCTCCAACATCCTCTCTAATAAGAGACAATCGTTGGCATATCTACTATTTAGGGCTTAGGAAAATCCTTCCCCGAGTGAGCCCTATATAGTGCTAAGAAGGTGTGGCAGTTCCAAATAAACATTTTCACATATCTCACAATTATCACCAAGTTCGATAACCATTAAATTTTGCTAGTGTCTTTCAATGCCTTGTTAAGTGCATGCACACAAGGGGTCAAAGAACGTGTTTATCTATCACAACCTACACCATATTGGTAAGCATAACTTCCTCTATAGCTCTTAAAAAGAAAATCTTTGCTATATATGTAACTATAATGTTAATCAATTGGCATTTCCTAATGTTTGTCCAACCATCCATAGTGATAGAGCACCCCAGCCTCACCCATGTTTGTCTCAATCACTCTTGTAGCACGTTAGCATTGGACACTTGCCTGACTAAACTTATTGTTCTAGACTTATGTTCACCTGAAGGCACTATCAAGGTCATGTTGATTCATAGGCTAGAACCATCTACTTAAAATGAGATTGACCAAGATGGAAATAAATTTGACAACGGCATCATCGATATCATCTCACTGCTATCAATGTGGTATCTGTTCCACAAGAATGAGAACCCTTATTTTTGGATGCAGAAGCCTCCACTGGTGTTGGTGGGGGCATACGGGTGGATGGGTCTGCTTGCCTTCGGGAACTTGTTCCCATGTTGGAATCATGTTGAGACGTGAGATTTTGGCTAGCATCATCTGCCATTTGCATCCTCAAGAGTTTTAATTTTTGCAACATAGACAATTTCTCACAAATATTAACCCCTTTGCCCACTAGCCCAAAAGGTGCTACCTAATCCTACTAGAATTCCCAACCCAAGGATGGCCACAAATATTGCATGTCCATTTGCATGACCTGCCTCTAGTCTTTCCCCTGTTTGTGCTATTGTTGGGTGTTCGTTTGCAAATTTGCAATATAACAAAAGAGATTTTTTTGGATCGAATAACCCCTTAGCATATTCAAACAATGTCTTTAATAGGTACGTGATGGCTTGGGTTCAACTTTCATTTGTTGGCCCATTGACCCTTATGTTGTCCCACTTCCAAATTTTCCCCAATATGGCCCTCTGCTTCAGTATCATGCATCATCATTGATGTTGCTATTGGCTGAGTGACTCATTTTCTCACTTGCAAGTTGTGTATGGGTGTGCTAGGTTTGTTGTTTTAAATGATTTTGGCAACCCACAACAAGGGATTCACTTTATATTCATTTAATGAAAAAAAAATTCAAGCCGTTATAATTTTTTTCAACAAAGGTGTCTCTTTCTACACTGCTGGTAAAATCATTCCAATAACCAAATGTTAAAGTTAATGCAGTTGCGAGACCCATTCTCAGGGAGGATGGTACCCTAGTCAGTTAACTAGGGTTCCTGATCAGTTAACCAAGCAAAGTAAGTCCCTAGAAGGTACCCTAGGGCCCCCAGAAGTCTCTTGGTGTTCTTGGTCGAGGACCGAGAAGGTTGATGCCATGGAAAAGTCCCTAGCATGTGGCTAGGGCCCCTATCTGTCTCTAAGGTATTCTGGTCTGGGACCAGACAGTTTCTTGGTCACGAGGACCAAGGAGATCCTACAGATTGAGACAGAGACATCCTGGTCTGGGACCAGGCAGATTCTTGGTCTAGGACCAAGCAACTCCTGCAGGTACATACCTGGTCAATTAACCAGGTGGATCTTGGTCAATTAACCAAGATGATGATGTGTGATGCCATCCTCTCCTAGGTCTTCGAGATGGTTGCGCTAGGTTGTTTTCTCAAGGGACTAACCACACCTTGATGAAGTCACTAGCATTTGACCTTAGGAGCAGTCAGGAAGACCACAGGATCACATCATCCAGTGTGAACCTTCCTTATGATGATGAACTTTCAGTTAGTGTATGGAACACTTGTACATTTGAGAGAGAGATGAATGGTTGTAACTCCACCTTGTTTGTATATACTTGGTCTTCCAACCTTATTGTTCTTGGTTAGAAGGTTTGCCACCTTGTCTTGTGGGTAAAAGGGTTGCTGACCCAACTTATTGTTACACCTTTGGTCCTATGGGTTGTGGGTCATGCACCTTTCCTTGTTTTATGGTTTGTGTTGGTGTGGTCTTGTGTTGACCACTTGTTGGTACTTGTTCTAGCGCCCTTCTTTTAAGGTGGTTACTAAGACCCTTAGCCATGACCTTGGTACCCTCACCTAAGAACATTATAATATTAATTTATTTCTTATATGTGTGGTGACCTTCCTTAATGTATGATAGTACCCACTACCCACCACTATAAGGCACTTTAACATTATTTTATATTTTTTATGAGTGGTGACCCTTATTATTATTTGGTGTCTTAACCCTTTGATGAAACCCTAAGTCATTTAAAGTTTTATGAAGATGTCCCTTCTAGAAGCCACCAAGAAAATATAAATTCAAGTCTATTTCCCCATTTGACATTATCATCATCACACGTCTCAGATCGGATCTGATTGGGACTGTTGTAGGTTGACGTCAAGGGTTTTTATGCTGCTAGGGTTTGATTAAAAGTTCGTTGCTGCCTTTGTGACTGAGCCATGGTCCTTTGAGGGCTGTCTTGCTACCCCGTGAGCCTGTTTGAGGAGAGCCGTGACCTTGTTGAAAAGGTTGTTGCCTTAAAGACTGGACCTCTACCTCTCTTGTGGGTTGATCAGCTACTCTTGTGGGTTGATCAGCTACCCGTGGACTGTTTGTGCTTGTCCTGAAGCATGCCGCAGCCTTAGGGTTGTTTGTTTGTCATCTTGGAGAAGGGCCACAGTTGTTAGGGCTTCCTATTAACCCCACCGTGGTCTGCTGACTGATTTTTGAGGAGGCCGCAGCCTCTAAATTTTGCCTACTTCCCTAATAAGGTGGGTCGTGACCTCTTGTGATTGGACTTAGGACTGCTTGGATCAGATCTATTTGTTTAGGACTGTTGTTGGTCACCTGTGGAAGCATATGCCTGTTGAAGCATTTATTTGGGGTCAGATCTACTGTGGTAAAATTATTTGAGGTCAGTTCTACTGTGCTATTTCTCAGATCTATTGTGCTGAGATTGTCTTGTGACCAGATCTATTGTGCTAAGACTGTATTGTGGTCAGATCTATTGGGTTAACAGCTTGTTTGGGTCATACCACTAAATTAGGGCTTCCTTATGGTCATTTGTGGAAGTCTCTGCCTGTTAGAAACTTGATTAGATCTGATTTGAGACCTGATATCTGTTTGGGTGACTTTCTATTGTGTTTTGAGGTCTGTTATGAGTCATGACCTGTTGGTGACCTCCATCAGAATAACTGTGTTTAAAGCTGTCACTTTGGACTGTGACTTGGCTGCCCTTGTGTCCTTATCTATTTGACTTACTTGGTGTTCCTACAACATATTTCATCTCTCTCTCTCAGGTTTGTACTAACCCTCAGGTAAGAGTTAGATTGTTCATATTGATTGACTTGCCTCTGAGAGGCACGGTCTGTTCTGAAAGTTATTTTTCTAAGTACAAAGGAAGGTCTCATCACTCCAGGTAAGTAATCAGATAGGTTTCTTTGTTAGATATGTTACTGTTATAATAACCTTGTTATATTACTATTGTTGATTACATGTTACTAAAGATTTCAACTTTAACACAGGGACCTCTTTGGGAGTGTTAAGTTGAAAGAGATGAAAATTATGTTTTAAATTTATCTTGCCTTGATACAGCTGTACTATTTGTTTCTAATGCTAGGTTAGAAATTTAATTTTTGCATTAAAGTATAGAAATTTTGATTTTTCTACTTCAAACCCTAACCTAACCCAAAATTTAACAACAAAAACATCCAAAAGCATGTAATAGAAACCTGAAAACACAAGGACAACTAAAAAACAAAGGTAATTCCCTACCTCTCAAGCAACAATAGTCAATTTCTTTCCAAGAAACATGAAGCCCTTGACCTTAACTTTCTGAGTGAAGAATACATAAAACAGCAGCAGCACAGTTCAGCCCTGCCTCCTTAGCTGTTAATAAATAATAACTTCAGTCTTGGACTTGAAACTTCAATCCTCAAGCTATTAAAGTCTTCAAACCTCAGTGACTAATCCTCCAACAGCGGAGTTTGAACACAGCAATTAATGATTTAATCCTCCAATCTCCAACACTTTTTCCTGTACACCAATTTTTTGGCCCGAAAAATCGTTATTTTTACCTAAAAACCGGAAATCACAATGTTTAGAAAAAATCACGATTTTTCGGAAAAAAATGACCGTGATAGGAAACATCGCCTAGGCCTTGTGGTAACCCAGTTGAACGGTGATTTGGGGTTTTTTATTTGTCATTTTTGGTGCTACACGGGGACGCACTCCCTAGTAATTACTGGTATATTAAATTCTTAAAGTAAAAGGATAGAAAAGAAAAGAAAACCCTTTACTTAAATTTTTAACATTACCATTAATTGTTTCAGGATGTTTGAGAGTGGTTCCAACCTCATCAGACTTCATATGGAGAAAGTAGAATCTCATATCCCATTCAAAATTCAGGAGACTTAATAGTTGTCAGGATTTCAGGATTGGCCAAAGTGCAGCATTTCCATTGGATTCTATCATGTATAAGGGTATGGGATTGATCTTTAATCAAGAGCACCTAACCCTATATGTACCCAAATGATGATGGTGATAGTCCATTGTAGAAAGATAATTCATGGGTTATCATGTTACATTGTTATCAACAATCATGTATGCATTAGTCTATTACATTATAATTCATAAAAAAAAAAATAGAGTTCAGTAATTTATGTTTCAATTTGGATGTATTCCTACATAAACTTTGTGGTATTTTTGGTAGGGTCCCCTATGTTGAAGACCTCGATATCCCCTTTGACATTTACTAAAATTTGAGGAAAACTTCTACATAGATGATGCAGGAACTTCTATTGGCAAATGAACCATAACCTTTTCCCATAAAAGGGAGAGAGGTCATTGATTTGGCAAATGAGCCATGACCTTTTTGTTAAATTTTTATTAGGGTTAGGGTTTGATGCAAAGAATTCAAAATTTATATACTTTAATGCAAAATTAAATATAACAAATTAATACTGAAACAGAATAATACAGCAGTAGCTAAGCACAGTAATCAAACAGTATAATTTAAAACATAATTTTCATCTCTTTCATCTTTAACACTATCAAGAAGGTCCTCGTGTTAAAGTAATATTCAGTAACATGTAATCAGCAGTAGAATACTAACTAACAATAGCATGTCTGATTAATAATAAAAAGAACAAGTTAGGGTGCTTACCTGGAGTGTGAGACCCTTGCTATTTATACTCAGAAGAATTTACTTTCAGAAAACACTGTGCCTCTCAGAGGCTAGTCAAGCTCTTGGAACAAGTTGGCCCTTGTTAGAGGGTAAGTACAAACCTGAGAGAGAGATGAGAGGGTTGTAGTACAGTCAAACAGCGATAGTCAATGACAGTCAAAACACAGTACAAGACTCAGCACAATAGGTCTGAACCCCAAGTAAAATAAGGCCTCAAGCAAGTAGCACAGGGAACCAGATCACAGTTAAACTTTAGCTCAAAGATCAAACCCTAATTAGGTCTCAGCACATAGGTCAAATATAGATCTGGTCAAAGGCAAGTCTCAGCGGTAAAAAAACAAGTCTCGGCATTAACAAATAGTCAAGGGCTTAGTCTAAACAAACTGTGGTCTCCACAAGTGAACTGTCAACATACTGATCTAGACCAAAGAAGCTCACGTCCTCCACAAGGGTGCACACAGTAGGGTAGATCAGACCATAAGGCCTCACGGCCTCCACTAGTGAGTAGATATATAGTACATCAGACTTCTTAATCAGCAGATCGGACCACAGGCAGACCAATAACAGCAGATCAGAGCTTATAGCAGGCAGATGTGTCCTGACTCCTCAACAAGGCATGTGGCCTTCACAAAGTCTGAACATCAGACTCACAGACCTTATACAAGGTCACAGTCCAACTAAAATAGGCTCACGGGAGGCAGTACAATACCCCAAAGGCTCGCGGCTAGGTCAATAGGAATAGATTAGACCTCAATCAGATAGATCGAACCCCAACAGGACCTTAAAGAGGCAGATCGGACTCCAATCAGCCTTCAACAATTAGATCGGCCTGTTATCACATCCATGTTAGCTGGAGCTACCATGCTGCAGATTGTGTGTGGTCTGGGACCATACTGTACTTTTTTTTTCCAGATCAGAGATCGGATGCCTTCAGAGGAGGCACACAGTTTTGTTCAGATTGCCCCGAGCAAACATATTAGTGGGGACAGATGGTTTTATGGTATTGTCCAGACATGTATACATTATTGCCTACAGAGGCACCCTTCTTTGCCAGGCTTTGCACAAGCCCATTGAGACAGTTGCCTAGCCACATTTTGATAGAGTGCTACAGGGTATTGCTGGTTTACCACTTGTCGCCCGGATTCAGTAGAGATCCAGCTTCAGAGTCAGCTTCAGCAGCAGGTATAGCATTTGATATTTTACTGCTTATGTTGTTGATTAGACTTGTTTATACATGATAGTACACTAACTCTGCATGAGATGTTTGATATGGTGATCTAGTTGTCATTATGATGTATTGTTGGGCCCTTGGTGATGTTAGTCCACCCCCTTCTATAGGCTCCTGTCTATGCACACCGGATCACATTCCCACTATTTGTATAGACTTGGTCACTTAGTCCCCTTTAGGCAGCTGACTTCGGATCCACATTCACTTCCTCCACCCATCCGACTCATCCATAATTGATCTTTCTCGACTTGGATTCTGATTTGTGACCTTGAGGATCCCCTTCCCCACTGATCTCTGAGTATGCCATGATTCCCTATCTTTTGTGCCTCGGCTCTTTAGTGTGTGAGATGCACTCTCAAACCTGGGATTTGCTCCTGTCGATTGCCCCCGATGTTGCAATGCAGTATGGGAGTGTGTAGCCTCACCAGGTGTTCCCCATTGGTCATCGAAGCACTTATGCTCACCCCCATTACTCTGCAGTATGAGCACCTTGATTATATCTATTGAGATATGTATGTAGCGCAAAAGGGCCTTGACGTAAATGAAGAAATGAAGAAATGTAAAGCAAGCCAAAAAGGCTCTTGTAAATGTAAAATCTAGCCAAAAAGGCTAAGTGAAATGTAAATGTAAAATCCATGTAATGTGTTTGTAAACACACATGGACGCAGGTCAGCCATACATATCAGCTTTGTAGTGGTTATTTCCTCACCTAGTCCTGCAAGGAAAGGAGGTGAAAGGGAGCAAGGGACAAGCTCAAGATTGTCCCCTAGAGTCTCAAGTTACGGTTTGCTGGACACCCAGTTTGGCGGCTCTAGAAAAGATCCTCACGGAGTCTTATTAAGACACGGATGTGAGTTGTGAGATACTTGCTAGATGACCAGTGGTGGTTTCCCTGCACTATACCCATTTGTGAGGCACCGCCCTTCCCCGTGTTCCGTCATGGTATGTTTATGTCAGTGGACCCTGCTTTCCCGAGTTATCCAAAGGGTCACGTGATCTTAGTCCTTGTCATCCCTTATCCTTCACCTTATTTTCCACCTCACCCAAAGTCAGCTAGGTGGTCAAGTCTATAGGTTGTGCAAACCAGTTTGAGTCTTATGGATGTGGTGGGCCCACCTCACCATGGGCCTCGTATTTTGAGATATTATGTATCTTTTATCACCATATTGACATTTTATTGCTTAGTAATGTACTAACTTGTATAAGGAAGCCTATCGCTTCATATTGCATACAGATATTCAGCCAGCACCATGTTGACCAGATTTGACTTGGTCAAACTAGGTTGACCAGACTAAAAATGGGCCCGAAAAAATATTGCGATCGAAATTTCAATTTTGGTCACTTGTATTCTATTGGGGTCCCATATGAACCTCCAAGCATCAGAATTTGAAAATGTCGAGGGTAGCGATGAAATTTTTAATTATTATTGGTCATTAATGACCTGTTTTAATTAAAAATCATGGATTTTGGGCAAACAGTGCCTAAGTGATGGATCGTGGTCGTTCGAGTGACCATTTATACTATTTTTGGGGTCCACGATCACATTGCAACAGACAGTTCGGCAATCCGGGCACTATAAGGGGGTCAAAAGCCCAATTTACACCTTCAGCAATAAAAACCAGCAGTTAATTAAAGGAAAAATCAAAATTTGGCAAAGGCAACTATGGCAAATGGCAAAATCAAAGGATGGCTAATATAAGGCTGACTTATAAGGTAATTTTGGTAATGTTGGACATTGTATTTTTGGTTGTGGGTCCCTCCATTGGACCAGCTCACTAGGTGGGACGAATTTGCCCATGGGGGCGTTTTTCCACTAAGTGATATTTCATGTCTTGTATTGTATTGGATGTGGGACCTTGGGTATATGTGTTAGGGGGATAAAACATCATATAGACACCCCCTAACACTTGATTCATTTGTTGTATGGCCCCACAATGGGCCCCTCACTCCACAAGTGCGCTACACATGGGCAATTCGCACCCCCCTTCATGAGCTCATCTCCACCATCGATTTGGTGTTTGGGAAAGCCAATCCCAGCCATTCGTTTTCGGGGGAATGGAGCTAGGTTTTGAGCCATCTCTATAAGAGAAGGAGCTCACTCATTGTATTCCTCTCTTGGCACATTGTACACTTGAGTTTTTTATGATATAGAGCCATATTTCACCCAGTTCTTGAGAGTTTATGGATGGATGTGTGTATTGCTTAACTGATATCTAGTTCTCCTTAGCTTTGATGAGTTGTTAGTGCATTGTTTCTACCATTTCTTTGCCCAACGATTTGCAGGTGAAGAGCACAGCTGGAGGAGGGCGCAATTTTTGGAGTGGGAACCCCACAACTGCTCATTTTCTTCAGAGTATCAACAAAGGGAGTTGTTATTTGCTTTATGCCTTTCAAATTCCTTTCATTTTCAGTCATTTACTTGCTGGTTTTACTGGTTATTTGCTGCACATTGACTTGATATTGTTTGTGGCAGGTAGATTGGGCGAATTTGACCATTGGGAGCTCAAAACGCCAAAGGGAGCACGCTGCAGCTTAGCAACTGAGTTGGGAGGGCTAGTCTTCGACAATCTCGTTCGTCTATTCATTCTCAAGTAGGTCCTTCTTGCTGGTCTCTTGCATTTTAAATTTCATTGTGTGTGTTGAGCAGAAATTCCATATAAAAAACCCATAAAATACAAAATTTAAGATTTCACTGTAGGAATTTGTTTTAATTCAAAACCCATTAATGAAACACCCTTAAAAGACTATATTCTAAATTTAATTTCTTTTAGACTCCATTTACCCATTGATTCAACACTGGTCTACCTAGCGAAAAACGCCTCACCTAGGGCGTTTTTCTCTTCTGCTTGTTTGGGTCAGTTTGGGGTTCTGGGTAGTTTAGAATCGGTCTTAAATCGTCATTTTACTTACGCGAATCAAACTACCAATTGCTAGAAGTATTTTAAATCACCGTTTTATTGCTGCCCTAGTTGGTCATTTCACTGCTTAACTCACCTTCTTGGGCAACAACAATCAATTCCTTCACTTCTAGCTTACTGTATGTCCCTAGTCTATTTCAGCCATACAATCACTATTTTTAATCAATCTATCTTACTACATTTGATTGCTGGTCACTTCTACATCACTCCTATTTTTACTATCAGTGTCCATCTATTGGCTGGAACTAGACCTAGGACCTAATCAACACTCATTTCCTCCCTTCACTTCTTTCTATCTTTGGGGATTTGGCTGTGTTGTGTCTCTCAACCATCACTGGTTGAGCGGGGTCTCCCCCTTGACTTGGCTATGTGCCTTGTCTAAAGTGACAGTAGCCTTGTCCGGTGTGACTTCCGTTCCTTGAACGAAGGACCTGGCTATTGCTGGTTGCACCATTCTAGTTGTTCACCCTCCACCATCCCTGTTGGGACACTCATTATCCATCAGCTAGAGATTGTGTGATAACACGGCCCTCAACCAGACTTCAACATGCTTGTTGTTAGCAAATCGGTCTTCCTCAGGGTGGCGGCTAGATCAGCAATAGCATAAAAGAAACTTTCACGTCAACCCTATATTAGATGTGAGATATGAGGTAATATTCAGCAAAGTGGGTGGCCTCCAAAACAAATAAGTAAGCAACAATAAAGCTCCTTAAAACCCTTGACGTCAAGTAGCAAAAAATCAGAGATGAGATGAGATGTCATAAGTTGATGATAAATGAGTAAACATAAGCTCCAATAAATAGGACTTTAATGACTTCTACAAGAGTTATTAATTTATTCTTTGATTTAGTTAGGGTTTCATTAAATTAGGAGGGTACCAATTAAAAATGGTTAAGACACCAAAATAAAACAACTTATAATATAATTAAAGTGTCTTAGGTGGGTACTAGGGTTATGTCACCACACGTATAATTAATAAGTGTTAATTTTTAGTGCAGCTGCGAGACCCATTCTCAGAGAGAATGGCACCCTAGTCAGTTAACTAGGGTTCCTGGTTAAGTTAACCAGGCAGAGTAAAGAGTAAGACCCTAGAAGGTACCCTAGGGCCCCCATCTTTCTCCTGGGGTTCTTGGTCGAAGACCAAGCAGGTTGATGCCATGGCAAAGTCCCTAGCATGTGGCCAGGGCCCCTATTTGTCTCTAGGGTATTTTGGTCTGGGACCAGACAGTTTCTTGGTCATGGGGACCAAGCAGATCCTGCAAGTTGAGACAGAGACATCCTGGTCTAGGACCAAGCAGATTCTTGGTCAAGGACCAAGTATGTCCTACAGATGGTTGATCAACATTCAGTCTAAGACCGAAAGCTCAGCTTGAGGTTGAGGACCATTCTCCGAGAGAATGGAGGACCTGGTCAAGGACCAGAGGTTGATCAACATGACTCAGTCTGAGACTGAAGGTCAGCCTTGGGCTGAGAGCCATTCCTTGAGAATGGAGGCACTTGGTCAATTACCAAGATGATGATGTGTGATGTCCTCTTCTCCTAGGTCTTCGAGATGGTTGAGTTAGATGGTCTTCTCAAGAGACTGGCCACCCCTTGATGAAGCCACTAACATTGACCTTAGGAGCAGTCTAGAGGACCACACTATCACATCATCTGTGTGGACCCTTCCTTATACAGTGATGATGAACTTTCAAGTTATATGGAACATTTGTACATTTGAGAGAGAGAAGATTGGTTGTACCTTCCCCACCTTGGTTGATTTACTTTTGGTCCCTACACCGTGTTGTTTATTAATTTTGGGGTACCTTTGTCCTTGACTTATGGTTAGTGGGGTCTTCTACCCACGTTGAGTTGCTTCTTGATTCCTACCTTGATGTTTTGGGTACCATGATTATTTGACCACACTTATATTATGATGGGTCATGTCTTAATGGGTCGTATACCCACACTCATGTTATGTTGGTTATTATATATGATCCTAGAACTTATTTTTTTTATTGATGTTTTAATTATGACCCTTTATATTTTTTTATTTCTTTAATTTTACTTTTATTTTATTTTTTCTTTATGACTTTTTGACCCAAGTCATTTTATTTCTTTTTATTTATTTATTTATTATTCTTAAAGGTGGAATTTTAACTTAATAAAATCTTGGACCATTTTTGTTTCTATTTAATATGAAGACTAATCTTCATCTCAACATCATCTTTATCCTTCACGCATCTTTTATTTTCACGTGACTGCTCTCTCATGCTCTGCTCTTTTTCGGGCCGCTCCTTTTTTGGGTCAGCTCCCTCCACGCAGCTTCCTTTCACGTGTTTGCTCCATGCAGCCTCCTTTACGAGGTTTGCTCCACGCCGCTTCTTTCATGTGTTTCCTTTTTCGAGTCAACCCCTTCACAGATCTGTCACCTCACGGTTTCATCCTTCCACGAGTTCACTGCTTCATGGATCACTCCTCTACGGGTTTGCTCCACATCTTCCTTCACGGTTCTGCTGCTCCATGTTTTCCTCCACGCTTTCCTTCACAAACCTGCTCTCTCACGGGCTCTCTTCTTCGCGGACCTGTTCCTTCACAGACTCTCTTTTTTTTACAGACCTATTCCTTCAAGGAGGTCGTGACAGATAGTAAGCTTCTCATTCTGTTCATGTTTTGTGGAAGTTCGACCTGCCTTTGGTGGAGTCCGTTTTTCCTCAGTCTGCTGGTTATATTCCTATGTAGGCCATGAGGCCTGGAAAGCTTTTTTTTGTCAAGACAGTAAGCCTTGGGTCCTGACTTATTCTCTTCTGTAATGTTCAACCAGCCTGTTATAAAGAACAGATCTAAGTTTCTCTTTGAAGGCCTTTCCTGTTGGGTTTTGCTCCTTGTTTCTCAAAAGTGCCCTAACTTGATTGCAGAAACCTGTTTCTTGGTTTGATTGAGGTCTGTACTGACATTTATCAGTTTTATGTTTGATTACATCTTGTACTGAGTTTCATGACCAGTTTTCTTATTGAGTCTTGATGTTTTCTAACTGTCTTTGACTACTCCCGTTTGACTGTACCACAGACCAGTCATCTCTCTCTCAGGTTTGTACTAACTCTTTGTAGAGTCTTTTGGTTCCTAGAGTTGACTGGCCTCTGAGAGGCACAGTCCTTTTTTAATGCATTACTTCTGAGTATTTTACAGGAAAGGTTCACACTCAGCTAAGTTTCTTCACCTATCTCTTTCATTGCTAAATAAACAAATTGGTTATATTATTTTTTATTACATGTTACTAAAGATTAACTTAATACAGTGACCTAACTGGTAGTGTTGAAGATTACTTTAACACAGTGACCTAACTGGTAGTGTTGAAGGATTACTTTAACACAGTGACCTACCTGGTAGTATTAAAGGTGTGAAGTTGAAAGAGATGAAAATTATGTTAGAAGTTACTGTTGTGCTATTTCATATTTAATTTCAGTATTTGTTTATCTACTTTTTGCATTAAAGTATATTGAATTTTATTTTTTTGCATAAAACCCTGATTTTACCAAAAATTAACAATAAAGACCATCACAAGGCACAAGTCAAAACATAAAACAAGGGTGGATATATGACCCATAACCCTAGGACCAAAGGGTGAACCACAAAGGTGGGCAATCAACCCTAATACCCATAAAACATCAAGGTGGTACAAATCAAGACAACTCAAGGTGGGTGGATGACCCTACTAACCACAAGTCAAAATAAGACCAAGAACAACAAGGTATAAAGACCAAAGATGAGCAACCAAGGTGGGGTACAACCAATCATCTCTCTCTCAAATGTACAAGTGTTCCATACACAACCTGAAAGTTCATCATCACTATATAAGGAAGGTCCACACTGGATGATGTATCCTGTGGTCCTCCAGACTGCTCCTTAGGTCAATTGCTAGTGGCTCCATCAAGGGGTGGCCAGTCCCATGAGAAGACCATCTAGCTCAACCATCTCGAAGACCTCGGAGAGGAGGACATCACACATCATCATCTTGGTCCACTGACCAAGATACACCTGGTTAACTAACCAGATATGTCGCTGCAGGAACTACTTGGTCCTCGTGACCAAGAATCTGCTTGGTCCCGGACCAAGCGGTCTCTGTCTTAATCTGCAAGACCTGCTTGGTCCTCGTGACCAAGAAATTGTCTAGTCCTAGACCAGAATACCCTAGAGACAAATAGAGGCCCTAGCCACATGCTAGGGGCTTTGCCATGGCATCAACCTACTTGGTCCCCGACCAAGAACCCCAAGAGACAACTGGGGGCCCTAGGGTACCTTCTAGGGTCTTACTCTTTACTCTGCGTGGTTAACTGACCAAGAACCCTAGTTAACTGACTAGGGTACCATCCTCTCTGAGAATGGGTCTCGCAGCTGCACTAACTTTAACACTTTTCCCATAAAAGGGAGAGAGGTCATTGATTCTCCATGATAGCCTAATTGGCCAGCTATCAAGTTTTAGGATTTAGTATTGACTCTGATGTATCATTTTGATTTGGCATCCACTACATCATATATATCAATGTTTTTGCTATATTTATGTGACAATGTGTTTATTTGATGTTGTTGTTGGTTTATATGTTCAAAATTTTGAAAAAAAAAATGAATTTATTTTGTACTTTTTAATGCTTGCCGCAGTCTGCCCATTTTTTCCTGATGTTGCCTAGAAGTTGCATCCATCACGGACACTTCCGAATTTTTGCAGTTGCCAATGTTTTCTGTTTTCAACAATGGTCTGAACATAGGTCTCCTCCAACACAACATAACCCTGAATTTCACCAATTCACCTTACCCAACATCTCCCTTCTCCCTTCTATGGAGTCTCTCGTTTGTGTCATAGTTAGATACTAAAAAATAAGTGAGAAAATAGCCCATAAATTAAAAAGATAAAAGGTAAACCTGGTTATGTGGGTTACGTAAACCTGGTTATGTGGGTTACCGCTGCAGGGGCAAAGAGCTGCAGCTTGCTTGTAATAATTTGCAGCAATAGTCCAGTCGCGATTGTTGGGATTTCGCACAGCATGGAGCTCTTTATATCTTGCCAGATCCCCCAAATATGTGAACAACCGATGGCAGGAAACCGCGCAGTGATTCAAACCATCTGTGGACTTGATGCACAG
Source organism: Larix kaempferi (assembly GCA_027924585.1). Classification (NCBI taxonomy): domain Eukaryota; kingdom Viridiplantae; phylum Streptophyta; class Pinopsida; order Pinales; family Pinaceae; genus Larix; species Larix kaempferi. The sequence continues at coordinate 29,783,923 of BSBM01000316.1, forward strand.
CGACCCCTCACCAGGGGAAGGAGCGGGAGAGAGTCCATACTTTGCCCTGAATTTCACAATAAGCCCGTGGAAATAACCGCAAGCCTCGTCTAAAAAGCCCTTGAACGAATTCACAACACGCAACAGACTGTCTTTGTGGAGGTTTCGTCTGTCGGTCCTGTTGTTGTTATTGGGAGATGCAGAAAGATTGCGGATTTTGGTGCGGAACTCTTCAATGCCTCTGTAATGAAGCCTCCAGAGGGCCTGTTCAACTTCTGCGGCGTAAGCATGGGCGGAGGTATCTGAGGTGAGCAAGAGGGCTTCGTAGCTGTCCCTCAGGCTCACGCGGGCGCCTCTAACAGCCGGGTCCAATGAGCCTCTGCTCTTTAGCAGTAGAGCGAGCTTCTTCTCCATGTTGACAATCTCCTGCAATTGGGACTGCAATCCCTGTTCGAATCCCGGGAGTGATCGGCATTGACGAGGACTCCGCTTGGGCGTACGCATTTATTTCACTTGAAATGCTACTGCTCTGGCTACATGCCTTGCCTTGCCTTGTTCATATTCATATTGCCTGCCCGGGCACTCGCCAATGTCTGCTTCCTGTAAAAGCTAGTACCCAAAATAAATCAGTAAGTCCCATTCAAATGAGTAAATATATTTATCACAGCCAATTAATTATTATGATTATTTTAATAGTTCATTATTATGATTATTTTAATAAGGAATATTGTTCAATTTTGGTTTTGTTATTTTTAATCACTCTTTATTGGGATTTCTTTAATTAAAGATAAGTTATTGAAGTTGAAACAAGAGAAATAGCTGCAAAGCCGCTAGTCCCTGCTTTAAAATTATGTTTATGATTGAAATATGGTTTATGTGAAATATTAAAAGAAAAGAGTAAAGAAGCGAGCACATGTCATCATCATAAAGATGCAAAATTTAAAAGGAGACAATATCTCTAAAACTTCTTACTCAACATGCGAATCTAATAACATATCAAATTTTATTGAGGTGTTATGTAGGCATGGACATAGCTACATTACTAATAGAGTCATGGGTTTGCTTATTCCCATGTGTCCCAAGAATATGTAGAGATTTCTCCACCAACTTTACACATTACTTAATTCCTCTACCCATGCTAACATAAATGTTCCTACCATCGTCATCTATTGTTTATAGGTTTGTAGTTGTTCCATATGTGCTCTCAAGATTGCAATGACATTTCTTACACTTGCTGCACAATGTTAGCATTCAATATTTGCTTAAATGTTAGCATTCAATATTTTTTTAAATAATTGAAAATATGAAAATTATACGGTCTTAGTTATATTTATAATTACCTTTATTTTTGTTTATATATATATATATATAAAGAAATTTTGTATGAACCAACAACTATAAATTAAATATATTAAAGAATATTTAATATATTTTATAAATACAAATAACTAATAAAAAAAATTATGGTTTTATGATAAACTTTACCTCTATTATATTTGAAAAAAAAAACTAATTTATGAAATTAAAATCCGATCAATAGTTTTCAACAATTTGTAATCAACTTGATTACCTGAAACTATGATGTTTCAGGCATTATATTTCCTTATATTTTGCCAACATGCTCATAGCCTAGCTTTATTTAGAATCGTCTAAATAATAAGGAGATGAATAATAAGGAGATGGCTTGGTTTTTAGTCATTTAGGAAGTGGCAAGGCACATTATGTAGGCTTATAAAGCCATACAAAGAAATAAACTTTATCTATATGGAATAATCATCTATTTGAATACGGATTTGAACAGTAAGCTAAAATAGAAATAACATTAAAACAAATTAATGGAAGGCATCAAAAGGAAACAACGTTGAATTGACTAACAAATGCAGTAACTCCATTACCTCATCCAAATTAATTGGGACACTTACAACTATGTAATATTAAAATGATAAAAGAATAATATTATAATATTATAATATTGTAATTTTTTTCAAAAATATAAAATACAATATTATTAATAGCTTTTTGCTATTTTGAACTTTATAATTTTTTAATGTTGACATAAACTTTAATTATAATTTTTTTAAAACATAACTTAATTATTTTTAATTTCTTAAATATTTATATAATTATTTAAAACTTTTTTATGTTAAAAGCCATTCAAATATCTAATATTAGATATGGTAATGTCAATAAATAATTAATACTTAGAGCATTGGCATATAGTGGACGATCCTCACCTTAGTTATAGTAGCTTGGAATTTAAACTCAGCGATAAGCTAGTGTTCAAGAAACGAATATAAATTGAAACAAACGGGACGTTGGATAAGCACGGATAGATTGTGAATACATTTCTTGCACAATAATCAATTTCATCCTCGGTTTTCCAACCAGTCAACATCGCAGCATGCCCTCCCATGTAGTTCTTAGAAGAAAACAGCTTCGGACAACTACCATTAAATACAAATCACTTAATATTTTACATGTAAAGATAGTTTCCACACACCACTATTGCGTGGGTATGGGTGGCTCACAAAGAGAAACACAGCTGAAAGAAGCAGGTTTCCACGCACCACATCGCATGCATTTCTCATGCGTTTCCTATGTTACATTTGCTGTCTTTTCTAAGAAGCAAGTTGCCACGCACCACGCACCACATCGCATGCATTTGTCATGCGTTTCCTGTATTACACATGTCGTATTTTCTAAGAATAGCACGTGCCATCCGTTGTCGGTAACCAATGTTTCACCACCGTTGCTTGTACTCTTCATGTTAGAAAGTTTTGATGCTCTAATCTGTAGCGTAACCTCAAAGTTGAAGAACCAGGGATTTGACCATGCTCGACCCATGAATGTGAACTTCCCTTGTTACTTGTTATTTAGCAAGGAGGACGGGTTTCAGTTTCAGTTTCAGAATTCTTCCACATTATGCGTGAATATTGTTCATGATGTTAGCTAAATGCATATGGATCACCAGACGGTCGATGTCACCAGACGATCGATGCGTTTTGTCGTTTACAAGCTTATGGATCACTAGACGATCAATGCATTATGTCGTTTACCAATCTCGATGCATTCTATCATTTACAAGCTTATGGATCACCAGACGATCGATGTTAGCTAAATGCATATGAATTTTATTAAGCTGGTATAAAAACAATTAATGTTTTATTTTAATTTTACAAAAGGCTGAAATTAATCAACATAGAAAAAGAAAGATTACATTTTTCTATTCAAAATGAGAATTCTGAAGTCTTTAAGACTGACAAGTAGTTCAATTAAACTGATACTTTACTGTGTCTAATTACATTCAGGCTACTGTAAATTCTTAGAAACTGTCCTAGAGCAGAAAGATGAAAAAAAAAACATTAAAATCAGATTTTAAAAGAGATTTTTTTAGCAGAATCTTCAAGATTTCCTTTAGGTTCCCCTACAACATCTTCATATCCAGCTGAGCTTGATATATTGATAATTGGAGTGGGTTGACGGACATTGGAACTTTCAGATTCATTATGACCGATATAATCCATAGTGCCTAACTGTTGCACTCCCAGGAGATGTGCATATATGCCCATATTTCCCTGAAGTTTTTCTATCTGTGCTTTCTGATCCTGTACTTTATCCTCAAAGGCATCTAGACGAACTTCCAAACATGAATTCTTTGTTACATTTCGTTGCACCAATGGCTCCATATCCTCCATTTTTTCAATTGTGTGTGTAATTTCCTGTAGTTGAGAGCCAATATTCCGGTTATTGTCCTCCACTTCATCTATGCGGCCGTCTAGAGAGGATGTAAAAGTTAAGAGATGAAGCAGTCCACTTTCAACACCCACTAGATGGGTCTCATGGACTTTGTCCAAAAGCTGGCGTACATCATCCACCAGACGATCAATCTTCAATTTCTCTCAATTCAACTGAATACAAATATCACTGATGTCAGCTTGATTGTCACTTGAGTGTTTCTCAAAATGAACAGTGTCTTACAGGTAGAATAAAGAGATTTACAAGCGTGTGTTCGAGTGTTTTGAGCCATCATGTCATAAAGGCATTAGAATGAAACTCTTATGTTTAACCGATTATCTCCCATCACGTAGGTAATTGGATGAACACATGTATTTGAAACTTGCAAACATATAAATAATTTAATTTTTCAGAGCCCAACATGCAACCATTGCAAGTGGCGCTTCCAAAATTATTCACTAATTATTAATTAACTATCTTTTTGATAGACCCTCCATTCTCTGCCCTGGCCGAGACTTCCATCGATGGAAGACTTCCATGTTCATGCACTGACAGATGGTTTTGAAATTGCTACAGAAACTGCCAAATGTGATGGCATGCAAATGGTTTGCCAACTACTATAGAGTTTGTCAAATGTCATGGCACGTCTAAGGAGACTGGAATGTCATTTAATACAGGATGGTAGATGACCTTCTGAATGATGCATGAGAAGCCAGTAGTGTATCCTAATAAGTATTATCAAGACTGGTTGGTGCAATTACATCGACATCTGGTGAGATGCACAGGGCAAACGTCGCAACAAACCTCCATGCAAACGCCCTGGCCGCTAAGTGTCACGGGAAAGGGAAAACATCTTGGCATCTTTCCCATTTCATATAAATAAATGATAAATATAGCGCCTGGTCTACGCCATGATGCAAGAGAAGCAATTTTTAAAAGTTGTGCTGGGATACGTTATATCATTGAGATATTCCATGTCCAGCTCGCTGTTGGAAACTGCAAAAAGGGATATCGCTGCATTATAATCGATTTCGAATCGGCAAATAGTTCATAGTGTTGCACCAACTATCTATTCAGAGCGCTCTTGAGCAATTCAACAGCTACATCTTCATATGGGAATTGCAGATCATGGGAAAATAAATGGACGGTCTCCATAGTGAATAGGAGAACTATCCGCATTGATGTATCTTGGCCTTTTTATAGATGCATTGCACGAAGGAGAAAGGAAGTCATGCTTCGTTGCTCTATTGCTGAGTTCTGGGCTTCATTGCTATGTTGCCTTCAGTTCCAAACTGATTATGTGCCAGATGTAATTTATTCATGATTATCCAAATCTTATGACATTGCCTTATGACCAGGTAATGTGTCATGCTTTTTGGGTTAGCTTCATTGCTCTGTTGCTTGGCTAACTAGTTATTGTAATTTATTCATGCATGCTTTCAGTCTAATGTATTATATGGTACCTGACAAAAGAATGCTTTCCCATGAAAGTAGCAAAGTCCGCGAGGCTCTTTGAGAACACAAGGGCTCTGAGAAATAAATCTGGGATATTGATGTGCAGGGTTCCCAAAGGTCGTTTTCATACATTTCTCTCTCTATCTGTTGCCATAATATTGATACGGGGAGGCGTAGGGCGTAGCATTTGCGGAGAACGCGAATATGGAGAAGGATCTAGGCATAAGCTTAGAATCCAAAGTGTTCGTGGGTTGTCTGAGTTAGAAGAGCTTCCAAGTATGGAGCCATTAACATCTTTGGAGGAGTTGTGGGCAGACCGGTGTGTAAATCTAAACAACATACGTGGCTTGGAGCACGCACGCGACAAAACATAGAAAGAAATAAACGAGCAGCTTGGGGAAGAATTTCCATCAGAAATCCGTTCCCCCAAGGAGTAGGGACGAGTCGACGACCATCCAAACTCCCTACAATCTGAAGCACCATTCCAAAACAATAACAGGGCCACCTCCTCTTGGAACAACTTGGATCAGGATAATGAAGGAATGAGGTAAGGTAAGGCTTTTTATTACCACACACCGGGGGAGGTACAAACCCATAGGCATTCACAGTACCAGCTACTTGTAAATCCAATCGGTAGCGGCAACCTCGACTCGGCTCCGTGTTATAGCTTTTTGGCCATCGCATCTGACATAATCAGCGGAGTTTTCATAATAATGATGCATAATTGAGTTGTCAATTCATGAAATGATGGAGATCCAAGTGGCATTTTTTTATAATTTTAAATTTAATTTAATTTTAAATTTAATTTAATTTTAAATTATTTTTAATATCTGACAATTCCCCTCACACCAGGGGTATATTGTCAAATCAATCTTATTAACCAATCATAAAATAGCAATTTCTAATTTCAATAATTTTATAAAGTTATTTTAATTTTCAAAAAATTAAATTTAATATATTATTTTTTATAAACTTTATAAACTTTGTAGATATTTTGATAGAAAATTAGCTTTTAATATAAAGTCAATGAAGAGCGAGGACTAGACGATAGCTATAATCCCTGCTACGCAGGGACTAAAAAATTAAGATGCAAATATATAGATACTTAATAAACCAAAGTTAAAGATGGATATATAAGCATATGTTTTCCCTTTTTTTAGAAGCAAAAAGCAAAATAAAAGTGTGCCTAATCAAGATGTAAACTAACCAAATGTCCAATAACATTTATATTTAATTTTTTTTTTTTAAGCGTTATACATCTCATCCACGCTCCTTGTAAAATGCACCTCACTTATCTTGATGCAAAGGTTATATTTTATTTTATTTTATTGCACAGCGAAGTGTATAAATAGGTTTGGTAAAAAATTGGATCTAGCTATGGTTTCTATTTGGGTTTGGATGTGCAAATATTATGTTATATTTTATTTCAAATCAAATAGTTAAATAAATTTGGTAAGCAATTGGACCTAGCTAGTGTTTATGTGAGGGTTTGGATGTGTCTGTGCGTCTCATTTTGTGTATCCTTCTCACCATTACTATTTTCTTTGTATTTATAGTTAGCCCTAACTAGCCTATCATTAGTGCCATTTATGGATACCACTACTCCTTAATGTTGGAATCGATTTAATATTGAGAGGGGGGTGAATCAATATTAGCACAGTTATCAGCAGTTTTTATCTTATTTTAACATATTAGTCTTTACTTAATCTTGATCTTTAGTTATGCATCCAATATAAACAAAAACATTCATTCATTTATGCACCAAGACAAAGAACACGGAACACACGGGATTTTTGACGTGGAAACCCAATTGGAAGAAAACCACGGAATGCTCTTTTGTAATGAAAAGAATACATTCAAGGAAGCACCAACTTCCTGTATTTATCCGCACCAACTGGAAGGAGGCACCAACCCCCTAGTTTTACAGGCACCTACCTGAATGAAGCTCCAACTCATTGTGTTCTCCAACACCAACTAGAAGGAGGCTACAAACCCATGCTCCTTGCCTCGTCCTGTCGCCTAGATATCCAATGTATGATTCTGACTTGCTGAACTTCAACTCTGCGCACTTCTAATCTTCTGATATGAGTTATGTTGTGCGCTACCTTCGTATGCAAACGATTCACTGTCATTGTGTTGCATACATCCCTTGACTTCTCGTTCCTCTCAAATCTACACTTATGTTGATGTCTTACTTCATGTATTGTGTTCTTGTTGATTATATAGTCTGCGCTAAGGTATGCTATGTTGATCTGCTACTGCACAACTGCACTCACCAGCTGATATTGTGCTTTCAATTGATAGTTTGTTGTTCTGAAATAATGCACCAGTAACAGATGGAATAGAGCACTTACGGATGTGTCTGTTCTGTTTAAGTGTCACATTCTTTTAGACAATATGCGACATGTCGTGCATCAATTAATTCATCTTTTCAATTTAACGCACTTATCTCAAATCATCCTCATCATGATGCACTTACTGGATCCTGTTACTGCTTTGTTATTGCGCATCAGATGGTCTTCTCAACTTCACACACTTCACTTCAATCTTCGTGCATCAGCCAAACATCTGTGCATCTGCTGATATACTTCGGTTATGTATCTGTGCTTCTGACTTACAACATCTGTGACTATCTGTGTTTTGTCTACAATCCTATCATTCAATCTTCACACACTTGTGCATGCCTTTGTGTTTCTGCCTTTCAGTATTTGTGCATCTATCACGGATCTACAACATCATTTTGTGCACCATCAACTACATCATTCCTCTGTATGTGCTCACTCGGCTCCTTGCTAGATCATGTTGTCATGCCCTCGAGCCCTTGATGCCCTGAATATAAACCTATATCTTCCAGCTAAAGCTCTATGATCTTGCCATCAAGCTTACTTCAAATCTCCAACTTCCATCTCTATTTATACATGTCCTTCATGGATTGTATGTTCACGAGTTGGTTGTGGCATCCCTTCTTCCATACTTCACAGATTCTGCTTTTGCCACATGTCATCTTATGTGTTGTTGATGTGTCATCCTTTGTGGGTCTTGCGCATTCATGGTCCATGACTTAGTGGGACTTACACCTTGGCGGTGTACTTGTGTGCTCTTGAAGTATTATAGCTTTGAGGTATGTGTGCTTCCTTTCTCTTCAACTTAATGAGTCTTTAACCCTTGTTGTATCATCTCTTGTGGGTATTGCACACCTGATGTATAAATGCTTTGTGGAATCTGCGCATAAACTGACTTCTACTTGGTGGGACTTTGACCCTTTCTGTATTTGCTTGTGGGATTTGCGAATAAACTAACTTCAATTGTTGCACCCTTTCTTTGGAACTTGTTCGCCCTTTTCTAACTGAAAGCATCTTCTGGTTTGCAAGACTTGTGCGCTTTCAGGACTATTCAACCATTTACTATTTGCGCACTCCTGATCTTTGACCAAGCAATGCTTGCGCATTCCAGAGTCTTCTACCAACATGCTTGCACAATTGTACCTTTGCTTAACCAACTCCATGGTTGCTTGTGCACATGTACCTTTGTCCAACCAGTTATTTGACTGCTACCATGAGAGAGTATGCCTTGGTGGACTTAGTATCTGTGCAGGTACCACATGTAGTAGGATACATTAATTATGTGCTTCTTTGAACTAGATTTGCATGATGTACCTTCCTTGTGTACTTCTTCAAACTGATCATGCATGATGTATCCTTGGACACACATCTTCAGATTGGATGCAACTTCTAGATATACTTCTTCAAACTGACATCCATGTCCTTCACCATCTTGCGCATATACTTCTTCAAAGTGGCTTCCATATACTTCTTTAAGTTGTCATAGGAATGTTGTATCCACTTTGACATCGATTGACATCAATGATCAAACTGAATCAATTGATATCCTCTTTGACATTAGTTGACATCAATGACAACCAAATTTCAACAATATCTCCCTTTTGCATTGATGTCAACACCTTATGAAGCTGTGTATGATCTTTTTTAAACGGTATACTTCATTTGTACTTGTCGCAGTGCTCCCCTTGTATATGTGCTCCCCCTGTGTTCTTTGGGATTTTAAATTCTGTGCTTTCTGCTGTCAGTACTTCTTCTGCGCGGACCATATGTACAGTCATCTTCACGCCATTTCTCCAAGTGATCTACTTCATGCTCTTTCACGTCCGCTGGAGCTTTATGCTATCTCTTCAATTATCTTCGTGCTAGTTATTCTCTGTTGATGTTCTTCAAGAATTTATCCCAGTTGTTATGTCAGCTTCATGCATTTTTCCCCCTTTGACATCAATGGCAAAGAGGTGCTTCTACTTGCACAATGTAGGTTCTCCCTTTTGTTTTATTTTACGTTGGACTCTACCTCAACTGTTTTTAGGGATGACTCCCCCTGTCTTCATACTTAATTTCTTTGTTGTAATTCTGCACTGATATCTTTTCATAATTATCTTTTATTTCTTCCTTGATACAGGTATTACATTATACCTTCATCTTTATCTCTTGTTCCTGACACAACAATACATTATTCTTTTGTGCAGTGATCCACAGTCATCCTTTCGTGCCATCTGTGCAGTACCAATTCCTTCCTTGGTTCTTCCTTTTCAATTCACTTGCTTCCTTTTTGCACCTTACTGCTTCACCTGTCGCATTTACTATGTTGTCACCTTGCCTTGTCGCATTTCTTTCCATGACAGCCAAAGATATGGCACGTTTTTCTGCCAACTCAACATTAAAGCATATATACTTAGTTCATGTGAGAGCCATTGCATGTCATCACCATACTTGAGCTTTTGGGGAAACATCATCCCGTTGCACGACTAAATGAAATGTATTTTATTTTTTCGTACACCTTTTCATCACCTATTAAATTCGACATTCAATTTTGGCGACTCCACCACCTTCTTCAACTTGCACGATATTGAATGCATATCTCATCAAATTAATTTCATGCACACAAATGTCTTCCATTCAACTCTATAAGAGTTTCATGAACAATGCCTGGTTCATCACCATTAGCACTTCTGCATTTCCGTAACGCATTCCCATCTAATTCTTCTTATGTCTTCCAATGGCCTCCTTCTATCACAGAATGAGCAATTCCCTTGCCGTTCAGACTAAACAACCTGAGTTCACACACCTGAGAGTCGACATGGGTGTTTTGCAACACCATATCACTAGCACAAAATGAGAGATAAGTGACTAGGCGAATAAAAAAGTTAGTCACCATAGTTTTTTCAAGGGATAAACAACTAAAATTGAGCAATTTTAAAAAAGCCAACAAAAAACGGCTAAGATAAACGATTAATTTAGCCACGGGATACAATGTATGACTAGATAACAAGTGACTAACATAAATGACTAATTTAGTCACGGGAATATGACTAGTTAACAACGATTAATGTGAATTAGTTGTTTATGTTAGTCATTTTTAGTTGTGTCACACTAACAATGGAAAATTACAATTTTGATAATGAATTTGTACAATATTTTACTAAATTTTAACAATGCAGATGGATTTAGAGACCCCGACCCCTTTAAAGGGGGTCTCTAAATCCATATATAATATTAAAATTTGGTAAATTGTAAGATTGTATAATGTATTAGAGACTTGAGTGATGTTAATTGTGTCAATCGGCAAATGGAAAATAATTGCAATTATGAGTTACTAGTAGCTACGTCTAGTATAACCGCTAAGTACAAAAAAATAGAAACGAGGAGAAAGGTCTCCATCGACTATGAGCCAAAAACAGGAAAATTGCTAATGGAAATTAAAATGTAGACCCCTGCAATACCACTCCTCAAAATGAATAAACCCCTCCAAGGCCACAAGACTGGCATGTATGGTTGATATTAAAGCATTTGCATGTGTATTGAACTCCCTGATTAAGATATATGTGCATGATGGAGACATTAGGAAAGACCTTGAGCAGAATATTAACGTCATGACAGCTAGCCATCCAAGATCATGAGAGCTCCATCACCTTTTATAAAGAGCACATACCTAATTTCGCCCAATCATTAACTATAATTAGTTTAGAGCCACCTGCAACAATATGGTGTAAAGAAAGATGTTGAGATTAATTGGAAAAAAATTAGAGGATAGGCTAGAGCGCCAATAGCTCTCCTCAACTCATATTATGTCCCCGATCAACCATGATAATTTAACCATAATTAATTAAAGTGACGATTTGGCTCCTAAATTATAATGAGAGCCCCAACACTACAAAAACAACCTTGTTCTTGAGAAGCCCCGTTGAAAAAGGCCTTGCATCCAGATAAAGGAGGAGGAGGGAGCCAAATCCCAAAATCATTTAAAATGGGATGTTGAAGCCTCAACACAATATTAATTATGCTATAAAAATTGATGGGTCGAATCCCCATTGGAAACGGCCTTGCAGCCAAATAAAGGAGGAGGAGGATTCTTGCAAATCCCGAAATCATCTAACATGGACATGCATGTTAAAGCCTCAACACATTGCTATAAAAATTGATGGGATCAAATCATTATAATAGAATATATTCACACCCTCTCCATGTAAGGAGATGCCATAAACCATGTTACATAAACCAACTATATAGTACATGAAATTTGATCTCATTTGTATAACATTCCAATACAATATTATATATACATTTCATTATAAACCAAACAAAAAAATAAAATGTCCTTTGTGTATGGTGTCAAATAAAATATAACCACATTTAACAAAATCATGATATAATTGAACATAACTCTACTAGACAATCTTTTCAAACACTACCTCAAAATCCAACCAATAGTTTCAATTAATGTATCTTAACATATCCCTCCTACCACGAGCATTTTGGTTTCAATAGATAAGAAAGTTGACAAATTAGGTAAAAATATTTGTTTAATAGGTTTATATAGTACCTAATAAAAAATATATATAACCCATCCCACTCCCATACAAAAGTCACACTTGAAGTTAGTTTTAATGCATGAATAATACCTAATAAATAAATAAAATCCCACTCCCATACCAAAATCTAGCTTAGAGCTAACTTCAATGAATGAATAATACCTAATAAAAAATATTTACCCATCGTATAATTCTCACTCCCATACTCAATGAATGAATAGTACCTAATAAACAAAATACATAACCCATATTACCCTCATTTCCCACAGTTCCAATAGTCAATAATCAATATTTTACTTCTTTCCCAAATCATTTGAATGTGAAAGATGCATGCTAAAGAGTCCTTTTATCTATAGTTTTATGCTTTGCATTTCATTATCTTACTAAATTTCAACAATAACTAAGTAGGCCTTAGCTTGCACACTTGCACAACCAAAATCCCACAACAACAATGCCAAAAAATAAAACCATTTGCTTGCCCCTGACTACAACCAATCACTTAGGGCTCTATTTAAAAGTTTATCCTAAAGCTCTTGGCCTTCCTTGCCCTCCTACCGTAGATCAAGCCATCCTTCCAACTTCCCAACTTTTCGGCTACCCTAGACTTTTAAACTACCTTGAGCTCTCAACCCTTTACAATTTTTGTCTTTGTCCTCATGTTTACTTTTATATCTTATTGTGAGGATAATATTAAATTAAAATATGAAATAATTATATTTTTTTCTCAATCAAGGAGGGACTTATCAATGAACAACGTCTTTACTCTTTGGGCACACATGTTGAGCACAAGTATCATGACCTGGAAAATAACTCCAACTGCCAATGTTGGTTACTATATGACGGGTTACATACATTATAATATAAATTTTTAATACAATATAATCTAAATTTTGTTAGAAAAACAGGATCGCAGAGCAATAACAATAAACAGAAATGCAAATATAATCACACATACACATTACAAGAGAGACACAGATATATTGTGGTTCACCCAACTTGGGCTACGTCCACACTGAATTTTCCAGTCCTTATTATTATTACCGTCTAGCAAGGTGAAGGGATACAATCTGCAGCACAGCCGCTGCACTTCCTCTTCATTGTCTCACAGTCTCTCTACTGATCTTAGAGATCTTTACAATGCATCAAACCTAATACATCCACCCTAGCCGTATTACAATGTCTTTCTTTTATAGGGAAAATACAATGGGAAAAATACCAAGGGATACCCAAAACCATGGGCTCGCAAAACAGCTGGCGAAAACAGCCCCAAAATTTTTTCGCGGGGGCTCCGCTCCTGAACCCCTAAAAATTCAGAATGGGTGTACAGTTCTCTAAGGTGCACGACTAAGACAATATCATCGATGAGACTGGAAGATCTGGCTCCACAACCAACAAATTTAAATATGAATATATATAATATAGAGAGAGATTAATACAAATATTTTGAAAATGAATAAACAATAAAATTTTGGAACAATAGAAAGTATAAAGTATTTTTTAATACAAATTCAAAACATGATTAAATGATCTAATTTAATATTTAGAATCAATCCAAAAATCATGTCTTGTGTCAAAACCCTATCCTTAAATTGGAATAAACCCTCTTTGGCCTATTTTTTTCCTCTTTGTTTTCGCTCTTGTTCCTTTTTTTCATGAGGCCTATGGAGGAACTGGAGGAGGATGTTCGAGGTCTCGATGTGAGAGGAGGAAGGTCAGGGGTTTGATGTGAGCAGTAGCAACAACAATGGTGAGCACCTCAAGCTCCTCATCAAAGTATTTTTGTTCAACCTGCCTAAAATCCCCTTTTTCGAGGGTTTCATGGCATTTTAAGGTTTACTGTAAATGGAAAACTTATTTTTTGTCAAAATGTTTCATTGGGTTTGTGTAATACTGTGTACTTGTACTGTTTTTGGGTCAAGAGAGTCAACTTTGATATGATTTTATGGTATTTTAGGGTTTACTTCAAATTAGGTTTTTTTTCTTATAAAATCAATATTGGGATTTTATGTCTGTTGAAAATCAAACTGCGGCTATTACTGCAGCTTATATCATTTGAAACAAATGTTATGTTTGTATGTATAGAGGATGGGCATCCAAATCTCCGAAGCTTCGAAACCCCTGCCAATAAACGTTTATTCCACAACATTATGGAGAATCTCTATCTGTATTTCGCTCACGGCTGAGGTTAGTTTAATATGGTTTTCGCATAAGTTAGTTCAAACTGTTGATATGGAATAATATATATATATATATATATATATATATATATATATCCACACAGGTATAAATTTTCACTTTAAACTTTACTTTAAACACTAGTTACCAGTTACCTTCACTGCCTATGATCCACCAAAGGGAACCACTCTTTTTTCTCTTATTTGATCATACGGGAAATGGGGGTTCCCACACGGATTACAACTGCTACAATACTCACTCAGATCTCTTTTGACTTGATTTTTTTCGGGCACCTGCATGTGTATTGTATTTAGCATATTTTTTGTTGTATCATTTAGATAGGAAGTAAACCCTAAATTATGAGTTTACGGATTGGGAATTTGAGCCCATTGATTTTATGGTATTTTAGGGTAAATGCCAACTTTTATCTTTTGCCCATCAACACCATTAGTAATAGAATCAGATGGGGAAAGAGAGACAATACGCATAATTCTACCAGGAGGATAAAATTGAACATTGTCATTTGCCTCAGATAAACTACGGTCCACATCTGTACTACCATGACCAGGAATTTCATTAGCGGTAGCAACAACATTCTCCTCATCTTCTATAATTTCTTTGGCTACTGCAGCCTCCTCTTCAAGCTCTTCTAGATCCTCTTCTGATTTCCTCTTCAGTTCTTGCTCAAGTCGATGCCATAAATCACCCTTTCTCATATCTTCCTCACCTGAATGATCAATAATGGAGTCAGAGGTAATTAGGTCCTCTTCTTCCTCTCCATCGAGTTCATGGTATCTATACTCTTCACCAGCTGCATCAGAATATCAAAGATTTGATCCTTTGCCCCATGTTGAATTTATATTTCCTTCCACACTAGATGTTGATGAAGTTGCGATTTCCATTTTTTTTATACCGTTGGAGTGTACAATAGCAAACTCGACACCATCACTACTTTCACTCATGAGAGCCTTAGAGTCACCTTCTGCTAGTGATGATGATGTTACTGGAGATATCGTGCGAAGATGAGCACCCATGCATGACCATCCTGAAAGTCCAAGAGATGGCCTAGTCCAAACAACAGGTTGTGCCATAGTTTGTGCTTGTCTCATAACAACCTGCATCCAGACAACTTATTTTAAAGCACTTCCATGTTCAGTGCCTTCCAAAAATATAAAAAATCCTGCTAATAAAAATTAACTTGCATCAAATATTAGCAGTTGGTTCAGAAAGCTCATTAAGATGGAGAAAATTAACTTTTGTGAGAATAAAAATTAACTTGCATCAAATATTAGCAGCTGGTTCAGAATGCTCATAAAGATGGAGAAAACTTCCAAAGAAATAATAACCTTTCCCATAATAGATTCTTTACATTACCAAAGTTAAAACTAACAAAATGAAAGCCAAACGATACCCCTTAAGAAAAGAGAACCAATAGAAAGAGAGTGGGAAGGGGGGTGGGGTGTGGAAAATTTTTATCTACTGAGGGATCGAATACCAAACTAATCGATGTTATCCCTGAGCTGTGAAAACGGGTGCAGAATAATAAACGCAAAATTTCCAAAAACTGAAAAATTTAGAGTAAGACCTGTACAATGTGAAACATCTGAGCATACCTGAGTGTTGTTTGAAACTGGACGCCATATTGCACCAACTCTTGCAACTCTGGCCCTACTGGCCTTAGCAATCGAAGGTAACCGAGATCCTAATGCCGTCGCATAACGATATTAAACTGTACTAAGAAACCTTGTTCTTTCAATCTGCTCCCTAAAATCATTTACCCATGCTGATGTTGTGACATGACAATGCATTTGTTCAAAATCCTACTATGAGAAGCACCATAAATATTTTACCTATATATCAAAAATTGAATGGTAAAAGATGGAAGACATACTTCGGCATGTAAATCATCCACGGAAGTAGCAGAGAATGTAGGCACAAGATCAAAACCATTGATGACAGAAGTAATGAATGGCTCGCATGATTCTGCCAAATCCCAAGTCATGCAGGCAACTGCAATAACCCACAAGTAAATTTATCAAGATATAAAGCAATAAATAGCTTTCAAAAAACAGGTAGGCAGAAATACCCAATATTTAAAGTCAGGCAGTGCTGATAAAGTGACGACTTACCCCAACATAAAATGGTATTTTCAGTGTTGTATTTTGATGTTAAAATGCAAACTAAATTTATAAAACAATATGAAATAAAGGGGCTTCTCGTTATTGACAATCAAATGTCAGATAACAAACATAATAACTTATACAAAAATTTAACCCTATCACAAATGATGGTAGCCTACTACAAAAGATAAAGTCAATCAAGTGAATCCCGAGGAAACACACCATTAGTCATCCCATCGTCAAAAGAGTTCAATCAATAAAAATGTGCATGGGATGGGAAGAAATTCAATTAATCAGGTAGCTGAAAATTATCTTTTCCCAGCTTACTAAATCAATAGGGTAGAGGCAAACATACATCATATTGAAAATATAAGTAGTTGGATTTTCATAGTTTTAGTCATTAAATAATGGATCTTGGAAAGGAACTAGACATTAACTGTTGCTTTGATCAAGTTCTAGCAGCTATTCATGGGCTTGTGCAAGAATCAAGATTGCATTATCTTAACGACAAATTATTCACACCAATTATTCCACCTAAATATGGTAGAGCCAAGTGAAATGAATCCAACACACCTGGAGCAAAAGTAATACAATGAGTTGATGAAAATTCTTTGCACTCCCTTAGTAAGTATGTCAAAAGAGCAGTTGTTCTTCCACCCAAAGAGTGTCCAACAACCTGATGTTTTCATGTATGTCAGAGACTCAGAACCCACTTGATACCCCCAATAATCCTTTAACATTGTCCATTCATCTGTTTTATGAAATGATTGTGCTCCAATCATCGTGTATATTGAGAATCCATTCACAAAATACAAGAATCCATGCACAAAATACATGTCCACCACCTGAAATGTAGATATGAACAACTACCAAACCACGCAAAACAAATGCATCTGACAAGTACAAAGAAAATCATTATAGTGTCCAAACATGTGATTTCTTTGGAGATGCAGCCCTACTATAAATGAAAAATGCAATCATATATTCACTTAATGCATCTCTATTATGTCAGAAAAAAATATTGCCATGACATTTACCAAAGCAACGCAAACAAACAAAATTTAAAACTAAAAACTATGGTCCAGAATCAGAAAACGTCATTGTTGGACAAAGTTTTCAATACTATGAAGAAAAAAGTAAAGGTGAAAAACGTGTTATAGAAGAAACCGATGGTGAAATTAGTTTGCTCCTTATTTCCCTGGAACTAAAAAAGTAAAATATTCAAATGATCATCAATATGTACAAAAGAAGACATGATACAATGAAAACTATAAACAACTACGTTGATCTTGTAGTTTGGATACTTGGCCAATGCATTCAAGAGGCAAGGAGTAGAAAGCAGTGCAATCCAACGAGTTGTTGCAACCATCCCACAATGTGCAAAGACAAGAACTAAATTGCTTACACCACCTTCATCAAGAACAGTGTGATGAAATGGTACAATAGCCCTAGTAACTGCTGTCAAAGTTTCTTTAATGCTATGCGTCCTTCTAATCAATAGAAGGAAATAATGTGATTTATCATCAACTAGAATTGTAATGGCAAGCTTCGAAAGCTACAAATCACAAACAAAAAGAACACAATAATCAAACCAGTAATAATACTTTTTTTTTCTGGCACCTCATGAAGCTTTGGTAAACTTGCAGGGTTGTACTTAAAAGAAAATGTCTGTGTCGTTGATCTATTCCTATATCATCTTAAACATAGTCTTACAAGAAAGACTATATAGTGATCTTCCTAAAAGGAAATGGAATATAACACCTCTACACTTCATGCATACCAGTGTCAGTAATTTTTTAGTAAATTTATAGTTCAAGCATCTTACCCCAGCGTCAGGCTCTTGAAGAAGAACTTGTTCTTTAGAGTAGCCAGTTGCCTCCAAAAATAAAGGAAATGGCTTCTTAGAAAAATTTATACATATTGTCAACAAGTTTAAGAGATCATTCAATTCATCCACAATGGCAGCCCCTTTAAGTTCTTGACTATCTTCCCCTACATAGACACTTGCAACGTGTAGATGACCGTGCAAATTGTGACCACCAATATTAGCTCTATCATTTAAATAAATTACACAGTCGGTCTCTAATGAGATATATAAAAATTGGATCATAATCATTCTGTCTGTGTATTTACACATGTATAAAGTTCAAGATATTTCTAAAGCCTGCCAGTGTCAACTGTTGATGAACTAAACAAATAGATACATTGAAGCCCATTAAATATATGCATTCACATATGTACAGATAGTAATAACTTGCTAAAATCTACCCAAATCAACAAGTGAATAACAACCATAACAAAAACAAACCAACCGCACAATTTAGCCTATTGAAAAACTCAGTGAAAGTAAAACAACTTTAAGGTAACCTCTTGTGAACCAGATTCCAAATGATTGTATGCACATATATAATAAATACTTAAAAGGTCTTTTATACAAAGTTCTTTGTTTATTTGCATAAACTTCCCGTAGCACTTTCTCTAACATCAATCACATTTAAATGAAATCTTCAACAAACAAAAATAGCTTAATTGTCCATTTACCACATTCTAGAAAATCATTATATCAAACTGCAAGTCACACATCACAATTAATTGGTCACTTTAATTCTTTGGTGGTTGTTACACCAAAATGTCGTCACCCTTGTGCAAGTGTCGCAAGTGTTCCAAGTGTCGTCATCATGACCTATTGTCATCACCATGACCGTTGCAAGTGTCGTCATTATGACCAAGTGTCGTCATCATGACCATTGTGATAATGTCGTCATCTTGACCATTGTGTAAACTCTTTGCTCTGACCCCTAAACTCATTTTGGGCTTAAACACATCGAACTGAGAGATTTCCCTGCCTAGTTGACCTCTTTGAGTAGGCTGTCGCACTTTGTCTTCCTACAGGGTGAGATAGACCCCCTCTGTCGTAGTTCTTGGTCAGCTAGGGTGAGACACTGTCGCACTTTTTCTTCCTACAAGGTGCAACAGACCCCCTCTGTCGCTCTGTGTCCTCTACCAGGGTGCGCCGAGGTTGGTTAAAGGCTATTTTGGGGAGTCTCGAGGTCTTTCTAGAAGTTTTTTGAGGTGGGGACCTATCCCTAGGCTCTAGGTGAGGTGGCATTTCGGTTCTTAACCTAATGGGAGGATCCCTTAACCATCTCCCCCTAATCCTCAACCTACCCTATCTCTTTAGCCCTATATAAGTGAAGCTCCTCTCCACTCCAAAGGGGGGAAGGCCTATAGTATCCTTATGCTGGTAGAATCCACATTGATGATCCCTTATCATCTTGGGAAGCTTGTACCATCTTGGAGGCTTGGCTTGGACATGTTGGATGGAGGATGCGATGTTAAGGATTTGGTTGTGTTCTTCTCCTTTCTATGTATTCCCACTTTTAATATAGTAATACAAACTCTTTCCACAAATGTTATCGTGTTGATTATTATTTGTAGTTTATTTCCTTAACCGTTTACTTAGATCAGTTATTGTTTAGATATATTGTACTGCTTGTACTGTTTCCATATTGTCATGACAGGTCTTGCAGCTGGAGATTTGACGACCACGGGACTTGGAGCAACAACAAGGAGAGGGATCCACGATCTGAAAGGTGTGATATCTAAGTACTCGATCTGTAACTAGATCTAGGAAATGAATCTTGTATTCTGTCCTATTTGTTCTAGACTCACTTGAACTAGGGAGATCCAGCTCGCATCCGCTCGAGTGGATTGTCCGTTAACAAATTTGGCGACCATACCGGGGAAGAACATTGTTTTTAGTTTTCAATTTGAATGCCATTTTCATTTGATTTCTTTTTCAAGCCATCTCATTTGTCTCCTAAGCCTTTTTCACCATCAGATCTTCACTTTGAAGAGTCCGTTGTCTTCTTATGAGTCTGTACTCACAATCTTTAGACCCTTTTATTGCTCATTTCTTGGAGATCTGTTGATCCTTGAGTTTGGATCTCGCCCGTCGCACCTGGGCAGTAGAACCAGAGCATCGATCTGTCATTTTTTGCACTTTGCTTCTCTGTCTTATGAGTTGTCGTCGCAGTTTTCCCACTAGTGTCCTGCGACATCGTCGCAAGCCCTGCACTGGTGACCTGCGACGGTCGCTCTGTGCCTAAATGCAGACTGCGTCAATCTGTTAAATTTGATACAAGGGCATCCCCCCTCCATTTTTGAATTGAGTTTTTATTTGGTGTGCAGACTCCTCTGTGCTGCAAGATCCAGTCAGAGACCTTTTTTTATTTGTGTGTTGAAAGTGTTTGGATTCTGTGTGGATTTGTATTGGGCCCCATTTTTTAATGAGCTTAAGTTTGGTAGTGGTGGACACTTTGGGTTCCCCCACCTTCCTCCACTTAACCTTGTTTTCCCTCCTCTCCCCACCTGATCTGATCTTTGCATTGGATCTGACCCCAAACTTCTTTTTGCACTTGTCATTTAGCTTTGTTTGCATTCAGTTGTTTGTTGAGTGTCTCGAGTGTTTTCAGTTCACATGAGTGCTTGTCATTTTCTT
The DNA here is from genome assembly GCA_027924585.1 of Larix kaempferi. Taxonomy (NCBI): domain Eukaryota; kingdom Viridiplantae; phylum Streptophyta; class Pinopsida; order Pinales; family Pinaceae; genus Larix; species Larix kaempferi. The sequence continues at coordinate 29,804,762 of BSBM01000316.1, forward strand.
GAGATTTTCTGAGTGTTTAGAGTGCTGCAAATCATCTTCCTTTTCAATTATCCACGCTTAGAAACATCATTATTATCAAATTATTATCTTTCCATATCATTGGAAAATTGAAAGTGCATCATTTTACCATTTTCACGTGCATTTGAAAATTGTTGTAGAAGTTGGTTCATGCATTGGAATTTGTCATTCATTAGTCTTTTGGAAAAGTTTGAGAGAGAAAAATTAATCATTTGTACCTTTTAGGAATTGTGAATCATTCATTTTCTTGAAGAATTCAAATGAGATCAAGTTTTTACAAGAGTAATTCCATGCTTGAGGAAATTGTATGCATTCTCGGTTTTTTGTGTTTTTAAGCTATTATAGTGAATTTGAAAAGTTAGAGTACTCTAGATAGGAAATTTCTCTCTTTTCATATCTTAAGTTTTGATTCGAAAAGACAAAATAATATGCTTGGATTTGGTTGTCATGCTTGTTTTTTTTTTTTGAGTTTTGCTTGAAAAAACGGAAAAAGCGAAAAGAGTATTTTTTTATCAAATTTGATAGATTTGGGATTGTGTTGCATTTTGTTGCTTTGGTAAAATCACTTGGAAAGAAATTTCTCCCTCCCATATATAGAGTTCATCAAAAGAAAAGTATATTTTTTGCATGTAGTTAGGGCTTGCATTATGTTTACATACATGTACTCACCTCATGCATCCACCTAACCGTACAAGATAAAATTAACGCTAGCTTAGGTTAAAATCATTTAGTAACTGTGTGTAAGTTAGAGATGTGTTCCGACGTCTTTAAGCATGACAGCTGTCGTTATTTTCCTACACTGTAACCCGAGGACATTGTTGGTCTTCCACGTTGTTGTATTCAAGCAGATAGTATAAGCATACACAGAGATATAATCAAGACAAGAGAGATGAGTCGAATGCATCCAACTAGTTATATTCATCTTGATGGTATTATTTATACATGTTACATGTGGTTGGAACGGTTGCACCCGCTCAAATGGCTTCTTTAACTATACTATTACATAAGTAACTAATGACAATTAAGGATCCTGAAGGGTCCCCTCCAACATCTCCCCCACCTCAAAATCTTTCTTCGTCCTGAAGAAAACATTAACAACCATGAAATGTGATTCCTTTAGTCTCTGTCAGCAGTCGGGTAGTTGTAATGTCCCTTGTTAGGAATTTTATTAAAATGGCAATTTTCCACTTTTTTTCCCTAGTTCGACCTTTGACTAGTTTGATCTCTAGGTCCCAAATTTGCCCCAAATGATTTCAAATCTTCTGAGAAGGTATATGAATGATATTAGAACATAAATATGTGTTTTAAGGATTCCTTTGGACCTTTAAAATACTTCTGCAAATACTCTTTCAATTCTGGCCAATGTAGGGAACTTTACTAGTAATTTGCCTTTGACTAGTATTGGTCTCTATGTCTCGAATTGACTCCAAATGACTTCAAATCTTCAAGGAAGGTGTATGAATGATATTAAGACTTGAATATGATTTTCAGGGATGATATATGGCCACCAAAATACCTCTGCAAACTCTCTTAAGATTCTGGACCAAGTATGCAATTTTACTAGTAATTTGGGGTTCAAATCCCCCTGGGGTAAGTATTGAAAATGGCTTCCCAAATGCCTCCAAAGCCACTCAAATTTCTGAACAAAGGTATGGAATGTATTAAGGATGTTATTAAGGTATCATGTGCACCATTAATTTATTATTATATCTGTTCCAACCCTCTCCCATTCAACTGCAAAAATCACCAATTCGACCCTTGGGGAAATGGCACTATTTCTTCTCCCAGTGCAATTAAACTAAGTAAAAATACTTCAAATGATCAAGTACAGTTCATGAAACTTGTAGAATACATCCATGGAATTATATTGACCACAAATATATCATAGAATCATCCATCCATTCGAAATCATCATCAATACATTGGCTCACAACAAGGTAGTGGGGAAATGGCATTGTTCTTCCATTAAAAATGAGATTTATACATTTCTACTTGGAATTTCGACCTGAAACTTTTTGTAGATGAAGAACAGAGTATTTAATTCATATTACAAAAGAAATTGGGCATTAAAAGCTTCCCCAAAGAGTACAATAGCTCACCAAAAACGCCCTCCCTCAAGGATCAAGAATATGCCATCAAAACCGGAAATGGTTGAAGGAGTGAGCTGCAATAGAAGAAACCATGAGCTGCCCTGTAGCTTACACCTGCAAATAAAGACTCCATTAAAGCTCCAAATGAAAGGTCTGAATGGCCTTTCCAATTACCAACTTGGATGGGAATCTTTCACCCTCGAAATTGGCTAAGGCAAGAAACTAGTCATCCACTAGCTCTCCCTCTTCACAAATGCAATTGCAAATTCTACAAATGATCAAAAGCTGGTTTCATTCTTTGTTATTGACATTTATAAAGTTCTAATGGCCTCCATGGGTCGAATTCCTTCCAAGAGACTCATGCCAACTCAAGTTGGGAAGAGATTCCAAAGAACGCCACTTGTACAACAATTCCTAGTCTCCCACTTCCACCAAATCACATGTGGAAGCATCTTAGCTGCCCTAACACCCTTGAGCGCCCTCTTGGAGTCTATTTTTAGCCCTGACATGTCATATATGTCATATGTCAGCCTTCAAGTCTGATTTGTGTCATAGGTGTCATAGCATCTTCATCATTGTTGTCATAGAGCTAGGGAATCTAGCCCAAGTGTCTCACTAGCTCCAAATTGTCTCTTCCTCTTCCATGGGAGTTACTCTTCCTCTATATTTCGACCTTGGATGAGTTATGCCATGAATAATACCTTTTGGACTTCCCCAAGTATGTTACCATTCACCTTGAATTCGAATTGGTGAGAGAATGATGCCAAATGTAGTGGGGAAATCTAGCCATATGTGGGTCCCACTTCCTCCATGTGTCTTCATGATTAAATGCCACTTTGATTTTCACTTGTATATATTTATTTAGCTCCTTTATTAAATATTTATGCCATTCTAATGTTCAAACATCATTTATTATCCCAATTATTCCAAATCCCAAAGCTTCCACCCCAAACCTAGGAAACTAGTAATTTTCCTCCTTGGCAATTATTTGACCCTTAACATCAACTTTGCAAACTCTAATGAATATGGCTAATGTGATTAGGCCATTGTGACCCAATTCCAAATTTGGGACATGACAGTAGTGGCCAATCGAGCCTCTCACCCCTTTCACCTTCCTGGCGGATTCATCTTCCACAGTCCAGGAGCTTCTGGGCTTCCACGCTCTGCCATTGCACCAACTCACCAACTGCCTAAAAAACTTATGAAATGACATTGAATAGATTTTTATGTGTGTCAGCACCGGGGGGCTTGATCAATTTAAGTGTTCTTTTGTCATTATTAACGTGAAGTGCTTTCTATGTGTGGTATAGATGTCTTCTGCTTGAATACATGGTTTTCGTAGACTTAGCTGTCGTGAGGCTTCCTACAAGTTTCGAATGTGTCGCTATTGCTTGTGGTCGATATCGACTGATATTGGTCGAGGCTGACGACTTGCAGTTTCGACTGACTTGACTCGACATATAGAGTCGATTAGAGACCGACTTTAGTAAGGGCGATAAGACGTCGACTTTATTACAATCCGACCAAAATTTTATGACTTAGTCGAACCCTGATCAACATTAAGGCTCGACCACTGAAAATACCGACCATATACGAACCAACCATAATTTACAAACCGACCAAAACTTACAAGTCAATCTTCGACCACTTTGAATATCGACCAAATGACTCGACTACTTTGAGTATCGACCATTTTTTTTTTTTAAATTACAAATACATTGACATACCGACCAGAGTTACCTATCGACCTTATTTTATAATTATAAGGGTCGACCATACTTAGCATTGAGCAAATCGACCAACCCATTTTACATCCCATTTTACATCGACCAATTTGACTCCTCGACCAAGAATACACTTGACCATATTTAAGTGTATCGACCAAAAGCATCTATTTAATATAAATGGGTCGACCTCAATGGAATTTTACACATGGACTCAAACATGAAGTCGAAATAATATTCAACCATTACTTCACATGTCATCTATCATAAAAGCGATATATGCAACTGCTCCACGTCAACATTTATGCAAGCCATTCAACTGCACCAATCGATTACATTAGTCGACATTGATGCCGACGGTTAATCCATACCTGGCTGACGAAACTAGACTTCCATAGTCGTTGTGAATCTGAATATGGCTGACCAGCGGGGGTCAACTTCTTCAAATCGACTTCAAGACCAACACTGTTCAAACCATTGTGGAGAATGGTTGTTGCATATACAAGAGGGCATAAGTTCATCGATCAACCCTCGGTCGAGATCATTCAATTGTGGAAATTTGCTAACATGCTTGGACAGAGAAAAGAGTTTAATAGTTCAGTGTTATGGCGATGGACTTAATATCCATCCATGATATCTCCCGTCAAATGTTCTCCATATAGCCAAGTAGGCTATAAAGGTCGGTGAACTGTAGCCGCTGATTTTTCTGCTCTCAATATCAGTCTTTGGCAACCGGCTAGCCCACCATCATCAACAACTAAGAATTCGTCTATCTGGTCGCCTACACAACATTTCCGCAATTAATTATGGACGACGAACTGACATAATTTCCTCTTCAACAACTCCTGGCTTACTGCAATCGGAGTGGTCAACTCGATTCTCGAGCACAACAGGTCGACTCTCGAGCACAACATAACAGGAACGCGGATGGTAGGATCGTCGGCATTTGTTTTTATGGTGTTTCTTATCTTCAGTAAAGTTAACACACAAGCATCCATTGCATTACGGGAAGACTGTACTGTTCAGTTCTTCAACTCGGCAGTGTGCAGATACCAATAGACTTATATCTGATCTTAGCATTTCTTCGTTTGAAAGGTGTGCAGGTATCTATCAGTCCCCAAGAAGCTTTAGTGCACGGACCTCATGACCGTCATTATATATTATTTTCAGAATACACAATATATCAACGAAAATTCAAAATATTTTAAAAATTCAATCATTTTACTTCATCGCTTGACATGAGAGTGCATAGATATAGTCGGCTGAGTCTCTTACTAATGACACCACCCAAGATGGTCTCCTATCGTTCTTTTGATAGCAATTGTCTTTATACACGCATACGCAGGCATTCTTGCAAGTTCTTCTGAGCATCTCGTAGTATTTACCACGGCGCATAAGCAAACTTCTATATTTCTTGCAAGTTTCTTCAACGAACATTTTACGATTTCCTTCAGATTTGATCACGCAGCATCATCATTTTTTACCATTTCTTGCAGGGTTCTTACTCCTCACGATCTCCTTCAGGTTCGAACCGCTCCTCCTTTGCTGCTGCTTTCACCCAGCCAAAAGAGAACGGAAACGACGCCAGATGTTGTATTCAAGCAAATAGTATAAGCATACACAGAGATATAATCAAGACAAGAGAGATGAGTCAAATGCATCCAACTGGTTATATTCATCTTGATGGTATAATTTATACATGTTACATGTGGTTGGAGCGGTTGCACCCGCTCCAACGGCTTCTTTAACTATACTATTACATAAGTAACTAATGAAAACTAAGGATCCTGAAGGGTCCCCTCCAACACACGTACTATCGGTATATAGAAGCTCTTTCACGTACCAATCGGTATATTGAGGTGTTCTTTCACGTACCTTCGGGTATATCGAAAGGCATTTCACGTACTCCGCATATATTGAAAGGTGTTTCACGTACTCGATGATATATAGGAACGGCCCTTGTCGAATGCATTGTGCATTAGACATCATCACTACGGATTTTAGCTCCCACGTACCTAGCGTATATCGGGAGACACTCCTAGGATTCTTGTGACCAACTGAGTTAACCATTTGGCCATCTTGGCATCACAATACATCGAGAACGGCACTTGGGGAGATTACTATGCACGTACCGTCCAAGTAGTCAGGTATTCAGGCAAGGGTACGGTTCCAATCCTCCTTGTCACGTTTTACTGTTGGACCCTATGATATATAGCAAGTTGTAAAGCCTTGATAATCCTGTGAGGATCCTGATTTTTCCTCCACTCCTATTCACACATTTTGCTTGTTGCTTTTAGACTCGAGTAGTGTTTGACTTGTGTGGTACTTTAGAGTCTCTTAGGGAGTTCAAATATGGAAGATTCTTCCGGGACTACCAACCAAGGCACCCCTTTCTAGGGTGTACCATTTGTTATTCCCCCTTATGGAACTGTTGGTCCTCCCTTTATGGCTACGTTGAGTCTTCATGGATTGACGATAGGATTACCAGTATGGTTATTCTCCAATCCAGTTACACCAAGTGCACCAATTGTGTCGGACCTAGGTCCTTCATCACATGAGCCTCAATCTCATGGTGACCCTTCTCCTTCTTCCTCGAAAATTGAATCGGCTTCCCTCTCTTCCTCTTCTCCTACTGAAAACTCTGATGTTAGTAAGAAGGTGAGTGAGAAGAAGAGGAAAGGGAAAACTAAGAAGAATAACACCAGGCAGAAGGTCACAATCCCAACCTCTAACCATCATGCTAGGGACTCACTAGCCACTGATCATCATGTTGGGAACATCGATACATCTGTTTCGAATTTGCGTAAACCGAAATTGCCTTGAAAAATTTGCAAAGGGTCCCATTTTCTTAATAGATACCCTGGTATCTCCAAGGTCTTAGAAATATGGTCGCATTCCGAACAACCCATGTCATCAGTCTCTGGACATCATACTGATGATACCCCATCAACTAGTGACGTTGTAATTAAGGGTTGGAAGGGTAGAGTTGCAGACCCTTGCTGGTTAGGCAAGGGCATGCATCGTACTTACCTTTGTCCACGCATGGATGAAGCTTCACAATTGTTGGAAGAGATTAATGTATCTCATAACCACCTTCCAACTGGATATCGTAAGTTTTCCCTTGACCCCCCATTGGTTGATGAAGCGGTCGATCTAGCTCCATCCTTGGTCGATCCCTCTCCTTCTTCAAAGGGTGAAGTTGAAGTGGTCGAGTCGGTATCAACTCCACTCGATCCCACTCTTTCATTGGAGAATGTCCAGACTGAAGCAGTCACCATGACACGATCTTCGTCTCATTCTAGTCTTCCAGTTGAGAGCTAAATAGAAACTGCTGATGTTTTTCTGGTCAATTTAGATTGTTCTAGGCGAGGGGAAACCATGTCCATTTCCACAGGACCCCCTCCAAGTACTGAGGTCATTTCCTTTGATTGGAATGGTCTAGCAGAATCTCATCTTCCTTCTAGTGTTCCTTTCTAGATATCTGTAGGAGTTTCTGATAAGGAAATCTTTCGCACTATAGTGGATGAGGGAGATTCTGTTAGTATTTTATCCTCAACTACTTGGCAAGCTATAGGCTCTCCTCAGCTTGTGCCAGTCACTGACCAGATACTGGCTTTCAATAGAAGGCCTACTGGACCTTTAGGGATCCTTCCTCAATTACCTATCACTTTGGGAGGTAAAACTGTTTATATCGATGTCATGGTTGGCCAAGGTCCCTTAGATTTCAATCTACTCCTTGGACGTGATTATGTCTATGCTATGAGAGCCATAGTGTCCACACTCTTTCGAGTGATGTATTTTCCCTATGATGGGAGGATTGTGACCATTGATCAACTTTCCTACGTGACACCCACTCATCACATGAATCCTAGTCATCAAAATTCCCTAAATGTTCCACATGTTTTAGTGGTTTCTTCCCCCTCGTGAAGGGGGGCAGGTCTCCAGCCTCTGGGCATCATGCTGGAGTAGTTCCCCTAGCTTATTACGTTGGGGGGCACTCTACCAACCTTTGGTCATCATGTTGGGTAATAATCCTGAGCATAGTTTCCTTTGTGTTTTAAGCTCATTAAAAAATGAAACAGGTCCCTCCAAGCATAGTTTCCCTTTGGTTTCGAGCTTGTGAAAAAATGAAACCATTTCTGAGCATAGTTCTTTTCCTGTGTCAAGCTTGTTAAAAAATGAAACAGTACCCAATGAGCATGGTTCCCTTTCTGTGTCAAGCTCGCTAAAAAATGAAATAGGTCATACGAGCAGAATTCTATTCCTATGTCAAGCTCGTTAAAAAATGAAACATATCATTTTCCATTGAGTCGAATCTTTCCGTTGACTTAGTACCTGAACCTTCTTTTTATCCGCTTAGGGGTAGCTTAGGCGAATGAAATGAATCTTGGAGGCATCTCTTCAACATCGGTACGTTATGTTGAAGTCACTTACTTCTAGCAATCATGTTGGGGGCCTAGTTCCCTTTCTATGGAGTTAAGTAACTTACTTCTAGCAATCATGCTGGGGGCATATACCAAACTCTGGTTTTCATGATCGAAAAACTTTGGCCAATGGGAATTTTTTCGAGCATACTTTCTTTTGAGTTTCAAGCTCGCTAAACCATGAAAATAATCCTAAGCATAGTTCATTTTTTGTCACAAGCTCATTAAAAAATGAAGCAGACACCATGAGCATTCTTCCAACCTATCTTCGAGCTTGTTAAAAACAGTAAGATGGTGTTGAGCTTACTTTTCACTTTTTTTGTGCTCTGGTTGAAACATGAAAAGTGATTTGAGCTTAGTTTTTACTTTTTCGTGCTCTGGTTCAAACATGAAAAATATTATGAGTGCTTTTGAACCATTGTCGTGCTTGTTAAAAGTTTGGGTAAAATGGTGTGTCTACCGAGTATAGGTTTATCACTTTATCCGGCCTCGCTAGACTATTTACGGAAAATGAACTGTGCCGAGTTTACTTTTTCCTTTGTCGTACTTGGTCATCAACCATGACAAAGTTGTCCGTGGAGTCCTCTTTAAGTTCTTTTCAGACTCCCTAAATAGGAAAAGATTTCCAAGCGAACTTGATGTGTCCACTCCTGTAAAAGTATTTGAATGATTGTCTCTTTGGTGGTAGTTTATTCCTTTTTCGGACCAGGGGGCACTTTTTACGGAAAAGGAGCACTTCAATCGATCATGATTGGAAGAGTTCTCTCTTGCGTTGTTTTATCCTTCTTCGAGCAGAGGGACTAACTTTATGAAAAAGAACCTCCTGGAGTCTTCTTTAGTTCTTTTCAGACTCTCTAAACATGAAATGACGACCGAGTTTTCTTTCTCTGGACTCGTTAAAACTCAACAATGAAGGGCCCGTTATGGTTCCAGGTTCGTAAAACATGTGGGATTGGAATCATCTATGAGATGAGCTATACCAAGCATCTGGTTACCCTAATGAAGCTTGTAAAAAACACATGAGGCACTCATTAGTCATGATGGGGAAAAATGAAAGCTTTTGTGTTACATTTTTTACCTATGGCAGTACCTAGTCGTTCTTGAACATGGTACTCATTTGCATTCACATACCATACTTGGGTCATCCGTTTTTCCTCGAGTTTTACCCACTTCCATAGTCTTTTTACTCCTTTGGGTCATCCAAAGAATACTTCCATCATTAGTTGCATTAGGAATTGGTGTAATTCTCGTCATGTCGATACTGCCAAGTCATGCCATGCCCATGTTCAAGAATACTTTCAGCACTCATCATTTGCAATCAACACACCTTCCACCGTGTCAGGTCTACTCTGAGTCAGTCCTGTATGTTAATTTACAATCCGATCTGTTCAAAACATCCTTTGTCGTGTTTCGTGTCGATGATGGGGGATTCATCACGGCCCTCCTTTGACGGATCCATCCTTGTTGACTTCAACACATCATCGGAAGATTGAATCTAGAAACCAATCAAGTACCTTGGACTTGCATGCCCCAATGGCAGGTTACCTCGCTTTCGACATGAGTTCACATCATTGACTCTTGATCGAGAGATTTCATCATGCGTTCGACTTCAATTCATTCATTCACGCTTGGTGATATGTACTATGATACCTTGGGGATCATTGACATCAATGATGATTTCCCTTGCACTTGTTAACGGTATACATCAATGACCAGTAATCAAGTGGTTTCTACCATGTTCGACGTCAATACATTCGTAATCACATGGATATATTCGTATCATTGCGAGTTTGACTTGAAGACCCTAAGGAAGTCTTGTTGTACCCAGGTTGCGATGGAGATTGTTTTTGAGTCATATCATACGGATCCACATTTGTATTGGTCGTGGTTATGTTATCATCTCATCATGGCTCTATGCTTGTATCTTGTAGCCATGATTGTGTTAAGTCGATTCTTTACTACCATGGATCTGCATTGTATTGGTTGACAGCCATGTTGTGAGTCATACGAGAATATGTTCTCAGAGTCAGTTGTACTGCAGCAACATTTCCTATTCGACAAGCCATTGCCATTCCTTCTGTCAAATCATTTCACCTGTCTAGTTTCAACAGCTTCATGCTTTGGGGGGCATTCTGTTACACCTAAATCTTACCATCATGAGACTTAGTGTATATACCCTTGAATTATCCATGACCAGCAAGGCAATTTGAAAGAGTTGATGATCCTTTATCCTAAAAATCTAGGTGGATCGTCGTGACTTGCTCTCTTCCAGCTTGTGACGACTAGGATCGTCGCAGGTTCCTCCCCGATAGAGTGCGACGATGTAGCATGTTGTCCTTATATAGCTTGTGCCGACCTCATCTGTCGCCTGTTGCCCTATTACAACCTGCGACAATGTCAGTTAATATGGATAAAATGAAGCTTCGAGCGATTTCTCGAAGGAGGATGACTTGGATCTCTATCCCTAACTTATAGGTTGCGCTGTCCTTTGGTTCCTCCATCATTGGGAAGATCCCTTAGTCCTCTCCCACTAATCCTCAACTCATTTCTATCCTCCTAGTCCTATTTATATGAGGCTCCTCTTCCCTCCAAAGGGAGTGTTGAAAGTATTCAAATAACTGAGAGGGGGGGTGAATCAGTTATTACTGTGCTTAAACAATTTTACATTCTTTTTCCCTTTTAACTTTGATGAAGTGTGACAATCAATATGATATGAGATGTTCGATGCACATTCCTTTATAGCAGGTATATTGTTATAACAGAATTAAGTATAAGGCACATAAACAATGTTCAATCACATAAATATGCAGAGGCACTGATTTTATTGAGGAAACCCATAAAGGGAAAAACCTCTTCTTCTTAAGATGAAAGGCAAGCTCCAACTTCTCTTTACATTCTATTTTATCTGAGCTACAACCCAGATGAGGCTGCTACCTCTGTTTCTTCAGCACCAACTGAATGGAAGCTACAACTCCCAAATGTACAAGCACCAACTTGCAAAGAAGACTTTATAGTCTTCCCTTGCTCCTCCCTACCGCCCTATGTAAAAATAAAATCAGTCAATTATATCACAATGGTTCAGATATATCAGTACATACCCTTTTCATTTTTGTTCTGTGCTGCTATAGCTTGGATTTCTGGGCATTCTATTCTTCATTAAATCGAGCCACACATTTTTCTTCTGAATTGTTAACTTCGAATCATAGCTTCATCCTCTTCAACCAGCAACCACTCCTCTTCATCCTCTCCATTCTCCCTCCAATTTTGTTCTCTTCAATTGTTTTTTTATAGATGCTGAAGTTATATGCCTCGGTCTCTTTAACTTCCAGATATTCCAATTCTAAAACTGAAACTGTCTCTTTAACTCCCAATTCGAAAATTGAACTGTCTCTTTGACTTCCAGAATTTACACGCTATAAATTAATAAATAAAAAAATGTTTGTGAGTCGTAGCTTGTATGAGTCGTGGCTGTCTGAGTCACGACTGTCTGAGTCACAACCATCTAAGTCTCAACCATCTGAGTCGTGGCTGTTTGAGTCACGGCCGTTTGAGTCTCAGCCATCTGAGTCACAACCGTCTGAGTCGCAACCGTCTGAGTCACAGCCGTCTGAGTCTCAGCCATCTGAGTCACAGCTTGTCTAAGTCACAGCTGTTTGAGTTGCAGCCGTCTGAGTCACGACCGTCTGAGTCGCAGCCATCTGAGTCACGACCGTCTGAGTCTCAGCCATCTGAGTCATAGCTTGTCTGAGTCGTAGCTGTTTGAGTTGTAGCCATATGAGTCACAACTTGTCTAACAACATTCTTTTCTTGTATTTCAAAATCAGTCATAGCTTTAGTAAAATGAAGTTGGTATGGTCTGAGTCACCTGCCTTGTCTGCTTTCCAACCATCAATGACAACTGAATCATAGTGCCAACAATCTCCCCCTTTGGCATTGATGGAAACCTAAAATTTATGATGTTGCTTTTCATCTGCAACTATCTGAACTTCTCCCCCTTTGACATCAATGTCAAAGATACATTTTACAGAAACAACTCCCCATATCAAGAAGAATCCAAAAAAAATGGGCATGAGGAACTACACAGAACTTATAGTATAATCATATCTGCAATACACACATACTCTCCCTTTCAAGGTGAACTCAATAATCTGGTCATGAGGAAAAGTCAATCTAAAATCATCATAAGCACATATCTGATATTCATTAAACCCAAAATCCCCCTGTCATGGTGAGGAGATCAGTTGGAATTGGGTAGGACACCCAACTTCTGACGAAAATATTCAAACTGTGCCTTGGACAATGGTTTAGTAAAGATATCAGCTATTTGTTTTGTAGAGGGAATAAAATTCAATTGAACCACTCTGTTTGTGACTTTCTCCCTCAAAAAGTGATACTTAATTGGTATGTGCTTAGTCTTGGAATGAAGCAAAGGGCTTTTAGACACACTGATAGCACTTGTGTTATCATAGTGAATAGGGATAGGTTCAGAATATTTTACATCCAAATCAGCAAGAGTTTGCATCATCCATAATACTTGTGTACAGCATGTTGCAGCAGCTATGTATTCAGCCTCAATAGTAGATAGAGAGATAAAACCTTTCTTTTTACTCATCCATGCTACTAATGAATCGCCTAAGAAGAATGCACCTCCACTAGTGCTCTTGCTTTCATCCAAACAGTTTGCCCAGTCAGCATCTGAATATGCAATCAACTGAAAATTTTGATTCCTAGGATAACAGAGACCATAAGTCATTGTGCCTTTCAAGTATTTGAAAATTCTCTTTACAGCTACCAAGTGACTTTGTTTGGGAGCAGACTGAAATCTTCCAACCATTCCAACAACATGCACGATATCAGGACGAGTTGTTGTAATATATAGAAGACTGCCTATCATTGACCTGTATGTTCTTTGATCAACATCTGGTCAGATATCATCTTTGCTAAGCTTGCAGCCAACAATCATAGGGGTACTAATAGGTGAAGAATCCTCCATTTGAAACTTTTTCAACATCTCCTTCAGATACTTCTCTTGAGAGAGAAATAGACCTTCAGAATTCTAATTGATTTGAAGACCAAGAAAGTATGATAATTCTCCAATCATTGACATTTCAAACTCAGATTGCATGGCATTAGAAAACCACAGGACAGAAGATGCATTAGTACATCCAAAGATAATGTCATCAACATAAACTAGACCAATTAATAAATCATCACCTTTAGTTTTGATGTACAGATTGCTATCAGCAGTGCCCTTCTTGAATCCTTTTTCTTGTAAATATTTATCCAATCTGTAGTACCAGGCTCTTGGTGCTTGTTTCAATCCATATAGTGCCTTCTTCAGTTTGCAGACATAATCAGGATTGTCTGTCAGTGAAAAACCTTCAGGTTGCTCCATATACACTTCTTCTTCTAGATCTCCATTTAGAAAAGCTGATTTAACATCCATCTGATAAACTTTGAAATTTTTGCGACAGGCATAAGCAAGAAACATTCTTATAGCTTCCATTCTTGCCACAAGTGCAAAAGTCTCATCAAAATCTTGTCCCTCAACTTGTGCATACCCCTTGCAAACCAATCTGGCTTTATTTCTCACAATTTGTCCTTTTTCATTCATCTTATTCTTAAATACCCATTTGGTACCTATCACATTCTTATCTGCTAGTCTAGGAACAAGTTCCCAAGTATTATTCTTTTCAATCTGATCAAGCTCTTCATTCATGGCTTTTACCCAATCTTCATCTTCACTAGATTCATAAAAATTCTTGGGTTCTATTATAGATAAAAAGGCAATGTGAGACTGTTCTGTATCTTTGAGTAACTGTCTTCTTGTCTGCACACCTTCATTCTTGTCACCAATGATCTAACTTTTAGGATGATTTTTCCGAATAATTCTTGAAGGAGGTTTTACTAATTGTTGCTGTGAGTCTGCATCTTCATTCTCTGATTCAGATTCTTCCTTTTCTGATTCTTGGACCTTTTCTTCTTCATCTTCAGCTGTATCCTCTATACATGATTCATCACTGTTTATCTGAGTGTCTTTTACATGACTCCCTTCATCTACTTTAATATCAATGCAATCAACCATTTTATGCAACCTCTTATTATAGCATCTGTATCCTTTGTTGTTTGTAGCATAACCTAAGAAAACACCTTCATCATCCCTGTCATCATATTTACCAAGATGCTCATCATTGTTCTTGATATAACACTTACTCCCAAAGACTTTGAAATGCTTGCTTGTAGCAGGTCTCCCAAACCATAATTCATAAGGATTTTTATCACTATTTGGCCTTAAGTGAGCTTTGTTAAGTATATGAACAGCTGTATGAATTGCCTATACCCAAAAAACTTGAGAAATATTATTTTCTTTCATCAATGATCTTGCCATCCGCTGAACTGATCTATTCTGTCTCTCAACCACTCCATTTTGTTGTGGAGTCCCTGGAATTGTATACTCTCTTTTGATACCCTGTTCATCACAAAATTCCTTTAAATGCCTTGAACTGAACTCTCCTCCTCTATCGAACCTTACTGCCTTTAGTCTTCTTCCTATTTGATTCTCAGTCAGAGCTTTAAATACTTTAAATTTTTCAAATGCTTCAGATTTTTCTTTTAGAAACGCAACCCAAGTAAGTCTAGAATAATCATCAATAACTAGCATAAAATAGTTTTCTTTTCCTGTACCTTCCTTCCTTGATGGTCCACACAAATCCATATGCACTAACTGAAGAGGTTTATCTGAAGAAGGGAAACTCTTGGATTTGAACTGTGTTCGAGTCAGTTTTCCCATTTGACAGGGTTTACATACAACATCATCTGGTTTTGATATCTTTGGAAAGTCTTTCACTGCTCCATTGTTTCTAAGCTTAATTATATGATCAAAATTTAAATGTCCAAGTCTTCTATGCCATAGCCATCTCTCATCATACTTGCTTAGATGACATTCCTCATTTTCTTCTTTCAAGACATAAACATTGTTTTCTATTCTTATACCTTTGGCAACCAATTGTCCTGAAGAAACATATTTGATTTTGCATTCCTTAGAATTGAAAACAACTTCACATCCTTTGTCACATACCTAACTAACACTAAGAAGATTGTGCTTCAGGCCATCTACAAACATAACATCTTGAGCTTTCCCTTTGCCATTACTCAGACTTACCATTCCTTTGCCTCTGATTTTTCCTGGAGCATCATTCCCAAAAGTTACATTTCCTGATTTGTGTTCTTTTAGAGACAGGAATTTACCTTTATCCCCAGTCATGTGTTTGGAGCAACCACTGTCAATATACCATGGGTCCTTCTGCCTTTGAGCAGAAAGCACTAAATCACATTGATTGCTTTCTTTTTTCTTCCACACTTTTCTTTCAGCTGAATGATTCACTCTTGAATCTGTTTTGTAGTTCTTCAAATAACATTCTAAAGCCTTGTGTCCATAATTATGACAGATATAACATTCGTGTTCTTGTATAGAAGATCAAAAGGATTGAAATTTCTATTATGAATTCCTCTTCTAATTGTTGATGGAGTACAATGGTTATGATTATTCACTGATTGTTTCATTCCATGCTGCAACATTTGATTATTGCTAAATATTCTTTGTTGAGTGTTTCTAAGATTGAAAACACAGGTTGCGGCTTTGTGACCAAAGTTAGAACAACAATAATAGTAACCATTTAAGAAATTTTGATACCTGAATCTTGGTTGTCCTCTTGAAATTGATTACCTTATCATTCTGTGTTGGACATCTTCTTCTTCATGCTTTCTTGACTGCAAAATATTGCATTTGTTCCTGTAGCTCTATCCCTTTTATCATTCATTAGATTGTCATTATTGTTGATGTTATTTGCTTCAGCTTTGATGGAGGTTGCAGACTTTGTGAATTCTGATTGCTTGCTGCTTTGAAAGTTGATCACCTTAGTTATTTCTTTGTTCTTTGAGTGATTGCTGCTTGAACCTTGTTCATAGCCTAGAATAGATTTAATCAACGGAGATCTTTGCTTACTTAAGATATTATTCAACTCTTCTGAGGCTTTAATGCTTGAAAAATTCTGATGATGCAAAGTTTGGAATTTCTCTAATTCTTTCTTAACAGTCACCACTTATTCTTCTAACTTTTCACATCTTTCTCTAATTTTAGCCAACTGTTGTTTAAGAATGTCTTCTATTTTCTTTGCCTCTTCTAGTTCTATTTTTACCAAAATACAGTCTGTACTAGGTTCTTTGTCATTCTTTTCATACTGTATCAGTAATTGTTTTTGTTTCCTCTTCTTTTGTCTGAGTCTATCAATTTCTTCCAATGCACTAATTAACTCACCTTCCATATCAACTACAGCGTCTTCATCATTCATGTCACTCTCTGTAAAATCAATATCAAGATCTTCTATGGCCATAATAATAAACTCATTTTTCTTATTTTCACAGGAAGATTCACTATCTGTAGCTTCTGAAGAGTCAACATCATTTGCACACAAGCCTTTCTTCATGTAATTGTTATCTATATTATATCTCTTATATGTGTGTTTCTCTTTATCAACATGATTCTAATCTCTTTTCTTATAAGGACATTTATATGCAAAGTGTCCCACCTTACCACAATTGAAACATTTAAAGGGCAACTTGCCTTTATATTTCCCTGATCCAGTTTTCAGTATTCTTACAAATTTTGCTTCAATCTCATCCATTTCAAAATCAGTATTCGTGTCTACTTTGAAAGAGGCTTCTCTAGTGGTATTTTGATCTTTGTTGATCCTCATTTCATAGGCAGTTAGAGTTCCTAGGAGTTGATCAATACCCAGATTTTTAAGATCATTTAACTCTTCTATTGTTGAAACTTTGGGGTTAAATTTATCAGGCAAAGATCTTAAAATTTTATGAACTAAGGATGCTTCTTCAATTGTTTCACCGAGGCCCTTCATAGCATTCACAAGCTCTTCAACCCTTAGGAAATATTTACTAACAGTCTCATCCTCATTCATCTTTAGTTGTTCAAATTTCAGCCTGTATGTTTGCAGTTTGGCATCTTTTACTTTCTCATTCCCTTCATAGCTATTAATAACTTTATCCCACATATCTTTAGCAGATTCAAGATGCATCACTTTCACAAACTCAGATTCAACAAGACCACTTAATATTGCATTCATTCCCTTAGCATTAAAACTGAATTCCATCTTGTCATCTTTGGAAGCAAGAACCATAGGTTTTGTATATCTAGTTCTACAACTTCCCAAACATCAGCACCTAGGGACATTAAATATGTTCTCATTCTAACTTTCCAAAAGGAAAAATTTGTTCCATCAAAGATAGGAGCTTTATTGGTTGAGCCTTCATGGCTTGTCATGTTTAAGCTTTCAAATCTACCTTAGACTAAAGGAACACTGCTCTGATACCAATTGTTGAAAGTATTCAAATAACTGAGAGGGGGGGGGGGGGTGAATAAGTTATTACTGTGCTTAAACAATTTTACATTATTTTTCCCTTTTAACTTTGATGAAGTGTGACAATCAATATGATATGAGACGTTCTATGCACATTCCTTTATAGCAGGTATATTATTATAACAGAATTAAATATAAGGCATATAAACAATGTTCAATCACATAAATATGCAGAGGCACTGATTTTCCTAAGGAAACCCATAAAGGGAAAAAACCTCTTATTCTTAGGATGAAAGGCAAGCTCCAACTTCTCTTTACATTCTATTTTATCTAAGCTACAACCCAGATGAGGCTGCTACCTCTGTTTCTTCAGCACCAACTAAATGGAAGCTACAACTCTCAAATGTACAAGCACCAACTTGCAAAAAAGACTTTACAGTCTTCCCTTGCTCCTCCCTACCACCCTATGTAAGAAAAATTTCAGTCAATTATATCACACTGGTTCAGATATATCAGTGCATACCCTTTTCATTTTTGTTCTGGGCTGCTACAGCTTGGATTTCTGGGCATTCTATTCTTCATTAAATTGAGCCACACATTTTTCTTCTGAATTGTTAACTTCGAATCATAACTTCATCCTCTTCAGCCAGCAACCACTCCTCTTCATCCTCTCCATTCTCTCTCCAATTTTGTTCTCCTCAATTGTTTTTTTATAGATGCTGAAGTTATATGCCTCGGTCTCTTTAACTTCCAGATATTCCAATTCTAAAACTGAAACTGTCTCTTTAACTCCCAATTCGAAAATTGAACTGTCTCTTTGACTTCCAGAATTTACACACTATAAATTAATAAATAAATAAATTTTTGTGAGTCGCAGCTTGTCTGAGTTGCGGCTGTTTGAGTCACGACCATTTGAGTCTCATCCGTCTGAGTCACAGCTATCTGAGTCACGACCATCTGAGTCTCAGCCATCTGAGTCACGGCCGTCTGAGTCGTAGCCGTCTGAGTCACGGCCGTCTGAGTCTCAGCCATTTGAGTCACAGCTTGTCTGAGTCGCAGTTGTTTGAGTTGTAGCCGTCTGAGTCACGGTCGTCTGAGTCGCAGCATTCTGAGTCACGGCCGTCTGAGTCACAACTTGTCTGAGTCGCAGCTGTTTGAGTTGCAACCATCTGAGTCATAGCTTGTCTAACAACATTCTTTTCTTGTATTTCAAAATCAGTCGCAGCTTTAGTAAACTGAAGTTGGTATGGTCTGAGTCACCTGCCTTGTCTGCTTTCCAACCATCAATGACAACTGAATCATAGTGCCAACAGGGAGGAAATCTATAGTACTTACATGTTGGTGAAATTACCTTAGGAGATCTCTATTCATCTCTTGGGAGATCTATATTTCCTTTGGAGGCTTTGGCATTAGCTTGTTGGAGAAGGATTGCTACATTAAGCCTTGGTTATAATCACTTCTTTCTATGTACTTTCCCTTTTTATACAGTAAAATAAATGCTTTCCACCAAATGTTGTTGCATTGATGATGTTTGTGTAGTTTGCCTGCTTAACTACTTACTTAGATCTGTTCTTGTTTAGATGCATTTTACTACTTGTGTTGTTTTGTATGTCTTGACAGGTTTTGTAGTTGAAATTTGAAGACGATAAAGCTTGGAACAACATAAAGGAGAAAGGATTCGCGATCTGAAAGGTAAGGCATTTAGTCACTCGATCTCTAATTAGATCTAGGAAAGTTATTTCATATTCTGTCTCATTTGTTCTAGGCTTGCATTAAGCTAGGGAGATCACGCCTTGAGTCCGCTCTTGGTAGATCGTCCGATAACAGTGGTCTTTGCTCATATATTTGTTATATAACTGAGAAGGCATTTTGTCTGGGTGGTTGTAATATCCCTTTTTAGAAATTTATTAAATTGGTAAAAATTTCAATTTTTCCACTAGTTCGACCTTTGACTAGTATTGGTTTCTTGGTCTCCAAATGATCCCAAATTGTTATAGAAGGTGTATGGATGATATTAGGACATGATTATGAGGTTCATGGATGCTTTAGAGTCTTCAAAAGGATTCTACAGCTCTCCTTTGTATTCTGGTCAAGGTACGGAATTAGACTAGAAATTTGGGGTTCAATTCCCCTATGGGTAGATGCTGGAAATGGCTCTCCAAATGCTATGGAACCCTCTCGAATTTCTGAAAAGAAGCAGGGGATATCTAGGGGACATCAATATGGTCTCATATGAATCACCATTTAGTTTATTAATTCTGATACAACCCTTTCAAATCAGATACAAAAGACTAGTTTCGACCTTGGGGGAAATGATAGGCAATCTTCTCCAATTGCTATGAAACTAAACAATATGACTCTAAAGGCTTATGCACTGAACATGAAACTTGTATAAAACATGATCAACAACCCATACATCATAAATCATCAATGGTTCACTTGTCCATTCGAAAATAACAACATATCATTGGCATACATCAACATAGTGGGGAAAATGACACCATTTGCTCATTAATGATTAGATTTACATAGTTCCACTTGGAATTTCGACCTGAAGCTATTTTGAATATGAATAATAGAGCATTTAAATCAGATGATAAGAAAATGAGGCATTAGAAGCTCCCCCAAAGAGAACAACATCTCACCAAGTGCGCAATTCCTCAAGGATCATGAATATGCTGAGAAAACTTGAAATGGTTGGAGAAACAAGCTGAACTAGAAGTGCCCACGAGCTGTCCTGTAGCTTGCACCTGCAACATATGACTCCATTAAAGCTCCAAATGAAACTTCTGAATGGCCTCTCCAATTACCAACTAGGATGTGAATCTTTCACCCTCGAAATTGATTCTAAGGCAAGTAGAGTAGCACTCCACTAGCTCTCCTCTCAAATGCAAATTCTGAAAATGATCAAAAGACCTTATCTTACTTGATCTCTGTATTTTATAAACATCCTTAGCCTTCTAAGGTTCCAATTCCATCCATTAACTCTAAGCCAAATCGAATTAGGGAGGGATTCAAGATTTTCCACTTGTCTCTCACTTCTTAGCCTTCCACCTTCCACCAATTTGAGTAGGAACCTCTTGAGCTCCTCTAACTCCCATGAGCGCTCACTTGGATGCTATTTTTAGGCTTGGCATGTCATATTGGTCAGATGTTAGCAATTAGGTATGAAATTTATCATAGATGTCATAGCATCTTCATCATTGTTGTCATAGAGGTTAGGGAATCTAGCCCAAGTGTCCAAGAACCTCTCATTTGACTCTTCATCTTCCATGGGAGTTACACTTTCATCCCAATTCGACCTATGATGCATATTTCCAAGTGTATGATCCTTCCAACTCATCCCAATAATGTTGGGCTTCTTATGGATTCGAATTGACAAGAGGAGGTTGCCATGTGGCATATAAAATCTAGCTTGTGTGGGTCCCACACTCTCCATGTGTCTTCATGATCAATTGCCACTTTGATTTTCCTTGTATTTATTTATTTAGCTCCTTTATTAAATATTTATGCCATTCCAATGTCTAAACATCATTTATTAGCTCCCTTATTGCAAATCCCAATGTCTCCATCCAACCTAGGGAACTAGTAGGATTGATGGAATTTTCCTGTCATGAATTTATTTGAATGGCGACATTACAATGGTCTAAGTCACTGGATATACCAGTCTAATCTATCCTATGCTATATTTCCAAATTTGGGAATCTGCAATGTCAACTCTAATAATAAGTCCAAAAAAACATATTTGGTTGTTTGGCTCTACACTGAAAAATTTACCTTGATGTAACCAATTATCAGAAGCTACTTTTCCATTGGCAATGAATGCCAACATACACATAGGCCACTAAAAGTTAAATACATAGATGAACATGATTGTCACAGTTGTTGAAATATTGTAACTTCGAAGAATATTCTATTGTATTTTATTATTGTAATTTATTCGGAGATGTTTTATTCCTCCATCGAGATGTTATTATTGTATTTGGTCATCATAGAGTCATGAGGTAAATCCTCCCATGTAAGTCGGGGCAATAGATCCCCTAGAGTAAAATGTAATGGAGTTTTTAAGTCCCCTAGAGGAGTCGGCCCAGTCAACATTAGTTGAGTGGTAAAGTTAGTTGAGGCCGACATGTCAAGTTGTAAAATTAAAGTAGATGTGAATGTATAAATAGAGAGCTAGGCTCTCTCATTTATTCATTCATTCACACACACACTCACTTGTGTAATTCACAATGGAGAGAGAGAGAGAGAGAGAGAGAGAGATATGCAAGGAGAAGGAGCACTTGTTTAGGGTTTTTTCTTTGTACTTTTGATCATCTATATTGAAGAAGTTTTGCTGGGTTTTCTTCCCCTAGAGGGTTTCCCAGGATAAAATTGTGTCTCTTGTGTTTATGTTGTTCTTGTTACTCTTTCAGTGATCCTGTATATGCTATTGTTGTGAAATTGAATTGAACATTGATGCTATCTATATTAGCATATTGAATCTTAACATGGTATCAGAGCTATCTTGAAAGAAGGCAATGTATGGCATTTACAACACTTGTTTTACTTGCGACAATTTGAAAGCTAGAGCTTTGTATAGCAAAAACTAGTCATCTTGGAATTTTTGCTATAAATAACTTTTGGTGAAGGTTCAGGATCTGAAACTTGGACAGGTCGAATACTAAATGTTCATGTACCTTGTGTCCGAGTTTTAGCCTCATATTCATTGTACTTTGTGAGATGTGATCCTTACAAGTTAGGGTTTCTGCCTCTTCCAGAATGCAACCCTAAACATGTGACCTAGGGGAAAAGGTCATATCTCGTGCTAGGAAGATCCAAATGGAATTCTGTAAAAATTTACAGTTAGGGAACAGACTTTAGTTTCACAGGTCCGAGTATTAGAGGCCGAAGTTTCAACAGTGACACATGGCACTCTGTACAAGTTCGCTATTATGTTTCATCCCATAAACAAGCGACCTAGGGAAAAAGGTCATATCTAGGGCTATGAATATCCAAATGGAATTCCGTACAAATTGAAAGTTAGGGAACGGACTGTAGTTTCATAGGTTCGAGTATCAGAGGCCAAAGTTGAAATAGTGACACATGGAACGCCATACAAGTTCGCTATGTTGTTTCATCCCATAAACCGGTCATGTTGGGAAACGTAGCATATATCTCTCATGGAGAATCCAATGAAGCTAAAATATGTGGGGTCGGAAAGATGACAGCTCAGGCTACCAAAGGAAGAAGTTTCAGACCCTGAGGATCCTAAATTTCAGACATACAATAGAAACAATAAGGCACATCTGAAATAGCTCAATGGAGGAAATCAAAGAAGAGGAGGAAGAAGCTCTCACTTAGGGATTTCAGTTTTTTTAGGTATGGAAGGACCTGATACAACATTGGAACTTTGAAAATGGATTTGGAATCCCTTCATCATATATATTAATCTTCCATCAAATGTTGCGGGAGGAAGGAGATTGAAAATTAGGGTTTTTTGGATTCTACAAGTAAGAAAAAACCCTAGCAAAGTTGGGAGACTCATAGGGAAGCAATGAAGGAGGTTTAAATGGAACTGATATTCTATCATCCTAGAACCATGGACCTATATAAGATGTTTACAAGTGATATACCTTGGATGATTAGGGTTTTACCCTTGTAGAGAAGACTACAAGCAATCTCGACAAGTATGACTTGAGGAGATGCATGTATGTTTTGAAATCTGTTTCATTTATTTGATGATTAAGTTCATGATATGTTTTCCTTCATATTATTGAGGTTAGTACAATCATGATTAATTTTAGACTTGTCTTATCACCTTAGTAAAAATATGAATGCATGTGAATGATAGAAGACATTCATTGATTAGGGTTATGACACTTATGATTGTACTAATGCAGTTGTGGTGTTGTATGAGGATGATGTTGTCTGCTAACATGAAAGGTACATCAAGAAAGACAAATCAAGTTCTAGATCAAGAATATATGACCATGATGACATTAAGACAACGAATCATCCATATTATTTGATCACATAGAAGCTCTACTTACGAGGTATGTATGACTTGGTTCTACTATGCTTAACTTATGAGATATGCAGGTTCCTAGCACAAGGTCTCTAAATCATTGAAGAGAACAAAGAAGATATTGTTTAAGTATGTTAGACATAACTAGCAAGCATGCTAATCCAGCTACGTTTTCCTATATCGAGTGAAAATACTACTTTGTGTTAGGGTCTTAGATAAGTATACTTTTGTATGATTGATAATGATTATTCTTGAAGTTAGAAGTTTAAGTAATCAAGGGTTTATGCATATTATGTTTCTTAGTTTGATTAATGATATGAAAAACTAGAAAAGTCCTATGGTCAAATAAGAATATGCATGAGTAAAAGAAGTACTCCCCACAACCTTGAATACTAACGCTTGTGATAAATTACTTGTGTATGAAATGATCATGACCATACATGTTTAAGATTATTTAGGATTATAATGTTTTGATAGTATTGAGATTATACTAATGAATGTATGATTATGTATGAGATCTTGAGGATGACACAATGATGAGACTAGTGCACACTAAAGCATGCATAGTGGTATAGGATGGATAGAAGTTCAAAGACATATAATCATGATGCTATGATAAAGGGAAAATAGAGATCAAGAGGGAGGAAACCACACAAACATAAAAGATAGTGTAAGCATTCATATAGCATTGAACAGTATACTACTAATATGCATATGATGGGTAAGTTGGACAAACATTCCATTGTTGCTTGTCTAGAATGAAACCTCTTTGCTAACATGCTGGGAGCTGTGCACGCTCTTGATAGTATGTTCTGGTAGAGATGGAAGGCATCTAGATAGCCACTATATGCATACATGATATGGAAAAGTGTTGTGCCAAAGTATTGGTCAAGATAGTTGCACAACTATGTGAATCATATCAGTATGCATAATAGGTTATCATTGAAATGTCAACATGATTTGATAATTATGAAGTGTTATTAATCATGTAATTGAATTTGATTTGTAGGAAAGATCGTGTGCTATGATCTACAAAACAATGATAATGAACACTTGTTCCGAAGAACAAGTGATGATTGTTCAACAAGAAGACTTACAAATCAAACATATTATAGAAGTACAAAGCAAGGCTCGTGGCTAGAGGATTCTCTTAAAAAGAGGGAGAGGATCATGATGAAATGTTTGCTCCAGTGGCTAGACACACTTCCAAAGATAGATTGCACCCATGGATGACAAGACCATTCTCTTGAATGGTGTAATTGAAGAAGAAGTGCATATCGAGCAAACTCCCAAGATCTGAAAGAGAATCACATGATTGAGGAAGGCTTTGTACGGGTTCAACAGGTACCCAGGATCGATAGTCATTTGACAAGCTTGATGATCACCACAGGTGATGCGGATTTCAACCTTTGCTACAAGGTTGAAATTGGTTTCTACAGTTTACAGACATATGACTAGTTCGTTGATGTACTTGACGAATACCAGGCCAGATATATGCTTTGTTGTGAACACCCTGAGTCAGTATCTAGTTGAGCCTATACGTGTTCACCTGGTAGTTGCAAAACATGTGATTAGGTACCTGAAAGGTACGAAGACTTTGGTCTATACTATGTTGGAGATCATGACTGCATATTGTATGGTTATACAGCTCCAGATTGGGCCGGAAGTGTCTCAGACAGGAAGAGCACCTCAGGTGGATGTTATTATCTGGGATCCGCCATGATCTCATGATTTAGCAGGAAGCAATCCAGTGTTGCTCTCAACACAAGCTGAAGCAAAGTATATAGCAACTTGTTCTGCTAAGTTGTGACGCCATATGGATATGAAAGTTGATGTCAGGTCTATTTGACCTGGAGTTGGATACCACGGTGATTCTATGTGACAACCAGAGTTTTATAAATATGACAGAGAACACAACGTTCCATGACAAGTCAAAGTACATAGAAATCCAGTATTTTTACATACGAGATATGGTACAAAAAGGAGCTATAAAGCTCCAGTATGTGAGCACTGATGAGCAAGTTGTTGATGTGTTGACTAAGCCTTTGTCTCGAGTGAAGTTTGAGTACTTCCATGACAAGCTTGGTGTGGTTCGAAAGGACCTTCCTCGAAAGGGGGAGCAGTGCTATTGCTAATAATGATGATGTTGCAGTGGGATTGTATCATCCCTAGACACATGGCCTAAAGGGATCCGTAGACTATTGTCTCTGAGAATGTGATGATGATGATGTTGTAGTGGGATTGTATCATCCCTATACACATGGCCTAAAGAGATCCGTAGACTCTTGTCTCCGAGAATGTGATGATGATGATGCTGTGGTGGAAAATCCTAGATTTGATCTAGGTCACATCCAGTATGAAAAAGGACTGGCATTGTGGTGGAAAATCCTAGATTTGATCTAGGTCACATCCAGTATGAAAAATGACTGGCACTATGGTTGGATTGTATCATCCTTGGACTTCAGTCTAGAACTGATCCGATGACTTCTGTCCTCAAGAATGTGGTTGGATTGCATCATCCTTGGACTTATGTCCTAAAGTGAAAGGGATTGATCATCCTGTAATTGGATCATGTGTGTTGCAGGTTATGTTGCTGCTGATCGAGAGATCAAGATGATGATGTTGTTGATCGAAAGATCAAGATGATGTTGTTGATCGAGAGATCAAGTGTTGCTGTAGACGATCGAGTGATCAAGTGTTGCAGAAGATGAAGATCAAGATGATGTTGTTGATCGAGAGATCAAGTGTTGCTGTAGACGATCGAGTGATCAAGTGTTGCAGAAGATGAAGATCAAAGATGAAGACTCAGTGCTGTAGAAGATGATACTCTAGTACTGAAGATGTTGAAGATATTGAATATGTTCCAGTAACTGTTTCAGTTGTTGAAGAAAATGTCCAATGATTTATAGATGTATCACCTTGATTTTGTTGATGATGCTCTCTCTCCTTGCTCCTACAGTTGATGTTGTCATTGTCAGTAGAATACCCTTCTCGTTAAGGAGGAGTGTTGAAATATTGTAACTTCGAAGAATATTCTATTGTATTTTATTATTGTAATTTATTCGGAGATGTTTTATTCCTCCGTCAGGATGTTACTATTGTATTTGGTCATCATAGAGTCATGAGGTAAATCCTCCCATGTAAGTCGGGGCAATAGATTCCCTAGAGTAAAATGTAATGGGGTTTTTAGGTCCCCTAGAGGAGTCAGCCCAGTCAGCATTAGTTGAGTGGTAAAGTTAGTTGAGGCCGACATGTCAAGTTGTAAAATTAAAGTAGAAGTGAATGTATAAATAGAGAGCTAGGCTCTCTCATTTATTCATTCATTCACACACACACTCACTTGTGTAATTCGCAATGGAGAGAGAGAGAGAGAGAGAGAGAGAGAGAGAGAGATGCAAGGAGAAGGAGCACTTGTTTGCGGTTTTTTCTTTGTACTTTGGTTCCTAAACCTGACGGGAAGTCAATAGTAACTTCCAAGTGACTTTATAAAATCAAGCATGCAACTGATGGAAGTATTGAAAAGTATAAAGCAATATTTGTGGCTCGTGGTTTCTCACAGAAAGAAGGGATAGATTATGATGAGACATTCGCTCCTGTGGCCAGTTACACTACTATTTGAACCATAATTTCCCTTGCTTTAGTTTTAGGTTGGAAACTTCACTAGATGTATGTGAAGACTACTTTTCTCAATGGCAAAGTTGAGGAAGAGGTTTACATACAACAACCTAAGGGTTTTGTAGTCCATGGGAAGGAGTCCCATGTATGCAAACTTAAGCAAGCCTTGTATGTGTCTAAGCAGGCCTCAAGGGCTTAGGTATTCAAGGATTGACAGTTATCTTCAGAGCTTGGGCTTCTCCAAAAGTGACGCTGACTCCAACCTGTACTTCAAGGTTGTGAAGAACCAACCATTGATCTTAGGTTCTCTATGTTGTTCCTTACTGGAGAGGAACAACAGATAGCTCGGTGCAAGAGGGAGCTCACTTATGAGTTCAAAATGAAAGACTTAGGTCTTATGTACTACTTTCTTGGTCTGGAAGTTTGGTAAAGGAAAGATGAGATCTCTCTTTCTCAAGGAAAGGACACAGTTGATGTGTTGCACAAGTTTGGTACGATGGATTGTAAATCCATGTCTACACCAATGATTTATAATCTGAAGAAATTACATGAGTCGGATACCAGATTGGATCTAGTGGATCCTACCATATATAGACAACTCATTGGTTCCTTGATGTATTTGATACATAAGAACATACATATATTATGCAATGAGTATCTTGAGTCAGTTCATGTCTGATCCAAGACATAGACATTGGGTTGTTGCCAAGCATGTGCTTAGATACCTTCGAGGTACTATTGCTTATGGACTCAGATATGCTTCCAGTGGAGGAGTGATGCTACTTGGTTATGTTGACTCCGACTGGGGTAGTAGTATTGTGGATCGAAATAGTACGTATGGATTTTGTTTTAGCTTGGGATCAACTATAATCTCTTAGTCCAGTAGGAAGTAGGTCTTTGTAGCCCGGAGTACTACAGAAGCAGAGTATATTGCAGTTAGTACCGCCTGTCAAGAAGTCATGTGGCTTAGGAAGTTACTTGATGGGTTGTTCGGTGAGAAGCTTGAGACTATTGTCATTCTCTCTAATAATCAGAGCTGCATTAAGCTCTCAGAAAACCCTGTGCTTCATGACAAATCGAAACACATTGAGATGAAGTACCACCACATCATATACATGGTCCAAAGAGGTGCCACAAGACTTCAGTATATTGCTACTCATGAGTAGATAGCAGATATGTTGACTAAGCCTTTGTCCGTGACAAAGTATAGGTACTTTCGAGACAAGCTTGGCATGGCAGAGAATGCTTCCTCTCAGCCTCCCTTGCTGAGAGGGAGTGTTAAAATTACAGCATCATGAGTCATTCTCCAAGTCAATCTTGTGTGTCAAGATTGAGCCTCGTGTGTCGAGATAGTTCCTTATAGGAGCCCGAGTTGGACAAAGGAAATTTGGAGAATAATCTTGAGTTGGACTCAAGAATGGATAAGCTTCATGTGTTGAGGCAAGTGCTTTGTATGTCAAAGCGATGATGTTGTACAGTCTTGCTAGTCAAGGCTAAGGTCTTATGTGTCAAAACATATCCTCGTGTGTTGAGGTGGTGCCTCATGTGTTGAGGTAATGCTTTGCATGTCAAAACATGAATGGTGTGTGATGTACTACTAACCATGGTTGAGCTATTAAGTCCCCTCTAGAGATTGGCCACCTCTAAAGTGAATTACTTTAGCATATAATCACTTGTAACGATAGTAGAACAATATGATCACATCATTGGGAAAATCTCCTTATTATATTTGATATTATAAATTAATTAAGCTGGCACATGTGGACCATGCAGATAAGACAACAGATAAAGATAAGATGCGATAAGATAAGAGATCATTCGATTTGCACACTTCAGTGATGGTAAAGATAAGAAAGAATTCGAATTGTTAAACTTCAGTGATGTTAACAAGAAATCCTTCAGTTAAAAGAATTAACTATGTGATAACAAAGCAGATCTAGTTAACTAAGTGATTGCATGACGACACTTGAGTTAAACTAAAAGACGACACTTGCATGACGACACTTAAGTTAGCCACCTAACTAAGTGGTCTAGCATCCAGATGGAGGTCGAGTTCATTTTGAAGTCAGAAGATAAAAATAGAAGCTGAAACATGAGAATAATATATATATATATATATATATATATATATATATATGTTATACAGGATTGATGAAATTCAATGTGAAGCGAATTCTCTTCTCTCTTGAAGGCAATGCACTTTCTTTGTGCAGGATATTATTCCGAGTTATATTCTTCCATCTTCTCTCTTGCTCTGATTTATGCACCGAGGCTGCTTGATGTAAAAGACATTCTTTGCTATCTATCAAAATACTAAGGAAGATTTCACTAGGGTTTTCTCCCTCAAGTTATAGAGGGTTTCCCCAGGGGAAATTTATGTGTCGTATGTGAATGCTTATGTTTATGATTGTTTATTGATTTCAAGTACTACTGCAATTCTAAATTAAAGATAAAAAATTAACACAATTGACACACATTTGAACATTGTTCCCAAGTTGAACGCAAAATCTAGAGACACATGAATGGAGGATGAAAAAGAAGAGGACTTAGAAGATAAACGCCCTAAGTTGTAGGATTTGTAGAGCATGACTCATGGTGCGGCAGTGATGAAACAAAACCTTACAAAATGAATTATCTATCTCATAGGAGCTTTGAGGCATCATATACAGTAAGAAAAAGACATATATAGAAGCAAATCAAATAGAATGGAGGAGGCCTGAGGCATGATGGGTCATAGGGGAAGGAGCTAAAAGAGGAAAGATCCTCTTACAAAGGTGCCATGTGGAGTTAGAAGCAATTATGTGGCAAAAAGATGTCCCTTGGTGGCATTACACATGATTCAAGGCATGTTCCACATATTTGAAGGCTTGTTTCCTCTCGGAAGAAAACTATATGGGCTAAGGACATTATTTAATCCATTTTCACATATTTGGAGGCATATTTCACCTTTTGAAGTATTTGGGGTTAAGGATAGATTGTTTGAGGCCTTTTCTGTATATTTGGAGGTGTGTTTCACCTTTGAGGAGGGCTTTGGGGTGATAACACTTTGTTCGAAGTATATTCTACATATTTAAAGAGAAACTTTTCATGAGGAGATGCCATGTCACATTGTTGACATGGTGAAACTCTCAAATGAATAATAAATGCATGTTTTAAAAGGACCTCGTGTAATAGAGGGATGACAAGTGACAATATGGACATTTTTTGCACTCAAAAAGGTTCTAGAGCCTTCTAAAAAGAGATATTATTTAATGAATTAGGGTTTGATTTGAAGGGCATAAATATATGAGAAGATTCATTTGCTAAAGACATGGTTGGAACTGCAGGAGTACTCGTCCAAGCTTAATTAAATGTCTTTCGAAGGAGGAAGTTAAATGACAGGTTGAACGTCAGGTTTTTTTTTATCTCTGTATTCTTTTCATGAATGATTAGGATTTTTCGCAAGAACTACAAAGGGTTTACTACTAATAATCTTGAAAAGAGGAAGTTTGTCACAAAAGAAGAGATTAAGGTTTAGGTTGTCAAACCCTCCCTAGTCCTTGTTGCCACCTTCAATTATTGGAGGATTTGTAGCTATAGTTTATGGTTAGATGAAACATATTCAATGCTCTTGATCTTTTTATGAGTTCAAAATTGAAGAAATGATGAGTTATTAATTGTTCATTCAATAAGACAATTGCCCAACCTTGTTCGATTCATCTATGGTTTCATATGTGGCTATTCTTTTATTATTCATGATTGCACATTATTACTTGGCTTTAATTTCATGGTTGTGATGATCCATATTGTTAAAGGGATCTCACTTATTCTTGCATAATATGAAAATATGTTTTGGACTAATTATGGCACACCAATTAATGGATTAATTATGCATTTTATTTATAATATTCAAACCCAATTTCTCTTTTATCTCAACTCTAGGGTTGCTTTGGTGATAGTGGGCAACCTTTCTAAGTGACTCTAGGGTTGCACTTTGTTCGGGGACTTGGATATCTTTGAGTGCAAATACAGGAGGCATTCGTTACCTACAAAATCCACACTTTAAAAAGTTAGGTCTAATAATGAAGTACAAACCCTAGGGAAACTTGAAGACACCATCCACTATCACATATGTGGCCTCCTCACTTCAGATCAGTCCTCCTTTGGCACAAGGGGGTATTCTCTTAGATAAAATCACTAATGTGTCAATTAATGCATACATGCAAATTAGATAAATGAAGTAGATTGTTTAAGGATTTTAAAATATAAATTTGGCGGAATTGAAGAGGACAAGTGCCTTATCCTATGCACTATGAAGTCAAGGCATCAAGACACCACCCACTATCACCTATGTGGTCTCCTCACTTTTGATAAGTTCTCCTCTGGCACAAGGGGGTATTATCTTAGACAAAATCCCTAATATGTATGTTAATGCAATTATGCAAATTAGATTAATGAAGTGGATTGTTTTAAGATTTAAAATATAAATTTGATGGAATTAAAGAGTACAAGATGACAAATAAGCCTTTAATTGAATGGAAAAAATGAAACCCTGCCCATTACATCAATTGAATCAATGTGCACATTGAAACAAATACTCATAAAGATACAAGCTCACCTTCGACTAACATCAACCAATGTGTTGTACAATCATCAATGCAAAAAGAACAATAGAATAACCTACAAATATGAATAAACAAACAACCATTTCTTCATTAAGAGATCAAATTACATCAAGTGCAGGATAAGGTCATTATATCACACCCAAAGCCTTCTTTCTTAGCTAAAAAAAAACCCAAAGTGGGTGAAACTATTACATTGATAGATTTACAATGGTAGCCTTGCACATCAATTCAACCTATAGAAAAGAAGGATATAATAGAAACATAAATTTATCATGAGCCCTTTCTCCCTTGCCCACAAAGAACTATGTGCTTGGCTTATGGAGGTCTTCTCCTCCACATCAATCCACTTTGTGAATGAGAGTTCTCTTTTCATAGATCTACCATCCAACTACCCCTCACCAAAATATATATATATATATAGTAAGAAAATGATAGAAAATATAATAAAGGCCTCTGATAGGGCAATGATCCTCTTCAGGGGTCTTTCGACTTGGATCAAATATTAAATATATTTGTGTTGCTACATGTGTTGCATACCCAACCACCTCTATAACAATGTGGAGGTGATGGTGTACTCAAATTTTCATCTTTGAGTTATTGATTTCATTAATTCAACATTATTTTTAAGTATGACTGTGAATAACATCTGCAAAAGTGAGCTATAGTATCCTTGATTATCTAACTAACATGCCAAATAAGCATTCTACCATGCATTTATTCATTACCATGCTAATTTCATTCCATGCATAGAAATGGAAAATCCATAGAAGTGTTCAAATGCATGATAGAACATAAATAAATGCCATTTCATAAACATAATATAAACAAGCACATTCAAGGCACTTACATTTATGAAAAGGTCCACTAACTAACTGTACATGAAGAACATTCCTCCCAACCTTAGGCACTCTATCATACTTATCATTTATGTGACAGAGGCCACCCTGAGCTGGGGGTATCAATCCAAAAAGGTGAAGTTCCAAGCTCTACCCAACCATAACTCATGCAACCCTTTGGTGAAGAAATCCCACGATTGTCCCAATCCACTAGCACTCCTCCCCAACTAGCCTACACAAGGAATGAGATCCCCTTTCTGCACCGCGGTCCCTCAAGCTATCATCATCCCCTTTCAATGCTCCAACACAGGCCAACAAGGAAATCTCTATGATGATACTCCTAGGATCTTAGTTGCATGCCAAGTTCCTCTCACAAGGCCACCACGCCCATTAGCACTAATATCCCAAGGTAATTGACATGAGCAAGTATGGGAACTCAAGATCCCTTCTCTTATCTTTCTATTGTGTACGAACCAAAGCCCAAGATAGAATGTTGGAGTGAATGACTGAATGGTGGAATGAATGACTCTCTAGCTCAATTCCCACATTATATATGCATGGTTTCCACTTGCCACATAACTCCTCATGAAGAGTCCATTTTCCCCCTTTAATACCCTTTCAAGATAAATACACGAGGGTTAATTATGTCATAATTCTTAATAAAGGGTTTAGGAACTTTGGGGTAAATTTGCTGACCAAGGTTGACAAGTCAAGCTAAGGACTTAGGTTAATACTAACTAGGGTCAACTCCCCCTTAGCCCCCTTTCACTTTCCTCACTTGTTGAATCATAGCCCCCCATCTCTTCTTCATTTTTCTACATTGCAACCATCAAAGATTTTTATATTATATACAAGCATAAATATTTACAATATATTTGGTCATCCTAGAACATTTATGTCTCATTTTTAGTCTTTGCATCATTACATTTTGGGGTCAAAACAAGGTGTGACAACATGTCATATTTTTTTTAAATCATTCATAACAAACTTTGACTTTGGATACCTTATTGCTTATTGCCGTGGAGGATATAACAACATTTAAAAAAAACTTTGGACGTCAAAATTTTGATGTCTTGATGTTGAATTTATGATGTTTCACCAATTTCCTTAACATCGATGGTTTACCAAGGACATCATCCAAGCATCGATCCACCAACACCTGACCAACATCCTAGCTAATACCATAGATGTCAAAAGTCTAACAACAATAAAAGAAAAATAACGCCATGAAGAAGTAAACACGTGGGTTGACAAGGCATATGTAGACCGACGTCAAACTGACACCTCTAAATTGATGTTAGAATATCAACAAAATTACACCAACATAGAAATATTCTTATTTTTGTTGTTGTTTCGACAACACTAACATGGGACGTCAGAATTTATACTCAAATGTAGTATATATATAAAATCAATTAAGCATGCAGACAGTTGACATTTAATGGCTGGAGCACATGTAGTTTAAGTTAAACGAGCATGTAAATCAAAGATATTGATGTAGGTGGTAGCATGGCTCTACAGTTATCCATAAATCGGCCTATGTATGTAGTAGGGATTCAATAGCCTGGGCAGCGAATCCACAACATTGCAATAAGAAATATATGTGTTGATAAATCATGTCAGCCATAGGCTGAGTTATTCCAGCTCAAAATTCAAAAAATTGCAACAAGATATGCACTTTGTAATCAATTTTACCTTATTTAGCACCAGCAGTCTTCTCCACATCATCAGGGAACACACAGTCAGTAGGTACGGCAGCAGGTCCATACAGCAGGACTTAGGGCAGCAGTTTGCCTCACTTCTCATGTGCAGTAAAGTGTGAGGGAGATGCAGTTATGTGGGAGAGATGAGGGCACATGCATTCACCAATCTTAATATATTTCCAGTTTTGCCACCTTCAGTACCAGATTCAGTTCAGTTTCTAATTCAACCAGTTTTGTAATTCCAGTTTAATTTTCTAGTTATAGAAATAGGCACATGAGTTGACTTAGTCTAAGTAGGGTGCATATTTCTAGGAGCCAATGCTTGCTTGTATGTAACGTTCAAATTTGAACCTTTCTGGTCCCTTTCAAAGGGTTCTAGCCCTTCCTAGAAGTGTAAAGTTAAAATTATCCTTAAAAAAAAAAAATCTGAATTTTACCCTTCCAATAGGAAGGACATAATTTATATCAACATTTCAAAAGAAGGGCAACATTTGAAATTACTCATCCATATAAATTTCAATTTCTATGTTGAAATTCCTATGCTATAAAATTAGACTTGTCATTCAAAATATTGGAAATATCATAAATTATAATCATTCACTCACTCATGTCATGCACTAACTGCTTAGCTTTGCAAGGTGACGAGTGATGATTGACGACTACGAGGTACTAGCCACTGGGATTTGACTCTGAATCCCGAGTCACTTCAGGCTAAGATCTAAGGTGTGACAATGTGTCAATGACTATGGTTGTAACAATAGAGAACCACTACAAGGCCCAAAACAAGGCCGAAACATTGTGCCTACTACCTATGTGAACCTGGCTACCAATGTCCACTTATTTTTCATCAAAATGAAATAAAAAATTGCCGCTTTGATGAGTCCTCTTCTACAAGACTTCATTTATTGCATGAATGTCACAGACTCATGACAACTCTAAACAACATTCAATGGCATGCAAATAGAACCACAAACCAAGCAGAGGTTGATTTATGCATTGATATAGAGAGGTGGCACTAGGCACACAATATGGAGAAACAATGAGTTAGAAAAAACATTTGGACCAAAGTACCACAATGGTTATTAATAAAAATTAAAAAAAAAAAAAAATTGGCTCAAGAATTGTCTTCAATTTGATGGGTGGCATGATCATGATCATGTGATCTCCCTCCGTCCTTCCAAACATATGTAGTTTCTCACCATGTTTCTCTTCGACACTCGCCACCAAAATACGTATAAAAATAACATATCTTTACATCCTCTTCCATTTAAATCATCATCGCATAGTCATAAATAAGGATTATTATGCATGCACATCCTCACCTTATAATATCAATTGGGTCAAGGGACAGAGACAACCATAAATTATCAAAGGTGTCAAGACGCAAAGAGTAAGAGACAACTATAAGTAAGTCTTATATTAAATTTACCATGTAAGTCTTTAATTGACACTATCATTTGAGATTTGATACGTTGACCAATGTGATTGTAAGGCTTCTTTGATGGTGAAGTCCATATTTTGAAGTCTTCTTCCTCATTCTCATGCCTTTTGGTAAGACAATATAAGAAGGACAGTGGTCCGCATCAGCATGGAAAACAATTTCGACATAGAGGTAGATACATTAATTCTTTCATTAAATAACTTAAATTTCATTCCAATGACTATGAATTCACTGAGTCGTGGATTGGTAAAAACACATGAAATTTTAGAGCCTCGGGCTCTTAATGACTCATGTATCTAGAATTTTCGCAAATCAAGCCATTAACAAACTTCTTTTGTTGTTCTGGTTCAATTTAAAAGTTAGATTGTCGAGACTCAAACATGCAGCGAGTCGCAAGGCTCCAGTTGAATTAGGCTTGATTCCATTTCCCCTCCATCCCATACCTATATGTTGTCACGACAAGTGTTGAACAACAAAATTTGATGCCCAGGCCCTATGATGCTAGCGTTGCTAACTTGCTTGGTATGGAGGATTTTTTTTTTAATGTTTTTTTGAACTATGTAATATTTTTTCATAGGCGCCTAATGTCCATCATTCTTACACCTCTCAAGATTGGATGATTTCCCTCTCTCCGGTTTGAATTAAGGTTTTGGTTGGTTTTATATGGATATTTTGGTTGTAGGTTTATTATGGCCTCGGTTGGCTTAGTGGCTTCTTTTTGTATATAGTTAACAATAAGTAATTTTCTCATGGTCCTAGTTTTATTTTAAGACTATATCTAGTTACAACATCTTGCACTATATGCATAAGATCATGCAAATGCCCCAATGTGGTTATTGCATAGTCTAAGTAGTTCTCTGTATAATGAAGTGTGGTCTAACCCAGAAAAATACAACAAAATAGTTGTTATTTTAATGAACTGCAAAATTAATGTTACATATATGTCAAATTAATGTGTTCAAATTCAGTTTTATTGAAAAGATACCATTTTATCATGTAGATATTAAGGTGTGCTCAATTACTTAAGATTCAAAATTTTGGATGGGCAGTATTTGTTTTTTGCATTTTTGGGGGGAAGAGTTTAATTAATTTATACTTGTCAATTGAAGTACAATTATTTAAATTGTACTTCATCTTTGAAGGGCTCCAAGAACAAATGCCTTTCCAATAAAAATTAAAATTAAGACCCACCCTTCAAATTTAATCACTTAGTCACTGCTTGTAGGCATGCTTCCTACTCCTTGGTGAGCGTTCTAACCTAAGCATTCTCTCATGCAGGCCTAGGTCGCACTTCCCTAAATAAGAATTAGAATTAGGTTAGGGTTTCGTCTTATGACTTAAGTGCGCCACAAGGATAGATTGCATTGATTGTAAACCTAGCTCCTCGTATAGTCTATAAAGGAGTGAGAAGGTCTTCCCCTGGGTTGATTAAAGAAATTAAGCTTTGCCCTCTAGTAGTTTAATTCACTGTTTTCCAGATTTAATATAATTCCGTAATGCAGATTTGAGAGATTCAGTTCCATATGTATTTTGTTAGTGTTTCCAGCAGCATGTGTTTGGTGTTTGTAGAATGTAGTATTCAGAGATTGCAGTTTTGAAAGGGTCTGTCTGAACGTTGCCTAGGGATAAGGATAATTCTTTGAGTGCAGAATCTGCTTACTGTCATCTAAAAACAACAAATATCATTGATAATTCACTGCTTACCCAAAATGGTGTGAAGCTGGAAGTAACACGGTCTTCATCTTCTGTCTTAAAGCAGGTGTGCACTTTTGCAAATTCCCTCCAATGAGCAGAATTGTCATGTGTGATTTTGAACTCTAAGAAATTATTTTTCTTATGAGCACAAAAGTTCAAGAAAGATACTTCCTTGTATTATTTTGGAGCATTTATTTGGCACTATTAAGCATTCAAAAAATTTATTAAAAAAAGCTAGCTTGTAAAGTACACAAGAACAAGGCATTAGCAAAGATGGCTCCTCCCTCGTTTTTCTAATAACAATGAACATGTTTTTATTCCATCAGTGAAATGAGAAAGCAGTTCTTGTTTTAACCAAATAAAATTCAGACAGAAATTTGAAATTTCTCTTGGACGAAACTATGAACTCGAAAATAAGTATAAAACTGTTACATTGCAAAAGTTAGAATTTGACATTTTTACCATAATACAAATCTCAAATAACGAAGATGCATTGAAGAAAATTAATCTACTGTCTTGTGATGTGTTCGTGTTTATAAAATTTAATTAAAAAGTATAGGAACGAGTGTGACTGTGTTGCCAGAGACAGCCACAACAGAAGAACCTAAAAATGTCAGAGTGGAAAGATGTAGTCAAAATCGATATCCCAAATAAAAATTAAGAAATTACCAAAGTAGTCCAGGCCCCTGGGTATTTTTGGCATTATATGTGTTGACCATATATATCGGTGCCGAAAAGTGGGAAAAGTATGATGTAATAAAATTCTTACAAGGACATTTGATAAACCAGTATAGATCTATCTTAAACCCGGATCTAGGATCTATTCAGTATCGAGAGAGATAATTTTTTCTTAATTAAGATTAAAAAATTACACCTCAAGAAATTGAATTCCTCATGTTTAAGATGGATCTATGCTGGTTTTAATTTTTTTATCATGAGTTCACATGGAATTTTTTAATTACTTTTTATTTTGATAAGTCACGAGTCAACATTGGAACAACAATCGTGACAACATCTCCCCCTTATACTGGTTTGTAAGCACCTCGCTACTCTCAGTGCAATAAATATTGAGAGCCATGTCTCTACTTACACCTTCAACATCAATACATAGTAGAGTGCATCCATGGCAATATCATTAAAAATGAAAACCAAAATTCAACTTGGCAACAATATGGGGGCTTGCTTTCCTCACTGAAAGACTCCTGTCAATATGAAGCAAAATAGCCTTGCTAAACTATAGGCTGCAATAAGCAAACACGATACGTGGAAACTAGAGAAATTCCATCCTAAAAAGATTTAAATCGAGAAAATGTTTCGAGATCAATCAGTAATGTGTAAATATCATAAAACTGCCATCCGATGCAGAATGGAGTTAAAAATAATTGAAATCTTATATATCCTTCCACAATATTCATATGCAAATTTTCTTTGAACTGCATACAAAACCTAGGCTTACCCAAAATACTAAAATTTTGACATAGCTGACTGTATCAGCCGTCAAATGTAAGTGACAATTAAAAAACTG
The DNA here is from genome assembly GCA_027924585.1 of Larix kaempferi. Classification (NCBI taxonomy): domain Eukaryota; kingdom Viridiplantae; phylum Streptophyta; class Pinopsida; order Pinales; family Pinaceae; genus Larix; species Larix kaempferi. The sequence goes on from BSBM01000316.1 coordinate 29,843,821, forward strand.
TGTCTTTGACAGTGCCAAGGTATATGGAGGATTGCTTTCTAAGTAAGAATCATATCATCTGAAGTTAAATTGCCTCACCTCTGGATTGAACTAGCGATTGCCACAAGCAAAAGCAGATACGGTGCCCAGAGGCTAGACCAAACCCATGATACAAAGAGATGCAAAGTACAATATATTAGGAAAATGCATTTCGATCCATTAAGAATGTGCATAAATCATAAAATACCCACTGATACAGCAAAATCTTTTATTTTCTTCTACAATATTTTTTTGTGTGTGGTCATCCGCCTTCCTAACATTACATAAGGAAAAAAGCTCTCATATCCAGATATAGTCAAATACCAAAAAGGTAGCCAGTGATATTGAGATCATGAAGTGAAAATCTATACACGGATAGCTCAACGAGACTAGGGAGGGAAGCCTGCTTTAACTGATACGCAAATACTCAACAACATGGTCCTCCTCGGCATTAAACCTGTTGATGTTGGGAAGCCGGGCCTCTGACTTAAGAAGTTCCACTACACTACCCAAAGAACACCACTCATCCGCCGTTTTAGAATAGCACTCTACCATTTTTTCTATGGACTTCAACTCATCATGAAATTCGGAAAACAAAACCAGAGTGGAATAGTGTTCATCAAAAACAAGACTGACCCATTGCAATATCAAAGCCAAGGATGGAACCCACCTGGAGATTTTAATGTCCGGCGTAGCAACGGGAGGAAGAGGACCCGTCAAATGACTTTTGGAATACTTTCTCAGCCATTTTCCGAAATACCGCAATAGCTTGAGAACCTCCGCCGTGTCCAGCCTGCTAATGACGGAAGACAGCACGGTCTCGTCTGGCGACGAAGAAACAAGGCAATGCAAGCACAAATCTGCGGCCGAGAATCCGTCAACGGCCGCAGCAAGCAATACAGCAGTGAACTCCGAGGCGTATAATTGACTTTTGATTGTCGGTCTGCTCGATTTTAGGCAGCTCACCTTCATGTCGGAGGCAAGTTTTATCGCCAGAAGGGCTTCATTCCTCCATTCGTCTCTGACCGCGGCTAGAGTTTTGTCGCTCCCAGGGCGAAGAAAGTACCTGAGGAGCAGCAGGAGGTCCGAGGGTCGAAACTCGGTGGTGTTCTTGATGTACAGGCATAGAATACCGCCCCGCCTGTTTTCAACCAGTTTTTCTACGATATCGCGGCACGTATGCCATGAAAACAAACCCTGGGAAAGAAGAATATCCAATGGCTCCCAGAAGTTTAAGGTTATGCAAAATCTTACCATTAAGTTGACGACAGGACGACCCAGAAAAGGGGCCATACTCTGCAATAAACGGAGGGAGGCGTTTCTGTCCGTTGCCAGCATGCAGGCGCCGAGTTTACTGCTAAGGTCGAGGAGATATGGGTTTATCAGGCAGAGAAAACCCTCCTCAGTTAAACCCTCGTTTTCGTTAGGGTTTATGTTTTTAAGGCGATTATATAGTTCTGTTCCAGCATCGATTACCTGCTCGTCTATAGGGCTGATTTTCCAGCTGGGTAAATTCCTGAACATTGCTCTGGAGCCAACATTGTCTTCGGGCTCCACAAACGTAGGTCCTTTTGCTTCGGCTTTGGCTTTAGGGGGATTTCCGCTCTGCTTGCCCGCCGCCGCCACGAGATCAGAGATGACGGCGTTGCCATTAAGGGTTATCCAGCATCTGTTTAACAGTAGTAAATCGTTATCAGCTTCTCTGCTATCGGCCGCTGCCTTGCGGACAACGTCGATCAATGGTGTCTGCAATTCCATTGCTGCAAAACAATGGCAGCAATTTGAGTTTCAGTGAGCAAAGTTCAAATGCATGTGCAGGTTATAAACTTAGGATAGAATAAAAATAGGCCAAGAGTCAGATTAGGTTAAAAATGGTATAAAATCCAAGAGGTTAGATAAAATGTTATGTTGAAAAATGATAGAAAATTGTGTTTATATAGATAATATAATTTATGTGTTGAAAGTAAGTTTAGCTAATCTATGGGTAGATATAGTAGTCAATGAAATTGAAAGGAAAATTTTGTTGTAGGCACTAATAAGCAATAAATAGAAACCTATGCAATCAATGGCAAGTAAAATGAAATGTACATTTATTTGTCATACTAGAAATTATACATATGTGAGTAAAACAATAAAGGGCTAGGTAGTGATCAAGTTTGACTTAATTATATTGCCAATCAACATTGGTATTTTCATTTGGTAGGGGGAGTGTAGGGATTGGGGGTTGCAATTTTAAGTGTGAAGGGACAGGGAATTTCACATCATCCAACGTGTATGTCTTGAGATATATTCCAATTAAACATTGAATCTTTAAAGAATATCTAGCCAATCTTTATATTCCAAAGTCAACTGACTACTGGAAGAGGATGAAGACATACATGAGTTTGGGCACATTGTTTGTCTATGCTAAGTCCCACAATGTTTTGATATGAGGATGAAGACATACATGAGTTTGGGCACATTGTTTGTCTATGCTAAGTCACACAATGTTTTCATCTTCACAGAGAAAGTAAATGGTTTCAAGAGTAAAAAGTATTAAGGTATGGTAAAGGCATGCCCAAGACTTTGTGGAAATGATTCAATTTAGTCTCACTTTGATAACCATGTGTGTATTATGCACTTGTGTATGTTTTTGTCAAGACAAAAGTATTGGTATGATATAAATTTAATAGACAATGTGTGGCATATGATTACTGTGGGTGCCAATATGCATAGCTTAAATAGCTCCCAAACACTTGTGTGAAAGCCTAGGAACAGTCATGCAAGTGATATTGTAATGCATATTACTATATTATAAGAAAGATCATTGAAAATAAATTGTGAATGCCATTCATGAGTGATTAGGTTTTTTTTGGAGCATCTCTCTGTCACTATTGTTATTATGATGGCATCTTTATGTGGCATATTCCTTTCCTGGAGGCCTTTTGTGAATGGTTTCTATGCATTATTGTTATTATGATGGCATATTTATGTGGGATATTCCTTGCCTGGAGGCCTTTTGTGTATGGTTGGTATGCAGGCTTGGAAATGAAGCTTTCAGAGTCTACTCATTTGCCCAATTTTTATGCATTTGAGTCATCTCTATTGTTATTGTTGCCTAGTTGTGTAGGTGTAATCCCTTGCACATTCTTGTTCTCGGACAGTCTTTACTTGTAATTTGTTCCTTTTCTTTTACATGGACTTTTACATAATTTTGAATCACAGTTTTGCATTGAAATGCTTGAGGAAATTTCAAATTTCACTGGTAAAATCAAGAGTATATATGGGAAAATGACAAATATCACTACACTACCACTAAATTTGATAACATCCATCACAACATTATAAAATGGTATCTACTAGACACTATGGAAACCATTAATACCTAAAATCAACACAATTACCTTTGCAATGTTGTGCAGACATAAGGAAGCTATTAATGATGTTTGGAGAATTTGTGTGAGAACATACAAACACAAGAAGCCATTTAAACCACGTCATGGTATGAATTCAAGATCACTGTCAAAGGCAAATTATATATTGTTAACAACTGGAAAGAGAAACAAAATAATTGTAGTACTTACATCGCAAGTCAAATTATACCATAAATTCCTACATCTAAGAATTCAACTAATATTCCATTCAATTTAGAGTGATGGATGACGAAGCAATGGTTGTCACCCAATTCATTGATTGGTTGTATTGATCCCTAAACAATCACATGCCAAAAAAACATGAGACCCCCTTTTGTTTTTTAATTTTTGTATGTAGGCATGCCCTATAGGCTTTAAGGAACCATGCAACATCCTAGTGCAATTAGACCTTGAAAGTTAATTTTATCGTTCTTAGATACATCAAGATAATCCTTGGAGTGTTTTTTTTATGTAATTTTTAGCACATGTTTTTTTGTCATTTGTGAAGCAGCACTATTACTTCTTACGCATTCCACACATCATTGATAATTATGAGAGTTATTTTGTGTGCAATATTGATAATTTTCTGCTTAGTTATGTCACTAACCACGTCTTCATGATTTGGCAACAATAAAAGTCCAATGTCAGAGCCCATGCTTAAAGTTTGTCAATTGATCCATGTTGGGCGTAGCCCAAGTTAAGCCAATTTTGGACAAATCAGTTTTGGAGCTGCTTAGTCACAGCGCAGCTCAGCACCAACGCTGCGAAGTTCCAGCGCAACGGAGTGCCAGTTCCACGAAGATCTGGCATGACAAAGTTTTGGACGGAAAACAGCATAAGTTTCGGTAAGATGGGTCGGTGATCTGTTTTGGGAAAGATACTCTGAGATTCCCAGGAGGCGGGTAAGGAGTGGCGAAGAAGGAAAGTGACTGGTCACATGAGCAAAGGCAGCACTAAGTGAACCGGGCGCATGAAACTGTTAGAGAAGGAAGGATAGGGTGAAAGTGACCCGTCGGCATGCGCTTAGCAGAGGGGCTGAAAGCGATGTGACCACGCGCAGTCAAAAGATGTCAGAAGCCAAAGACAATGCAGAAGGATGGCCACGACGATGAAGTCGCTATCATAGCCTAACAGATCTGGTTAGCGGGGTAACCGCACCATTTTGGGTACCTTAGGGTTTGCTTAGCCCGCCATGATTGTAACAAACGTGACCTAAGAGCATGGTCTATATAAAGGCAGTTTTGTAAAGGAAAGGGTTGATTTTGTTAAGCGTTCTTGAGTTTTGTTGATCTCTGTGGAGAGACCATTGTAAAGAGGCTCTGCAGCTGTGTGCACAGAGACCCATCAAAGAAGAGAAGAGAGTCTGTAACTGAGTGCGCAAACTGGAACTATTTAACCCTTCCCATTTATAATAAAACAACAGTTCATGTGGACATAGCTCCCATCCTGGGGGTCAACCACGTTAAATTGATGTGTTGTGTGATTGAATGTGTATTTGCTTCTGTTGAGTGGTTAAGTTACTGTTTATAAGTAAATGTATCTTTGCTTTTGTGTGTATTCTCTAGAAGAATGAATGATAGAAATAACATGCTAAGTGTTGAACTCATATTAGTGAATGTTGAATGCGGAAGTATTTATGAACATGATGAATGCATAAGTTAGACGGGTAACACTTAAGTTAGCGAAATCTGTGTAGTGTGATTCCCTGAAGCCCAACACCGGAAGTGCGCAGTTGCATTGTAGTTCATTGTATTGTATAAGTTTACAAGGTTTACGGTCTAATATGCTTGTTGGATGCATAACTTACACTAAGTAAAGTCTGTCGAAGATGTGTGAGTGTTAAAGAGGAAGCGCAGTCCTTAGTTGCGATGTCCTGGCCATTCTGTAGCATGTGGTCCTTGGCTGCGCGACGACATAAGTGTTAACCGCAAAGTAGGTGGACTTCGCGCAGTCCCCCAGTCTATCGAAGCACGCATCACCTGGTAGTGGAAAATTGATTCCACAACCTCCCCATAACTTCGCCTCGGGTGAGACCTCAGTCTGCTCGTAGACTGCTACCAAAAGGGCCGGTGAAAAGGGGTATTGTTGGTTCCCTAAACCGTGCAAAACCTGGATCTATCTTGAAAAGTTAAAGAGCAATATATTGAGCCAACAAATGGTTCCGTTGCCGCACTTGAACTGGTGATGAGCACCGAAAATTGGAATCCAGAGAAAATAGAAATATGGAACTGGGTGGACAAGACAGAAAGGGAATTTGCAAGAAAAGAGAATAGGCATCCGCGTTTCTCTGACGTAGAATGTGATCCAGGTGGATATTGGTGGCCACCCACCTTTCCAACTGGCTCAAAACAGTTGTATGGCAATTTTGGTATTGTACTATTTTTAGCAGTTTTTTGGGTCCTAAACTTCTGGGGCCATTTTGAGGCCCTAAATGACCTTTTTTGGCAATTTGGGGGGCCAAATGGTTACCCCCGACATGAATTTGGCCCCAGTCAAAACTTGTAAATCTCGGATAGACCTTTCCAACGGGCTACCGAGCGCCCCAAATGGAGATCATATGCAAAAGTTACGACCCCGGGAAGTTGATGTACTAACTTACCCAAACGGGGCCCACATGACTTTTGGCGCTTCATCTCCTAGGGTTAGGTTTTTGGATGTCTATGGTTTTTGACATTCCTGTTTATTGTAAAAGGCCTTGAGAGCCTCATTGTAACCATCTTCTTGCGAAATGAGCGCAGCCGTCACATCTCTTCTCAGAGATAAGCCGCCACCATTCCAGCAAGCTTGTTTTCCGCTGCATTTTACAGTTCTAGCTTATTTCCTTATTGAATAGAAAACCAGTTTTACTGTATCTCTGTTATTTTGTGTTAAGCATCTGATAATAATCTGTATTCATTTCGTTCTGCTCATAAAATCCAGATCAGTGGTATCAGAGCGGTCTGCTCCTTGTCGTCTTAATGCATGTCCCCAACGAGGTCAGGATACAAAGAATTGGGTCTCGAGCTTGTTTCTCTTGAGGACAAAAGATCTCGCACGCCCAAGCGACCTCTCATGGCAGGAGAAAAGAAAGATGACAGGACAAGAGATCCTATCAAAATGTTGCTTGAGGAAGCCCTCACGCAGCAGAGGAACGAGATGATGGATAATTTCGCGCAAATCCTTCGGTGACTACCAACAAGCGACGCATCTTCCTCGAGCGGAGGCGCCGCCCCCTTCAAGGTACAAATCAACTTCGATATACCTATATTTGAAGGACAGATAGACGCAGATGCTGTAGATAAGTGGTTGAATCTACTAGAAGGGTATTTTTCTATCGATAACTTTTCGAATAAAGAAAAGATTACTTTTGCGCTCCTCAAAGTCGTTCCCCATGTCAAAGATTGGTGGGAAACATTCTGCGAGCAAAAGGACACAGAAGAAGCCTCATTATTTTCAGTCACGGCCACCTGGGAATCCTTCAGGGATGCTATTAAGGAACAATACTACCTTGTTGGAAGTTATGACGATTTGTATACCAAATGGACCACACTGCGACAAGAAAGAGACCAAGTAGTGCCAGAGTTCACAAATATCTTCCATACCTTGCGCACCAAGCTGGGTATCAAAGATTTAGAGCGACATCTGGTGCTTAAGTATCGCGGTGGTTTGCATAGATACATCCAGATCGAAATGGAATTTCTGGATATCTCTTCCTTGGGCGCGGCCTATCGATATGCCGTCAAAATCGAGCAGAAGCTCGAACAAAAGACACGGCAATTTGGGCCTGGGAACCCTTCACAGCAAAAGACAGGAAAGGCGGCCCCAACCCACAGAATAAAGGACAGAGCAAAGATGGACAGTATCAGGACAACCAGTCCAAGCCGTAAGCAAAGAAGGACACCGGAAAAACAAAGAAAGATACCGGGAAGTGGTGCGACTTCCATAAGAGCCCTTGGCATAACACTGCTGATTGCCGCTCAAAGCAGTCACTGGTGGTCGAAGTGAAAACATCTGAATCAGATGCGGGTTCTGACTCTAAGTCTGAACCAGAAAGGGGAAGACGGATCATTGAAGCGGAACCCAGTGCCACCATTGCCACCACCAAGCTCCAGCCTGATGAACCAGACGAGCCAGAAGAAGGAGAACGCCTCTTCCATTCACAGATGTGGGTAAAAGGCACCCCGTTGCATTTCATCGTTGATAGTGGTATCCAGAAGAATCTCATCTCAGCAGAGGTCGTCAAGCGCCTGGCTCTGCCGACAACGCCGCACCCACAACCCTACACCATTGGATGGCTCCGCAAAGGAAGCGATCTCCGCATTAGCCAACAGTGCCGACTGCCATACGGTATCAAGCCCTTCAAGGACGAGGTATTGTGTGATGTGGCTCCTCTCGAAGTTTCAGATGTTCTTTTGGGCCAACCTTATTTATGGAAACGTCATGCTGTATATGAGTCTAGGCCTCGTAGTGTTATTATTTCTTTGAACAGGAAATTGTATAGGATACCCAAGGCAGTCCCTCCTAGTGCTATTTCCTTCATCTCTGCCAAGTAATGCAGGAAGGTCATCTCTCAGACCGGGAAATTTGTCTTCTTCGTGATTCGCTCTTAGAGTGAAAGAAAGATCGCAGCCACATCCCGGGCCTCCACGACCGATCTATCCACACAACAGAAGCAAGTGGATAAGGTGGTGGAAGGATGCTCAGATATCTTCTCCTCTCCGACCGGGGTACCTCTGCACTGCCAGGTCAAGCATCCCATCGATCTGACCCCAGGCGCACTGCTACCCAATGGGCCAGTCTATCACCGCTCTCTGTTGGAAAACGAGGAGATCAAGAGGCAGATCCAAGAATTGCTCCACAAAGGGCACATCCGGCCCAGTTCATCACCTTATGGGAGCCCAAGGATTGATCCAGGTGGATATTGGTGGCCACCCACCTTTCCAACTGGCTCAAAACAGTTTTATGGCAATTTTGGTATTGTACTATTTTTAGTAGTTTTTCGGGTCCTGAATTTCCGGGGCCATTTTGAGGCCCTAAACGACCTTTTTTGGCAATTTGGGGGCCAAATGGATGCCTCTGGAAAGCATTTTTCCTTAGTTAAAAGTTTTAAATCTCGGATAGACCTTTCCAACGGGCTACCGAGCGCCCCAAATGGAGATCGTATGCAAAAGTTACGACCCCGGGAAGTTGATGTACTAACTTACCCAAACGGGGCTCACATGACTTTTGGCACTTCATCTCCTAGGGATAGGTTTTTGGATGTCTAGGGTTTTTGACATTCCTGTTTATTGTAAAAGGCCTTGACATCCTCATTGTAACCATCTTCTTGCGAAATGAGCGTAGCCATCACACCTCTTCTCAGAGATAAGCCGCCACCATTCCAGCAAGCTTGTTTTCCGCCTCATTTTACAGTTCTAGCTTATTTCCTTATTGAATAGAAAACCAGTTTTACTGTATCTCTGTTATTTTGTGTTAAGCATCTGATAATAATCTGTATTCATTTCGTTCTGCTCATAAAATCCGGATCATAATGGTTGCAGAGATATCTGTGGGTGGGCATTTATGAAATTTTCTTTGCATGTTTCAGCAATGACCTATACGACTGGTTTTCAAGGTTAGCAGAACGTAAAAACTGTTTCCAACAAGGAGTACCTACCGTGTGGACCCCAGAGCTCATTCAGAGACTTAAAGCAGTAGATAGTACACTCTCACGAGCAGTCGACTTTTGGTTTGACAGTATCCTATAGGGCTACGTTACAGAGTTCGTTGTGGACACCCTGAATTCCTACGGTGCAACAGAGGCAGAGTTCTTCAAAGGATTCAGAGGTAAGTATATGAACAATCTGAGTTTATATATCAAAATGCTTTTAGCTAAGAAAGGTGTTTTAAGAATGCAGTAAGATACCTAGTTGTTTTGAGTCTGTAATGTTCAAAGCTAATGACCGTGATACAGAAGAACACATTCATACATTAAGAAGTGGTAAAAGATATAAGTCTAGCGAAGAAAAGAGGTCTAGTGGACATGAACTACGCATAGACACTGAGTTACAAGTTGAGCTTGATAGCGAAACACCTCGCGTAGCCACCTATCAGCCCATTACTCCGCAGAATCCTCTAGTCGACAATACTACTAACCCTCAGAACGTCAGTAGTAGTAACACCGCAGGAGTGAGTACTCAGAACATTCTATGCAGTTGTATCCCTACCACAGCACCGAACACTGTGCCTCCTAGAAGGAGAATGACAGATGATCTAAAAGAACCTGAGAAACATTGGTTTCCGTGTGAAGTCGTCTAGAACGTCAAGCAAGTCCATGATGATGCTGTTAAGCAAGCACAGCTCATCACCACAATAAGGGACATAGCCTTGAATTGGTTTATGAAGTATTCTGCTGAACAGAATAGAACTTTAGTGGATATCAAGGCTGCCCTCTTAAGAGAATTCAAGAAACCTAAGTCAGAGTCACAATATATAACAAAACTCAAAGAGATTAAGCAAAAAACTAATGAAACAGTATGGGAATTTGACCATAAAGTCAAAGCACTCCTAGATCAAGTAAGCTTTGACATCATACCATAACAACACCAAGAATGGTTCATAGCTGCGTTATTGCCACATATCAGACTGTCGTTGATGCAGCAGAAGGTGGCTTCGCAGACAGAAGCCTTGGAAATTTCCATTAAGCTAGAGGCTTCGTCGATAGGGGAGACCAGCCAAGGAATGGTCCAGATCCAGAACCAACTAGCAAACTTAACATTACAGTTACAAGACATTAAGAATCGAAAAAAAAACAGAGAAGAAGTCTGGTGTACAAGATGCAAGGGAGAAGTGCACCCGAAGGAACGTTGTCCCTTGTTTCAAGAGTACCTCGACAGTGGAGCACTGAATCAGCAACAAGGATCATGGTGTGAGATTTGTCGAACTAGAGGACACCGCCCAAAAGACTGTTATTTGATCCAGAAGTATGTGCAAACACTCAAGAATTTGTTCTACACATTCCGTAAATCAGTTGGCCATGATGATACCAACTGTAGAGCATACAAACTCATGATAGAAAGAAGCATGATGTTTACAGAGTTCAAGAAGAAACACCGCTACACAATGATAATGAGTAGTATGACCAGGGCGCATATAGAGGTCGTGGTGGATTATGAGGAAGAGGAAGAAATACTGGCCCAGGAAGAGGAAGAGGTCAGATGATCTGTTATAACTGTGGTCAGCCTGGCCATCTATCCAAAGACTGTACCAATCCTTGTACTGCATGTAAATACTGTAAGTCTTTTGACCATGTTATCGAGGCATGCCCAATATTACAAGCGAAGATGCAAGAAAGAAGACAAGAAGGGAAGAACCCAAACGCTCAGATGATCACAACAAAGAAAAGAACTAGAGATCCAAACATTAATGTTGTGACGTGAAGTGGTGCTGCAACAGGAAGAGATAAAGAACCAGAAGCTTCGACTTTTGAAGACCATAAAGCTAAGCATACACCTACTGAAGGGGTCTGGATAAGAAAAGCAATTGGGAAAGCATCGGCTTTCAATCTAGACAGAAATAAAGAAGTCTTCGCCGAAGCAAGGGAGACCTTTAGAGAAATGGAACCTGTAACACCAAGAATTAAATTGAGAAGTGAAACAATGCATATGAAGGATATGCCAACAACGTATGATAAAACATGTAACGCAACAGAAACCGGGACTTCTGTTGCGTAGTTCCTACGGAGCTGTATGAAGTTACTAAAGAGCGAAGATGCCTTAGCCGAATTGCAAAACTTACTAAACCACTATGAACAACGCAGTTGCACGAGTACTATTCATAGCGTAGTTCACCATATAAAAAGTCATAAGAGAACAGGCCGAGAAATGAGGTTTAGTGCGCAGATTGGAGACTACGAAATGGACCAGATCATCCTTGACTTGGGATCAAAAGTGAATGTCTTGACCAAGCAGACATGGGAACAGATGGGGAAACCAAGGTTATCATGGTCACCTATCCAATTAAGACTAGCTAATCAACAGAAAGTCATTCCATTTGGAAGATTCTCGAATGTACTTGTGGACATTGATGGAGTAAGAAGTTCAGCAAACTTCGAGGTTATTGAGATCATCGACGACAGTAACCCATATCATGCATTACTTGGGATAGACTATGCGATGGATAACCTCACAATTATCGATCTAAAGAGAAAAAAATGATATTTGAAGGGGCTGATATCATGGTCATCGCACCCTTGGACCCTTCACAAGGACCAAGATACAGTGAACCAATACAAGAAGAATGCAGAGCACAAGACCTTGATCGCACCTACAAGATGACAGCAAACCAGGCCGACTACATAAATCCTACGGCTGATGGAACGTTGAGTTGGCGCTGTGATAGCTCTTGCATATCAAACTCCGACACAGGATTGGAGAATTGGAAAATCCGAATGCACGAAGTATCTGCTAGGCGATGTGTGCAGATCACAAAATCACTACGCTAGGTTGGAGCAGAGGTAAGTCCAATCCCTACCTTTGATGGTTTGACTAGCATTCATTCATTTTTTAAGAATATACTGTAATTCCAGATGAATATAAGCTGTCAGCATTAGATTCAGCACTGCGCGCTACACCTGCTAGATGGTGGGTCGCGCACAAGCATAGTCTGAACACAAGGGAACAGTGCAAGCACATGATGGAACTGAGATTCACAGAGAAAACCGCGTTGACGATAGTAAAGTATAATGGACAAACAAATCCAAGGGATCACATATAGGCTTGTTCAAAGGCATGGACAAACAGACCGCAAACAGAATGGGTCCATCTGTTTGTGCACACATTAGAGCAGATCCCAAAGAACTAGTATACAGACGCAGAGCTTCACAGAGGAACAACAGATTGGTCTATTATGTTTATGAACTTCTAGAGAACTTTCATCTTTGAAGATAACTGTTTAAACATAAATGAGGTTCTGTAAATTATCAAATAAAAGATATTCAAAGACGAATGCCCAAGTATAAATGAGGCATTAAAGGTCAACAAATAAAAGATATTTAATGAAAAATCGGAACATATGAGCCAACAACTAGAATGGGAAAGACAGATAGAATATGCCCTCGAATGTTATAAACTATGTGCAGATGAAGAAGATGAGGAGGATCCGCGCAATATCAATATACCTGAATCCGAGGGAGCGCGCGATATAGAGGGATCCCCATTAGAAATTCCAGATATGAGTAGCCCTGTCAAAACAAGAAAAGTTAACATTGGCACAAGTGAAGAACCGAAGTTTGCATCTATTGGGGATTACTGGGATGAAGAAACGGTCGCGCAGATCGCAGACCTTTTGCATGAGTATCAGGATTTGTTTCCAACAAAGTTCGCCTAAATGAAAGGCGACTTGGGAGTCTTGAAGATACCTCTCAAGTCAGGTGCGAAGCCCATAAGGCAGAGGCCTTATCGACTGAATCCCAGATACAAGGAAAGAGTGAAGGCAGAGCTCGATAAGATGCTTGATGCGGGGATCATTGTGCCAGTGGAAGAATCAGAATGGATAAGCCCTATGGTTATCCAGGATAAGAAGACAAAGGAGAGATTAGAATCTATGTGGACCTCAGGAAGCTCAATGATGCTTCACTACACGGCCCATTTCCTACTTCATTCATGGATGAAGTACTAGACAATGTTGGAGGAAATGAGGCCTACTCATTCACTGATGGATTCTCTGGATACCATCAAATCATAATAGACTCAGCAGACAGACATAAAACTACATTTGCTACTGAATGGGGATCATATCAGTATATAGTTATGCCATTTGGTTTGAAGAATGCACCTGCTATATTTTCCAGAGTTGTTGTGGCTGAATTCAAGGACTTTATCCATAAGTTCTTAGAAGTATAATTTGATGATTGGACTATATTTGGTTTATTAAAGAACCATTATGAAACCTCAAAATGATGTTATCAAAGTGTAGGCAACATCAAATCTTGTTGAATTTGAAGAAATGTATTTTCTGTGTTTCCTATGGAATTCTACTAGGACACATTGTGTGCAAGCAAGGTCTGATGGTTGATCCTGCGAAGATCGCAATCATTGTGAATTTACATGCACCAAATTCAGTAAAGAAACTCCGCATGACACTAGGACATATAGGATACTACATAAATTTTATCAAGGGTTATGCGCAGATAACCGTGGAGACAGAGAAACTTATAAAGAAAGAAGCGAAGTTCATATGGAGCGAAGAATGCCAGACAGGATTGGATACATTAAAAGAGAAAATGGTAACTGCGCCTATTCTAGTTTTTCTAGATTGGAATAAACCATTTCATGTACATGTTGATGCTTCATCTATTGCATTGGGCATTATGCTCGTTCAACCAGGCGAAGGGGGCATTGATCACCCCATTGCATTTTCAAGCAGAAAGCTGTCTTTAGCCGTGAAGAATTACACCACGATAGAAATAGAGGGTTTAGCTATGGTGTACACACTACAAAAATTTAGACACTATTTGCTGGTTGTGCACTTCTTTATGTACACTGACCATTCAGCTATGAAGTACTTGGTCAATAAGCCAATGTTAGGGGGGAGAATATGCAGATGGTTACTACTCTTTCAGGAGTATGACTTTGAAATTATTGTTAAACCGGGAAGACTGAACCTAGGACCTGACCATCTCTCAAGGATTGAGTCAGGCGAAGAACCCATAAATCTTGAAGATAATCGGCCTGACGCGCAGTTATTTGCCATCCAAATTGCGGATGATTATTACAGAGACATTGTAGAATTCTTGACTATAGGATTGGCACCTATAGAGTTCACTACGCAGCAGAAGAAGTAGCTGGTAGTTAAAGCAACAGACTTCACTATCATTGCAGGACAGCTATACAAGTTAGGACCGGATGAAGTGTTGCGTCGTTGTGTGTTAGAACATGAAAATCCATTTATATTGGCTGAGGAAAATTCAGGTGTGTCTGGAGGTCACTATGCAGGGAGAGAAACTGCGCAGAAGATATTAAGAGCAGGACTATGGTGGCCTACACTCCACAAAGATTCAAAAGAACATTGCCAAAGTTGCAATGTGTGCCAAAGGACTGGAAATCCATCGCACATAGATGAAATGCCACTGAAACCACAGTTGACACTACAAGCATTTGACAAATGGGCAATTGATTTCGTGGGACCTATTAACCCACCAGGAAAGAGGACTGGTGTGAGATATATTATCATCGCTACAGATTATCTCACCAGATGGGCAGAAGCTAAACCAGTGAAGGACTGTAGCGCAGTTCATCTTTGAGAATATCCTTACCAGATTTGGATGCCCAAAAATCTTAATGAGTGATCAAGGAACTCACTTCCTGAATAGAACCATTGAATCAATGACTGAAGAATTTCAGATATATCATCAGAGGAGTACACAGTACCATCCACAATCCAATGGAACTGTTGAAGCATTTAACAAAGTGTTGGAAAATGCGCTGACCAAAATATGTAACGCAAATAGAGACGATTGGGATTTGCGCATACCAGCTGTACTATGGGCATATAGAACAACTTGTAAGAAACTGGCAGGCCATACACCTTTCAGATTGGCCTATGGACAGGAAGCTATGATGCCGATGGAGTACATTGTACCAAGCTTAAGGATTGCAACATTCACAGACATGGAAGATGAAGAGACATTGCAAGAAAGGATTCTACACTTAGTTGGATTGGAGGAAGATCACTTCATCGCAGGCTTTCATCAGCAAGTGCAGAAGGACATAGAAAAAGCATGGCATGATCGCCATATCAAGCACAAATTCTTTCAGGTAGGAGACCTTGTACTCCTGTATGATAGTAAGTTCATGAAATTTCCTGGCAAATTTAAAATGCTTTGGCTTGGGCCATATATTGTTATGTATGTTACTAATGGTGGTGTAGCTTAGTTAGCCACATTAGTCGGAGACAACTTACCAGGTCTAGTTAATGGAAGTAGACTTAAAACCTACAGGGATAGTCCTACTTTGCAGAGCCCTCGGTGATCATAAGAGAAGAAAATTTCTAAGTGTCAAGTACAGTTGAAATTGGGCACTAGAAATTGAACAGAGTCTGTACATAGTTTTGGTCTGATACGCGAAGTTCGATGGGAAGGATGTATCTACCACGCAGCACTAGTAGAGAAGTGAATCTGCGCATAAGAAAAAAAAAAGAGAGAAAAGAAAAAAGTAAAAGCGCGTGGATGCGAAGTTCAAAATGCAGCCGCGAAGATCAAATAAAATAGGGTAGTTGCGAAGTATACACCGAAAGCTGAGATGCGAAGCATGAATTGAAAGTGCAGCTACGAAGTTAAAAATGGAAGAGCATAAGTGTGAAGAGGAACTGCGCATAAATATTTTTTCCAAGCTGTCAGCATAGTTCGCAGAAACTAACCGTTAAAATGTCGATCGGAAAACTAGCCGTTATTTAGTGATTTTGCCGACGTTCACTTGAACATTTAACGTAAATTTAGTCGTTCTGATCAATTCAAGGAAGGAAAGTACCAAGATCCTCACCGTATTTGGCCAACGGTCATGACATTCAATGCTTATCTAGCCGTTTTTGGGCGTGGGTAAGGCTTCTAGTTCCTATAAAAACCGTAGTTTGCACAGTGATTTGGTTACCACAATTTTCAAGCTAAGTATTACAGAGAATTCATAGATTTTCTTGAACTCATATTCGCACTGTAAGTGAATGTCTGAAGAGTCTACTCTAGACGAAGTGCTGCATGAATTCAACCAAGCTGGGACCGAAGGGTTCATGAAAACCCTTGCCAAGAAGTCCGTTCCATAAAAAGGCCAGGGTTCACGCCGCTTAGCACGCCACCCTACAGCAATGCAACACAAAGGAAAGGAACCTGCAGTTGAAACATCAAAGCTGAAAATAATAGGGCCTAAGAAATCAGACGCCCCACCAGCAGACACAGAGCTGCCCATATACTTAAGACCAGCCTATATCTCTCCGCGAGCACCAGATGCACCAGCCTTGAAGCTCGCCAGAAACGCCAAGTATGAGATACCACTTCCGTCGATGTCCAGTCATGTCAAACCACGAGAAAATTTGTTAGGCAAGATCCCAGATTGTACGTTTGAAGACTATGATTTACTGCAACAACTCAAGGAGCCTAACGAGCCGAAGTACCCTTAGTTTCAACCAGATAGATACATGTGCCGAAAAATGGATGTGAAGAATAATCCACTGCTGGTAGCGCAGAGTTGGCTTTCCGAATTCGTGGACTCAGTACTTCTGAACCTGCTGCGGATCCCACACTTCGACAGGAGTCTCGAACTCAACGTGGTTGTGCGCACACTGATATCGCATACACACCAAGGCTACCTATGGATGGAAAGGAATGTTGATATTAGCATAGACCCGATCCATAGGATCACTGGACTGAGTAAGCGAGGAGACAACCCTTAGAAGTTCTTTGCGGTAAAAACCAGGGACAAAGAGATTGCTGGGCAGATGAAGGAGGAATTCAATATTCCCAAAGGAAAACAAGGTTTTATCACAGAAGACCTAAAAGATGATGCCACACGGTTTGTTGTACAACTGCTTGGAGGAAAATTCTTGTGGAAGGAAAGACCAACAAAAGTGCCAGCATGAGCAATTCACCTCGCTGCGAAGATAGTGCGGGGAGTAAGGTTTAATTGGTCTCAGTATCTGCTAAACGAGTTGTTGGACGATGTCCGCGACGCTCAGATCAATGGCACAACCTTTCATTACAGTTGGCTAATGGTGTTGATCGCCTTTGTAGGCTGGAAAGAACCAAAGCATTATGTTGGTCTTTCCTCTCTCATTCAGGATTGCCGAAGACCCATATATGCAAATCTGTGTGCAACTCTGAAGACAGACCAACATCGCACCTCAAATGACATATTCCTCACATATTACGAACAGTTGTGAGATGTCATCATTTGCACACCGCGCATTTCAAAGCAGGTAACGATGAAATACATCCGCACTTTGAATTTTAACGCTTGCATGCATTTCATTTATATTTCACCAAAGGTGCAGAAAAATAATCCAGAATGGTTCGCAGGAAACTATCACCTGGACAAAGCGGGTATTGATCTAATCATGAAGGAGTGGTTGGACGAATGGAAGGTCGAAGGACCGATGGTCATCGAAAGTGACTCAGATGAAAGTGCTTAGATCCCAACAAAGGTCATTGAAGAAACCAACGAAGAGCAAGACAAAGTTCAGAGTATACCAGGAGAAAAGAGAAAGGATCCAGAAAGCTCAGTACTAGAAAAAAGGGCCGAAAAAGAAGCAAAAATCCATAAATCTCCCCTCAGAATCAAAATTGCATGATGATGATTATGAGATCATCGCGGGTAGGGTTAGCGCATATCTGGACGACGCGCTTGCCCTAAAAGACAACAAAAATGAGGAGATTCAAGCGAGTCTAAAAGAAAATCTGACCACGTTGCAGAGCATAGCGGCGAAGATGGAACAAGTCCAGAAAGACTTGGTTCGCGATTCTGATTCAAAAGGAAGATTCGGTGCCACACCTCAACAGAAGAAAATACCCTTGGCTCTGACCATGTCACCGCGACTGTGCATCATCCGCATAGACCCACTAAGTGTAATTTTCTCAAGCGATGAATTAAGTGAAGGCATGGAGACATTACCACATGTGGATATTGATATCGCCTTGTTACCACTAGAAGGCCTACATAATATGCACTTGCAGGTTGTGGAGGAAATTCATGACAAAGATATGGTGACTTTGAGCCAACACCAGGATCTAGAAGCAAACTATAAGCAGTTGCAGGAAGAGAGTGTGCATAAGGCTAAGGAGCTTGAAAGTGCGCATGAGCAGTGCAGAAGAATAAAGCAGATTGTTGCTTCGGTTTGCGCAGAGATACCAAAGTGAGACAAGCAACCAGAGCTCGTAGATCCCATCCTTAAGATTGGCTTGGTAGTCAGCGATCTTAAGGCTAAAATGGCAGACATGGAGATAGATTACAAAGAAAAGCTTGCCACCTTGGAAGCACAGAATCTCCCGAAGACACCACCAGATCAAACAGAACTTAGAGCAGCAGAAGTGAAGGCTGCTGCAGAAAATATAGCCAGTGAGATAGCTAAGTGCCAGAACTTGCTGGATGAAACAACCAGAGTATGGACCACGCTCCAAGAGGACTCTCAGTGGTTGCAGGTCCAGAACATCTTACAACACACACAATCATAGTTAGATTCTCTAAATGCACAGATAAAGACCCTCCTGACCATAGAGAGACTCTGACGGTTTGCGGAAGTCAAGGAACTAAAGAAGGAACTCCTAGTTTTGAGAGAAAGGGAGGCTGAAACTTCGGCAAAGACACAGCCCCTCCAGGAAGAAGCTCTTACCATCTCGCAAGAGATTGAAGAGAAATTGCAGGAACTCCATGAATTGGAGACGACAGTACAAGAACAAGCTAAGGAAGACTTATCACCATCAGTGTTGGAAACTTTCAAAGCAGTTGAGCAAGAATCTAAGGACACAATTGCGAAGCTAAGCGAAACCTATGAAGTATTTGATGTGAAGATAGCTCAGCAAGGAGAGGAAAATCCCACTGAACCTACTAAGAGTGGCTCGGGGACGAGCCACATGTGAGTGTTAGGGGCCTGTTGGGCATAGCCCAAGTTAAGCCAATTTTGGACAAATCAATTTTGGAGCTGCGAAGTCACAGCGCAGCTCAGCACCAGCACTGCGAAGTTATAGCGCCGCGAAGGTCCAGCACTGCGATTCCGCGAAGATCCGGCATGACAGAGTTTTGGACGGAAAATAGCATAAGTTCCGGTAAGATCGGTCGACGATCTATTTGGGGAAAGATACTCTGAGATTCCCAGGAGGCGAGTAAGGAGTGGCAAAGAAGGAAAGCGACCGGTCACATGAGAAAAGGCAGCACTAAGTGAACTGGACGCGCGAAACCGTTAGAGAAGGAATGACGGGGTGAAAGCGACCCGTCGGCTTGCGCTCGGCAGAGGGGCTGGAAGCGACGTGACCACGCGCAGTCAGAAGATGTCAGAAGCCAGAGACAACGTAGAAGGATGGCCACGACGATGACGTCACTATCATAGCCTAACAGATCTGGTTAGCGGGGTAACCGCACCATTTTGGGTACCTTAGAGTTTTCTTAGCCTGCCATGATTGTAATAGACGTGACCTAAGGGCACGGTGTATATAAAGGGAAGTTTTGTAAGGGAAAGGGTTGATTTTGTTATGCGTTGTTGAGTTTTTTTTATCTCTATGGAGAGACCATTGTAAAGAGGCTCTGTAGCTGTGTGCGCAGAGACCAATCAAAGAAGAGAAGAGAGTCTGTAGTTGAGTGCACAGACTGGAACTGTTGAACCCTTCCCATTTATAATAAAACAACAGTTCCTGTGGACGTAGCTCCCATCCTGGGGGTGAGCCATGTTAAATTGTTGTGTTGTGTGAATGAATGTGTATTTGCTTTTGTTGAGTGGTTAAGTTCATGTTTATAAGTAAATGTATCTTTGCTTTCATGTGTATTCTCCAGAAGAATGAATGATAGAAATAACATGCTAAGTGTTGAACGCATATGAGTGAATGTTGAATGCGGAAGTATTTATGAACATGATGAATGCATAAGTTAGACGGGTAACACTTAAGTCAACGAAGTCTGTGTAGTGTGATTCCCTAAAGCCCAGAACCGGAAGTGCGCAGTTGCATTGTAGTTCATCGTATTGTATAAGTTTACAAGGTTTACGGTCTAAGATGCTTGTTGGATGCATAAATTACACTAAGTAAAGTATATCGAGTATGTGTGAGTGTTAAAGAGGAAGTGCAGTCCTGAGTTGCGATGTCCTGTTGTCGAATAGCCATTCCATAGCGCGCGGTACTTGGATGCGCGACGACATAAGCGTTAACTGCGAAGTAGGTGGACTTCGCGCAGTCCCCCAGTCTATCGAAGCGTGCATCACCTGGTAGTGGAAACTTGATTCCACAACCTCCCCATAACTTCGCCTCGGGTGAGACCTCAGTCTGCTCGCAGACTGTTGCCGAAAGGGCCAATGAAAAGGGTTTTTGTTGGTTCCTTGAACCGCGTAGAACCTGGGTCTATCTTGAAAAGTTAAAGACCAATATATTGAGCCAAAAGTCCATTAATGTATAATCACAAAAAAATGTGACTCAATCTTTTGTGTAACTAATGTAACAATGTGTTGATGTGAGCAAAAATGCCCTTTATCAACTACATAGATTTACCTAGGAAAAATGCCCAATTAGACTTAGACCTTTCTAAGCTATTTTATCTTGACACCATCCTAAATAGGAATTAATAGAATAATTTTAAGGATATGAAATGTAAGGATATGAAGTGAAAGCAAAATTAGGCAAGATTTAGTTTATCAAATTTAATTTACATTATCAAACCAAAAACGCTTTCTCTTTAAATTTGGTTTCAACTTTATTAACCTGCCCATACTTGACTTTAGCTTGTTTATTTTCCTTTACTTGAACTTTTACATCATTTTGCCAAGTTTTTACATAATTTATGAGCCATTTTTTATAAACCATGTGGAAACCTACCATCCTCGCATTCAATTTGTAAAAGTAATTGTGCCTTTGGTTACTTGTTCGTGTATCGATTGTGGCTCTCATCCCAAAGACTAGTTCTCTACACACCTTTTACCATCTGGAAAGGTTTATGCTAACTGGTCTACCTTATCTCGGATTCAAAGATAACTATGCTCTACCTTTGCCTGGATTAGAAGACAAGTGTATTCCTTTGAAGTAATAGAATTAGCCTCACCCTCTTATATTGAATTTACACTGAAATTGTCCATTCTGCTCAACTCTCATCTTTAGAGAGTAAATGTCTAATCATTGATCAGTTCAAAGCAAAATGTTCGCCACATTTTTGTTAAATGGAGATGGGGGGTATCGAAACCCTGTACCTCTCGCATGCAAAGCGAGCATGTGACTTGCATGTGAGATACATCCACGACTTGTGACTTCATCTACTCAAATATATTTAGAAAATTGTAATATGAAACATGGAAGAGCCATGACTCAACTCCAGTGTGTAGGAAGCATAATCATATATTGAAGTAACCAAATTGTGATACATTTAATTATTGCGTGTTACTCCGAAATGGAAAAGGAGGATTTCAGTAGAAAGGTTTACTTGTCGTGCTTTGTTTCTGTTAGGTTGTCTAAGTTTCTTGAGGTTTTCCAGTTGGAGGATCGGAACTCCGATCCTACCCATATATCTTGTTGGAAGATGCATCAGATGATCCTACCCTCACCCCTACCCCTCATCTCAAAGCTCTTAGTGTTTGGTCTTCGTCGACGACTTTGTAGAGACAGATAGATACAAATGTACATGAATCAGATTCCAACAGAGACGTCAAGGCCTATGTCAACTCACGCCATGGTTCATCAGAGAATGGTTCCACTAGTTGCATTCGCATCGACGATGGAAACAATTTGAATTTGAATGGTCATTTAGTGATGGACATCTATAAAAATGGCTCAGGATCAATAGAAATTGACAGGGGAAAGCTCCTCATAGGCCGTCGACAGACGATGAATCCGCTAGAGGAGCCAGCCCCTTAAATAACGTCTTCAACGTAATTAATTAAAAGTTTAGAATCCAAAAAGAGAAAAAATGCTTATTTGTTGACTTGTATACATCTATCCATTAAAAGTATTTTTAAATACAATTGTTGATAACTGACATATCCACCTATCAAACCATCTTGTCCCTGCCACATGCAATTATGTTCTAACAACCAAATATCATTTGACCAACAACCTACATAATCAAATCTATAAGGACATGTCTTCAATAAATCCAACGCTAGCGAATGGCCTATGGAGAAGACATAAACAACCAGTAGCATAACTTGTCCCAAAACACATCCACACTTGCATAGCATACATCCCCACCTTCAAAGAAAAAGGTGTGGAAAATGTTAGCTTCTCCCACATGCACATTCAACAACTCAACTCACTAAATGCAATAAGTGACACTCAACCTATTAACTTAATAACTAAATCAATTAGCATTAAATTGATTAGAAACACAAGGATCGTCTAAGATTGTTTCGTAACCATTGGATTACACTAAAATCAGTCTTGCACACTCATTCACAAATTCAAGATCATGAGCCAGTCTTCAATCAAATCCAAAAGAAAAATCTATATAATGCAACAAACATCTCACAGTCTACCATACTTGCATTCCATAATCTCAAACTCACTAGCAGCACTATCAACAGAGAGCAGATTGTCAAACTGAATATAATCACTATCAACACGCAATTCATCATAGAACATATTGTCAAACTGAATATAATAACTATCACCAACCAATCCATCATAGCACATATTGTCAAACTGAATATAATCACTATCAGCAAGCAGTCCATCATAGAACATATTGTCAAATTGAATATAATCACTATCAGCAAGCAGTCCATCAGAGTGTTTTAAAGTCGACCATTAATAGTATATATATTATACATTCCTCTCACTTGATGTTAAGAGTATTGTCTGCTTGATTCCTATTAGAGTATATATGAAATATAAATGCAATCACATGCAACCTACATTGACAAATTCATGTTTTTATTATGAATTGATAAGCAAACTATAGGTTAACACACCATTCACATACATAACATGCACAACATTCTCATTTCTGATTTTAACTGTATCATCATAAAACTTGTTAGTACATACAACCTGCAATTCTTAATTCCCATCATTCAAGTAGGGTGAACACATCATTCACAAATATATAACCTTAGAAAATCCAAAGTACTAATTTCGACCTTAATTCATAAAACAAGTAAGTTCATACCACTTGCAAAGCTCAATTCCCATCATACAAGTAGGGTTACAGATTTTGCTTGTGCACAACCTAGAAATTAGATTGCATTAGCTTCATGCAAATAAAGATAACATAACACTAGGAACATGCAAGTAGGGTGATAGAATTTAGTTTTTGCACAAACAGAAACAAATATTGCATTCGTTGATGACCGATAGCGAAGACACAAAGATATTGAAATAGATAATGCATGTTTACATGATTGTTGTAATGACATTGAAATATATAATGCATGTGTACAGGATTTTTCCAATACTCTCTAGTTTTTTGCAGTCATGCCAAGAGTCAATCACACTGCTCTTACAAGAAGAACAAGGAAGTTATTTTCCAGGGGTGCACAACTACAATGCACTTCCTCAAATGAAGACCTACCCCAACTTGTTGCAAACAACAATATTGGTGGGATGCTGACAAGCATAACGAGACAATGGGTGATGGTGTTGTTCCACAGCCAACCTTGGTACAAGATGCAAGTGTAACCAAGAAGATCGGTGCCATCATAGGATGGATTGAAGAGGATATGATGATTGCAATCAATGATGTAGAGTTCAATGGATATTTTATCCGAGCAGCTTCCAAAAAACATGGGATTGCACACACATTAGTGCATTATTGAATAGATGGTCTCACTCATACAAAGCAGAAAGGGCCACTTACAGTGATGATTGTAGAAGAGGAGGAAGAAGTGGTTTTTTGGTGCAAGGAGATGGTTGGAATGGGCCATGGGATGGAATTGATACAACAAAATTCCCTTGTTGCTCATATCTATCAAGGTAGGCCAAATCCATTCTGAGATGGATTCCCCGGGAAAGCATGGTGGTTCGGGTTCAAAAAAAGGCATCCAAATCTTGTGTTACAAACTACAGAGGGCCTTGATAGAGACAAGGCTATAAATGTACGCTTGGCAATTGCGTCCAAATTCTATGACACATTATCCATTATGTATGAGAAACATGCCTATGGTCCAAACCATATATGGAACCACGACAAAACAGGTTTACAAGTAGGGATAAAGTGTGGCATGCAGGTAATTGCCAAGAGAGGGAGCAGGAATGTGTCAAATTTTTTGCCTAAGAGCAGGGAGTGGATAACCATTCTTTGTTGTGTAAATGAAATCGATGCATCAATCCCTAGGTTTTATCTATTCAAGGGAAAGATTCAGCTAAAGTCCTGAAATGTGAACCGGGATCATGCATGGCTGCACATCCGCTTGCTTGGATGACCCAAGAATTGCTCTTGAATTGGGTTTGTCACTTTGCAAGATCTATACCTAGTGGAGTCTCACCTGAAAATAGACACTTGCTGATTTTTTATGGCCATGGTAGCCTCATCGTTGTACAAATATTTGAGGAGGTAAACAGGTTGGGCATTGACTTGTTGACCCTTCCTACACATACTACTCATAAGTTGCAACCTCTCGATGTTAGTGTATTTGGGCCTTTCAAATGTTTCTTCAGGTCTGAGAGAGTAGCATGGATGGAAAAGAACATAGGGAGAGAGGTCAAGAGGCTTGAATTAGTTGAACTTGCAAGTAAATATTTTAAGAGGACTCTCACACCCTCAAATATCAAGGCTGGATTTAGGTGGACTAGAATCTGACCACTTAATCATGATGCTCTTGTCCATGACAATGTTTGTAGCCAAGGCTTCTATGTACATGACAATGAAGATGCATATGTTGCAAGCAAAATATTATCCCTCTCTCATGGGCAATGCCAACCATTGGGTGACAATGATGAACATGTTAGTGCTACTCGATATGACCATGAACAAGTTGTCGATAGCGATGATGTTGTCGTATCAAATGAAACACATACATGTTATACAAATCATGTCCATGAACCAACTACAAAGAACTATGAAGTTTTTGGATCATATGAAACACCTGCAAATTCTGCAAAGCAAAATCATATTGGCACTGCCAATCTTATTGTGGTTAATATGGTGAAGCACTAGCAAGAAACAATGACCAATCAACAAGGCCAACCCAAGTATCATAGCCTGAGTGGTTAACAGAAGCGATGATGAATATGAATAGACAGATTGTCACTGACACCAATGATGAAATACTTAACATGCCTTCGCTGCCATCAATCCTCAACAACCAAATTGCCCATTATTATGTGGATGAAGGGGGTGTATAAGAACATAGTGCAAACAATGTAGTCCTTGTTGGTTGTGGAGCGAAATCTTCCAGTCTCATAGATGATATTGTCTCAGCCATGCACCCCATAGGACTGTACACTCATTCCCCTACCTTGGGGTTCGGGGGAAACGCCCCCGAGTTACGGGGGTGCAGGGGCGGAGCTCCCACGAATGGGGGTTACGCCCCCGAGAAAAAATTTTGGGGCTATTTTCGCCAACAGATTTCGGGCCCATGGTTTTGGGTAACCCGTGGTATTTTCCCATTGTATTTCCATTATAAAAGAAAGTCATTGTAACACGGCTAGGGTTGATGTATTAGGTTTTATGCATTGTAAAGATCTCTAAGATAGGAAGAGAGACTGTGAGACAGTGAAGAGGAAGTGCAGCGGCTGTGCTGCAGGTTGTATCCCTTCACTTTGCTGGATGGTATAATAATAAGGACTGGCAATTTCAGTGTGGACGTAGCCCATCTTGGGGTGAACCACGATATATCTGTGTTTCTCTTGTAATGTGTGTGTGATTATATTTGCATTTCTGTTTATTGTTATTGCTCTGCGATCCTGTTTTTCTAACAGTGCTAACTAATGTCTCCCTTGCAAATGAAGCACTGCCCCAAGACGATCCTCACATTGAACCAGGCACCACATCGGTACTCAACCAATTCCTAAGGTTGCTAATGGAGGGAGCGGCAGCTTCAAAATCAATAAGAACAACCGACTATCTTCAATTAAGCAGGAGTTCCCAACTACTCACTTCAGAAGACTACCTCAAATTATCGGTTAAGACATAGCAAAAAAAATGAGAGGCAAGATTTAAAACAACAGAAGAAGTAATTGGAAAAGGAGAGGAAGGAAACAAGGATTCTAGCTACTAAAAAACGAAGGCAATAAATGATCCAAAGAGAACAAGAAAGGCAAGTAAAAGAGCACCAAAAATAGGTGGCAAGGTAGGAAAAGGAACAAAGAAAGTTGCAACAGACAATGGAAAATGAACAAGGGAGGATAGAGGTGGACAAGACTGGAAACATGTTCGAGCAAGGTAGGAGGATGTACAAATCATTGGATCAAATTGCAGAAAATACACAATTCTTTCAAGACCTTATAATCATCCAGATCCCCCAATATCATCAAGTCGGCATACCTCCCCCTTTTGTTTCTACCAGATTATTGCCCTTATTAAGAGGGGGATGTTAGACACAAAGAGGTCATTATGAGAAGGAAAAATATGGTTTTTGCTAGTATAAGTAGTTGGAGAAAGTTTTAAGAAGGATGTAAATTATCCCCTTCAACATGCGATTGAAACCTAGTGCAGTCTAGAGAAGCCAAATTAAGACATTTATTCAAAGTCAAGGAAACCTATAGAGAAACAAGATATTAAATTTGTTCCCATATACATTAGATTGACACTCGTGACAAACAAATAAAGGATTTCTTCGAATCCCTCACTTCCAAGGAAGTGGTTGAGTGAATCAAACCTTGAACAAAGTGAAAGGAAGAATCACAAATCATGCCAAGATTGAAAAATAATTTGTTAATTATTATATAATGGTGTTCCAAATCTCAAGGGGTGATAGATGAAAGGAGGGTGTCCATGTAAATTTGTATTGATTTAGTCCTGAAAAATATGACAAAATGAACAATAAAGAGCAAGAGCATGTGAGCAATTGTCAACCTTGGTTGAAGTGATGACCACTATGAAGGAAATGACTTTGACCTTGATGACTACCCATGCAAATTTATGGGATGGAATTCTCTCCAAGTATATAAGGAACCTATATATTCTTAGAGTTTAGGTGCCTGCATTAATAAGGTACTCATCAAGTTCATTATGAAACCTAGTGATCTTGATCTTATCACCAACCGATGTTCAATAAATATCCTGATTGTATGTGATTAAAGGTCAAATTTGGATGAAGTGAAGGAAATGACCAATGATAAGATTATTGACCTTATTTACTAACATGCAAATTTTATATTTACACATGAGATTTTATGGGATGGAATTCACTATAAGTATATAAAGAATCTATTTAGAATTAGAGCTTTGGTGTCCACATTAATGAGCTATTGATCAATTTCATTCCAAAACCTAATGATCTCGTGCTTTTTAACAATAGGTGTTTGTTAAATCTCCTAAATGAATCCTACAAGTTTATTTCCTTCCTCTTTTACTACTACAATTTCAAAAGGATTCCATCCTCCCCTTATTGCTTTCATTACACATGTAAAAGTTTCCTCCTCTATGCATTCCAATTGGTCTCCACCATATTTCCACTAAGAGGTGGCATCTCTCATTTATGGTTGTTTCTATAAATATTTGTGATGTGTGTTCTCTCAATTTGTGTTGTTATGCTCTATCCCAATTTTCTTTCTCTCTTGTTGTCATTGCCTTTGCTTCATTGATACTTGATAGTTTTGTCTCACCTAGGCATGGTTTAGGTTGATTTGGTCCCATGGGGCCCCAAGTTGATTGATTTGACCATCAAATGATTTATTTACCTGCTTACTTATCAAATAACTTAGCCTCTCTTGTATTATGACTGTAGGCTATTTCTCTTTCTATTTTATTTTTTGTAGGCTTATGTTTCCTCTTCCATTAAGGGAGTGGATGTCACCTCCTCGTCTCCCCTAATTAGCGGTGTCTTGGGCCATGCCATGTTTTCTTGGTCAGGTGTTACCCTCAGGGAATTATTTTTAATCCCTTGATGTTTGACCTGCTAGTGCAAGTTCATATTTTCATATAAAAATCACATGTCTGATGGTGGATGTGGGTGTCATGATTTTTGGCCTTATGGCATATTTATGATCCCCTATAGCAATTGTCACATTCCTGATAGATGAATAAGGTACTTCACCTTTTAAACCCATGACATGTAAATTTAATTATAAGTACCGCACCCTTTAAATCTTTCTTTTGTTTCACAACTTGGTTGTCTTCTTGTTGATGCCAGTCAAACTTGGTATTTTATTTAGTTTATTCACTATCTTCCCTAATTAGTTAGATTTTTACCTACGTCTTTCATGATATAGTTTTCATTTGATTGTTTGTAACTAGACTTATCATCCTTTATATCTCATTTACTCCATGGTCTAGCCATATTTTATTGTTAATGATTGACCTGCTATGCTTTTGTAGCTAGTTAATATCCTGGTTCTATAATTGTTTGGTGTTTTAGTAGCCAAGATATTCACATGTGTAAAACGTCATGTTTTTGTAGCTAATTATGTATTGATGTTGTCTCTAACCTTTATCTCATGATTTTCATAACTAGTTTTTATAATATATTAACACATTCATTACTTTAGTCTTTGTTTTCATGATTTCCATAGTATGATTAGGTATGCCCCCACCTCAACAATGCCCACCTCTCCCCAAAATCATATGCTTTTTATGCATGGATACATTTTGATATTATATTATATAAATTGGGTATTCTCTCTCCACCCCCTGAACCCCTTGGCGATGCCCCCTATATCCAACATCATATGCTTTCTATGTACAATGACATGTTGATCTTGTTCTTCATTGTATGCCTTGCATGTTCTCGTATGTTTGCATGATATTGTGATTCTAAATTGGTGTTTTTTACATTTGGATATGAGGAAATACTAAGTGCAATGTACATTTCCACATGAGAGATCTCCCTCTTTATGTTGGGTATCAGTTTCTTCCACATTTATTCTATGGGCCTTTCCCCTTGCGCACCATTTTGTACTTTTCCTTGGTTGAATGCTTTGTTTTTTATTTGTCTTCCTTGTCCTTATATTTTCATTTATTCTTTGCATCGAACCTATATGCTATCCCATCTATGGGTAATGTCCCTTAACATGAGGGGAAGATGCAGTGCATGTATTTTTCATCCATGCACTAAAATCCCAAAAATATGATGACAAGTTTTCCCAACATCTCAAAACATCATTGGTGTTGGACGGTTGGTATTTCTCCTTTATTTATCCCCTTACCTAAGTTTATACATATGAATATGTTGTCCCCATTATATCTATAGTACTTACTAAGGTCCCCTTTATTACTTTCCTAGGTCAATATTTAGTCTTGTTTACTGCTTAGTGGGTTTCTTGAATATACAATCTTCCGTTTTCTTAGATAAACCTTACCATTTATGCTTGATTTAGTCTTCTTGGGTTACTTAGAGATTCCTTTTCAAGATTCTCAATGCCCGCATAGCGATTTTGGGTGTAATACCCCCGGTTAAGACCCCTGAACTGATCCTAAGTACAATGTGAATATTATTATGTAATGCCTAAAAGGAAAGACAATTGTATATTTCGACATTATAGTAATAAACATTATAATTGGTTGTGGATGAGGTAGAATGGTGAAAGATCGGGGACTCATGTATTCACCAGAGTAAGCAATGGGGTTAAAATGCCTTAGGTGAGGAAACCTTTGCTAAGACCCTTTTATAATCCCAAGTCCCTAAAAATACCCAAAGTTTTGGCTAAGTTATAATTCCAAGTTAATGACTTAAGGCTTAAGGTTTAAATATTAATTAAGGGATGATGTGTTTTAATTAAATGGCTAGGAGAGCCCATGTGTTTTCCAGTTTGCATGCAGAGACTTCTACATGCAAGGAAAAGTGGGTGCGGACTATTATGCGCGAAGGCTGGGAAGAAAATTGCTCTCTATGGAAAAATTACCTAGGTTGGGGTGTGTCTGAGAGAAAGAGGGAAGCCCAATTCTGTCTGAGATCGAAACCTGAGGTGAATTCCTCAACCTGTGAGCCAAATTGTTGAAAAATATTTGCTGAAATGTTATCCATTTTTGCCTCTGGTTGCACCTGTGAAATGACATTGGTGTAAGAAATTCTTTTAGTGGAATTCTAAGCACATATACAGTGATGGGTTTCATTGTGGTGCTAATTAGAATGAAGCTAAAGGAAGGGATTGGGCAATTGGCATGGATTTGGTAAAAAACCAGTAAATCATGTTTTCCAAGTGAGGAAATCCTGAGAGAAACCTGAGAATTCAAGAGGATTATCTTGGTGAATGCATGAGTCTTAGCTCGTGGGTGACATTTTGTTGAGTGGTAGATGGGAAAAATCATCTACAGTTAGGTGGAGCGTGGAATCCACACAACCAATAATTGCTTATTTCGAGTATTTTCAGATAAGTTTTTATTTTCCCAATTTAGCTTATTTGATGAATGATGAAGAAAATGATATGTTTCTAAATTCCTGAGTTGTTGGTTGAATTCCTGTACATGGAATTAACACAGGTTAATTTCTACAATTTAATTGTTTTCTGGATTTAATTCTGGGTTTTATTTTTCGTAAGAAATTACATTGCACAAACCTTGAGATTAGAAATTTCTGTGATAAATTATAAGTTCAATGAAAAGGCATTTTTACATGTTTAACTGTGGTATGTTTGTCATAGAATGTATGAGTTTAAGGACAACCTTAAAATTTCCTGTAAGATAATGTTTTACCCTGCTGTTAATAAAACTATCTCATGTGTCTTTGACATGATGGTTGATGGAAATTCAACCATGAAATGGATATTTGTCATTAGATTTAATTATGGATGTATGCACAAATTGATTATTTCAATTTGAGTAATGAAAATTATCGCATATGAATTAAAGATGAAATTCATATGTAGTTTAAATTAAATTCATGTGCATGGAAATGGTGTGAATTTTCATTGAGCCATATGGTTATAAATAATCCCTAATTACAGTGCTCAAACTATTATTGATTAATAGTTAAATTGGAAGGTTCGTAGAGTTTATTTATTACTGCGCAGTAATTAGACCTCATTGCTTAATGGGTAATTGATTAGCCATGAAATTGGTTAATGCGCATAACTAATCCATTAGGGAAAATAAATATTTTATGTAATGGTTTATTGTGCATAGCTCACTTCATTATGAAAAATGAAAATTATATATGAAGTATTTAATCTATGCGCAATGTTTGAACCATGTTTGAATTATTATGGTTTAATAAATCCTTAATAAAACAATGAACAATTGTTAAATGTTGATACTAAAACTTAGCATGGATGGTTGGAATATTAACTTTATTGTGCAGTAATTTGATAAGATATTAACTTTACTGTGCAGTTATTTAATTAGTAAATTTAGTTAAATATGTTGGAATAATGAATTCCTCATATTTGAAACATTGGCACCATAGTGCCTAGTTCCTACATAGTTCCTAATGTGCAAACCTTAATATAATATTTTTACTGCGCGGTCCTTAACTCAGTAGATCTGCACAAATAGTTCTTACTGCACACGTAGATTTTACTGTGCAGATCTTATATGAATTTTATTTATAACTTATGTTATGAATAAGATTTTAAACCTAGATGCTCATTAGAGCCTGATAGGGTTTTATTGCACTGTTTTTATGCGCAGATTTAATAGAATATTATTTCCTAATTTTAGTAAAGGATTTACTAGAAAGGTTATCCAAGTTTTTATTTTATTATGGGTCCATTATAAGATGTTTTAATGGAAAATTTTTAAAATGTGAATTAATCATGAAATAATATTAGAATTGATAAATGTACAACACATAATTAAATTAAGCTTCTGCTAAAAGATTCATACAATATGCTTTTGCTATGTATTGTTGTGCATAAGATTAAGTAATGCATATGAAATTTATGCACATACTATATATATATATATGTTATTGGGTGTGTTAAGTTAATGTGACACTGGGTGTGTTACAGGTATCAGAGCTGAGGATATAGCTCTTGAACCTTTGGGATTCTATTTTATTTGTCTGAAATGATGATGTGCATGATTAAAGATAAATATATATGCATATGAAATCTGATATGAACTAACAATCATGGATGAATTCTCAGATTGCTAGTGACAAAACAATTTTCAGACCACTGTAATTGCAGATTGCTAGAGTAGTAGGTAAGCAATATTTAAAACAAAATGACAGAAGAGCCTAGATTATCCAACTTTGTTGAGGAAGTTGGTATGGATGTTCAAAGAACAGAATCCAATGGTCATCAGAATGAGATGTGAACAATGGAAGTGTTCCAAACCTTGAAGGACATACAATTTGAGAATGGAAAATTCTACAGAGCTTAGAACAACAAAACCAAATAAATCAACAAGTGATGCAGAACTTGGTACAGTTACAAAATAAGATGCATCAAGTGTCTTCCATTGTAAGAAGGGAAGAAGAGGAATCAACGAACAGAGAATTTCCTTAAAGATATCAACATTCCAGAGATAAAGATGAAGGCAAAAAGGGGTCGCACTGCCAATATCAAACAGTTGAAAGTCATCATGGGAATGATATTCATGAAAATCAACATGATACTCATTCCAGAAGGCATCATAAGAGAAAACATGATGGAAATATATTACAGGGAGAACTTAGGGAAATTAAACTTCCCACTTTTGATGGAGAAAAATATGGAGAAATTGCGGAGATTTTGCTTCTAGAAATGAAGAAGTATTTGCAATTACATGATTATTCTGATAATCAAGAAGCCCGTATTGCTATATATAATCTTCAGGGAAAATATTACAGGTGGTGGAAGCATTTGAAGCAGGTAGAAAACCTAGATGAAAGGAGAATTTCATGGAAGAGGTTTCAACGGTATTTCAAGCATGAATACTTGTCCCAACAATACTATGATAAGAAGATGCAAGAGTTCTTCGAACTCAAACTAGGAAATGTGACTATGGAAGAATATGAGAAAAGATTCCTATAATTACTATGCTATGTTGAGTTTATTCAAGATGAAAAGGTCAAGATTCAACGATTTCTCAGTGGTTTACCATCGTTTTACAAGACCGAATAGCTTATGATGAACCTCACACTTTGAAGGAATGCATTAGGAAAGCTAAATGTTTGCATGAGCAAGGTAAAAGTAGGCAAGATGTGCTTAAAGTTTGGAAGGGTAAACTGAAAGATAAGCAAGATCATAGGAGAAAGGGGTTTAAGTCTCCTCGTGTTAAACAAGATTTGTTTAATTCTTCCAAACAATCAAATCTGAAAGGTGAATCAAGGGTGACTAAGTCTGCAGGACAAAATAAACCATTCCAAGTTAAATGCTGGAAATGTGGAGGTGACCATTACCTCAGTAATTGTCCTGAAAGGAAAAATAAAGTTGCGGGTATGTATAATGTGCAAGAAGCTTCTACGGTGGGATATGTTGCTAGAAGTGTTCCTCACATATACACATCTTTGGATAATCGTCAGGAAGATCACCAATCATCAATGATTGAAATTGAAGGTAAAATAAATGATTTGCCGATTTCAATTTTAATTGATTCTGGAGCTTCTTACGATTATATAAATACTAATCTGGTTCAAAGATGAAATTTAGTGAGCAATAAGATACCTAAGCATAGAATGGTACAATTGGATACTAGAATGAAAAGGAAAATTAATTCCATGGTTAAAGATTGTTTTTTGGAAATGGATGGGCGTCATACCCAAGCTGATTTGGATATCATTCCTCTTGGTTCTTATGATGTGTTGATTGGAATTGATTGGATGGAAAAACATTTTGCAATTTTGGACTGCCATAACAAAATTATTACTTTCCTGGATGAGAACAAGAATACAATTCATATAAATTGCATTCCAATACCAATTTCATAAGACAAATTTCAGCCATGTAGATGAAGAAATATTTCAGAAATGGGTGTTAGTTATATTCCATACATGCAGAGGAAATAACATCTGAAAAAGAAACAAACTTTAATGAACATCCGATGTTGAAAGAATTTGAGGATGTGTTCCAAGATGTACCTGGGTTACCACCAAAGAGGGACATTGACTTTACAATTGATTTGGTTCCTGGATCTGTGCCAGGATCAAAATCTCCTTACAGAATGAGTACCCTACAGTTGAGGGAACTGTAGATGCAACTGGAAGAGTTATTAAAGAAGGGTTATATATGGCCCAGTGTGTCACCATGGGGAGCGCCATCTACAATCAAGAAAATGTATCCACTACCAAGGATTGATGATATCTTTGATTAGTTGAGAGGGGCAAAAGTATTTTCCAAGATTGATATGAGATCTGGGTATCACCAAGTGCGCATAAAAGATGAGGACATCAACAACAAACAAATTTAGAACTAGGTACATACATTATGAATATACAGTAGTGCCTTTTAGATTGAAAATGGCCCCAACCACATTCATGTGTCTAATGAATAGTGTGTTTAAAGAATTTTTGGACAAGTTCATTATAGTGTTCTTGGCTGATATTTTGGTGTATGCCAAATCTGAGGAAGAACATGAAGAGCATCATCGAATTACTTTGTAAATCCCGAGAGAAAATAAACTATATGAAAAACTTAGCAAACGTTCATTCTATTAGAAGAAGCTCTTGTATTTGGGTCACATCATATCTAAGGAGGGCGTAGCAGTGGACCCAACGAAAATAAAATCCATACAGGAATGGCCTACTTCAAAAAGTGTCACAGAAGTGAGATCATTTATGGGGCTTGCAGGCTATTATCGCAGGTTCATGGAATCTTTCTCTTAGATTGAAAATTTGATTACATCATTACAAAAGAAGGACATGAAGTTCATATGGAACAAAAAGTGTGAAGACAGCTTCAAGCTCTTGAAAGAATTGCTCACATGTGTGCCAATATTAAAAATTATGGATCCAAACAAAGAGTATGTGGTTTGTACAGATGCATCTCTAGAAGGATTTGGTGGAGTTTTGATGCAAGATGGGCATGTGATTTGTTATGAATCACAAAAGATGAAGGAACATGAAAAGAACTAAGCTACTTATGATCTGGAGTTAGCTACTATAGTTCATGCAATCCGAATGTGGAGGCATTATCTCATGGGGAGAAAATTTATGTTGAAGACGTATCATCATAGTCTGAAATATTTGTTTGAGTAGCCTCACTTGATTTCCAGACAAGCTAGATAGATTGAATTTATGAGTGAATTCAATTTTGAAATTGAGTAGATAAAGGGAAAAGAGAATCGAGTGGCAGATGCACCTAGTAGAAGAAGTCAGAGGCAAAAAACATTCTTTGTGGTTGGGTAACTGCAAGAAGTTGGATGGCAGATTTTGTGGATCTTTTGAGATCCTAAACATAATTGCATCAGTAGCCTATGAGCTATATCTACCTCCTACGGTTAATGTGCACAATGTTTTTCATGTTTCATTATTGAAAAAGTATTTTTATGATTCTAATCACATACTTGATTGGTCTGTGGTATAGGTGGAACCCGAAGGGGAAATCCAAGTACAACCAATTTGAATTTAGATAGAAGAGTCAAGATAGTCAGGAACAGGGTCATAGGACAGGTAAAAGTCCAATGGACCCATTACAGTATTGAAAAAGTGACTTGGTAGTTTGAAGATGAGATGCAGGAAGAGTATCCCCATCTATTTTGAAGACTGTACATATGTAATTAAATCTGAAAGTTTTTGTTTATGTGTTTTGGACTAAAGTAACACTGAGGACAGTGTTGAATTAAAGGGGAGGGGAATGTAATACCCCTGATTAAGACCCCTGAACTGATCCTAAGTACAATGTGAATATTATTATGTAATGCTTGAAAGGAAAGACAATTGTATATTTTGACATTATAGTAAACAAAATTATAACTGGCTGTGGATGAGGAAGAACACTTGTTACACCTAAATCTCGTCATTATGAATCCCTTGTCAACTTAGTGCCTCAATCCCTGAAGTTCCCATGATCAAGTTGATTCTTTTTATCCACATTTCTAGTTGGGCCGGTGCATGTTGTCTTTGAGAAAGAAGTGCTCAAC
Organism: Larix kaempferi; assembly: GCA_027924585.1. Classification (NCBI taxonomy): domain Eukaryota; kingdom Viridiplantae; phylum Streptophyta; class Pinopsida; order Pinales; family Pinaceae; genus Larix; species Larix kaempferi. The sequence goes on from BSBM01000316.1 coordinate 29,879,957, forward strand.
TAGGGCCGATGTAGAGTATATTCTGCCAGACTGCGCCGATGACGCAGTTTGTCTTGGTTAGTCCTACGTTTTCCTTCGCAGGCCCTGGTTGTCTTCCTGCAACTTGCACTGGAGTTGGTTAATTGGGATAAAGGTAGCTTTCAAGCGATTTATAGAAGTTGCATGAGGTGGATCCCTATCCCTAACTCCTATGTGAACTGTCCTACGGTTCCCTAACCTCAAGGGAGGATCCCTTAGCCTTCTCCCTGTGATCCTCAACCTACTCTATCCACTTGGTCCTATAAATACAAGGCCCCTCTCCATTCCAAAGGGATGAATTCTATAGCACTTACATGCTAGCGAAATTAGCTTAAGGAGATCCCTATCCATTTATTGGGACTCTTACTTCCTTTGGAGGCATTGGCTTGGCTTGTTGGAGGAGGATCGCGGTGTTAAGGCTTGGATTGTGATCATCTCTCTATTTTGTATTTCCCTCTTTTATACAGTAATATAAACTCTTTCCATAAATGTTATTGTGTTGGTAATGTTTGTAGTTTACTTCCTTAACTATTTACTTAGAACAGTTATTGTTTAGATATATTTTACTGCTTGTATTGTTTCCACATGTCTTGACAGATCTTGCAGCTAAAGATCTGACGACCATGGGACTTGGAGCAACCACAAGGAAGAAGATCTACAATCTGAAGGTAAGATGTCTAAGTACTCGATATCTAACTAGATCTAGGAAAGTAGCTTTGTATTCTGTCCTTATTTATTCTAGATTCGCATTGAACTAGGGAGATCTGGCTCGCGTCCTCTCAAGTAGATTGTCCAATAACAAATATGGCGACCATACTGGGGATATACATTTGTTTTGATTTCAAGTTTGAGTGTGTTATTCTTGATTTTCTTAATGAGCCATTGCTTTTCCTCTTAAGCCTATTTTCACGATTAGTTTCTTTCATTTGAGAGTTAGCTGACTTTCTCTAGGTCTGTTGAGCCATTTTCAGTACATTTCCTTGATAATTGCTTGGATTTTTTCCTTGTTTGCACTGAGTTATTTTCCTGACGCACCTGGGTAGTTTACCCATTGCGCCTGTCTATCCAGAGCGCTTTTTTCCTTTGGGGATACTGCGCCACCGACGCTTTTTCCTATTTGACATCCTGCGCTGCTGACACTTTCCCTCTATGTGTAGCCTACGATAGGCGCTCTGTGCCTAACCATAACCTGCACCGATTTTTTAAACTTGATGCTTGGTTTTTTTTTGCTCCAAACCTTTTGATTTTTGGATTGATCAGCATACATCTCTGCACTGTGTTTTCTAGGCAGAGGTCTTTTTATTCAGTAGTGTTTCGTTTGGTTTGCTTGTGTTGGTCTTTGGGTCTTTTTGATCAAGTGAGTTCAATTGAAGTGGTGGTCAATTTCAATCCCCCATGGTCAACCACTCTATCTTGTTCTTCCTGATCACCTCAATGGATCTATCTAGCATGTTAGATCCGTTCCCAAACTCTTGTTGAGCTTAGTTATATTTGGTTGGCTTGCAGTTGATATTTTTGAGTGATTTTTGTGTTTTTAGGTCATTGGAGTGCTTGTCATTTCTTTGAGAATTTCTGAGTAATTAGAGTCTGCGAGTAGTCTTTCTTTTCAACCATTTACACTTGAAAGCATCATCGTGATCAAGTTTTGTTTTGGCATATCATTGGAAAAATTAAAAGTGCCTCATTTTTACCGTTTTCAAGTTCATTTGAGAATTTTTGTAAAAGTTGTTTCATGCATTGGAATTCGTCATTCATTAATCTTTTGGAAAGTTTGGAAAGAGAATTAATCGTTTGTATTTTTCTTGAATTATGAGTCATTCATTTTCTTGAGAAATCCAAGTGTAGTCATTTTTTTGCAAAAGTGATTCCATGATCGAAGAAGTTATATGCATCTTTGATTTTCATGCTTTTAGGTTATCATTGTGAAAATTGAAAAGTTAGTGTGCTCTATAGAGATTCTCCTTTTTCATCATTTAGGTTCATTCTAATCGAAAAAGACAAAAATAAGTGCTTTGATTTGGATTTGATGTGTTGTTGATTTTCATGTTTTTCTTGGAAAACGGAAAAGAGTACTTTCATTATCATCTTTGGTAGATTGAGAGTGTTGTTGAAATTTAATGCTTTGTGAGACCATTGGAAAAATATCTCTCCTTCTCGTACATAGATTTCATTATGACAAAGAGTGCATTTTTCATGTAGTTAGGGTTTTCATTATATTTATGTACTCACCTCATGCATTCACCTAACCGTCTAGATAAAATTAACGGTAGAACTAGGTTATTTTTTTTAGTAACTTGTGTTTTAAGTTAGAGACATGTTCTGACGTCTTAAAACATGGCAGCTGTTGTTATTTTCTTGCACTGCATCCCGGGGGCATTGTAGTTCTTCCACATACCAACCGGTATATAAAATCTCTTTCACGTACCAACCGGTATATCGAAGGCTCTTTCACGTACCTTAGGGTATATCGAAAGGCACTTCACGTACTCGGTAGGATATTGAAAGGTGTTTCACGTACTCGATAGTATATAGGAAGGCTCTTGTCGTACGGTTGTGCATTAGACAACACCAACAGAGATTTGAGCTCCCACGTACCTTGAGTATATCGGGAGACACTCCTAGGATTCCTGAAACCAACTGAACTAACCATTTGTCCGTCTTGGCAGAGCAATACACCAAGAACAACACTCGGGGAGCTACTATGCACGTACTATCAGGTAGTCGGGTTATATGGTCAGGGGTACGGTCCTAATCCTCCCTGGTTAGTGTTCTGAAAAATTGGGCCTAGTATAACTGTTGGACCCTGGAGTATATCACGAGTTGCGAAGCCTTGACAATCCCGTGAGGTTCCATACTTTTGAATCCACACCTATCACATAAGTTTGCTTGCGGCCTTAGTTTGTGTATATTTTTCTGGATTCCTTTTCTTTTGTTTAGTATATACCCTTAGGAGAATTTCTGGTTCGGTCATTCTGGATGAACAACCTTTGAGAAGGTCCCGCATTATTTTGAACTTACCACCCGAATACTCCCTTAATCAGGAGGTAATTTCGAGGGTAAGCATGGACACATAAGTCACGATTGCGTCACTTGAAGTAGAAAACTACACTACAGAGTCTTGAGCGAACATGTTTCCTCCTGATTCACCAACCTCTAACCCGTCAAGGGATGAAGAGGGAGAACCTTCCACTTCACAAGACACATCCTTCCACCGCATGATGCCATGAGAACCTGGATGCATAGAATGGTTAAATACATCCCAGGATGACCCTGTATCCGCAACATTTGGTCCATTTGCATCTTTTTGGGACACCTCTCTCGGGAAACAATGGGCCCACTTGGCTGTCGATCCGAGCACTGAAACTTCCCCTCTCTGGGTTTCCCATGTCTAGCGTATGGCTCCAGTCTATGAACTCATGGACGAACTACGCTAGCGTGGTGAAGAACTTCGTCGCCAGAGTCTATCATGGAGAAGAAACATATCAGAGACACCCATGTTTCAATACACTCCCATTTGCTTATTATCCCTTACTTCACCGGAAACACCCACATACAACGTGACCACTTATGAACCTGGTCAACCTTCATTTCCTGCGAGTACACCTCTCAGTCAAGGGACCAGTTCTGCATCTCAAATGACTCACAATGTTGAAGGAAAACAATCCAACACCCCTCCCACTACTACTACTGGAACTTTACCCACCCCCCCCCACCCCAAAAATCACGGGGAGGATACTCCTTACCTCCTATTTTTATTACGCGTAGTGTTCCTCCAATAGTAAGTAGTCAACAATCCATTATCAGTCAACCATCCACTAGCAGTCAACATGTTGTCACTGGGGGGCAACCTTCATTTTCTAGCCATAATTCGAGTGGAGGAATTCCAATTGGTCATTCCCTTGGCAACTCTTTACTTGTTGTGGGATTCGCCATGGGCTTACCTCATGGCGGGGGACCATCCAACCCAGCTCAACCACCATGGAGTCAAGCTTATCTAGGTTATATTAACCCTGTGTCGGGACAACTTAATCCTGGAAACGTACTCCACGGGATACCTTATCCCATAAACTCATACACTCCATGGGGACATTTCAATGTTGCACCAATTGGACCCCCACCAACTTTTCCTCATGCCCCACCACCCCCACCACCCCCACCACCATATGGTCCACCTCCTTCCGGAGGGGGCATACCTCCACCTTCTGGCGAAGGTGGAGGACCACCTTATTCTAGTGGAGGTGGAGGACCACCGCCTTCTGGTAGCGACGAGCCCCCACCTTATTCCGGTGGTGGCGGAGGACCACCACCTTCTAGTAGTGGCGGATCCCCACCTTATGGAGGAGGCCCACCTTATTTTGGAGGTGGTGGCCCACCCTATTCTGGTGGTGGAGGCAGTGGCCCATCCTATCCTGGAGGCGGAGGCGGTAGACCCCCACCTCTCGGTGGCGGCAGTGGACCCCCAACTCTCGGCGGTGGCAGCGGACCCCCACCTCCAGGTGGCGGAGGAGGAACCCCACCAGGAGGTCCACCTTATTCCAGCGGTGGAGGACCACCCTATTATGGTGGAGGACCCACCTACGGTTCACCACCCAGAGGCCCACCCCCTTATGGCCAATTCCCATTGGGAACAACTTATAAGCAGTCGATCCAAGGTCCTACTGGTTCGTATATGCCATATCAAGACTATCAGTATCTACACCCGAACCAACAATTACCCTTTTTGGCTACTTTGGACCTCCCCGACCTGTCTCGTCTAACCAACGATCCCATCTTCCACAGTTATAATTGGCCACCCATTCCGGTAAAATTACCCTATGATATTCCCAAATTTGATGGAAAACCCGGTGAGGACCCAAATAACCATGTGATGACCTACCATCTGTGGTGCTCATCCAATTCCTTGATGGACGACTCGATCCATTTAAGGTTGTTTCAAAGGACCCTCATCGACCCAGCTGCCAAGTGGTATATTGAATTACCACCGCACTCCTTTCCCAATTTCTGCTCTCTTGCTATGTATTTTCTGACTCATTTCTAGTTACCCATACGCTACGAAACTGGTACGAACCTTTTGACTTCACTCCATCAAACCACCGCAACTCATATCTATGATCATATCCATGAGTGGCGGAGGAGGCGACGTCTCATTAAGGCTCCTATTCTAGACCAACTCTTAGCTGACTGGTTCACGAAGTCTCTTTTACCTGTTGTAGCTCAAGATGTGGCCATGGGAGGGGTCGTCACCGAGGAACAAGCTATTTCCCGTGCCTATTACTTAGACCTGGTCTATGCCCAATTTGACATGTTGTATGACATTGTTCCTGACGCACCCCGCCTTATGTATGACCTTGCAAAACCACCCAAGGGACCTTAGGCCGACGACATTATTGGTTCCCTTAACTCCCAGCCTTCTACTCAAACTGGTGGACTGTCGAACCCCTAGGGTTCTTCCCCATCCCCACCACAGGCTGGAAACAACACCACCAAGTCACCCACTCCTGCCTCGACTGAAGAGGTGAATTATGTTCAATCAACTTCTCCTCAGAAATCCGGTGGTAAGAAGAAAAAAAAAGGTAAACCCAAGAAATATTCTAACTAGTAGGATCCCAAGACCACCCCTGAAGACACCAAACAACAGAGGAAGTTGAAGTATCCTTGTTTACTGTGTGGTGGTGACCATTTCTCTAAGTAATGTCCCCACTGAGACGAAGTGCAGAAGTTTCTCAAGGGAAACCCCACTCCCACAGTTCTCAATGATCCCTTCCCCACTCAGAACCAACAAATGATTTATCAACCCTCTCCTTCACACAGAGACACATCCTCCACCACGCATGTTCTCATGATGCGTAGTGTGACTGTTAACTTGAACACACGCTCAACTCGTATGAATCAGTCCCTCTGAAGGAACCCGTTGAAAGTAATACTGAAAAATCTTCCACTTCTATTCCTGATGTTATCGTGCCACCAGCTTCACCAGCTTCTCTCACCATTGAGAAGCCTTCCTTAGAGTCAGTACTGCGTTTGCCTAAGAGCGCGATTCAAAAATTTGTTTTCAATCCTAATGCTCGGGCAGCTCAGGACTACAACATTGTAGAGGACTTGGCGCAAGCTCCTTGTGCCATGTCGATGTTAGAGGTCTTGCAGAATTGTTCCAAGCAGTGCAAGACTCTGCTCGCTGCCATTGGAGCGGTAGACCCAGATTCCTCTAATACAATCATGTTCTGACTCGAGTAATTTAAACCGAGGCTTTCCCACCAATTGGCATTTCAAGTTGCCACGAAGATTGCTGGGAAGATGATCCATCGTACTGTATTAGATGAAGGTGCTTCTACCTTGGTCATGTCGATATCATGTTGGAGAGCCATCGGTTCTCCCAAGCTAAACCGTTCTCCCACTACCCTAAAAGCATTTGACGGTGGTGGCTTTCAACCCCATGGGTTATTACAAGCCTTGGCAGTAGAGTTGGAGGGGTAAGACTGCAACCATCAACGTGGAAGTATTCACATCCCCTTTGGATTATAATCTCTTACTTAGTCGTAATTGGTTTTAGTCCATGACTGCGATCGCATCATCAGTTTTTCGCATTGTGCAATTCCCCCACCAGGGTTGAATTGTCACTTTTGACCAACTGGATTTCTGTACACCAGACACCGCTACTCATCCCAGCGATAATGTCCCGTTACTCAGACAATCTTCACAACCATATGAGAGCGTGGGGGTCTGCCTCATAAAAGACTCAACTCTTGTGGGTGTCTTTCCAACCCCGGATTCCCCTAACCATGTTGCCACGGTGAACATGATATCGTCTTTCCCCAACTCCATCGATCAATGGATCGTACCCGATGAATCCACCACGCATTTGATTGGAGACATCATGCCTCTTTCACCTGCTGAAATCACTCATGAGTCTATCCACTCACCACCAGAGGACCACCTGGCTGTGGCCTCTACATCTTGTTCTCTATAGCGGACGCCATCCTTACCAGATCCTCTGCTCCATAATTTTCATTATGACGATTCCATTATGGATATTATGAGTGCCGACGACCCTCTGTGCGAAGACCTCCACCACCGATCGTCTTTCCTACCCCCATTGGACTCTGTGGAGAATAGCATCACCACCATTTTCACACCGGATGTTCATCCTTGCCCCTAGTCACCGATACTTACGTGTCGTATGGTCATGGAGGGAAACTTGGCAAACATCGAACCTACCATTTCGATAGACATCTCCGTTACTTCTGGTGTCGTGGAACATATTCGTTTAGGCTAGAACTGTTCTCCCAAAGAGATCACCATTTTTATGGCCTTATTCAAGCAATTCCACGACGTGTTTGCTTGGACCTACAAGGAGATGTCCAAGATAGATCCTGCTATCATTTCGCATGATATTAAAACCTATCACGTTGCTAAACTAGTCCGTCAAAAGCTACGACCAGTACACCCTCGAAAAACTGTGGCGATTAAGGAAGAAATTGAAAATCTCTTGAAGGCCGACTTCATCTACTCGGTTCCATTAACAGAATCGGTCTCAAGTGTCATCCCTGTGGCTAAGAAGTAGGGCACCATCCGCGTCTGTGTCGATTATCAGGATCTGAACAAGGCTTGTCCTAAGGACAACTACCCCACTCCCTATCGATCATATCATCGACAATTGTGCTGGGAGCGTCATCTTCTCATTCATGGATGGCTTTTTCGGTTACAACCAGATTAAGATCCACCTGGCTGACCAACATAAGACGACTTTCACTGCCTGTGGGGCACGTTTTCTTATCGCAAACTCTCTTTCGGTCTCAAAAATGTTGGTGCCACATTCCAACGAGCCATGTCGTATGCTTTTCATGATGTGAAGGACTTTGTGGAACCCTATCTTGACGATCTCCCTGCTCATTCACAGCAGCGTGAGTTCCACATCGATCATCTGACGACCATATTTCTTAGATGTAGGCGGTATAACATCCGTCTAAACCCTCACAAGTGTATTTTTTGCGTTGAGTCCGGACGCCTCCTAGGTTTTATTATTTCAAAAGATGGGATCCGCATTGATCCCTTGAAGGTGGAGGCCATTGTCGCTCTCCCACCTCCTATTGACATTACAGAACTACAAAGTTTGCAAGAGAAGGCAACTTACCTACGGCGTTTTGTCTGTAATTTCGCTAAGAAGACATAGGGCTACATGAGATTATTGAAGAAGGACGTCTCGTTCATCTGGGATGCGGAAGCGCAACAATCCTTCGACAGTCTGAAGCATGCCATTACCCATGCCCCTGTGCTCCAACTGCCCAATTACTACAAGGGTTACATCCTTTATCTTGCCGATTCTGCCACCACGATCACCATGGTCTTGGTCCAGGAGGACAACAACACCCAGGAACATGTGATTTATTACCTCATTAAGGGTCTTATTGACTCTGAAACTCACTACTCACTTGTCGAGAAATTCCCTCTCGCGGCAGTGATTTCCGTCCAAAAGTTCCGTCATTATATACTGCTCCGCACCACCACCATTATCGTGAACTCAAACCCCATGTACCACATGCTGACACGTCAAGTAATTGGGGGAAAGTATTCACAATGGATTGTGATACTTTAGGAGTTCGATCTCCTCTTCGAGAAGGCCAAGTCTAAGAAGTATTTGGTGTTTGCCAAGCTCATTTGTGATCTTCCTCGTGTTGATTTAGGATCTGAGTCCAACGATTATCTTCCAGATGAGTTGTTATTCTGTTGATGCCTGGGATATCGTAGCATCAATCAGAAAGGGATTCTCCCCGAGAGATGGTCCCAATTAGATTATCTCCCGTTTGGAGTAGGGAATCCGTCCGGTTAGCGGTTCCGGCAACCGGGGTTTTGGGGTTTAAATCCGATTCTACCGGTTATGGCCCGATCCACCTTTCTTTTGGGTTTTATGTCTTTTAAATGAGATGCAAGTGCCTAAATTATATTTGATCTAGCTGCAATTAAAACATATCTAAGTCTAGAAGCTGGAGTAAATCTACCTATCCCTGCAGGGAAAACGCTTAAGGGATGAGCAATAAGCTGTAAAAAATAACGTAAGGAAAGAACAGATAGCTGTTAATTCTCACAAGTAAAGCTATAGCAAGATAAAGATCTTTAGAAGATAGCTTCTAATTCAACATGAAACGCATCTATTGCTCATAAAACAGAAAAAAGAAAAGAAAAAAAAAGCATAAGATTATTTAATCTACGTAGAAGAATAAGGAAATCGATCTAAATGTAACAGACTGAAATTAAATTTAAAGGTCCCTGCAAGGAGCAATTTAAAGGCATGAACAATGAGCCATATGAGTTATCTTGAAGAAAGAACAGTTAGCCATTCGATCTAGAAGAGAAATCTACAGCAATGATAAAGACATCAGCAGGTAGCTCCCGATTTAATGTGAAACGCATTCATTGTTCACAAAATAGAGAAAATCGTATGCACAGGGAGGAGCAAAATCATTGATACAAAGAAATAGTTCAGATGGTAAGAATGATCTCACATTACAGAACAGCAGTCATTAGAATAGTCCAACATACATCCGTCCAACATCCCATGCAAAACGCCCATCTCCCATGGCTTCTATTAGAAAATTCAATTTTACAGGCCCGATACAAGATAGCTCGTATGGGTTTCAAATTTCATTCCCTGCCAAAAGTCCTTATCTATTCTTCCTAACTTCTATTTATAATTACAAATCTGCCGTTTGGGTTGCCACCTAGCACCTTCCACTTGTCAATTACAGGAATTTCTTCAATAATCGACCACCCAAAAATGACCATTTCTTTTACAAAATTGTTTTGACAAAAAAAATAGGGACAGCTATCCCATGGCTTACGCCTTACATATTCGAGAGTTTAACAAAATATACATAGCATAAATAATGCTAACACCAACGCTTTCCCTGCTGGACACGTGTTTGGTTGAAGAGAGTTGCTCAACTGAATTCAATTTATTTCATTCCTGTGCGTGAGCTTCTGCTGGCAGAGGATCGCCCAAGTTAATTGTTGCTGATGCTGCCTGGGAAGAGACCCTCGAATCCACTGCTGATGCTGCTTCTAATTGGGAAGGGGGGATTGAACTGGCCAGACTTTCTGCCACTGCTGGGGAAGAGGCTGCTGGGAGAGAAGATCCTGGATCTACTGATGCTCCTGCTGTTGCTGCAGCTTTCCTTTCCTCCTCTGCTATGTAGCTGTACCACACACCTGTGTCCCTTACGACTATGTTTGCTGCAGTAGGGAACAAGATTTTCTGAGAAGTCACATTCTTCCCGAGCTCTGCTTTAATGCTTTGAAATTCTGCCACTGCAGCTTGATGCACTTCCTTCAGCAGATGGTCGTGGAGTGATGATGAACCGATATAATGCTGGAGGTCATCAATAGCCAGGACATCAATCCTTTTCACATACTCCATTTGAATGCCTAGCTCTTCTTTTAGCTGAGACAACCGCTGCTCCTTTTCTGAAAAGTCCTCCAGGGTCTGAGGGAAACTCAATGTGCATTTGTCATGAACTCCTTTGAGCTTTTGGTATAGACTGTTAATTTTATCTGTTGTTCTCTGCACACCGGTTATCAGCTTATTGGCACAGTTCCTGCCAAACTCCAGCAAGGCTATGTCTTCATTAAAATCCTCCACAGCTTTAAATGGAAGATGCAGGGGGAAACCCCCTTTCCCTTCTCTCCATGCCATCTGACTTATGATATTTGCCTTGACACGGGTATTCTTAGCTTTGAGCCTGTGGGCCTCCGCATTAATTTCTTTTAACCTGACTATCATGGCCTTGAGTTTGCAAACCTCGTCAGTGATTAGCTCCTGGGTGTCATTTATTTGCTTCAGGATGCTGCAGGACAGCTCATGGAAGGGATACATGTCCATTGTTCTGCTCTCAGCCTGCTCTAACCGCTCAGCTAATGTCTGCTTGTCTGCTTCTAGCTGAGAAGCCTTTTCTTCTGCTCCATTCTTCTCCGCTTCTACAATCATTATTTGGAGTGTTAGCTGGTCCTTTTCCTCCTCTAGCTGGCTGTACTTGTTTGACAGCTCCTTGTGCTCAGCGTACAAGCAATTATACTTGTTCACTGCCAGATCTCTTTGGGCTTTCTCATTAGCCACAGTCTGTTGTAGCGTACGAGCTTTCTTCTTTGTCAATTCATTATCTCTTACTATCACGCCTACGTTGGCCAGGGACGCTTTTGCCGTTGCTACAGCTGCGGTCGCCATAGCAAAGGGATCTTGATCCGTATTCTGCATTATAGTGACCTCTCGGTGGGTAACGATGTCTTCATGGAAGGGACTTTTGATCCTCTCTTCTGATTTGAGGACCATTGCTTTTCTTTTCTTGTCATAGACAAACTCATTCCACTTGGACACCGTACGCTTTCCCGATGGAGTGTACGGGACAATTGGTCGGTTTATGATGTCTATGTCTTCTTCAGGTTGGGTCCGGACTTCCTGAGCTGGGTCCACGCCCTTATCTTAGGTACCAGAGCCATCGGCTTGAGATGTGTCTATTTCCATGTCCTGGATACCGGATCCACCTACCTGGGTATCTTCCCTTGCTCTCAATTCTTCTTCCGCCTTCCTTTCTGCCTCAGCCTGCTTAGCTTCAGCCTCTTTCTGCTTTTGGGCTTCCTCAGCCTCTTTCCGCAGTCTTGCCATTTCATCTTCCTGTTGCTTCCTTGCTTCTTCAGCTTCCCGCTGTAACCTCGCTTCTTCTCTTAATCTGAGCTCTTCCCGAGCTCGGGCATCTTCAGCTTCTTTCTCCCGCTGCTGACTGGTCTTCTGGATCTTGGCTGAGCTAGAGCTTGCTCCAGTGCCTTGGCGACAAATCCGTAGCTCAAACATGTTGCTGATGCCTCTGAATGCCTCTTCCTCGGCATCAGGATAGTGGGAGTACTCGAAGTGAGCATAGATATCCTTACAGTGCTCAGCAACTCTTCCCTTTCTGTCATTCATGTGGAAGATTACCTCACCGAAGTGGAAGGCTTTCAGCTCTTGAACAAATTCCTCGGTCGAGGCAACCCCTGAAAACCTGTAAGCACCTATGCAGAAAGGTAGGGGGGGAAAGGAAGCCTTATGCTGTTTGTGGAGTATTGCTCCAATCCCATCCAGGAAGAGTTGTCTTACTGCTTCTTTGAGAACCACATAGTCTGTGGCATACTGCGGCAAGATGTATGGGGGCTTAGTCCCTCCAAACATTCTCAGGTAGGTACCTTGCTCCGAAAAGTAAAAGTCCCCATAATCCTCAAGGACTTCCAAAGCATTCTCTGATAGGCAGTTTGGTTCTTCCTTGAACATTTTCTCGTATAGGGGCATGATGAACCCCTCACAGATGAGTTTGTAGCTGGGCTTGTAATTTTGAGCCCACAACATCTTGAACGCGATATAGACCGGGGCGGTGGTCCTATCCCACGTGCAGCCCAATTTGGGGAAGTCAATCTTGGCCAAAATACAATCAATCAGATATGAAGACATGAAAAATTCAGCCTTCTTCAAGGCTAGTCCTTCTTTAGCAGCAATTATCATCGAGGCCAAACTATCTGACAGGATAGTGGCCCAGTCAAACACAGTTCCCTTGAATGCCACGTGGTGGATGATAGGGATCCACTGAATCTTATACACTGTGCCATCGGGCATGCCGAAGATTCTGCACAGCATTAAAGCAATCAATCTGAAAGGACCTCTCAGATTCTGTACGTCATATTCATCACTTCCTTTCTTTCTCAAATGTTTGCCTGCCATTAGCAGCTTCTTGGCCATCTCGACGTTATTCATCTGGCTCAACCATTCATCAGTCAGAGCTTGTTGGACACGGGGAAATTTGTAGGCTACCGCAATATATGCGGGTTGAAATGAGGCAATAGCCACTTTCCCGCTATCATTTATCACTCTCCCTTCAGCATCGGCATGCTGGAGTATCCATCCGATCACTTCAGCACAGGGGAACAGTTCAGGGCGGGTAGCGGCTCTAGTTATGCCTGAGGCTATGATATTAAGATAAATCGGTGCTTCTTCTAACAACATATCTGGGATTTCTTGGTCCCGGATCATTCTGTAGATGTCACCCCATCTGATTTCAGGAGGGACACCGGTGGTGCACCTAGTGTCCTGGAGTGAAGTTTCAGTTTTGAGTGGCGCAGTCTTCTTTTCTGTCATTGTAGCCTTCTTCTTACTGGTTTTCGGCATCTTGACTTATCCTTGATAGCACCCATATACAAGTCATCATGATATTGAGCAACAAACATACCGTGAGGGTTTAACAGAGAGCATCATTGTTTTGATATATGAATGAGATAAAGAGCAATGTGAAGCTGTGTGCTTAGGAGGCACAATACACCATTTCAATATGAAATACAAATTTAAACATTTGAATCTTTTAAAGGGGGAAGTTTTGGGGTGTTCCTGAGAGGATGGGTATGTCGCGGCAACAGTTTGCTCTCGGCCTGGCCCTAGGAGAAATGGTGATATTCGTTTCAACAGGGACACCATTATAAATCTCAGCCATCTTAATTCTTTTTAAAGGGGCAGGCTCAGAATGCTCCTGTGAGGATAAGCGCGCTGCGGAAGCAGCCTGCTTTCGGTTTGGCTCTGGGGAAGAGGGTGACTTTCGTCACTGTTATGGTTTGAAAGGCTAATGGCGGGGAAGCTCGGGTTGGAAGGACTCTGTGACGAAAAGGGAGCCCCTTTCGCACTTTCGACTCGGTGAGGGCTTCGAATGCTATTGTCACTTACGGCACTTGCCGAGGTGCTCTATGGGAAGCTTTAGTTCAAGCGAGGGTGATGGCGCCGGAGACATACTGACGAAAAAGGCTCGGGTGGCCATGGTTTCGGGTTTCGGCTCGCGTAACTTAAACGCTCACGGGATCTGAACAGGGGCAATGGCGCCGGTTTCTAGGTTTTGCCTTGGGTAGAGGGCATGTTGGGACTGAGGTTTATGGAAAGGCCCGGGGTTTTACGTCCTAAGCTTTCGGCCGAGGACATGAAAATCCCATGGGGCTTCAACAGTTTATTCACACAACGAGGCACGCGGCCCGGGGATTAAAATGGAACAGGTTTAACCGCTCGCACTAACCGTCCCTACCAAAAAAAACGTTTTAACCAATGTCTGTTGTAAATGACGAGAACTCAATTCAACTGCATTCGACGGGAAAAATATAGCCCTTGACAGGTGTTTTGCCCGTCAAAATCCCACCAAAACCCATCGTTTTCAAACAAAAGACAACCCAATAGCAATCGGAAACCGTAAAAGGGGCGAATTTCAAGGTTAAAATCCTACCTGGCACCGTGGGGATCGCTTGAACGATGTGGCCGCGAACGCGGATGAGCGAGATGAGCTGGAGCAATTTGCACGGCGTTCCACGTCGTTTGCCAATCGAAAACAATGGTGTATTGGCTCGAGCCTCCACCGTATATTTATAAAAGACAGGCACGTGCGAGCATTTAGTTTGGTAGTAGGCGCAATTAAAATGCGGCTTAAATACGTCGCCCGTTGCGGTCACGTCAAAATGTTTCGATCTCCGTGCGACCGCCATTCGCGGGACCACCTTGCGAATCACACCCGCCGTTGCGGAAGGATTCAGGGAAGGTTTCTGCCGTTTCGGGATGCGTCGCGGAAGGTAAACTCGAAGCCTTCTACAAAAGAACCCCGCATCGCGGACAGATAACGCCAAGGCTTCCGCCCTTTTGGGAGCTATTTGCGAAGGGTTTCCGCAAATCGAAAAGTTTCTAAGTCTCGCGGGGTTTCGGGAAGATATGGCGAATGCTCCCGGTAGTTTCGGAAGGGAAACTTGAAAGTTTCCGTGGTTGCGGGCGGCTTCTTTGAATTGTTCCGGAAGGGCCTCAGTGTTTTTGCGTTTCGGCAAGTCAGGGCGAACTTTTCGCGGTTTCAGCAGCTTCCGCAATCGCTTCATCGAAGATTTTTCTAAGTCTTTTCGGTTTAGACGAATGGCTCCCGCCGTTGCGGGAGCAAATCTTATACTCTTCCGCAAATTTTCCCGGAATCATTTCGAAGGCTTTTTTCGATCGGTTTAAGCGATTGGCTTCCTCCGTTTCGGGAGGGTAGCCTGAAAGCTTCCGCGGTTTCGGGAGCAAAGGCTGAAAGCTTCCGCAAAGCTTCCTTGGTTCGTTTCGCAAAGTTCCTTGAAAAAATTCTAAGTTCCTTTCACAGTTTCGGAAGAAGTTCGCAAATTTCTCCGTGGTATTTTGGAAAGCTTTTGTGGATGGCTTCCGCCGTTTCGGAAGGAAAACCCGAAGGTTTCCGCAGGTTTTCGAAAGTTTTCTAAGTCTCTTTTCGGAAAGCTTATGTGAACGGCTTCCGTCGTTTTGGATAACTTCGCTGAATTCTTCCGCCGTTTCGGGCGGCTTTCATCAGAAGCTTCCGCGATTTTAACAAACTACTCGAACTCCTTTCGGGCGTCTTTCCCAAGTTCTCCTGCCGTTTCGGGAAGAAAACCGAAAGGCTTCCGCAATTTTCCTTCTCACGGTCTACGATTTGCAAAAGAAAATCTAAGTCCTTCTTTCGGAAAGGTTGTGCGTTTTGCTTCCGCAACTGCGGGGAGATAGCCCGAAAGCTTCCGCGTTGGGAAAAATTCTAAGTTCTCTTTTGGTTCCTTGGGGGAAAAATGGAAAGGTTGATGGCAAGATGCTCAGTTGGGAAACAAGATTTTATATTAAAAAAAAAATGCAGCTAACGGTTGGGATGGCTTCTTAGGCAAACTTTCTACAAAAAATGAAAGGAGGGGCCCCAATATGTACAAAAACTTTTTTGGGGGGGGTGTTGCTGCAACAACATATTCCTCATCAGCACGACAGACCCATGGTATGGAGATATTACCTTATATCTTCAACCCCAATGGTTCAACCCCCAACTATCTCGTGACGATTGTTGTCATATACGTCACCACGCCAAGTATTAATTGATCATTAGCGACACCTTGTATCGTCGTGGTGTTGATTATGTTCTACGACGTTGTCTAACACACGAGGAGGATGAACACATCTTGAATGAATGTCACACTGGGGCTTGTGGCAGTCATCTCTCTGGGATGGCTACAACCCATAAGATACTGCGCGCGAGATATTATTGGCCATCCATATTTAAAGATTGCATTGAGGCATTTAAAAAATGTCCCCCATTCCAGCATTTTCAAACGAAAAAATGTTCCCACCCAGCCCCTCTACACTCGGTTATTGCCGTCGGCCCCTTTGCAAAATAGGGCATAGATTTCATGCACTGTAAGCCTACCTCGCCCGGGGGGCATGGTTACGTCATAGTAGCCGTGGATTATTTTATTAAATGGGTCGAGGTTATGCCTATGTACAACGAAGACGACAAAACTGCCGCACTCTTCATGTTCAACCATGTCATTTCACGGTTCGGAGTTCCACAAGCCATAGTCATCGACCATGGATCTCACTTCCAGAACCATATGGTAGACGAATTGAGCGCCAGACTGGTTTTTTGTCACGAAAACTCAACCCCTTACTACCCACAGTCCAATGGACAAGTAGAGGCCATCAACAAGGTCTTGAAAACCATGATTCAACGCATGGTGGGTATGCACAAGTCCAATTGGAATAACATTCTCTTTTCCGCACTATGGGCATATCGGACCTCCATCAAGACTTCCACCGGATTTAAACCTTTCCAATTAGTTTATGGATTGGAGGAAATCCTACCTATAGAGTGTGAGATTCCATCTCTCAAACTCGCAGTTGAACTTCTTCCGAACACCACTGCCGAGGAAGAACGCTTCCTTTACCTAATGAAACTTTACGAGACCCGCCGCGATGCTACTCTTGCCAACGAGGCACATAAGAAACGCATCAAAGCACAATATGATAGGTCATTTAAACCTCATGTCTTTAACGAGGGTGATTTGGTCCTCACATATGACCAAAAGCACGATAAGCTGGGGACAGGCAAGTTCAAGTCCATGTGGCATAGACTATACATAGTAAAGCATGTTCTGGAGAAGGGAGCCTATGAGATAGAATATTATGATGGGATACCTTTGGGAGAGCCCCGCAATGGGCTCTACCTAAGGAGGTACTATGCCTGAGTTTTTCATGCATAGGTATCTTGTATATACTGTACATGGCGTGTGTTTTGTGTGGTGTGACGCTTTGTTTTAGTGTGTCTAGATCTTGTTTCTCTACTTATACCATGTTCAGTCTGCATGTGCAGATGGAAACTTGATATGGATTCATGGACGGCGCCAGCTGGCATACCCGTAACCTTGATTTGGAAGCCTGGGTACTTTATTCTCCAACTCAGGAGGAAGTTGTCTAGGATACACAACCAATAATGCCGCAAAATACCAGGCGGTGATTGGAACCCTAACTAACGCTCTTTCCTTGGGTATGAGCCATGTTGTTATCCACCTGGATTCGCAACTAGTGGTTTCTCATCTTAATTGGATCTACACTATGCACGACCCTACTCTATGCCGTCTCTTCCTACGAGTTCATCTTCTAGAAAGGTCATTTGAATCTATTCAATACCTGCACATTCCACGAGACATGAATACAGTTGTTGACTTGATGGCCAACTTCATTTTAGATTGGTACATTGCACACACATAATATATTCATAAAATATAAAGATAGACATAACATGTAAATTATCCATTGTATAAGCAAACATGTAAACAAGATCTCATTAATCACCAATAGAACACAAGATATATAAAACTGCCAATAGTGTCTGTATATATATATAAATCAGTACAAGATACAAAAATGGTAGTCCTAATACAAAAGTCTGAAGCGTGCTAGCTTTCAGTAAGAGTCATCTCTACAAAATCTGAAGCTCGTAAGCTTTCAATATATACATATATAAAGCATGCACCTAAACCCTAGGCTGCGCAACCCCAAGCTGCGCATGGAAGCAAACTACGACCCTCGCCACCTTCCGGAGTAGCATGCCGAAACGTACTGATACTCCCACTGTCAGCTTTTGATAGCGACAGGGTAGGTCATGGACACCTGGCTCTAGAATGTCCAAGGTCATCCTATGGAGGCTCTCCTCGACCTCCTCTAGCTCCTCAAGAGCATCACGGACCACAGGTCCCACCTCCGGTGTTGGTCCTCTCTGCACAAGGCGAGAGACTCCAAGCGGTCGCCCTGCACCCATGTCTGCAAGAAACATGTAAAAGTCGTCAACACTAATCCAAAAAAATCATAAATGTATAAAAGGAAAAAACACAAGCAGTTGTTCTTACTGATATCATCCCACTGTGCTCCCTCGGGAAGCACCAATTCTGGGTCTCCTTGGAAGTTTGTACCATGGTATGGGTAGTCCTCCACCATGAGGATCTGTCCCTGCAACCACGTGAAGAACCCTGTACCAAAACTAATTATGGGACCCCTGCCACCATGGCTATCCATCACCTCTGCCCACCTGGTCATATGGGGATCTCATGCATTCTGGTCCTCAAGATCCACCTGTGGGCGCAAGTGGGGCACCCGCTCCAGCATGGAGGACACCACCACTAAACCGTACCCAAACTGCTTCAGCGCCCTGCACTGGCATTTGGTCAACTAATCTCGAAGACTGGTGAGAATCCCCTCGCACCAGTTGAACACGGTAGGAGCCGTGCACTGCTCGGAATACATCATCTGCGATTTGCTTGCCAGATGAGTAGATCGGTTGCCAGCTACCCGCACAATGGTAAAGAGTACCGTTCGAAGGGCCCGGTTTCGGACATCCTTGATGGGAATTTTCCCACCAATCATCGGCCTACCTAGAGTACACCACTACTCAATCATGTCCTCTACCGAACGATCACCACCTCGTGATCCGGTCAAAGACACAGGGTTTCCTCGCCGAGATAACCCTGTTAAAAAATAGATGTCCTCGACATCCATGGTCAACGTGTGTTCACCAATCTGGAAATGTTGTTGTATTGGGTCCCAACATTGGACCAGGTGTGTCAACAAAGGTACTTGGGACCTCATCCCTGACACTCGAAAATACTTGAGTATCCCACAGTTTCTCAACGCAACAACACATTGCGGATCATTTTCCGTTTGCACATCATCGAGCTCATGCTCGTGTTCTCTCCACTCAAGAACCATTGTGCTCGCTCCAAACCTGTCAAGAAGGACATTTTAACACCTTTAGAACTTTGCCCAACCATCAAAAGAGTTTGCATTTGGGTAGCTTTTGGGGTTAAGTTGGCGGTTTGCGCTGATGCAAAACGTCCTTTTAGATAGTGCACCGCCGACACAGAACACCCTTTCGGGTTCTACGCCGGTGCAGATCCCGAAAGGGCGACCTGCGTCGACCCGTGAGCGCAAATCCCCCAACCCAAAAATCTCAAAAATACCTAAATGAAATAAAAAGAAAATTCTAATCCACTAGAAAGTTAAAGAGACAAGTTTAGGGTTACCTGTCGTTGATGGTGCCTGAAATGATGGATCACAGCTCCCGGAATCAGCAAAAGAAGAACAACTCCAAATGACACTTTTCACCTCTCCAACTTGGTAAAAAACAAATAGTAATTCTTTTTACTATTTACCCCTATTTATATTGAAAAAGAGCATATTCCTTTTTTAATTTATTCCAATGTGGGTTATTTTGCTATAGTTTGATTCATTTATACCCGGTTAATCATTTTTGACCTAGTTTCGAAGCTTGCAGGTGAATTTAAGTACCACATTGATCCTGTTTTTCGTGGTTGTGGTCTTTTTCACGCGTATTTTCAGGTATGAATAGCTCATATAGCGTCTTTTTGTCATTATTTCGCTCATTAAATTCAATTATTAATGACACCGAGCTAACTCTTTGCTCTTTCTTGTGCTCGTAAAATGATGAGAATAAGTCATTGAGTTATAGTTTATCACTTTTTAGGGCTCGTTAAACTCCCATGAAAAAGGAACCCCCTGGAGTTTTTTCTTTAATCTCTTTTTAGGCTCTCTAAATACGAAAAGATCGCCATGCGAACTTGATGTGTTCACGCTTGTACAAGTATTTGAATGATCGTCTTCCTGGTGATAGTTTACCCCTTTTTTGGACTAGGGGGCACTACTTACGAAAAAGGAATCCTCCATCCAATCATGATTGGAAGAGTCCTCTCTCGCATTGTTTTACCCTTTTCCGGGCGAAGAGGCTAACTTTACGAAAAAGGACCTTTGGAGTCTTCTTTAGTTTTTTTCAGACTCTCTAAACATGAAATGACGTCGAGTTTTCCTTCTATGGCCTCGTTAAAATTCAACATTGAAGGGCCCGTCATGGGACGAACCCCTCCTTTCCCAGGTTCGTAAAACGTTTGGGATTGGACTCATCTATGAGATGAGCTATACCGAGCATCTGTTTACCCTTCTCAAGCTTGTTAAAAAACAAGTGAGGCACTCATCAGTCATGATGGGGAAAAAGGAAAGATTTTGTGTTACACTTTATTTACAGGAACTGCATCGTCTCTCTTGAACATGGCAATCATTTTCATTTGCATACAGCACTTGGGTCATCCGTTTGTCTTCAAGTCATACTGATTCCATGAGTCATGTCACTCCTTTGGGTCATCCGAAGAATGTCTCCAATATTAGTTGCATTAGGGGTCAGTACCATTCTCGTTATGTCAATACTTCCAAGTCATGCCATGCCCATGTTCAAGAGATGTCGATCACTCATCATCTGCAGTCAGTACACCTTCTACCATGTCGGTCTACCTTGAGTCAGTTTTGCACATTACTCTACCATCCAATCCACTCTAAAAATATGTTATTGAGTTTCATGTTGTTGATGGGGGATTCATCATGGCTCTCCTTCGACGGATTTCATCCTTGTCGACTTCAACACATCATCCGAGGATTGAATCTAGAAACCAATCGAGTACCTTGGGTCTGCATGCCTCAATGGCAGGTTACCTCAGTTTCAAAATGAGTTTACATCATTGACTCTTGATTGAAATATTTCATAAGGCGTTCGACCTCAACTCATTTATTCATGCTTGGTGATATGTACTATGATACCTTGGGGATCATCGACATTAATGGTGATTTACTTCGCACTTGTTAACTGTATACACCAATGACCGGTAATCAAGTGGTTTCTACCATGTTCGACTCCAAAACATTGTAATCACATGGATAGATTCGTATCATTACGGGTTCAGCTTGAAGACCCCGGGGAAGTCATATTCTACCCAGGTTGCGATGGAGATTGTTTGAGTCATATTACACAGATCCACTTTGTATTGGTCGTGGCTGTGTTATCATCTCATCATGGATCTACGATTGTGTCTAGTAGCCATGATTGTGTTCAGTCGGTATTTACTACCATGGATCTGCAATGTATTGGTCGGCAGCCATGTTGTGAGTTATGTGGGACTGGTATCTCAGAGTCAGTTGTACTGCAACAACATCCTCCAGCCACCAAGCCCTTGCCATTTATCTTTCAAAGCGCTTTACCTGTCTTGTTTTTATAGCTTCATGCTTTGGGGAGCATTCGGTTACACCTAAATATTGTCATCATGAATCCCTTGTCAACTCATCGCCTCAATCCCTGAAGTTCCCATGATCAAGCAAGACATGTAGAGAAAATTGATTCCCTTTATCCACATTTCTAGTTGGGTCGACGCATGTTGTATTTGAGCAAGAAGCGCTCAACTAGGGCCGACATAGAGAATATTCTGCCAGACTGCGTCGGCGGCGCAGTTTGTCTTGGTTAGTCCTGTATTTTCCTTCTCAGACGCTGGTTGTCTTCATGCAACTTGCGTCGGAGTTGGTTAAATGGGATAAAGGTATATTTCGAGCGATTTCTAGAAGTTGGATGAGGGAGGATCCCTTATCCTTCTCCCCATGATCCTCAACCTACTCTATCCACTTGGTCCTATAAATACAAGGTCCCTCTCCATTCCAAAGGGAGGAAGTCTATAGCACTTACATGCTAGTGAAATTAGCTTAAGGAGATCCCTATCCATTTATTGGGAGACTCTCACTTCCTTTGGAGGCATTGGATTGGCTTGTTGGAGGAGGATCGCAGCGTTAAGGCTTGGGTTGTGATCATCTCTCTATTTTGTATTTCCCTCTTTTATACAGTAATATAAACTCTTTCCACAAATTTTATTGTGTTGGTAATGTTTGTAGTTTACTTCCTTAAATGTTTACTTAGATCAGTTATTGTTTAGACATATTTTATTGCTTGTATTGTTTCCACATGTCTTGACAGGTCTTGCAGCTAAAGATTTGACGACCGTGGGACTTGGAGCAACCACGAGGAAGGAGATCTACAATCTGAAGGTAAGATGTCTAAGTACTTGATCTCTAACTAGATCTAGGAAAGTAGCTTTGTATTCTGTCCTTATTTGTTCTAGATTCACATTGAACTAGGGAGATCTGGCTCGCGTTTGCTCGAGTAGATTGTCCAATAACAACGCTGAAAAACCGGGGACTCATGTATTCACCAGAGTAAGCAAGGGGGTTAAAATGCCTTAGGTTGGGAAACCTTTGCTAAGACGCTTTTATAATCCTAAGTCCCTAAAAATACCCAAAGTTTTGGCTAAGCCATAATTCCAAGTTAATGACTTAAGGATTAAGGTTTAAATATTAATTTAGAATATTAATTAAGGGATGATGTGTTTTAATTAAATGGCTGGGAGAGCCATGTGTTTTCCAGTTTGCATGCAGAGACTTATGCATGTAAGGAAAAGAGGGTGCGGCTATTCTGTGCGAAGGATGGGAAGAAAATTGCTCTCTGTGGAAAAATTACCTGGGATGGGGTGTGTCTGAGATCGAAACCTGAGGTGAATTCCTCAACCTGTGAGCCAAATTGTTGAAAAATATCTGCTGAAATGCTATCCATTTTTGCCTCTGGTTGCACCTGCATGAGTCTTAGCTCGGGGGTGGCATTTTGTTGAGTGGTAGATGAAAAAATTGTCTACGGTTAGGTGGAGCGTGGAAGCCACACAACCAATTGCTTATTGTATTTTCAGATAAGTTTTTGATTTCCCAATTTAGCCTTAATAGATGAAAGATGAAGAAAATTATATGTTTTTAAATTCGTGAGTTGTTGGTCGAATTCATGTACATGGAATTGAAACAGGTTAATTTATGCAATTTAATAGTTTTCTGGATTTAATTCTGGGTTTTTTTTTGGGTAAGAAATTACATTGCAAAGGCCTTGAAATTAGAAATTTAAGTGATAAATTATAAGTTCAATGAAAAGTTATGTTTGCATGTTTAACTGTGGTAAGCATTTTTGCATGTTTAACTGTGGTATGTTTGTCATAGAATGTATGAGTTTATGGGGTAAAATTGCCTGTAAATTAATGTTCTATCCAGCTGTTAATAAAACTATCTCATGTGTCTTTGACATAATGGTTGTTGGAAATTCAACCATCATGTGCATGGAAATGGTGTGAATTCTAGTGCATGGAAATGGAAAATGAAATATTTCATCTAATGATTTATTGTCCATAGCTCACTTCATTATGAAAAATGAAAATTATATATGAAGTATTTAATTTATGCGAACCATGTTTGAATTATTATGGTTTAATAAATCCTTAAGAAATAATTAACAACTGTTAAATGTTGTTACTAAAACTTAGCATGGAAATATATGGTATTTGCATTAAGATGCACATATTTAGCATTTATACTTAATTGGTAACTTGAAACAAATACCATGTGTTAAGTCTTAACTAATATTCCTTGTAATGAATGGTATTTAGAAACCATGGGCTGGTTTTGCTTAACCAAATAAGTTTAAATGATTATGTTGAATTATTATCTTATTGGGGAATTATTATGTTCGAAGATTACATTCCTTGTTAGGGATGGAATGATCATTGCTATCGGTTAATATGTTGAAATGCTAATATGTTGAGATATCAATTCTCACTGCGCCGTAAATATCTTGGAATATCACATTCCATACTTTGGATAAACTGGTATTTGCTATCCTATTTATTTTATGCACATAATCTTAGCTTTATTGCACTGTTTTTACTGTACACTTTTAGTAAATGATTTACTAGAAAGATTGATCCAAGTTTTTATTTTATTATGGGTCAATTATAAGATGTTTTAATGGAAAATATTTAATATGTGAATTAATCATTAAATAATATTTGATTGATAAATGGGCAACATATAATTAAATTAAGCTTCCGCTAAAAGATTCATACAATATGTTTTTGCTATGTATTGTTGGGCATAAGCTTAAGTAATGCATATGCACTTTATGCATGCACTATTTAAAAAAAATAAAAATTATTGGGTGTGTTAAGTTAATGTGACATTGGGTGCCCACAAATGGATGTTTTCCTTTCCTTGTTTCTCTTTGGCACATCATCAATGGGTCACAGGTAGATCCACACTTGTCTCCCATGGATTAAAGGACCAAAGTATATTTTCTAGCGAAAATTTAGTGAAACTACCTAGGACTAAATGATACCTTAGTTTTTCTCATAGATAAGAATTTGGGATGTATGAATTTTCCTTAGTGACGATTTGTTGAGCCTTATATACTCTTGTGGGTTTATTTGGTTTAAATGTATCCTTGTTTTTACTTTATTTTGGTTCATTGAAACTTTGCCAAATTTTCACTAGGATTAGATATCACCTTGACTCAAGCATTTGAACTACCTATATTTGTAGTCTTTATCAACTCTCCCACAATAGGGAATTTCCCTCATAGATGTGCCCTTACCTTTGGTTAGATTCACCCTTTCCTACATCGAGGTTAAGTTTGTATATTGGGTTTTCCCTTGTGGGCAGTTAATGGAACCTTTCACTTCCCATTTTAATGAGGATTACCAATGCCATATTTAAAGGAGAAAACACCATAAATAAGGAACACCTTTATCTACCATTTGTTATAATTGTTCCATTTTATTACACTTCTTAAATACTTTTCTTTTCAAAAGCAAAGTGAGGTGATTATTCACGGTGTTTACCTTAGTGTGAGTCCAACCTCTTTGCTTTCTTCATTAGATGTGTATGTTCTTCTTTCCCCACCTCTCTTTTGGTATTTCCTTTATTTTTTGTCATTAGATAGTATTCCATTTCATCGATTGGAATCCCCTCTTACCATTAAGAAATGTCAAGGCTTAAAAAATCAAAGCTAAAACTAACTAAAACCCTAGGAGAACAATATTTCATAGTTTAATGATTAACCAACTAGAACCCTTGATTAACCTAGTGGTTTCCTCTCCCTTAACCACTTCCTCTCAAATATTGGTTGCTTCCACTCCCTTCCTCCTCAAATACCTTTGTTGGATTTGGAGCATATTATGTGTCATAACCCAAAGCTTTAGTGTAATGATCACTTCAATACATAAAAGAATGAGATTCTCAAGCTTCTAAATTTAAAATATAGTCTTTAGGAGGATGCATATAAGTCTAATTTAAATTGGGAAAACTATTTATTCATTATCGCATTTCAAATTGTTCACAAATTACATTAATATATTTTGAAACAATCATGCTATTATATGAAGATTAAGAGCTTCATTATAGACTTCATAATTTTCATGCATTGTTTACTCTTATTATATTTTCATTGTTTCCTTCTATGTCCATACTATTATCCCTCTTGTGAAATTCTCTGTCACAACAGATCTTAGAGCTGAGTATACCTCACAGAGAAAGACTAGGTAGAAAAGTTGAATAAGAGTGAAAACTACAGTAAAAAGAGCAGAGAAATAATTATGCAGCAGAACTCAGATAGGAGCAGAATAATGTCACACACTATCCAATAATCAGTATAATCAACAATGACATAATAATAGAATAATAGAATGTGTAAAATGAGAGAGACACACTCTCTATTTATACACTAACTTTCACTTGACATAATAATAACTAGGCCAACCCCACTAGGGTGGTCTAATAACCCTTTAACCCACAAGACTCATACAGGGCCGACCCCATCAAGGTGGTCTAATAACCCATCAAGTATAAGTTACGACACTTACAATATAACTTGCGACACTTGCAAGTACACAAGACGACACTTCCAATCGAAGGAATAATACATCTCCGTTGGGGATACAATAAAGTACAAATACAATATACAAGTGAATATCTTCCGAAGTTACAAATACATTAACACTCCCTCTTAACTAGGAATGTATTCTCTAGACACAAGTCATCAATACATATAGGCACAAGTCTTCAATTATGGAGCTGGATCATCATCATTGGATCATGGAGCATCATCATCATCATTGTTGCTGCACTTGACATCTCGATCACTGGGCTATCTTTGAATTCTTCTCGTCATAGGAAGTTCTACAGAGCCAACCCTTTTTCATGCTGGATGTAGGCCCACCACCTGTAGGTCTTCATCAACACTGGCCATATTGTGGATCCCAGGACTTATTACGTGCATCAAAAATACTTCGAAAGAGCATCCCAGGACTGATTACGAGCTTACTGCTCAACCTATCGGATCTCCCAAGATCTTTTACATGTTGACTGTCACAAAACCTTAAAAGAGTGTCTTGCATCCTGCAAGAACTCTAAAGAGCATCCCAGGACTAATTACGAGCTTACTGCTCAACCTATCGGATCTCCAGGACTGATTATATGTGACCCCCACACCACAAAACCTTTAAAGAGTGTCTTGCAACCTGCAAGTACTCTAAAGAGCATCCCAAGACTGATTACGAGCTTACTTCTCAACCTATCAGATCTCTAGGGCTTATTACATGTGGTTAGGAAAAACCTTTAAAGAGCGTCTTGCAACCTGCAAGTACTCTAAAGAGCATCCCAAGACTGATTACGAGCTTACTGCTCAACCTATCGGATATCTAGGGCTTATTACATGCCTCCAGTAGCAAAACCTCGAAAGATCATCCTAGCTCAGACTATAGGATCTCCCAGGATCTTTTCTATGCTACATGCACAAACTATCCACGGCCACAGAGTATCAACCTGATACTCACCATACATCATCCTAATGTATATCATCACATGATCATCCTAATCATCGTCACTGCATCGTCCTGATGCATGTCATCATACATGATCCAACTGATCATACAAAGCATCCACCTGATGCATATACAAATACATGATCCAACTGATCATACAAAGCATCCACCTGATGCATATACAAATACATGATCCAATTGATCATACAAAACATCCACCTGACACATATACAAAGTAGTAACTGGAGCATCGTCCTGATGCTCATCACACAACGCTTATATCCACAGCCATGGGAAGGATCCTCCTATCACCATGCTTGGAATGGCTCCTACAAATGTGTCTCATCACTTCTTCCTCGAAGTATCTTCAATCTGAAGACCACCAAGCCTCTCTCTGAAGTACTCAAACTTCACTCTGGCTAGTGGTTTCATCAACACATCTGCAATCTTCTCATCCTTTGCAACATACAGGAGCTTCATTGCTCCTCTCTGCACCATATCCCTGATATAGTGATATTTGATATAGATGTGCTTCGACCTGTCATGGAACACCGGGTTCTCTGACAACTTCACACAACTCTGGTTGTCACAATAAATACAAGTAGCATCCAATGGGAGATCAAATAACTCAGACAATAGCTTCCTAATCCATACTGCCTCACAACTGGCCAAACAGGATGCGACATACTCTGCTTCGACTGTACTCAGTGCTACGCAGGACTGCTTCCTGCTAAACCAAGAGATCACACCTGATCCCATACTGAAACAACACCCAGAAGTTCTCTTCCTATCTGCAGCACTGCCTTCCCAATATGAATCAACATAACCCTCCAGGTTAAACTTTTGATTCACATCATACTTGAGCCCATAATCGATTGTACCCTTCAAGTACCTCGGAATATGCTTTACAGCAACCAGGTGAACACTTCTCGGATCCGTCAGGAACTGGATCGATGTGTTCACCGCAAAGAAAATATCTGGTCTTGTATTCGTCAGGTACATCAAGGACCCAATCATTTGACGATACATTGTGACATCAATCGACTCAGATGAAGCATCACACAGAAGCTTCAGGTTCGATGCCATAGGTGTGGCCATGGCCTTGCAGTCCATCATCCCGAACCTCTTCAGGATCTCTACTGCATACTTCCTTTGTCCAAGGAAGATCCCATCTGCACTCTGCCACATCTTCATGCCTAGAAAGTAGTGCATAATCTTTAGGTCCTTCATCTCGAACTCGGCAGCAAGCGTCCTCTTTGTGTCGGCAATCAAACCATCCTCACCTATAACAAACAGGTCATCCACATATAGTAGTAGTATCACAAGATTTCCTTCCTCAAACTTGTAGTAAAGGTTGGAATCCACTTTACTCTTGGTAAAGCCCAAACTGGATAGAAAGTTGTCTATCCTACCATACCAAGTCCTAGGAGCTTGCTTCAAGCCATACAAGGATTTCTTCAACCCGCACACATATGACTCCCTGTCATGTGTCTCAAAACCAAGTGGGGTCTCCACATACACTTCCTCTTTGACTACACCATTCAAGAAAGCTTTCTTGACATCCATCTAGTGTATTTTCCACTTCATTACTGCATCCAGAGCAAGTACTGTTCTGATGGAAGTGTATCTGGCTATAGGAGCAAGAGTCTCTTCATAATCTATTCCCTCTTTCTGGGAAAAGCCATGAGCTACAAACCTTGCCTTGTATTTCTCTATGCTACCATTTGCAGCATGCTTGATCTTATAGATCCACTTGGAAGTCACAACAGACTTCCCATCTGGTCTTGGGACCACATCCCAAACATCATTCTTCATGATCAACTGGTATTCCTTGATCATGGAATTCCTTCATTATTGCATCCCATATCCTGGGAACTTCAATATCTTCAATAGATAGTTTTCTTTGAATTTCATTGTTGGAACAAATGTTGTAGTCCTTCTTTTGTAGGTGATTGTACATGATCTTTCCTACAAGTCAAATTAAATTGCATGATTAGAAACTTATCATAGTTTACAGAACAAAGTCTTACACATAGTGGCATATGTCATATATTCATGCAATTATCTTATCCAATGCTTCAATACAACATTTATCCATATCCTGTATTCATACGGGAACTTTCTAGATGCCTTCCATCTCTACCAGAACATTGTTAAGAGTTTGCACTATTCCCAACATGTTAGCAAAGAGGTTTCATTCTAGATAACTAGTAATGGAATGTTGTACAGTACCATAGGCCACTTACCCATTACTTGCATATTAGTAGTATCTTGTTCATTAATGCAACTTTTTTAAAATGCAAAATGTACATCCTAAATCTAGGAACATAAGCATGTACATGACTGGACAACATCATTTAAGTAATCATATAATAAATGACAATTCAAATACTTATCTTTGTTTAGTTGTAGGGTGGACTCCCTCTCAATCTTTGCTTCTTTGTAGGAACTATTGAAGTGTGCTCCCTCTTGATCTTTGCTTCCTGGATTATCTATTCTTGAACTTATATCCATCCTAGACCACTAGGCATGCTTAAGTGTGCACTAGTGTCATCATTGTGTTATCCTCAAGATCTCATACATAACCATTCGTACATTAGTATAATCTCAACACTATCAAAACATTATGATCCTAAATAATTTTAACATGTATGGTCATGATCATTTCACACATAGGTAATAAGCGTTAGTATTCAAGGTTTCAGGGAAGATTTCTTTTACTTATGTATATTCTTATTTGATCATAGGACTCTTCTGGTTATTCATATCATCAATCAAAGTAAGAAACATAATATGCATAAACCCTTGATTACTTAAACTTCTAACTTCAAGAATAATCATTATAATTCATACAAAAGTATAAGATCCTAACACAAGGTAGGATTCTAACTTGATATAGGAAAAACATACATGGTTATCATGTTAGCTAGTTATGTCTAACATACCCAAACAATGTCTACTTGTTCTCTTCAATGACTTGTGCTTAGTAACCTGCATAACTCATAAGTTAACCATTGTAGAACCAAATTATACATACCTCGTAAGTGGAGCTTCTACGTGATCCATGAGTCTTTAGTCATGTCACCATGGTCATATGTTCTTGATCCAGAACTTGATTTGTACTTTCTTGATGTACCTTTCATGTTAGCGGACAACATCAACCTCATACAACACCACGGTGCATTAGTACAATCATAAGTGTCATAACCCTAATTAATGAATGTCTTCTATCATTCACATGCATTCATACTTTTACTAGGGTGACGAGACAAGTCTAAGATTAATCAATATTGTACTAACCTCAATAATATGAAGACAAGCATATCATAAACTCAATTATGAACAAATTTCAAAACATACCTGTATCTCTTCAAGTCATACTTGTCGGGATTTCTTGTAGTCTTCTCATGTAAAGCCTCAACCTCATCTCCCTCTGGAACTGGAACTTCTTCACTTATGCAGGTGTCCAATTCATTCTTTTCTAGGATTAACCCAATCCACTTTGATTTGCTGAAACTAGATCTGGAGCTGGATTAGGGTTTGTCAGAGAAACCCTAAAAATTCAAACTTTGAATTCCAAAATTCTGAATGGATTGAAATATGTGGCTTGCTGAGCTGATCAAGTTGGTATACTTCAATTTTGAAAACTGCAAAATTTGACCCCTCAAAATTGCCTTTGAAACTTCTGGATCTTCTAGACAGGATCCTGAACTAGGGTTTGATAAAGCCCGGTCTTCTGCCCAACCAAAAAGTTCGATCTTGTACCCTAAGCTTTGATTTTTCTGAGGAGCTTCCAGCCGTGGTCTCATATTCCAAAAATTTCAACTTTTGCAGAAACCCTAATTTTCCACCTTTCTGATAAAAATTTTGAACTAGGGTTTGATGGAGCCCAGGGTTCTGCCCATCCAAAAAATTCATTTTTGGTCTCTAAATTTCGATTTTTCTGAGGAGAGCAATCCTATTCTGAGATCGCTCCAAAATTGCACTTCTGTCAAAAACCCTAATTTCCTGCAGCAGTGACAAGCCAAAAATGAGAATGCTCAGAATCCAGTTCTACTTCATAGAAATATGTGCCTTATTGTTTCTGGTGCATCTCTGAAACTTCGGATCCACAGGGTTTGAAACTTCATTTTGTGGTATCCTGACTTGTCTTCTTTCCAACCCCACAAGTCTGACCTCAAATGGATTATCCAAGAGACAAAAATGCCAAATGTCGTAACGTGACCTGTTTATGGGATAAAACAGGAGAGTGAACTTGTACGGCGTGCCACGTGTCACTGGTTCAACTTCGGTCTCTGAAAAACTTACTTGAGAAACTACAGTCTATGCTCTTACTGTTACTTTATATAGAATTTCATTTGGAGCTTCCTAGCCCAAGTTGTGACCTTTTTTTCTAGGTCACCTATTTATGACTGAGATATGGAAGAGGCATAAACCTTAACTTGTACAGATCATAAATCACAAAGTACAACGAATTAGATGTTTTTCTTCGGGCACAAAGTACATGGGGATGTTATCTACAGCCTGTAAAAGTTTCAAAACCTGAACCTTTTCCAAAATGGATTTATAACGAAAGTACTACGATGACTAGTGTTTTCTATATCAAGCCCTAGCTTGCAATTTGTCGCAAGTGCAACAAGTCTCATAAATGCCATACCATGCCTTCCTTCAGGCTAGTTATGATACTGTGTTAGTTTTTCATCATTTAATTCATTATGATCTAGGATCTTAACTAAAAGAACAACATGTACAACATATCAAGCATAAGAGACAAGAGACAAGAGACAAGAGACAAGAGACACAAAACATTTCACTGGGGAAAACCAAGAAGGTGAAAAACCACGCAACTTCCTCAGAGATAGAATAAGCATCAATACAAGGATCACCATGATCAAACCCAAGAGATAGATATCTTCAGAAACATGCTCCTCCTCCACTTGCGCGCACTCCTCCTCTCTCTCACTAATGCAAAGTGAGTGAATAATAGAATGTGTAAAATGAGAGAGACACACTCTGTATTTATACACTAACTTTCACTTGACCTTTACTCAACTAGGTCGGCCCCAACTTAACCACTTAACATAATAGTAATTGGGCCGACCCCACTAGGGTGGTCTAATAACCCTTTAACCCACAAGACTCATACAGGGCCGACCCCGTCAAGGTGGTCTAATAACCCATCAAGTATAAGTTACGACACTTACAATATAAATTGCGACACTTGAAAGTACACAAGACGACACTTCCAATCGGAGGAATAATACATCTCCGTTGGGGATACAATAAAGTACAAATACAATATACAAGTGAATATCTTCTGAAGTTACAAATACATCAACAAGGACCAAAGAACACTTTCTTTGGTGAACCTATGTGAGTCATCTAATATACATACAACAAATTTGCTGACAAAGAAGGCACAAATATAACATTTTTGAACTTACCGTGCTCCATATGTATTGTTCCCTTCCCTTCAACAGAGATCTGAGAGTTGTCTCCCATGTGAATAATTGGAGCATATTTGAGATCTAGAGAAGAAAATGATTCTCTGGAGGCAATCATGTGGTTGGAGGCTCCTGAATCTATGAGAAGGGCTTGTGATTTTGAAAATATAGCCTTTAGTGCATGGCATCTCTCATGACCATCAGACTCACTTCCATAATCAGTCTCTATTGCACCTTTTGGGAGGGAAATGTTGTGTTGTTCAAGAAGCTTGGTCATCTGATCTATCTTTTTCTGCATGCAAGATATCTCTAGGTGGTTTCCTTTCTTGCAATGGGAACACATGGATTTCTCAAATCCCTTTTGTTTTTCCTTCTTGGATATGGAGGCTCCTTCCGATGGAATTGACTTGGAATTCTGCTTGGGTTCAGATGGCCTCTTATCCTTGCCTTTGTGCTTCCTGTTTGTGTCAGAAATTGTTACTAAGGCTAGGGTAACAAGCCAACACAATCTCAAGAATAAAAATCAATTCAAACTAGGGTTTAGGGTTTTGTTTTATATGTTTTTGGTCATAGAATTCAAGAGCATAAGGGAATACATTCAGAAGATATGCAACAACTAAATCATACACATATATCAATAAAGATGCATATATATCACAGGAATCCAACAAAAGACTGTAATGAAGTTCACACATAAAGGACAAGCACCACTAGAGATTACACATCAACCAGCAATGAATTTGTCATTCATGAAACTAAATAAGTTCAAAATGAAGCCAACACAGATCAAATGTAGGGTAAAGAGTCATATATTCATAGTTTCATCAATAAATGCATATAAGAGTTTACAGTACCTATCACTGAACAAGTCTGAAAGTACAAGCAACTAGTAGACCTCCTGATGCTCTCCAAAAATCAGAACCTCTCTTCAGTCCCTTTGTCCCTCTTTTATCATTACAAAGAAGTGGTTCTATTTCCCCTTCATTAGGTCGAAATTGAAACCACTGAGCAGTTACATTAACTAACTAACTCAACTAATTAACTAAAAATAGTAAATCGGATTCCTGGCAAATATGACGAATTTCTGGAAAATAGGTGTCAAAGAAGCTTCCATATCTCTCAATTGGTGACACCTGTGTAAAAACTGAGAGAGGTTTTTGTAAATGGGTCCGTGATGGACAAAAACCTCTCTTGGTTTTTAAAAATTCATGTCAATCAGAATCTGCCCCGCAAGATGAACACTAAAACAGGAAAATATTAAATCTTTAAAATCCCTGGAAAATAGGCTGCAAAGATTAAACTGAATCTTTCAATCCTTGATAGCTGTTGCAAAAATGAGAGAGGTTTTTTTAGATGGGTATCTTAGGAACAAAAACCTCCTTCAGTTTTCAAAAATTCCTCTCCATCAGCTCGCGGTCTGCATTTGACTTCAATTACTCAAACAGGAAAAACTGAGCAGAATTCTCAGTGATCTGTGCATTTCACTGGATAAATACTTCTGACTGCTTGAGAAACTCTTTGTCTGATTCATCTGCTTCTTGTTTCTTAGATGCCCATAATAATATTGCCTCTTCATTCAAAGTTTCCTTCTCATAGAGTACTTCCAAAACCTTTGAGAACATTGGAGCAAACTCTTTCCCACTTTCCAAACAAATTTCTTCAAACTTCAAGAGCACTTCAACCTCATCATCTTCAAATTTAGAATCTCCTGCCGAAAATCATGCCCCATTCCACGGTCTATCACGATTTTGCCATAAACCGGCATACAGTTGCCAGATAGTTGCCAGATAGTTGCCGGAATCTCCCTCACATGAGATTGACGCCTGTTCACAAAAAAAACTTGGCAAAACACATATCAAACATGACCAATGATTTATTTAACACTTCCCCAGCGAAATCCCCAAAAAATCGGACTGAAAAATGACCATTCTGGAAAAAAAACGATTTTCTTGTAGCGCGCCCTTTGTTAAAATTTTGTCTAGCGCTACAGGAATAGCTGTCATGCCAGAATTTAACAGTTTTTCAACTTTCTGCTAATTTGTCGGAGGTTTTAAAAGTTACTTGATTTAAGAAACGAGTCTAACTGTTCTCTTAACACATTAATGAATCAACCTTTGAAAATATGACTTTCTTTAACCCCCTTTAAAATATAAAAGATCATCAAAATCAAATAAAATCTGGAAAGCATGGGCTAAAAACTTATTCAATCACCCATAAAGTTTCTAAGATGACTAAAACTGAAACTTAAAATCAAAAATTTAACTGAGGTAGATTCAAAAACAAACCAAAAACTTGAGAAAATAAATCAAAAAATGGAGAAAAATTTACTGACTTAACATCTGGCTCCAGCTGCGGGATGAAGTCCTCCCTGTGAGGCTTCAAGAACCTGTAGACCAGTGCCTTCTGTCTGCTACCTTATCTACTTGTCTGTAAAACTTCCATTGGGCTATGGAGTCTTTATTCAATCCTTCACTCACACCGGCATGTACAATGAAAATCAACTCTCTTTCTCTGAGGAACCTTCCATCTACTGAATCAACTCGAAACCCCATTTCCAATGTAACCAAGAAAGAATTTGATCAACCCACCAAAACTGGTTTCCAACTCCAAATATATATATAATCAGAAATATTGGAAAACATGAAGAATAGAGATTTAACAACTTATATCCACTTTCATCAAATAGTGTCTCTGAAATAACAGATTTATAATCTGGTATTGAGTCTAAATAATCTGCTACTGGATCATAAAAATTTCCATGAGTTACCTCTTCCCGCTCTATGAAAAAGATAGGCTGTCCATAAGAATATTTTGTTCCATGAATATCAATCAGGCATTGGCGATAAAAGACATCTGGATCAGCCTGAATTTGCTCTGGATCTTTTTGGATAGTATCATTAATAATGTTAATAAGCTGAATCTCCTTTTCCACACTGTCTTCAAATGAATGACTATTAGGCATTGGCTTTTGCTGTTCAAGGATAATAGACTGAATGCATTCTTGAATCTGCTGATCAGATTGTAACATATCACACTCCTCACAGATTTCTGGGTCTTTCTTTTCAATTTCATCATCATATTTATTAAAAATTAGACCATCTTCAAAATGATTTTGAACAGCAGATTTATCATAACCATGAATGTAAGCAACTTCTGAAAATTTTGAACAGCCTGGCCTTCATCAAATTTAATATCAAAACCAAAAGGGATAGAGTCTAATTCATCACAAAATTCTTGTCTTGGAACCCTAATATCTTCATCATAGCAAGGAGTATTCTGAGAAATTTTGAATGATAATGCTAAAGGTTCATCTTTTCCTTCATCCTAATCAATCTGAGCATTTGCAAACTCATCTGTTAGCTCAAGAAATTTCTTGATTTCAATGTCATCTTCGAAGACCCTCCAATGCTTAACATTATCAGGTACACAAGGCCTGTACCTCACTTCTATAGGATACCTTAACTGAGTAGTCTTAGGAATTCTGAAATATGAGGCTGCTAGAGCCAATGAATCAACTGTTTCATTATGATTCCTTGGAATATGAGTAATATTAAATGCTATGAAGTAATTTTCCAGCATATCCCATACCTTATTTCTGTAAATCTTCAGCAAACCCTGCTTTACTTGATAGTTGTTCTTCACCTGTTGAACAACCAACTCGGAGTCGCCATATGCAGCAATTTGCTGAATGCCTAAGTCTTTTGCAGCTTTCAATCCCAGTAAAAGTGCTTCATACTCAGCAGTGTTGTTAGTAGTGACAAATTCCAGCTTATACATGAGTTTGACTGTCTCACCTCCAGGAGAAATGAGCAGAACTCCAGCTCTAGCACCTTCTTTGCACGAGGATCCGTCAAAGTACAACTGCCACAATACATCTTCGTCTTCTCTGCTGCGTTTTACATGCTGTTCTTTTTGTACTTGTAACAGACCAGCATAATTCTCCTCTTTACTAAACTGTAATATGCATGAACCAAGGTATTTGTCCATAGAGTACATTGGGTGATTTGTAGGATTTTTATCATCTGTGACTATGTAAGCAAGCTGTAGCTCTCTGTAAAGTCTCCTATTTTCTCCACCAAAAACAGGAATGGTGGCATAAGAGAGGTCCATCTGTAATGTTCCCCCAACCTTCTTAGCCCATGACCTAGACAGAAGCAAGCCAAATTTTGGTGTGATGTCAGCTACTACAACATCCATTATCACACTTTTCATGGGCAATTGAGCAAGGTTGACAACCATGTCTTTTATTACTCCTATACACTTCACAGCTCGAGAGTCAAAGGCATATAAATCATGGTAAGGTTTGGTGACATTAAGGCCCAGGGCTTCCATTACAGCTTTTGGCATCAAGTTATGGGATGCTCCTGAATCTAACAGGCAATTGTGAATCATTTGCTCATGTACTGTCAAGGTTACATAGAAAGGAGGAGAAGCACCAGCCTCATTTTCAGTCTTCTCAGCCAGAGCTGATCCAATGAAAATTCTAGGGTTTTCTTCCTGCAAGTTAACTGTATCTGAAACAGGCTGATTACTGGGTACATTCATCACTTTCAGAACTGTATCTTTATATGATGGATTCTTTATTAACTCAATCAAAGGCACATGAATCTTTAACTTCCCTAGTTCATTCTCCAGACTAAAATTCTGAACAGATTTATTTACCTCTTCAACTTCAACATTCTTCTTTGATTTTTCTGCAGATTGCTTCTTCTCTATGACAGGATCAGTTATTTGTTTAGCAGGAACAGGTGCAACAGGAACCGCTTCCTTCTTCTTCGGAGCTTGGGCCACTTGTTTTGGACCTGATCTGAGATTTATGGTCTTTTTAAGTGGTCCATTTTGAGGAACAACAACAGTTATAGCAGCATTTTCCAAGCATAAATCATCTTCAGTTTCAAACATATCAGCATTACAGTATTCTGAATTCAGAAAATCTTCTTCAGTAACAAAACCTGTAAACAATCTATCTCCAATGTGGTTCATATCCTGATCAGTCTCAATCTCTTCAAAGAGCAACTGTTGATCAATTTCTTCTTCATCAACTAAATTATTTTGAAAGGGTGGGGGCACTTTTTGATCCTCATTTTCCCTCCTTTCTTGCTGGATGTCATTATTTCTTCGCTCCCTTGGCATGAATCTAGGAGCAAACTGTCTTCTAAACTGATTTTGGTTATTTGGGTTCCTCTGAGCTTCTGGAGCAGGTTTAGCAGAATTCTTTTCAAGCTCTAGTTTATTCAACTTTGCAGTAAGGATCTTAACCACTTTAGCCATCTCATCTATCTTGGTCTCAGCAGACTGAGAAGCAGAACCTGCTGTGACAGCTTCTTTCTTTCCTTTTCTTTCATACAGCTGTTGAGCTGTTTCATTCTTAAGTCTGTTTGAAGCTAGCAAATTAGACTCTACCTCTAAAGCTGCATCTTGCATGTTCAGCAGGGTGATAGGTCTTCTTTCTCTCAACAACAAAGAAAATTCATGATCAAAATCATTTGCATAAGTTAACTTAGCTGATGTTTCTGTAGGTTTAATTTCTGTTGGAATTCTACTGTACATCTTATTAAACCTTTTGGAAAAATCTGCAACAGTCTCATCTTTCTTTCTTCTGAGAGCTCCAAACTCAGTTATATAGTATGTATGATCCTTTGTGTCTCCCCATTGTCTCATGAAAAGATCATGGAGTTCTTCAATGATGGTAATTGAGTTAGCAGGCAGGTCTCTAAACCATTTTCTTACATCCCCTTCTAGACTCTGAACAAATACCCTCATCCACACATCTTTAATCTCAATATTCTGATTATCAGCATAACTCAGGAAAGCCTCCCAATGTTCCTCAGCAGTGATTTCCCCTTGTCCATTGAATTTAGGCATATATTTCTGGTAATCACCTCCAGGCAATGCATGTAGAGGCTGAGGTAAAACTAATGGTGCATACCTAGATGCAACCATGCGGTCCATCATATCCATGGGTGGGTTTTGACCTGCCATTTTTGTATTGACTGATTGTGAAGATGTGGAAACTTGACTAGAACCTTTCTGAAAAGGGTTCTTTCCTACTTTCAGCTGAAAGATAGGTATTTTATCAGGAGAGAAAATCTTAGCTTTCAAAAAACTTTGGGGATTAGTAAAGACCTGGAAAGTACTTTCAGGGATGATAGGTTTTATCCAAGGTAAAGTTTCAGCTGAACTTAATGATATGCCCAACTGGTCAGGGTCACAGGAAGCTGGCAAAGATTGAGATTTTCTGAGTTTGTTTGCTGTTTTCAAAATCTGCTCAGGGTCTGTCACACCCAGTTTCAATGGAGAAACGGGCCTATTCCTGGTCCCAATCCCTTTAGAAGCCACTGTGACTTCTTTTTGGTGAAAATAGCCTTTGAAAAAGTGCTGGTTCAAGCCCACCTCTTAAACCAGAAAAATGATGAGTATCCCAGGGAAGATATGCTTCAGCTTCGTCCCCGGCAACGGCGCCAAAGATGTTTGTGTCAGAAATTGTTACTAAGGCTAGGGTAATAAGCCAACACAATCTCAAGAATAAAAATCAATTCAAACTAGGGTTTAGGGTTTTGTTTTATATGTTTTTGGTCATAGACTTCAAGAGCATAAGGGAATACATTCAGCAGATATGCAACAACTAAATCATACACATATATCAATAAAGATGCATATATATCACAGGAATCCAACAAAAGACTGTAATGAAATTCACACATAAAGGACAAGCACCACTAGAGATTACACATCAACCAGCAATGAATTTGTCATTCATGAAACTAAATAAGTTCAAAATTAAGCCAACACAGATCAAATGTAGGGTAAAGAGTCATATATTCATAGTTTCATCAATAAATGCATATAAGAGTTTACAGTACCTATCACTGAACAAGTCTGAAAGTACAAGTAGCTAGCAGACCTCCTGATGCTCTCCAAAAATCAGAACCTCTCTTCAGTCCCTTTGTCCCTCTTTTATCATTACAAAGAAGTGGTTCTATTTCCCCTTCATTAGGTCAAAATTGAAACCATTGAGCAGTTACATTAACTAACTAACTCAACTAATTAACTAAAAATAGTAAATCGGATTCCTGGCAAATATGACGAATTTCTGGAAAATAGGTGTCAAATAAGCTTCCATATATCTCAATTGGTGACACCTGTGTAAAAACTGAGAGAGGTTTTTGTAAATGGGTCCGTGATGGACAAAAACCTCTCTTGGTTTTTAAAAATTCATCTCCAGTCAATCAGAATCTGCCCCGCAAGATGAACACTAAAACAGGAAAATATTAAATCTTTAAAATCCCTGGAAAATAGGCTGCAAAGATTAAACTGAATATTTCAATCCTTGATAGCTGTTGCAAAAATGAGAGAGGTTTTTTTAGATGGGTATCTTAGGAACAAAAACCTCCTTCAGTTTTCAAAAATTCCTCTCCATCAGCTCGCGGTCTGCATTTGACTTCAATTACTCAAACAGGAAAAACTGAGCAGAATTCTCAGTGATCTGTGCATTTCACTGGATAAATACTTCTGACTGCTTGAGAAACTCTTTGTCTGATTCATCTGCTTCTTGTTTCTTAGATGCCCATAATAATATTGCCTCTTCATTCAAAGTTTCCTTCTCATAGAGTACTTCCAAAACCTTTGAGAACATTGGAGCAAACTCTTTCCCACTTTCCAAACAAATTTCTTCAAACTTCAAGAGCACTTCAACCTCATCATCTTCAGATTTAGAATCTCCTGCCGAAAATCATGCCCCATTCCACGGTCTATCACGATTTTGCCATAAACCGGCATACAGTTGCCAGATAGTTGCCGGAATCTCCCTCACATGAGATTGACGCCTGTTCACAAAAAAAACTTGGCAAAACACATATCAAACATGACCAATGATTTATTTAACACTTCCCCAGCGAAATCCCCAAAAAATCGGACTGAAAAATGACCATTCTGGAAAAAAACGATTTTATTGTAGCGCGCCCTTTGTTAAAATTTTGTCTAGCGCTACAGGAATAGCTGTCATGCCAGAATTTAGCAGTTTTTCAACTTTCTGCTAATTTGTCGGAGGTTTTAAAAGTTACTTGATTTAAGAAACGAGTCTAACTGTTCTCTCAACACATTAATGAATCAACCTTTGAAAATATGACTTTCTTTAACCCCCTTTAAAATATAAAAGATCATCAAAATCAAATAAAATCTGGAAAGCATGGGCTAAAAACTTATTCAATCACCCATAAAGTTTCTAAGATGACTAAAACTGAAACTTAAAATAAAAAATTTAACTGAGGTAGATTCAAAAACAAACCAAAAACTTGAGAAAATAAATCAAAAAATGGAGAAAAATTTACTGACTTAACACTTCCCATTCCCATTCTCACTTTTTGGTTCTCCAGCCAAAAGAGCTTGATTTTTGGAGGCCATCAAGGCACCCATATGGATCAACTTATCTTGTTCTTGGATGAGAGATTCAGTGAAAATATCAAAGGAGGGCATCTTCCAACCAGGGATTGATATTCGCCCAGAATGGAAGGTAGATACAAAGATGGAGAACTCAGGACCTATCTTGCTTAGAATGTATAGCACCAACTGCTCATCCTTCTTCTCAATTCCACACTGCTTGCATTGCATAACCATAGATTTGAATTTTGAAAAGAATTGCTGGATGGTCTCGAAACTGCTCGGTTGAAGAGCAATCAACTCATTTTCCAGAATATGGCCCCTTAGCTCAACTTTTTTTTCAAAGAGGGTCTCTAACTTCAACAATCTCTCTTGGAGTGTTCAATCCTTTGATGTGTAAGAGTAGATCTTTGGAAATATGAATACACATGAAACCAAATGTTTCATCCAATCTATACATATACTTGGTTTTCTCCACAGTTGATTGTGGTTCAAGATCCTTCCCCATTATCACCTTGTATAGTGATTTGTTGCGCAATACCATCTGCATATCAACCCTCCAATCAAGGTAATTGAAGGGTGTCAGGATCCTGGGAGAGAGAGGATAGTTCGAA
The DNA here is from genome assembly GCA_027924585.1 of Larix kaempferi. NCBI lineage: Eukaryota > Viridiplantae > Streptophyta > Pinopsida > Pinales > Pinaceae > Larix > Larix kaempferi. Next base: position 29,921,289 of record BSBM01000316.1, read on the forward strand.
TTGTCCATTACAACTGCTGGAGCGAATAAAAGGTGAAATTGCTGCTAAGAAAATTGAGTGCGGAAACACAGGTGCAAAAACACTGGTGCAAGTGCATAAAACTGTTGTAACTGCTGCTGTACTCAAAAAATTTGAATAACCTGCAAAAAAATCTCAATAATAGAGGTAGACTGAGCACTGCTTTAGGACAATAGGCACTTTTATCCGGATCCTTCACACTTGACTAGACCTCATTGGATTTCTCCAATGAATTCAATGCAATGGCACTAGGATTTGCTGTGGAAATCCAAAGGCTTCCGGTGCACTACCAAAAGCAGCTGCTCAACCTATTCGCTCAATGGCTCAAATACCATGTGAAATTCTATGTCACAACAAAATTCGCAGAAAAAGAATGAGCAGAAAAGTTGAATAAGAGTGAAAACTGCAGTAAAAAGAGCAGAGAAATAATTATGCAGCAGAACTCAAATAGGAGTAGAATAATGTCACACACTATCCAATAATCAATATAATCAACAATGATGTTAAAATGGAGATAATTCGAATCACTAAGGAGAATTCGAACCTCAGTTGGTCTAGATAGGGATTATCACCACTGGAGTGCTCTGGAAGACTCAAACTCAATTGAACTGAACCTAAACTCAGCTAATTGAAGTCACAATCAGTTAACTGACTAAGGAGGGTGCAATAATGAGTTTGTCATGCATTTAAATCAGAAATGGGCGCATGAGGCCACAATTAGTGGAATCCAGAGCTCTAACCCCCCACAAGAATCAGCTAACTCAGGTGGACTGCATTGGAACACTCAATTGGTTCCTATAAAATAGGGAACTGATTGAAGTGGTCCTAAAATGATGCATGCAGGGCTCAGAAGGTGGTAGATGGATCCTGGATGACATCTGCACACCACTAGGGGGGAAATGACATCATCAACAACTAGGAAAAATAAATAATGCTAGGTAGGATAAGGATGGAGTATTAAAATATCCTAACACCTCTTCCTATTTGTAGCAATCATTCCAATTAATTATGAGTCCTTAATTTTTTTTTGTAAGTAAGAGTAGGATCCTTCTATTAACTAATAAAATACATAATGAAAAAGCACCATGGTTAACTCGCCTTCAAAGAGACTAGGTCAAACCACAATGGAAAGCTAGTCCAAACTTAAGTGACACAATTCACCATCAAAACAAAAGAACCATGACCCTTCCCAGAGGAGGTAAATTGAGCTTGGAGACAATTTTTCACCATTGTCACATACAACAAAATTAACCATTAACCAAAGAATTTTTTTCCAAACCTACCTTGAATAGGGAAACCAGGTGTTGGAAAAGAAGTTCCATATTGACATAACATAAAAGAAAACTTGTCAAACAACTACCATAAAAAAACCCAAGCATGATCATGGTTTTCATCCTTTCCTTGAATTGTCGCATCCAAGGAGGTCCTCATCTATTGCACCCATACACTTTCTCTTTCATCCACAACCATGTGAAATGGAGCATTCACCACATCGACCAAGTTGTCCAGTTGATTATGGATCGTGTCTAGGTCCTCATGATTTTTCCCAATGATTACGAGAGTCTCTATATGCATAAACTCCTTCTCAATAAGAATGTGAGCCAGGATGTTTTTTATCATCTAGTACGGATTAATAAGATCCTTCCTTTCGACATCTTGCTCCTATTATTCGATGGACCGAGCTTCCATTATGTCTACAAATTCCTCTAAGTGGAATGGGATAAGTTGACTAAATGCATAAATATATTTCCTAGTGTCACCGACCGGGTGAGATCTGCCACTCCCTCCCCTGTGGCACCAATCTCTTTGCCTCAGACTCATCATGCTAAGATGCTAGGAAAAACAAGCTTCAACCTGTAATTCAAGACCCACAGAATACCACAAAGTGAAAAACACATAGTGCACTTTCAAACATGAATTGGACAAAGGTTTGTTACCCACAGGAATTTAACTATCCAAATTAGCTCCCATGAGCCTGTGCTAGCATTCATTCCATCCTTGTCACTCCTTACGTGAGAAATGTACTTGTTGTTTACAACCCTGATTTTCGTAGCCCTACAAACATACTTAAGAATCCTCCTGAATGTGGTGTAATAAACATGTGTTATTATATTCTCCAGGTACACCATTTAAGAGCAGGAAGGGTCATGCATGTACCGAATAAACTTGACATCCTTCATTCTCCATAACTGATTCCACATCGTAGAGTTAAACCCCAGGTCATAAGAACCTGAAATAAGGTCATGTTCCCTAGTCAAAGCTTGGACATTTGTGAGATTCGATAGGCCACCTGTCTTACAATTTAAGGGAATATTGATTGCAAATTTGAGTCGTGGTGTTCTACACTCACATTCGAGAATGATGAGTCCTTAATAAACATCCAAAGAGTGAATCTTTTTGGAAATGAAGCAATCAAGTGATGTGTATTTTCACCATAATTGGAGTATTAATGAAAATAATATTTCATTTGGATCCACTAATCTAGAACTAGAGGCATCAAGGGTATGCTTCTATGAAAAGGATAAAGAAATAGAGACAATGGCTTTCCCAAGAACTTTGTATCATTAAAAAATGTCATGATCATTAACCTTTTTCTAATATGTAAGGGAATGGATTGTTTCTTTGAGTCACTATAATTTTATAAATATTGCCTTCATGCAACAAATCCACTTTGTAGTTTGAGATGATTTGGAGGAGTGGTTTGAGATGTTTTTTTGATTATTTGTATATATTTTATTTTTTAATATATATTTTCAATGTTTTTTTTTTTTTCATTTTAAAGATAATATTTAATGTAAATTAGAAACAACATTATTCTCGTTAAAATTTTTTTATGTAAGAATTGTTTTCACTCCTATAAGCCACCTAAGATAAACTTAGTTGACATTATATATTACATATATAATAATATGGATTAAAATTTATTCACAGATAATACCCCTTATTCCTTTAGAATTAAAACAAGGGCTACATGGTAGCTAGTCCTTGACACTTAGTTTAGGGATAGCTAAATTGCAAAGTAGTCCCTGACACTTAATTTAGGGATAGCTAAATTGCAAAGTGGATGAACTTGTCAACATCAAATGTGAACTTGTATACTTTTTTTTTGTGGAAAATTGAAGAAAATTAGAACAAAAATAAGTTATGTTCATTAAGTTAACTTGCCAACATCAAATAATGACTTCATACTTTATACAATGCAAAATTGATAAACATGAACATGAACTAATTCATAAACATTATGAATACTATGTAATAATTTTCCTTATCGATATAAAATAACAAGAATTAGTTGATAGCTTAATAATTAGTTGACAACATAAATTTGTTAGAATAAGTAATGCTCTAATACACTGTTAAATGAAATCATCATATTATTAGGGCAAGTTATATAAGGGTCCAAACCAAATCGGAAAAATTTGTTACTATTGAATAAGAAAAAAATTCAAATGAAACTTGCCATATAGCAAATGCATATTGTTTGCATTAACATGTGCATATTGTTTATGTTTACATGTATGATTGACTGAAACACATCTTAACATTTAAGCATGAGTAGAGCAATTCATTGTTGTAGCTCTAAACCATAAATTAGTCATGCATTTTTTTGGGTCAACATATCATATATCATTATGACAACTTTTATCTCCAGTTGAAGTCAATAGAAATGTACAAAGTATAATCCACACTTCAATATATTGTTTCATTGTAAAACTAAGTAATTATAGGAATTTCTCTAAGCCCTTCAGTTAAATTTTTCTAGTTAGTTGTATCAAAAGCCTTATTGATTCTCAATAGGACAAAGAACTATGTGACTTTATCTAGAACCGTTCCATATCTTTTGTTTTATCCATGTAACATAGATAGTAGTCTGAATTAAAACTAAGATAGTAATCTCTTTACCTAAAAGATGAGCCAACTAATGAAAAAGTACCTTAGGAGATGAGCCACTAGAGATAGCCCAAAACTATAATATTTGGGACTAAGTTTCAATGAGAAGTTAAGTCAAAACAACTAATGAAAAAGTACCTTAGGAGATGAGCCACTAGAGATAGCCCAAAACTATAATATTTGGGACTAAGTTTCAATGAGAAGCTAAGTCAAAACATACATAAGAAAAACACTGAAAGGAGGGTGGAAGGCATAAATATTTGTAGGAGAGAAAAGGTTTGACATTAACAAATGAAATACACATCCATAAGTACAATGAATATAATATTGTCTTGATTGATGTATTCACTTTTAACTCGTATAATCACAATTGTTGGATTGATTTTATTCATTGAACATATATAAACTCTTAACTCAATTCCTGCACAAATATGCAATTTATGAGACTTTTAATATGAATTATATGCTAAAAGTTCCAAATGTTAATTTTTCAATAATTTCATTCAATATTATCTAGGATCACTAAGAGAATAACATGTACAACATTTCAATCATAAACACAAGGGACAATAGACACAGAGTTTCCTCGGGGAAAACCAAGAAGGTGAAAAACCCCGCAACTTCCTCAGAGATAGAATAAGCCACAAACCAATATCACAATGATCAAACCCAAAGAGATGTCTCTAGTAGATACTACTCCTCCTCCACTTGTGCGCAACTCTCTCTCTTAGCTATGTGAGCTTGAGAAGTGAGTGAATGAATAGAATGAGAGAGGCACACCCTCTATTTATACATTGACTTGACCTGCCAATAAACTAACAGGGCCGACTTCTTAAGGAAGTCTAATAACCCAACCACATGACTTAATTAGGGTCGACCCCACACTGGTGGTCTAATAACCCATCAATACAAATGTCGACACTTATAATGTAACTTGCGACACTTGCAAATACAAATGACAACACTTCCTATCAGAGGAATAACATATCTCTGTTGGATATACAATAAAGTACAAATGTAATATACAAGTGAATATCTTCCGAAGTTACAAATACATCAACACCAAATTCAATGTGTAAATAATCACATTATTATACCTGCGAAGGCAAGGTATATTATAATTGGCTTAATATGAACTATATGCCAAAAGTGCCAAATTCAATGTGTAAATAGTCACATTATTATACTTGCTAGTAATTAGTTAATTTGTAATAAAGTTTAATTGACTTTTAATTAATATAATTAATATGATGGTTTGTAAAATATTTTTTTATAGTTTTTAAATTTTTTATAAAAATAGAATATTAAATTAAATATTAAAAAAAAAATAGTTTTATTAAAAAAATAGAATATTAAATTAAATATTTTAAAAACTATTGTTTTTTTGAAATTTTGAATACAAATTTTTAATTTGAGAACTTTCACGTAACAAATTTTATCTATTTTTTACTTTATTTGTTAGAAATAAAAAATAATAAAAATATTAATATATTTGCAATCTGTTTGGTTGTTATTATGATCTCGCCCTATTTATTGTAGGAAAAGTATTTATACTAAGAAAGAAGCATTTTAAAACCGTATTGAATCACATTGTCACCATTAATTATATTTTGAAAACTCCGAGGATCCAACTTTCATGCTTTTTCTTCTCACAATGACATGCACAAGGCTATTAGCATTTGGACTTAGATTTGGCTGACAATTATCGAATCCTCACATTATAAATGTCGGCATGGTCTTTTAATTTGGGTTGGCTAAAGTTAGCTATGGCTAAGATAAAGACTTAGTTCTCATTATTATTATGTTCTCAAAGGGGATCATATATAGATTATCAAACTTGTATTAATTTGCTTTAAAACCTAAAAAATTTCCTTTGAACTATATAAAAACTATTTTTTAATTTATTTAATATTTTTTCAAATTTTTCAAAAAACCGATTGGTTGCAGGAGGTGATGTTGTCCTCAATTCTCCCTTCCCAGGAGGGGGATGCAGACTGATGTCACACATCTACAGGCTTGTTAATGAAAGAGGTGGGTTTTTTTTTTCGGTTTTAGTGTTTCCTGTGCAGGCCTGCGTTGGTGGGGTTCCCGCATATCACATCTGTAGGGTTTTTATCACATAATAATGCACAACCAGCATGACACCACAGTAAATTGATCTAGCTGCCGGAGTAACTGCAGGAGCATATGGACTTACTAGAGTAAATGCGGGAGCAGAAAGGATGTTAGTTGTAGAACAAACGAAGAGTCACTGACCACAATAACTCGATCCAGCTGCCATAGTAAATAAATACGAGAACTGCCGAAGTATTGATCCAGCTGCTAGAGTAACTGCAGGAGCATATGGACTTACTAGAGTAAATGCAGGAGCAGAAAGGATGTTAGTTGTAGAAAAAATGAAGAGTCATAGGACACAATAACTCGATCTATCTGCCAGAGTAAATAAATATGGGAATAGACATAGTTGCAGGGCGTTGAATGTTTATAATCAAATCCTGTGCATATATTGGAACTAAATTTGTAATGATAGGTTACTATCGGGATGCAGAGGCAGTGGTACAGAATCCACTGAATGATTATCTCGGAACCCTCAGCTCTGAATCTACTAGATGATTATCTCGAAACCCTTAACAAGAAGTTATATAGTGTGATTCTGCCTTGTGGTAGACGGTCAGGGTTTTTTCCATGTGTCTTTCTTCTTCTGTGTATGTGTTCTGTAACCAGGTGACTGTAGATTTTATTGTTGCATTCAACGATGATATCCTATATTTCCATGTGCAGGTATCAAAACAGTCTGACAGTGTGTAGGCACACCTTAATTAAATTTAATCAATCGAGGGGGTGCAACACACCTTAACTAAATTTAATCAATCAAGAGAAGGCAGAGCTTGGTGCAGACCGCCTCTGCTGCAGTAGATGCACTGCATGCAGGCAGCGTGGCAAGCAGCATGGCTTCTATGCTAGGCGACTGCAACATTAAAGCAGTGAATTGTGCTACGCGAGGCACCGCCAGAGGTTTTGGCCAAGACCATTTATTCCCCGCTAGTTTACCCCTCGGTAAGACTCAAGTCCTCTCGGTAAAAGAAGCATGATAGGTAACAAATGTGATCTTTGTGATGTACGTGCGGGACGACATTTATAACAGCTCTGACTGAAATTTACAGGATAGTAAGCAGAAAGGCCCTTACATCAAATGAAGATGAAGGGAATGGCTATTAAAGAAAAAGAGTTGTTGTTGATCACCTTTATTGTTTATCGTTTCAATCTGCTTGGCATTGGCATGATCCCTTTGTAACATTGATTTACATTTTTCTGTCATCTTAAACTGCAGGTGTACTTTTGAGAGTTGTTCAAACCTGTTTATTCTAAAATTTCGTCGTCGAAGCATGTCTTTGCATCCTTGCAGTATTAATGGTATACAATATTTTCTCTGCATTCTACTTTGATATCTTGAATATTTTACGGTGTTTCATTGGTATCGAAATGGAAGCCAATATTTGAAATTAATTTAGGTGTACATCAGCGGCTGCTCATACGATACTTGGTTGGTCGACTGTTGGTTCATACAGGTAATGGAATGAGCCTTCATTGTTTAGCAAAGAAAGGAAATGTGGAAGAAAAGTTTCAAATAGGCGTCTGCTTTAATTTCCAAAAATTCTCATTGCCTCAATTAGTTTCTTTTACAGCCTTAAATTTTTATATTCCCAATGATTAAATTTATATTACTCTAATTTATTATGTTCATGTAGGAACATCTACATCTATTTCATGATTTGCATCTTGCAGGTACTCAAGATCTGAGTTTTATATTTTCAGAATAGATTTATGAAACCCATTAACAATGTCTATGTGCTTTGAGCAATATGGTTATATCATGAAACTGACACATATAATTTAATTTATACATGGTGGTGGTAGGGCTCAGTATAAGCCCTGTCCGAGTTTCTTGATCAGTTTCTGGATAAGAAACAATTGCAGATATTCCTCAGATGTTTAAATTATATTATGTATTTTTTCTGAGAAGCAGGCAGCTGATTCCCATTGCTTGCAGGCATGCCTGATAAAGCAAAATCTTCTTTGGAACAATAAGATGACCCAAGCGGTCCATATTATTCAACATAAAATTCATTCGCGCGAAGGCAAGAGCTCTGTGTTTAACTTTTAGGTAAACCCCTCTGTGATTGAGGGAATAATATACCTTTTTGTAATTGAAATTAATAGGAACAGCCGTACCTACACCCTAAAAACTATGTCGGGTCCAAGCTATTAGGTGAATGTAAAACTCCTGATGCGGACAAATCGTAAGCGCTAACTAAACGCCTCCAACCCGTCCGAATCCGACAGAGAAATTATTGTTGAAATCGTGATTTGGCGTGTTCAAATCGCACAACAATATCCCAATTTGGAGTGTTCAAATTGCAATTTCAGCAATCTTAGTTTTAAAATTGGGAATTTAGTCTAAGACAGGCAGTATAGGCAATTATGAAATTGCAAAATTGCAGAAATAGCAATTTGCAGGAACAATTTTCACCAGTTTTTAAGCGGGAAAAGCGGGGTGTTTTAGTTATCGTTTATCCTACAGGGCGGCCTCATTGAGAGGATCGACCCTATCTCCTTCATAATTTTTTATTGAAACCGGAAATAGTTTCTATGGAATCGAACTCTAGTAATCATGTATTTTGTTTCTTTGTAAAAGATTCGTGAGGAGGAAGCCAACAGTCGGCCTCTCTGTTTAATAGTTCGTGAATATTTTATTTAAGAAGAGGGTCGTGAATATGTTATGGAGTGAGAACTGATCAAACAATTTTTTTTATCTAAATTCTAACACGGAAAATATATATATATATAAATATGGCCAAAGTTGGTGGAAGTATTAGTCTCTTTGTTCATCCTGGGGTATTGCCCTTTTATAATGCTAATCAATAACAATTTAGTAATGTATTTATTTTCATATTTGTATATTTCTAATTAATTTATTATATAATTATTAAAACTGGGCCTAATCTATAAAGCAATTTAATTTTTTTGCAACCAATTCACATTGAAATGTTTTGTTAGAGACATAAATGATTACAAAGATTTAACTCTTTATTTCAGACATGGCTTTTACTTTAATGATGATTAATGTTGATAAACTTTAAGATAATAAATTTGGAATATAAATTAAATATGAATTACAATTTAATTAATTATAAAAATTTAATTTTAATTTTGAATACAACAATTATACTTTTGAAGATAATTTATTAAACCTCTTATCCATCAAACTTAAAATCAACAATTATATAATTTATTAAACCTCTTATCTTTCAAACTTAAAATCCGCCTGAGAAAGCTATATCTTAAACAAGAATAGAAAGATTTATTGAACAAAATGTCATCCATTGTGGGATCCAAGTAAGAATAGTACTAGCAAGCCATATTAATAATTAATATGGCTTATATACGCCGATCGACGTATATAAACCATGGCCACACATTTAAATGTGGTTGATATACGCCGATCGACGTATATAAGCCATATTAATTATTAATATGGCTTGCTAGTTGATGGTCGGCTTGTTGGTTAGGTTTGGTGAATTATTATTATTATTATTAAAAACAATATTATGGCCACACAATTAATAATATTAATTAAATAATAATAAAGATAATAATTAAATATAACGACTATGGTTGACTTTGGTTGACCATTCTTAACTATGGTAGACTTTGGTTGACCATAGTTGACTATGGTTGAACATTGTTGACTTTGGATGTTCATGGTTGAACATAGTTGACTGTAGTTAACCATTGTTGACTTTGGTCGACCATGGTGGACTTTGGTTGACTATGGTTGACTTTGGTAGACCATGGTTGATCATTGTACACCATGGTTGTCTATGGTTGACTTTAGCTAACCATGGTTGACTTTAGTTGACTATGGTTGACCATGGTTAACTATGGTAGATTATCGTTACCATTGTTGACCATGGTTGACCTTCGTTGACTTTAGTTACCATTGTTGACTTTGGTGGACCATGGCTGACTTTCGTTAAATTTTGATTGGCCATGGTTGATTTTCGTTGACTTTGGCTAACCGTGGTTGACTTTGGTTGTGGTTAACCATGAAAAACCAGGGTTGACAATGGTTGACCACAACCAAGGTCATATTAGAATATTATTTGGTTTACCATGGTTGACTTATAATGATTTGGTTGACCACAACCAAAGTCATATAAGAATATTATTTGGTTGACCATGGTTGACTTATAATTATTTGGTTAACTTATAATTAATTGGTTGACCACAACCAAAGTCATATAAGAATATTATTTAGTTGACCATGGTTGACTTTGGTTGACCATTGTTGTACTTGGTTGACTTTGGTTAACCATGGTTGACTTTTTTTTAAACTATGGTTGACCATGGTTAATTATGGTAACACTTCTTAACTTTTGTTGACCATCATTGACATTAGTTTACCATTGTTTACTTTGGTGGACCATGGTTGACCTTTGTTGAATTTTGGTTGGTCATGTTTGACTTTGGTTGACCATGGTTGACTATCACTAACTTTGGCTAACCATGGTTGACTTTGGTTGTGGTCAACTATGAAAAACCAGAGTGAAGAATGGTCAACCATAGTCAACCATGTTCAATAAAAGTCAGTCACGGTTAACCAAAGGCAACAATAGTGAACATAGTCAACCCAAGTCAACCATAGTAAACAATGGTAAAACAAAGTCAACCATAGATACCCAAAATCAACCATGGTCAACTAAAGTCAACCATAGTCAACTAAATTCAACCATGGTCAACCAAAGTCAAATGGTCAACCAATGACATCCATGGTCAAGTAAAGTCTACCAAAGTCAAGTAAATTCTACCAAAGTCAACTATAGTTATAGATGACTATGGGTGGCTTTAGTTGACAATGGTTCACTTTGGTTTACCATGGTTAACTTTGGTTGATAAAGTCAACCATGGTCAATTTTGTTTTACAATAGTTAACATTGGTCGACAAAGTAATCCATGGCCAACCATGGTTGACTTTGTTTTACAATGGTCAGAATTGGTTGAATTTTGGTTGACCATGGTTGACTTTCATTTATTATTGTTAACTTTGGTTGACCATGACTGACTATGGATGGCTTTGGTTTAATTTACCTAACTTTGGTTAACCGTGGTTGACTTTGGTTGTTCATGGTTGAATTTGGTTGAGCATTGTTGACTTTGGTTGACCATCGTTGACTATGGTTTGTTATGGTTGACTTTGTTTGACTACAGTTGACTTTGGTTAACGATGGTTTTCCTTAATTGATCATGGTTGAATTTGGTTCACAATGGTTTACGTTGGTTTAATTTGGTTCAGAATGGTTGACATTGGTTGAACATGGTTAATCGTGGTTGACTTTGGTTAACCATGGTTGACTTTGGATGACCATTGTGGACTTTGTTTGACTATTATTGACTTTGGTTGCCCATGGTTGACCATGGTACACCAATGTTGTCTATGGTTGACTTTGGTTAACCATTGTTGACTTTGGTTGACTATGGTTGACCAAGGTTAACTATGGTAGACCATGGTTGTCCATTGTTGACTTTCATTGACTTTAGTTACCATTGTTGACTTTGGTGGACTATGGTTGACTTTGGTTAAATTTTGATTAGCCATGGTTGACTTTGGTCAACATTATTGACTTTGTTTGACTACAGTTGACCTTGGCTAACCATGGTTTTCCTTAATTGACCATGGTTGACTTTGGTTCACAATGGTTTATGTTGGTTGACTTTGGTTCAGAATGGTTGACATTGGTTGAACATGGTTAATCGTCGTTGACTTTGGTTGACTTTGGTTGCCCATAGTTGGCCATCGTACACCATGGTTGTCTATGGTTGACTTTGGTTAACCATAGTTGACTTTGGTTGACTATGGTTAACTATGGTAGACCATGGTTGTCCATTGTTGACCCTGGTTGACCTTTGTTGACTTTAGTTACCATTGTTGACTTTGGTGGACCATGGTTGACTATGGTTAAATTTTGATTAACCATGGTTGACTTTCATCGACAATGGTTAACCGTGGTTGACTTTCGTTGTGGTTAACCATGAAAAACCAGAGTTGACTACTGTTGACAATGGTTGACTTTGGTTGACCACATCCAAAGTCATAATAGAATATTATTTGGTTTGCCATGGTTGACTTAAATTTATTTGGTTGACCACAAACAAAGTCATATAACAATATTATTAACTATGGTTGACTTTAGTTAACTATGGTTGACCATGGTTAACTATGGTACACCATGGTTGACAATTCTTGACTTTGGTTGACCATCATTGAGATTAGTTTACCATTGTTGACCATGGTTAGAAATTCTTGACTTTGGTTGACCATCATTGACATTAGTTTACCACTGTTGACTTTGATGGACCATGGTTGACTTTGGTTGGTCATGGTTGACTTTGGTCAACCATGGTTGACTATCATTGACCTTGGATAACCATGGTTGACTTTGGTTGTGGTCAACCATGAAAACCAGAGTGAACAATGGTCAACCATAGTCAACCATGGTTAACCAAAGTCAACAATAGTGAACATAGTCAACCAAAGTCAACCATAGTAAACCATGGTCAACTAAAGTCAACCACGGTGAACCAAAATCAACCATGGTTAATTAAAGTGAACCATAGTCAACCAAATTCAACCATGGTTAACTATGGTAGACTATGGTTGACCATGGTTGACTTTGGTTCACAATGGTTTATGTTGATTGACTTTGGTTCAGAATGGTTGAAGTTGGTTGAACATAGTTAATTGTGGTTGACATTGGTTGACCATTGTGGAATTTGTTTGACTTTTGTTTTCCATGGTTGGCCATCGTACACCATGGTTGTCTATGGTTGACTTTGGTTAACCATGGTTGACTTTGGTTGACTATAGTTGACCATGGTTAACTATGGTAGACATGGTTGACCTTCGTGAACTTTAGTTACCATTGTTGACTTTGGTGGACTATGGTTGACTTTGGTTAAATTTTGATTAGCCATGGTAGACTTTCATTAACTTTAGCTAACCGTGGTTGACTTTAGTTGTGGTTAACCATGAAAAACCAGAGTTGACTATGGTTTACGATGGTTGACTTTGGTTGACCACATCCAAAGTCATAGTAGAATATTATTTGGTTTACCATGGTTGACTTAAATTTATTTGGTTGACCACAAACAAAGTCATATAACAATATTATTAACTATGGTTGATTTTGGTTAACTATGGTTGACCATAGTTAACTATGGTACACCATGGTTGACAATTCTTGACTTTGGTTGACCATCGTTGACCTTTGTTGACATTAGTTTACCATTGTTGAGCATGGTAGACGATGTTTGGCAATTCTTGATATTGGTTGACCATCGTTGACCTTCATTGACATTAGTTTACCATTGTTCACTTTGGTTGAATTTTGGTTGGTCATGGTTGACTTTGGTCGACCATGGTTGACTATCATTGACGTTGGCTAACCATGGTTGACTTTGGTTGTGGTCAACCATGAAAAAACAGAGTGAATAATGGTCAACCATAATAAACCATGTTCAATAAAAGTCAACCACGATTAACCAAAGTCAACAATAGTGAACATAGTCAACCAAAATCAACCATAGTAAACCATGGTCAACCAAAGTCAGCCACGGTTAACCAAAATCAACCATGGTTAACTAAAGTCAACCATAGTCAACCAAATTCAACCATGGTCAACCAAAGATGACCAGGGTCACGTAAAGTCTACCAAAGTCAAGCAAAGTCAACTATAGTTATAGATGACCACGGGTGGCTTTAGTTGACAATGGTTCACTTTGGTTTACCATGGTTAACTTTGGTTGACAAAGTCAACCATGGCCAACCATGGTTGACTTTGTTTTACAATGGTTAACATTGGTTGACCAAGTCAACCATGGCCAACCATGGTTGACCTTGTTTTACAATGGTTAACATTGGATGAATTTTGGTTGACCATGGTTTACCATGCTTGACTTTGGTTTACCATGGTTAAATTTGGTTGACCATGGTTGACTTTCATTTACCATTGTTAACTTTGGTTGACCATGATTGACTATGGATGACTTTGGCTAATTATGGTTAACCATGGTTGACTTTGGTTGTTCATGGTTGAATTTGGTTGAGCATTGTTGACTTTGGTTGACCATCATTGACTATGGTTAACTTTAGTTTACTGTGGTTGACTTTGGTTGACCATTGTTGACTTTGTTTGACTACGGTTGACCTTGGTTAAACATGCTTTTCCTTAATTGACCATGGTTGACTTTGATTCACAATGGTTTACGTTGGTTGACCATGGTTGACTTTGGTTCAAAATGGTGGACATTGGTTGAACATGGTTAATCGTGGTTGACTTTGGTTAACCATGGTGGAATTTATTTGACTTTGGTTGACTATGGTTGACCATCGTACACTATGGTTGTCTATGATTGAATTTGGTTAACCATGGTTGATTTTGGTTGAATATAAGAATATTATTAACTATGGTTGAGTTTTAAGCAAGATTGAGAGACATTGATATTAAATGCTAATAGTTTAATTATTAATATTGATTAATATTAAATGTTAGATTTAGGGAAGCACATGGTTAAATTTGATTAATATTAAATGTTGATTTTATATTTTTAAATGAAGTAGATGTTAACAATTAATTGGATTTTAACACCAACATTGACATTAATATTAAAATGTTGATGTTAATGTTAATGTTAATATTAATATTAAAACATTAAATGGTTGATTTCAATCCAAGGTTGACTTTGAAGTAAGTTTGAGAAACATTAATATTAAATGTTAATAGTTTAATTATTAATATTGGATAATATTAAATGTTAATATTAACATTAACGTTAATGTGAATATTAATGTTGAAGGTTGACATTATTTTAACTTTAACATAAATGTTAACATCAACTTTAATGTAAATATATATATATATATATATATATATATATATATATTAAAAGTGGTTCACCATGGAATCCCATTTTACACCATGGCTATGTCCACATGGGAAAATATCCAGCCTAATATTTCATTACATACAAGGGCTCCTAAGGAGCAAATGTCCCATGTCCCCGACGAGATTCAAACCCGGGTGGGGAGCACAACAACCAAATCTCCCAACCACCCGAGCTATGCCTCAAGGACGTATATATATATATATATATGAATTAATGAATTTAATTTATTATAATTTAATATTAATAATTGAAAACTGTTGATGTTAATGTTAATGTGAATATTAGTGTTTAAGCTGAAAATGTGGTCGAGGTACAAATATGAAAGCTGAAATCCTTGCATTATGGTGTGTTATGAGAGTTGCTAATATATTTGGATTGGCGGATGTCAAAGTTTTCGGTGACTCCAGAGTTGCTATCAAATGGGCTCGGGGTGAGTATAAGCTGGAAGTTACATCTTTACTTCACTGGTGCGATAGAATCAGATGTGAAATCAGTCATTTTCACAACATTTCTCTTGAGCATATATATCGGGAAAATAATACATTAGCTGATAAACTTTCAAAGCGGGCACTTGAAGGGGAGAATGGTTTATTGTTCTGGGAGGAAATTCTGGATGTTGCTGTTCTAAATCAGGGTTCTTTATATTTTCTGGATTAAGTTCCAACATTGATAATTTTTGACATTTTTGATGTAACACCAATAGTTTTATCATGTTGGTAGTGTTAGGCATTGGCCCTATTTTTGATATTGATGGTCATACTTGATCTATAAAGAGTTATCGTTGTACTATTTGATTCAAATATTGAATAACAATAGTATGCTTTTTTTCGCTGAAAAAAAAGAATAGTAGTGTTTAAGATTGTTATCATTTTAATCATAGCATTAATATTAATAATAAGATTAAATGTTAATTTAATATCAATAATAGAATTAAATGTTAATGTTACTATTAAAATATAAAGTGGTTGACTTCAATTCAAGGTTTGATTTTGAAGTAAGTTTGAGAAACATTAATATTAAATGTTAATAGTTTAATTATTAATATTGGATAATATTAAATGTTAATGTTAATGTGAATATTAATGTTGAAGGTTGATATTATTTTAACTTTAACATTAATATTAACATCAACTTTCAATATTATTTGAAATTGTGGAAAGAAATAGTTATATAAAATTGTGATATTGACATTTATATAAAAAATGAAAACATTTACAGTGGAAGACAGAACATAACAACTAACATAACAACTAACATCACAGTATAATAATATAAATATATTATACCATATATCACACTTAATTAATGTTAAGTTAACATTAACCTTAATTATCAACATAAATATTATCATTCATATTTAACATTAACAACCATATTAACCATAATTATTGTTAATATTTTTAACATGAACATAAATATTATTATTATTATATAAATATTATAATTGTTATATATCAATCCACAAATTTTATTATTATTTTACTATAAGATAAATATTATTATTAATTATTAGTTTTATTAATGTTATTAATAAAATTATTTTTGTTAATAATAATATTGCTAATATTAATATTTGAATGAGATATATTTAAATATAAATATATATTAATTTTGAAAATTTAATTTTGATAAACTTTAAATTAAAAAATTACTCATACAAATATTACACATTTCAAATATACATTTCAACTTTCTTTTTCATATTTCAATATTTTAATTCTTACAAATTTACTTTTTAAAAATGATTTTAATTATTTTAAAACAAATAAATTCCATGCATGACTGGAATTGTTAATTTAATCATTAATAAATCACAATATAGCAAGATTTGACCAAAATTCATATGATAAATGAATACATGCATACTTGGTCTGTTTGATGAGCTGAATGGCGGAAAGAATAACTTATTATATCAAAAATAATGAAATTAACGCCATTCAGAGCAGATTTAATGATAAAAAATAGTGATAAAATGGACACCAACAGAAACAATAATAGATGACTCTCTTGACTAGAATTATCTGCCTAGTGATGCCCAACAATCCAACTTACCCTCAAAACTTGAATATTTATTAGTTTGAATTGATATTGCTAGTGCTTGCTACTCCATTGATTTTTTTCCTTTTTAACATTTGGGTTATGTAATATTTCTTGTAGATAATTATCCTGCATCATCCATTTCTGATGGCACTTCTAATGATGAGAGTGTTGATGAAGAGTCTATTTTATCCACTACTGATGATTCTACCTCTTCCTTTGATGATGAGGAATTTGCTCCCTCCATTGCTGATAAGGAGGATTCTTCTTCCTCCCTTTCTGATTTTGACAATAAAAATGATAATTCAAGATTTACCGCTGACTCTATAGATTCTATCTTTGTTGAAACAAGTTCTTCTTCTTACACTACCTATGCTCATGAAGAGGAAGACACTACAAATTTTACCATAGAACATGCACTTATTATGATTCATGAACCTACAATCCCTTCCTTTCAGGTGCATACTCGTGGCCTTGGGTCCAAATTAATTTTGAAGATGGGATACACTGGTGGTGGCCTTGATAATAATAGACAAAGGATCACAAATTTCATTTAGCCTATGATGAGACCAACCAAAGCCATATTAGGTTTTGATGGGGCTTCATCAACATTATCAAGTTGTCTTGATTCCTCTACCAATCAAATTCAATTTATTCCAGCACTAGATATCATCACATCATATGAATCTTTTACTAATGAGTTGTACAATCCATCTCCTGCACCACATATTGATATGGATTTGGAGCTTACTCAACCATATTTGGCACCGGTTTCAAAGTCATCAGAGTTCTCAACAACAAACTCTTCAACATCAACTTTAGGGTCTACATCGTCCACATACCAATATCCTTGACATCATGATCATAGACATCATCATCCTCCTTTTAGGTATCGACAACCATTTGTCAGTGCCCCCTTTTTTCAACTCATTGGAAAAGAGGCATACATGACAACATCTTGGTAATGTACCAACTATGAAGATTTTTTGTGGTTGGCTTGATGATTGGTAATAGAAGAATTTGAGCAATTGTCTGAGTGCCTCCTACATATGTGTTTCATCCATGATACACATTAATTATTCCCATTACTCTTGACTTGACTTATTAGGCCACATTTATAGTTCCATTCACCACTACTTAATGAATTTTATGGTGTTTGATTCTATGCTTTAGAAGTACTCTAACTTATTCGACCATCTTGGTGTAGGTTAGCGCCTTAGTTGTTTGAAGAGATATAATTGTTATCAACCGGAATCAACTTCAACATTTTAGCTTCAACACACTCATTGAAGTAGATCATATTTTCTGGTTTTTGGAGATTGTATACTAGCCACATGGTGGATCTCACTTCTATCCTTTTATGGGGGGGATTCTCACTCAGTTTTTCCTTCCTATTTTTTGAGGAATTTTTGTACTTGGGTACCTAACATGGCTACATATTGTCGAGAGTCATTTTGTTTGCATCATACTCACATAAGTTAGGCTTAAGAGGGGGTGTTTGTGTACATGCAAACATTTGGCCTCACTTGAGACCCTTTTTCCTCATTTTTAGTCATATATGCACCCTCCTCCTAGTTTTTAGGGATGAAGGTGCATTCTTCCTCTTTTCTAGGGATTGATGCACCTTCCTTTCCAGTTGTCACCTAGTTGAATCCATAAGTGCACCTCTCTTGCATGTTATGGATCATTTAACTAGTCTGGATAATGCATGCTAAGTTATCTAGCCTCACTCAGTAGTTGTGAGATAATTGACACCACTTGACTATTCAAAGACAAGTTAACTAGCCTAACTCAATAGTGGTGAGCTAGTTGACACCACTTGGCTAGTATAAGATCAGATAACTCCTTCATGAGGGCACACATGGCTATACAGGGGCGAATTCCCTTGAGGTCATGCATGCATGGTGCTTTCTCTATTGTCTTACATGATATTAGGCTTAGATAAGGGGAATTAGCTTGAGAAGATCATTCTTTCTTGCATTCCAGTGCATATCTCATTGTAACTCTCATCTCCGATGAGAATTACAACTCTATTATTTGATAGTTAATGAAGATTATGTTACTATGTTTCTTTTGTTGGTTGTGGAGCCTCATCTCCAGATTCAGAGATATTATTATTCAGTCGTGTTTGTACCCCAGCTTTATATGATATGTAAAAAGGACTGTACACTCACCCCAACGAGGGGGGTGTGGGGGGGAGAGAAGCCTCCCCCCACTGGGGTCTAGGGGGTCTGGGGGCGAAGCCCCCGTAGGAAATTTTTGGAGTTGTTTTACGGGCCCATGGTTTTGGGTAACCCGTGGTATTTGCCCACTGTATCTCCCTTATAAGAGAAAGACATTGTAACACGGCTAGGGTTGATGTATTAGGTTTTATGCATTGTAAAGATTTCTGAGATCAGAAAGAGAGACTGTGAGATAGTGAAGAGGAAGTGCAGCTGTTGTGCTGCAGGTTGTATCCCTTCACTTTGCTGGACGGTATAATAATAAGGACTGGCAACTTCAGTGTGGACGTAGCCCATCTTGGGGTGAACCACAATATATCTGTGTCTCTCTTGTAATGTGTATGTGTGATTATATTTGCACTTATGTTTATTGTTATTGCTCTGCGATCCTATTTTTCTAACAATTGGTATTAGAGCCAAGGTCTATTTGGCAATTAAACCCGTAGGAAGCTAGGGTTTCTAGTTCGAGTGGGAGCAACGACAGAAGAAGGAAAGTTTAAGGTCGAGAAGTTTAACGGCCAAAACTTCTAGTTATGGAAGATACAAATGGAGGACTATTTCTACTAAAAGGATCTATTCCTGCCGTTGGGAGGAAGAGCAAAGCAGCTGACGGCCATGAAGGACGAAGAAAGGGAGGTTCTTGACAGAAAGGCTCTGGGAACAATACGGCTAAGCCTGGCTTCGTCGGTGGCTTTCAATATCTCAAAAGAAATGACAACGGGGGGTTTGATGAGCGCACTGGGTAAGTTGTATGAAAAACCCTCGGCCTCCAACAAGGTATTTCTAATGAAGCATTTATTTAATATGAAGATGTCTGAAGGTGGATCTGTTACTGATCATTTAAATGAGTTTAATACAGTTACAAATCAACTAAGTTCTGTAAGTGTGAACTTCGATGATGAGGTTAGGGATCTTCTAATCTTGTGTTCATTGCCAGAAAGCTGGAATATCTTGGTCATGGTTGTAAGTAACTCTGTCTCTAGTTCAAACACCTTGAAATTTGATGATGTTATTGGTGTTATTCTTAGCGAAGAAATGCGAAGAAAAAACACAAGTGAGACATCAGGTAATGCGTTGACCATGGAGAGCAGGGGAAGACAGAAGGAGAGAGGAAAGAGCCAAGGTAATCGTGGCAAGTCTAAAACGGGTAGATCCAAGTCCAGACTGGGAAAGATAGAGTGCTAGAACTGTGGAAAGAAAGGACATCTGAAGAAAGACTGCAAATCTCTAAAGAAGAAAGGAGATGCACAGCAGGAAACTATCCAAGAAGCAAATGTAGCAGGTGATGTGTTACAAGATGCTTTGATTCCTGCATTAGATAATACTAGTGATTATTGGGTAGTAGATTCAGGGGCTTCATGTCATGCTACACCCCATAGGAAATACTTTCATGATTAAGTTCCAAGCGATTTTGGACATGTTTTATTGGGTGATGATGAGCCATGTAAAATTGTTGGAATGGGTAAGGTATGGATAAAAGTTAAGAATAGAACTGATTGGTTGCTGAAAGATGTTAGGAATATTCCTGCTATGAAAAGAAATCTGATCTCAACAGGGCAGTTGGGAGATGGCGGTTGTCTATATACTTTTGGCGAAAAGTGGTGGAAGATCACTAAAGGATCAATGGTGATAGCAAAAGGAGACAGGGTAGGTACGTTGTATTTATGTCCTCATAATACTGACAATTCTATCTCTTTAGCTTCCACAGGAACAGATATAACATTGTGGCATCATAGGCTTGGCCACATGAGTGAGAAGGGGATGCAGATTCTCCACTCAAGGAAGTTGCTACCAGATTTGAAGCAAGTAAGTTTGGAATTCTGTGAGAACTGTGTTTATGGAAAAAAAAAGAGAGTCAGATTTCTCAAGGTTGGGAAACAGAAGAAGAATGAAAAGTTAAAGCTTGTGCATGCAGATGTATGGGGACCATCTCAGGTACAATCTCTTGGTGGCTCTCATTATTATGTTACATTTATTGATGATGCAACTAGGAAAACTTGGGTTTATTGCATTAGACAGAAATCTGATGTGTTTGCTACTTTTAAGAAGTGGAAAGCTTTGGTTGAGAATGAGACAGGAAAAAGGTTGAAGTGTCTCATATCTGATAATGGAGGTGAGTACTGCGGCAAGGAGTTTGATAGTTACTGTTCATACCATGGGATTCGTAGAGAGAAGACATTCCCAGGAACACCACAAGAAAATGGTGTGTCTTAAAGGATGAATAGAACGATCATGGAGCGTGCAAGGTGTATGAGATTGCATGCAGGGTTGCCCTTACAGTTTTGGGAAGATGTTGTAAATACTGTTGTTTATTTAATAAACAGAGGAGCTTCAAGTGCTTTGGATGGTGGTATTCTAGAGGAGGCATGGACAGATAAAAAGGTAAACTACTCATTTCTGAGAACGTTTGGTTGTGAAGCATTTGTCCATATTGATAAAGAAAATAGAACAAAGCTTGAAGCTAAATCCAAGAAATGTACCTTTATTGGATATGGGGTTGATGATTTTGGTTATCGTTTATGGGATTATGAAAACCACAAAATCATTAGAAGTAGAGATGCCATATTCAATGAAAAGGTCATGTATAAAGATTAGTTGCGGGGAAAGAAACAGGAAAAGGAAAACACAGAGTACACAGTACATGATGAAATTAAAGAAAATGAAGTTCCAAAGGTGCCAGAAAATCAAGAACAACAACAAGTACCTAAAATTCCTGCAACTACAAGAAGATCTACCAGGTTAAGTAGACTCCCTGAATGATAATCTCCTTCAATGTATTATTTATTGATGACTGATGCTGGTGAACCATAGTGTTATGAAGAAGCAATGCAGGTGGAAACTAGAAATAAGTGGGAGCAAGGCATGAATGAGGAGATGGACTCATTGGTAGGAAACCAGACTTGGGATCTGGTTCAGTTTCCTGTTGGTAAAAGAGCATTGCAGAACAAATGGATTTACAGGTTGAAGGAAGAAGAAGGAGGTAAGAAGCGGTACAAGGTGAGACTTGTTGTAAAGGGGTTTGCGCAGAAGAAAGGTATAGATTTTGATGAAATATTTTCTCCTGTTGTTAAGATGACTTCAATTAGGACTATCTTAAGTCTAGTGGCAGTAGAAGATTTGCATCTTGAACAGTTAGATGTAAAAACAACCTTTCTCCATGGGAATTTGGAGGAAGAGATATATATGCAGCAGCCACAAGGGTATGAGGTCAAAGGTAAAGAGAACTTGGTATGCAGGTTGAAAAAGAGTTTGTATGGCTTGAAGCAAGCTCCAAGGCAGTGGTATCTAAAATTTGACAGGTTTATGATAGAACAAGGTTATAGTAGATGTCATTCTGACCACTGTGTTTATTTCAAGAAGCTAGACAATGAAAGATATATTATCTTGTTATTGTATGTGGATGACATGCTTGTTGCAAGGTCTAACATGCAGGATATAAATGTACTCAAAAGGAAGCTAGCTAATTCATTTGCGATGAAAGATTTGGGTGCTGCAAAGCAAATCCTTGGTATGAGAATAACGAGAGACAAAAAAAATCGCAAATTGACATTGTCTCAAAGTGAGTACATACAAAAGGTGTTGGAAAGGTTCAGAATGCAGAATGCAAAACCAGTTAGTACACCTTTGGACAACCATTTCAGTCTAAGTAAGGAAATGTGTCCCAAGACATAGGAAGAGACAGATTACATGTCCAAGATTCCCTATCAATCAACAATTGGCAGCTTGATGTATGCCATGGTGTGCACAAGACCATATATTGCACAAGCAGTGGGAGTTGTGAGCAGATATATGAACAATCCAGGTAAAGAACATTGGAAGGCAGTACAATGGATTCTCAGGTATTTGAGAGGTACTACCACTCAGGCATTATGTTTTGGAGGTTCAGACATTGTTCTACAGGGATATGTTGATGCAGATATGGCAGGTGATAAGGATAGCAGGAGGAGTACCACAGGGTATGTGTTTACTGTAGGTGGAACAGTAGTAAGTTGGATTTCGAAACTACAGAAGGTTGTTGCACTTTCAACAATGGAAGCAGAGTATGTTGTTGTCACAGAGGCTAGTAAAGAGATGATTTCGGGTTGCAGAGGTTTATGGAGGAATTGGGTAAGAAGCAAAAGGATAGCAGGTTGTATAGTGACAGCCAGAGTGCCATTCATCTTGCAAAGAACTTAGCATTCCATCCCAGGACTAAACATATACAGCTCAAGTACCATTTCATACGCTCTGTTTTGGAAGATGAACTGTTGAAGCTGGAAAAGATACACACTAGCCAAAATCCTGCAGACATGTTCACAAAGGTAGTGACCAAAGAGAAATGGAGTTCCTGCTTGGTTTCAGTGGGCCTTCTGGCATGAAGGTGAAGAGGAGAAAGTTGCCAAGTCCAAGTCCAACAAGTGCAGCAGCGGTGGAGTTGTTGTGATCAGTCTCCAAGTGGGAGATTGTTGGTTGTGGAGCCTGATCTCCAGATTCAAAGATATTATTATTCAGCCATGTTTGTACCCCAACTTTATATGATATGTAAAAAGGACTGTACACTCACCCCAACCGGGGTCTGGGGGGTTCGGGGGCGAAGCCCCTGAAGGAAATTTTTGAGGTTGTTTTACGGGCCCATGGTTTTGGGTAACCTATGATATTTTACCATTGTATCTCCCTTATAAAAGAAAGACATTGTAACACGGCTAGGGTTGATGTATTAGGTTTTATGCATTGTAAAGATATCTGAGATCAGAAAGAGAGACTGTGAGACAGTGAAGACGAAGTGCAGCGGTTGTGCTGCAGGTTGTATCCCTTCACTTTGTTGGATAGTATAATAATAAGGACTGACAACTTTAGTGTGGACGCAGCCCATCTTGGGGTGAACCACGATATATCTGTGTCTCTCTTGTAATGTGTATGTGTGATTATATTTGTATTTTTGTTTATTGTTATTGCTCTGCGATCCTGTTTTTCTAACATCTTTTGTCTCTTCTTCAATCAATTGCTAAATGTATTGTAGCTCCATTTAGCTTCTAGATCCATTGCTCCAGAATCTCACAAAAAGATTGCAGATTGTATTTCCATCTTTGTTGAAGATGCATTCTCTTGTATCTATTGTCTAAGTGGTGCTTAGCGATAAAGAAAACTATCTAGAATGATATGGGAACATCAAGCATAAACTCATCTTCAATGATCGATGGAAATTGTGAAGGAGAGAATGGCATAGAACCTATAGAACCTACAATAGACAAAGAGCCTGCAATATGGAAGAACAAAGACAAGAAATCCTATGCATTGATTGCTGCTACAATAAGTGATTCAAGAGGTGAGGCATCATATCATATCCATTACAAATTCTTATGGTGCTTTAAATAAATTGAAGGATTTGTATGACTCACACCCAAAATTGGAGCTCATTCAGTTGTTGTTGAATCTCTTCAACCTAGAGTAAAAGGATAATGACCCCATGGATTTAGCATCGGAAATTAAAGCCATTATGCATGAGATTAATTCCTCTAGTGTGAAGGTAGACATTTCTATCATGGAATTCATCAAGTTTCTATACCCCACATGTTTCCATTACCTTGAATCACTTCAAGCTAGTGGCCAACTAAAGACCCTCAAATTTGACACTTTGGTGGTGAAATTTGTAGAATGAGAAAAATATTTTGGAAAGAAAATAATTCATCCCATTGGAGAGACTTTGTGCCTTCCTAAAAGAGGGAAGAATAAATCACATGAGTCTTCTAAGGGAGATGGAAGTTAAAGAGGGCGTGGAAGAAAGAACTCCAGAGACAAGGGGTAGACATAACCACAATAAGTGATATGATCTTCATTGTGTCATTGTGGAAAAAAGGGACATGAGGCAAAGACATGTATAATTCCATGGGAGAAGATCATAGAGAACAAGGAGTAAAAAGAAGAAAAAGGTAAATCTCTTGAATCATGTAAGAGCTCTTGAATATGCTCATTTCATTGTTGTAAATTGAAATATTGGTGTAAATGAAGTTTGATTCAATACTTCATTTGATTCTTGAAGAGATAAATAGCTTCTTAGCACTAGTGCTTCTATCCACGTGAATTTTAGGAAAGATTCCTTTGAAGAATTCAATGAAAATATAGAAGGTATAGTCTACTTTGAAAATAAATCTAGCCTCAAACCTAAGGGGTTGGTACCATCGGGATCAAATTGCTTGGATTCCTAGACTTTTTGTTGCATAATGTTCTCTATCATCTAGAGTTGCAGAGGAACATGCTATATCTTGTACACATTTGATAGCAAGGCCATTCCATTCACATGACTGATGGAAAATTTGAGATAAGGAGATCTTCTAACAACCAAGTCATCATGATGATATGTGAAGATGAGAGATTGATGAAGCTGAAAGGGACATCTGCAAGGGCACATAATTTTTCATACCTATTTCACCATGATGAAGGTACATTGTCATGTACTCTTTTGTGGCATGCTAGATATGGGAAAATCAATTATGATAGTATTCATTTGTTGAAGAAGAATGGTGTTTCTGGTTTTCCCACAATTCCAAGGAATTTGGAGTAGTGTGATACATATATCCTTGGAAAACATCATAAGCAACATTTTCATCATTCCACTTCGAGAGCATGTAGAAAGATAGAGTTGATACACTCTTATTTGGGCATCCCCATGCCTATTGCTTCTGCTAATGGTAATAAATATATCATGTCTTTTATTGATGATTACACTAGGATGTGCTAGTTTATTCATTGAAGCATTTGAAACATTTAAAATTTTTCATGTATGGATTGAAAATGAAGTGCAATCTCGTATTGGCACTCTTCATAGTGATAATGGAAAGGATTATACTTCGAATGAATTTGAAAATGATCTTTCAACATGGAATTATGCATCAAAACTTTGTTCCATATAACACTCAGCAAAATGGTGTAGCAGAAAAAATGAGCATGACACTCTTGAATGTGGTACATTCCATGTTATTTTTCAAGAATGTGAACATGATGTCTTGGGGTGATGTAGTTTTGTGTGTAGTTTATTTGAGAAACATAAGTCCATTCATGCTCTTGGAAACAAGACTCCATATGAAATTTTGTATGGTTGTATTCCTTCGGTGAGGCATCTCAAGGTTTTTGGTTCCACCGGTTATGCCTTAATTCCTAAGAAATAGAGAAACAAATTTGGTGCAAGGAGTTGAAAGTGCATATTCTTGGGCTATTCAAATATCACCAAGGAATATATTCATTATTATGATGTAAAAAAATAGTTTATACTTTCCAACGATGTGATTTTTCTTGAAATGAATAAAAATGACAAGACTATTGAGTGATAGCTTGATCATATGTATAGATTCTCCCATGTAAATACATATAATGAAATTGATAATGAGATTCCACATCTTGAAGGGGGGATCCCTATCTTGGATCAATATTTGGAATCTCCTTTTGCAACACCATCTTCCCCTCATGAAGAAGTTCCCACCACTTCATCAGGGCATGAGGTTCAATTGGATTATGTGATTGAGAGGAATGGAATATTGAATCTTAAAGAGAATGAAGCACCATGCCAATCAACTAAGCAACATGGAACCTCACAGAGATTTTCCAAGTGGGTCTTGAAGACACTTGAAAGTATTAATATTGATGAGGTTGGAAAGATATGAACTAGAAGTTCAACAAGACAAGAAGATGGAGGTGATATAGATGATTCAAATTCAGGTGATGTAAATGATATGGATATTTCATATGATTGTGAGTTGAATTTAGATTTTAACTATGAACCAACTTCTTTAAATAAATTGTATCTCATGGGTCTACAAGTTCCGAGGAAAAAAAGTGGGTCTACAAGAACAAGAACATATTAGATGACTCATTTCCCAAGCATAAGGTGAGGCTTGTGGAAAAATGATTTGCACGGAAAGAAAGCATAGACTATGAGGATACTCCCTGCCCCTCACACGCACATAAAAATGGTCTAGCATTCATAATCTATTGGATTTGGCTACACATAATGGGTGGAAAGTTCATCAAATGCATGTGAAGATTAATAAATGAGTCTTGAAAGATAATGTCTTCATGTCTTAGCTAGAAGATTTTGTTGTGAAGGGACAAGAACATAAGGTATGCAAGCTCATCAAGTCTTTATATGGCATGAAACAAGCACCTTATTCATGGTATGAAAATTTAACCAAGCATAATCTGAAATTGAATTTCAAACACTTTAACCATGGTGATGCAACTCTGTTTGTCAAGATAATTGGAAAAATTGTTGTATATCTCGTAGTGTATGTAGATGATATATTGATGATATGGAACAATGGAAGCTACATTGCATCCATAAGAGAAAGAATTTAAGGGAGGTTTTGAGATGGTTGATATGGGATATCTTCACTACTATTTGGGTATTGAAGTGGCTCAAAATACAAAGTATGTATTTATCTACCAAAAGAAGTACATTGGAGAATTACAGACCAAGTTTGGCATGGCTGAATGTAATCATCTCATTACTCCAATGGAACATAATTTGAAGCTAACATCAAAACAAGGGAATGGATTTGAGGATGCAACTATATGCATACAACTTGTGGGGAGCCTTATATACCTTACCACTACTAGGCCTAATTTTTCATTTGTAGTTGGAATCCTTCTTAGGTTCATGCAAAAACGTTGTGAAGAACATTGGTGTGCTGCAAAGAGAGGTGTTCTAAGATACTTGAAGGGGACTCAAGACTTTGGACTCAAAGGCGGAGGACTTCAAATTAATTAAGTATTTAGATTCATACTTTGATGGTGACAAGGAGAATGGAGTGTCTACTTTAGGATACCTCATGAGTCTTAGATCATCAACTTTCTCTTGGAGATCATGCAAATAATCCATCCCAACATATTCCACTACATAAGTAGAATATGTTGTTATTGCAGAGGAACAAAAGAATATTGTGTGTCTCGGGAAGATACTAGAGTATTTGCAAGAGAAATAGGTCAATGCTAGTCCACTTTTGATTGACAACACCGCTACAATCAAGTTGGCTAAGAATCCTAGATTCCATGATCAAGCAAAGCACATCAACACAAAGTACCATTTAATTCGACATCATGTCAAGGCCAAGACCATTCATTTGATACGTTGTTCCACAAGTGAGCAGACTGCAAACATCTTCACCAAAGCACTTGGAAGAGAAAATCTTGCAAAGTTTAGAAATATGCTTGGATTCAAAAACATCCCTTTGGATTGAGGGGGGAATGTTAGAAACCTAATCCTAGTGATTATGATTACAATGTAAATATCATTATTAATTGAGGAAATATGAAGAGTCCTAGGAGAATAAGAATCAACCTCTTGTAAGATGAAATCAAAGGTCAGATCCTCATGTATTTATACAAGGTTCACGTTCAATACAAATCATCCCAAGCATTGGAGTTATCCCAGGTCTATCAAATCCTAATCCCACCCTTATTGGATGGGACTCTGGCATATTGAGTACAAAGACCCCTCTCCTACAAATAACATGATTCCAACAAATTCCTTATATGACATCTTGCTCTATCTATTTCAAAACTTTAATTTGTTTTTATGTATGTATGTTTCAAGCATTGTGTCTATTAATGAATCTATATTTTTATTCCTCATGTGATAAGTTTAATAGGATAAGTATTTTTTCCTTACTACTTTAGTTTGTGGTGCTTGTTATCATGACCCATTTTTTTGTCTAAAAACAACATGTAGTAATAACCCAAATGATTATCCCAACCAGTTCTTAGCATTGTTGTTGGTCATTTGGTTAGTTCCAAGTCAACATTTCGTAATTCTAATCCCCTTGGGTGAGGTGCATTAGTATACGACGATGAATTTTTTAGAGATACCATAAAATAATGTGGGAAAACATCCTTTAGATTTCCTCAAAAAGTGTTTTCTGGAAATAAAACAAAACAAAATACATATACCAAATTTTATATATTAATAGAAAACAAAAACATTTAAAATAATATACCTAAGAAAAGTTATTCACTTTGCTATGGTTAACTTGGCTCCTTCAAGTCTACGAGTGCTTCCTTTCTTCCAACTAGATGTGTGATTGTGTTGAAATTGGCAAGAATATTTCATGGGTATCTTGGAAGGATCTAGTAATTTTTGGCTAATGATACCCAATAATACAACTTACCATCCAAACATATAAGTGCATAGATATAAATATTTTTGAATTTGATATTCCGCTTGAAAAGATAAATGAGTTATCTGCTATACATTCATTCATAACCTTTCCATATTACCTTTACAAAGATCATAATTTTTTCAAAGGTGATTGTCTTTCTTAGATGATCATTATATAAGTTGTGATCATTTGTTCGTGACATCTAACTCAAAAACTATTTAAGATATGATTTTCATGATTACTTACTTGGGAGCAAAATTATGTTACCTAATTCATTGTCACCCGCACTCTCAAAGATTGAGACGAGATTTAGAAAACAATCTTATTTGCTCACTTTCACTTTATATCATGAAATTGTTTTTACAATTATAAAATTGTTTTTCTTTTTTTATAAAGATGGTAAAACTTATCATTATTAACTTAGTTGTCAAACTAGCAGTAAAGACAATCATCATTGGTTTTTATTTACAAATTTGAGTTGACTCGTCATTGTTATTCAAGCAAAACCATGCCACCTGAAATAACATGATAGTGATCCGTAAGGGGTAGACTTCCACTCCTACCAAATGCCTTTGTGTCTTGGACCATTAATCTGTTTCCTTACCTATGAGGAAGATGAACTCATAGCCAATCAAAAGCAAATTTAAGTTCTACTCCATGACCAAAGTGATTTGAGCCCTATAGTATCCCAAGATACCCACTATCTCATGTTCTTAATCATCACTAAACTAAGCAAAGATCATTTGGTATCAAATATCCATCCAAATTTAACTCCTTATCTAAAGCCAAAATACTATATCTAATAGTAATTTTACCTCATACCCCCAAAAAAAGCAAAAATCCATAATAGAATAAATAGAAAAATAATATTATTTGAACACTTTTAACCATGTCACGGGATTGCTTCAACAATAATAAAATATAAGACAATATACCAAAGTCAATTGCTTTAAAGTCAATTTTACTTAAAGCGCAAGGGACATGAGAACCACGTTGATGAAACCAATAAAAAAATAATAGTTTGAGGAATTGATAGTGATTCTACATTGATAAAATAGAATCAACCAAATGATTATCCATAAACATAAAATAAATGATTTTATATAGTTTGAGATTATCCATTATATTATTAAATGAATAATAGTGTATAAAATCGAGTGTATTTTGATGGTTCGTTAGATGGAGATAAGTTCCAAAACTTAGTGTAGTGTTTTCTAATATATTGAAATGCCAATGCCAATATATTAATAAGGTTAGTTATATATGAAGCATAAGATCGTCTTAAACAAATATTCTATTTTTATAAACAAAAATCAAAACTTCAAATGTGATGGAGGCATTGGATTAATATATGTAAGTATAATATTTTAGTGTTTAATTGTAACTATAATTAATAATATTGTAGAAAATCAAGTGCATTTTGATGGTTGATTAGATTGAGATAAAGCCCTTAAGAATTGGTTTGGTGTTTTCTAATGTATTGAATACCAGTACATTAATAAGTTTGGGTATATATATATGAAGCATAAGATTGCCCTAAACGAATAATGTGTTTTTAAAAATGAAAATGAAAACTTCAAAGTGTGATAGAGGCATTGAACTCCATTTGCTTATATAAGTATATTATTTTAGTGTTTAATTAAAGCTACTCAAAAGGATAGAGGACATGATTATACGTATGGAGTGTGGAGTTTAATTCAAGCTACAATCACTCAAAATGGAGACATCAAATCTAGGTGATATCTAATTTAAATTTTAATTAAGCTAAATTGCAAATGGAGTTATGTAGAACTCATCTCAATAATTTAAATTTAAGTATATGATTAGAAAATTAATTTATATAAACATTTGTTTCAAGAATAATAAGTTAAATTTGTGCATCAAAGTGGTTGTTGCACATGTTGTAATAGATGGATAGCTTTTTCATTTTTTTCATTAAAAAAGAGCGTTTCTGCTTTATATTAAGTAGAAACATTTTACATGACCGTGATGGCCTCACGATATGGATTATGCATCACATATCATACCAAAAATCAAAGAGACAGTTGTAACATATACATCCACGAATGTCGATCAAAAGATAAAAAAATAGAGACCGTGCACCTTATACATCCATATACAGCAACAAATCAAAAAAATATAGGCCCAAGACCATATTGTGCAGCATGGTCGTGTTCATGGGTCCATGTCTGCCATAAACCCTCATCAAGTAACAGACCCCTCTTAGATAAGCCATCTGCCTCATGATTCTGTTCGTGATATATATGGCAAAAAGAGATGTGCAGAAAAGTAGATGCCAACCTTGTTACTTCCTAAAAAATGGGAGTCAACATAAGATTCTGTAGCCTCCATCATGAGTTCATCCACTGAATGATGAGGAAAGAATCCCCGAAAATCTGAATGCTTCGGACATCCTTAGCAATAGCTGCATGAAGAAGAAATTTCAGTGCCAATAGCTCAGCACGATTGTTGGTGCTATTACCAGTTGAAGCAGCAAATTTGAACCAATGTGAAGGGCTAAAAAATATGACACCACCGGCGCCTCCACGGGTAGGTGTCCCTTGCCCAGCACCATCGAAATAGCCCTAGGGGATGGCCCTGTTGATATCTTCCTCCAATATTGTACAAGAGAGTTGTGGACCAGGATCGTGGAAATGTGCTTATGCCACTGTCATACTGCGCATGGCGTAGACCTCGGGGGGAATGAATGTGTCCTAAAAAATAGATAGGTTCCGTGCTTTCCAGGTGTGCCAGATCACAATATAGGGAAGAGCAGGAAAAGAGTGAGCATATGGAAAAAGTTTCCAACCATCAAGAGTTGTTGAAATAGATAGACCACCCCACTGGCATTGGATACCCGAAAGCAAATGAATGTGCTTCCATAAACTCTGTACATAGTCGCAAGTGATAAGGAGGTGGTTGATGTCCTCAAAATGTGTCTTGCATAGTGGACAACGCCCCGGTCCTTCAAGGAAAAATAGCTGAAGGCGATCCCAAACAGGAATATGATCAATGAGCATAGCCCAAGCAAAGAATTTTATCTTAAGGGGGCAAGCTAAAACTCATAGAGATTCAAACCACCAACAATGGTCCGGGATATGCCAATTGGTTCGCAATATCATGTACCCAATATTCGGTGAATAAGCCCCACCAACCAGATTCGGGTACCATCGCAGAAGATACGAAACCTGAGAAAGGCATATAGAGTTGTCCTAAGACCTACAGATATTGATCCCATAAATGCCTTTCCTATCCCTGAAAATGAATAAAATCAGCATCAATCCAGCCCTGTAGATGCACAGTCGAGGTGTTCGGATTAGCAATATGAGACAAGAAAAAGATACAATGTTGTTGTAGTTTTGTTGGGTGTGTGAGCTATCTCAAATTAAAAACAACACCTAAGATTAATTATCAACCAGGATCAGTAAACTTAGAGTTGAAAGCAAAATATATGCCAAGGTAGAAAAGGTTCTATAGTTTTAGGTTTGTCAGACCTAAAAATGTTTAGTAAGGAAAAAGATTGAAATATCTTTCAAAATGAAAAACCGAGTTAAATATTTAAGAATCCATTAAAATCACAGATCAGAATAGTACTAAATTATACTACTCTACCTCTATGGTTAATTGATAAGAAAGATGGAAACAAATACTGGAACATAAACTACTCTAGAAAAGTAAGAAACTGCCAAATTCAACTTCTAGATAACAACTATGGACAGAATCAGAGCTACAGATATTAGATGTTTAATAGGGAGAACTTGTAAATGTACATAAATTTAGACTACACCATCTAATTCCACTCTTCTTGATTACGTACATCAAATGTAATAGGAACCAGAGTAAATGTATCATAATGACTTTCAAATGTAATGAGGAAGCTAAACGGAAGTAAATCTAACTTAACTTCTACGAACAAATGTAAACTAAAAATCAACAAACTACTACTAATTTTAAACATTATGAACTATTGTCTATCCATATGTGAACAACATGAAACTAATGTAAGGAGAAGCAATCGAAAGACTTAACATAGATGTCAAACTGAACTATATTAGATTTGAAAACAAGTAGAAAACTTGATAAAGATATTATTAATCCAGATCTTATAACATGAACATCTTTATTAAACAGAAACTAGTCTTAAGATTAACAAACTAAAACAACTCAATGAAATGGAATTATCAACTACCACTTGAAAATAAACTACTTAGGAACAACGTTCATACATTCTAAACAGTAACCAAGTAACAAAACAGATTAAAGAACTAAAGTTTGGAAGAAAGATGAGAAGAGGATAAAGAAGAAGGAAGAAAGGAGGAAATAATGATAACAAGTGAATTAAAAACTCTAAATAGCATAAAACAAGAATAAATCACATCTCAAAGTATTAAGGAGGAATAAGAAGAATGATGATTAAGAGGCAGAAGAAATTAGATTTGGAAAAAGGCCTAAAATAATGCAGAAAACACAAAGGTCCGAATGACGATCCGAACGCCGATCTGAAAGACAGTCAGAATGACGATCCGAATGGAGGAAAACGGTTTAGAGTGAGGAAAAGAATAATTTTTGAATGATTTAATTACCAGCTGGATTTATGCAAATGATCCTACAACGCACAGGAAGCAAGAGAGAGATGATTGGAGGCTAAGAAGTTATGTATGCAAATCATTACCTAAGGAAAAGAATGATTCTATGAGAAGTAGGAAGAATGTTGGAAATAGAAGAAGGGAGAAGGATGGAATAGAAGAAAGAAGGGTTAACCTACAACAAACAGGAAGAAAAAATAATAGAGAAGAGAAGAAGGAAAGGAATGCTAACTATGGAAGAAGTTAGAAGAAATATCTATCTATGATGATGGAAGAAGAACTGAAAAATAAAATACAAATTATCAAACTACTGAACTATTGGTCGACCATTCTCCTCAGGAGAGGGGAGATTGTATTGACAGCAGAATATCAATGATAGAAGGATGAAAATAATACACACAGGAAAATGAATTACTTACACATATAAGAAATAAACTAGCTAATTGCAAGAAAAGAAATGCAAAAAATGTAAATAAAACCTCCAGTTGATGAGGGGCCCTTCCCAACAATCGGAGGGTGAACTAGCTCAACTTAAACGACTACCAGTAAAACATCAACAAGTTGTTGCTTCCATTAACTTGAGAAAAATTACAGAGTCTGTCTTCAAACTATCTACGACTGCAAACACTTGGACTGAGACTAGAAAACCATCGTAATTTCAGAGAACTAAAGATAAAAAGACTCAAAAGACTTCACAAGACTAACTCGTCTCAATCACAGAGGCGACTATTTATAAGTTACAATGGGTGAGAGGGTCGACAGAGTCGACCTCTCTAATAATAGAGGTGTTTAATGTCTGTAACTGCTGATTAAATGATACATAACAGTGCAGGGGGCATCTACCCATCTCCTCGGCGTCAATCCTTTCCAATTCAAACAACTGAGCATTCGTTCCCTCAAAATGTGAGCAGAAGCATATGTCGGAGTTTCGACGTGGGCACAGGAGTTATGTTGGGATACTGAGCGTGGACGTGGGAGTTATGTCGGCCAACTGAGTGTGAACAGGTCGACTCCTTCCAGAACGATGGCATGAGCGAGAGCTGAGTAGACATGCGTGATTCCGGGCTGAATGCGAAGACGAATCGGGGCTTGGAGCGTTGATGTGGACATAGAATGCGCTGTCAGCCTTGGCGAGAATAAGGTCGAATCTTCTGGAACAATGGTTCATTAACCATCAATGCCACATGGCAAACAGAACCCACGTGTCCTCCTCTTTATTCAATGGTGTGAGATGCATCAACCACGGATTTTGCGGGCTGAACGGAGAGCTGAATGATGAGCTGAAAGCGTTTTAGGTTGGGCACGTAGTGCATGGGCTAAATGATGGATAACTGGCAAATCGTAGCCTATCAATTAAAACCATAAATGTTAATTATGCCCAAAAACATCATTTAAATCATAAATAAACCATAATATACGGAATATAACAAGATTTGCATGGTAAATGAATTTGTGCATACCTGGACTGTTTGATGGGATGAATGGCTAAGAAAACAACTTACTATAGCAAAAACAATAGAAATAGAGCCACTTCAAATAAATTAAATGATAAAAAATGGTGACAATATTGGACACCAACATTCCCCCAAACTGGAGTCATGCCAGGTCCCATTGAGCAAAACAAAAAGTAATTTAGGAAGAAGGTCGAGCTGCGGTAGCAGTGGTCTTCGACTCGAATGATGGAGATGCATGCTTGGCCTGGAGCTTCTTGAAATGACTCCTTAAGGAATTATACTTTACTCTAAGGATAGCATTGGATGTTATTTTGGCGTTAACCGAGAATTCAGTGCTTTTCAACTGTGTACGCAACATCTTATTCTCTTCAAGGAGCTCAGAGATTGTCTCCACATAGCTTTGACTTTGTTCTGTTAATTGTGTTATCTCTTGGGTTAACTGATCCCACTTTTGTTGACTCAAAATAGGTTGTTCTTTACCATGCTCCAAATCCATTTGAGGACTCTTCTCTTTTGGAGATGTCTCAATGTTAATAGTCTGTTCTTCAGAGCTTTTGTCTTTTTTACATGCAGGAGGGCTTCTAGCAGCACAAGCTTCACTCATCTGAACGGATGCATTAGCTAGTGTGAGGAGGGAGGACTCCAAATTATGATCGTCCAATTGAATATTTGAGCATGAGGGCTGACTGATAGTCTGAATGTCAGGCTGATCAATGGACTGGTCATGATTTGTCTCTCTAGGTTCAATATGAGAATGTATTGAATGGACAGAGTGCATATCATCTAAGGAACTCTCATCGAATCGTACACGTTTAGTGTTTGGTTCTTCTTGGTCGTGAAGGCGTTCTTGAGAAGGGGAATATTTGACAGTAGATAAATGGGGGTTTAATATCTCAAAAACAAAATGGTCCCAAGTTTGACCTCTCTCCTCTAGCTGATGAATGATTAAAATCTTAATGAGACAATGGTGATATAAGCTGCCAGAAGGGTTAATGGTATTCTTTCTAACTTGACTCGACATCTTTTCCAATCTCTTTAGAAAGTAGAATGGGAAATTTAAGGTCTGATTATTGACAAAATGAGCTAGCAGTCTAACATGGCAAGCTTTAAAAACAGTGAACTTACCCTCGCAGGTGACTAAGTGAATGATAATGGTCAAAAGATCCAAGTACTCTGGCTTGATCCATTCTCTATGAAAACCTTTGGTGCTAGTAATGTGTTGAAAATCGGGCTTAAGAGCGGACTGATGAGCTTCTCGTAGAAGAAACAAATGCTTGTGCCATCGGGCACCTTCTCTAGGGAGCTTCGTAGCTAACACTATTGACTCTTCTGTCACGGAGAAAACAAGATGGCCAACCTTGGCCATTTTTCCATCGAAACCTTTTGCACACAGTAACGAAATTTCATGGTCGTGACCATCAAGGCAGTGGAGAAACGAATTCCAACCTGCTTGATAGAATAACTCACGACATCTTTTAAACTCAGGGATATGAAGAAGATCTTGGTAGCTACCTAGCTCGCAACGGTTAGGCATTGCTGATGGAGGACAGGGGAAAACAACAAATAAATGCAGGGGATACAAGGAATTTTCAGAGGACGCAGCTCGCAGAAAGAGAATGAAGGGTGAACAGAATGAAGCAGAAGTTTACGTAGCCATCAGTTAAATTGAAGTCTGTTTGGATGGCTGAATGGTCATAGGTAAAGTGTGTTTTGAAAGATCACACTTGTACTTTGAAGATCTTGAGTTAAGTGCCAGTATTGAAGTGCGTGAATCCAGTAGATGTGTGTTTGATATAGCAAATTCAACCATGTCCAAAGCCAAGCTTTCGATAGGTTGAGTGAAATTCACGTAATGGGATATTCCACACATGGAAGATCACAAGGATCCAATCCATATGCTGGCAATCTATACGACACGTAAGGCCAAAGTGGTCATACAATGATTCAGAATGACACAAGATTCGTTCATTTAACAACATGAGATGAATACGGAAATAAAACCAAGTGCGAGATTTGACGTTTAATTGATCCCTATCATCATTGGTTAGTTAGAATTTTCAAAAATATCTTGGCATGCTATTTGAAATATATAAGCTAAAATTTCTTCAGCACTTTTATTCAAAAACATTGCTTATTTGTTGCATTCTTCACTTCATTTGGATCATCATTCGATCCGTCATTCAGCCTTTCATACAGACTTTTGTCTATACAAAATTTTATTGCTGAAGCCAATTGGAACTGATTTTTGCAAGGAATTTTTAAGGTTGTTAGTGCACATAAAATGTTGTAAACTTTGTTTTCTGAAACTTTTAAGTCATGTCCCCTTTTTGTTTGTCTTTAATTAAAACAATTCGCCTTCTGCTTTTGCATCAACCTGCAAACATCTAACACTTTCAGAGATAAATAAACTTTTTTTCTTTAATAAAAATAAATAGAAAAGAATAGTTTAAAACAGTTATGATCCTAATCCTCCTGCAAACCAAAGATATGGCTTGTCCTCAAGCCAAAAAAGGGCAATAGATATTCAATTATTTTATCAATAGTTGAAGAATGTTGTAATACTTTTCTCAATAAAATGAAATATAAGTAATCATGTAGATGATTCAGAGATGTACATTTATCATAAAGAATAGAACAATGCTTAAAAGAACCATATGAAGAATGTTAATATAATTTGATATGAAAGATGCCACAGGAAGACTAGCCATCCATGCCTCAAAAGATTTCTTGTCATCCCAAGATATAGATAA
This sequence comes from Larix kaempferi, assembly GCA_027924585.1. NCBI lineage: Eukaryota > Viridiplantae > Streptophyta > Pinopsida > Pinales > Pinaceae > Larix > Larix kaempferi. Next base: position 29,959,378 of record BSBM01000316.1, read on the forward strand.
GGTGTACCGTAAATCTTGTGAGATTTTCATAATTATGGGTCCCATTTCTAGTATAATAACATCCTAGATAATGTTTGAATTAGATGACAAGGTCCAAGTTCAGCTTACAGTTATTCTCTAATGACAGTATAGATGATTGGCCAAAACATGTGTTTGTATACTCAGGTTTCTTATATATGAATAATGTGCATAGAAATGCATTAACGGATCTCTTTTACCCGATATTGACCCACTTCCAGCAGACCTGTTCAGTACCTCGACAGGTTTATATTGGTGCCATGCAAGCATAGTTCCGCTGCCAATGAGCCTGTTCAATACCCTGATGGGTTTACTTGCATTTACCTAGCTTGCTTGTTTGAGATTTTACTCAGCATGGACCTGCTGCCAGCAGGCCTGTTCAGCACCCTGGCATGTTTGCTTCGTATAATGATGTATATGTATATATATATATATATTTTAAGGAATTCGATTGGCACTAGAGTGTGCTAAGCCTTCTAAACACATAATTCGAAATATTAGAACGAACCTTTATGAGCAACTTTTACTTATAATATCCAAAGTTAAAGATCATGTCAAAAGATAATAACCTAAAGCTTTTCTTTTGATCTATATCAATCTTCTTCATAAAAATTCAGTAATGTTCCCCACAAGAATAAAAATAACATTCACTTCTAAGTTACCTTTAAAAGATGCTTTAAAAGACAAGTTTTGATAATGAGTCTAGGATAAGCCAATGATCCATAGGTGTAAGATAGTATACTTTTTTTTTGTCAAGATCATAGCAATTAAGATAGGTCTTTTAAGCAACAGTTCTAAACGATAATCAGAAATGTGCATGCCTGAATCAAATACCATGTTCAAAATCATGAATGAAATGGTTGCAAGATAATATAAAGAACACTTTATCTTTTGCTAAAAATGTCAATTTCAACAATAATTGAAAAAGAAGGGATTAGGGTAAAAAAAAATCTTTTAAGTGCTTCCCTTTCAATAATATTGCATGAGCAGATAAGGTCCTTGTAATTAAGCTGCAAAACCGTTGTTAGATGATTTTGATTTATTCAAAACAAAACATATGTACAAAAAAAAAATCATAAGAAATCTAAAAAGGGAGAAAAGTTTTCCTGTTTTTAATGGCAAAAATTTCATAAGCTGATCATACAATGAAATTCCCTGTATAGATACAATCATCTTGTCAGAAACAACTCTTCATTATTATAATTAAAACAAAAACACAATATATTTACATATGTACAAATAAAGACAATCCTTTTAGAAATTCAGGGACTAGGAGGGGGAGGAATGATTTCCTCTTCTACTAGTTCCATCTCCTGCTATTGTAAGGAATTATTTACAAAGTCTTGTTTAGATATAGGTTGGTGATACAGTCTAAGTCTATGGCCATTTACAACAAGGGAAGTTTGAGAATCATTAATTGTTTTAATTCTAATGGATCCATTATTGAAAGCTGTAACAATTTCATAAGGACCCATCTAGCGAGTAGCCAATTTACCTTTAAAATTTTTATATATTGAATCGAAAAGTAATGCCCAGTCTCATGTTTTAAATTGTTTTTGTTTAATGTATCTATCATGCCATTTTTTACGTTGATTTTGTATTAAGATTGTTCGTTGGATGGCATCCTGTCTAATCTCATCTAATTCATTTATTTGTAGGATTCGTTGTTTCTATGTTTCTTCTAAATTCATTCCTAACTGAGCAGCCATACGAAATGTCTTAACCTGAAATTCAATGGGTAGGAGAACCTGTTTGCCATAAACAAGTTCATAAGGTGTGTGGCTAGTGGTGTTTCTCCAAGTTATTCTATAAGTCCACAAGGCTTCTAGGAGACTATCTGCCCAGTCCTTGTGGTGTAACTGAATGGTCTTGGTCATGATAGCTTCTAATACCTTGTTTGTGCTTTCTACTTGACCATTTGCTTGAGCATGATATGGTGAAGATTTGCAATGTCTAATACCATATTTATTGAACTTCATGTATTGGTGCAGACGAAATAACATATGATGGAAGAGGTAACAAACCAATGTTATTAAGAGCTTGGGTTGGTTTGTTGTTAGGATTCGGTATCGGTTGTGCGGGTAATATTGTGGGTCTTGGAGGGTTCATATTCAGTAAATGAGGAGGTTGATTTGGGATAGGGGGTAGTGAAGGAGGTGCATATCCAGGAAAAAATTGCTGAACATTAGGTGGGTAAGGATAGTTAGGCATAGGAGGAGATGGTTGAGCATAAGCTTGTCCTCTCCATCCATGAGGCCATTGTTGTTGTTGAGAATTTTGAGGAGGGCACTGCAGTGGCCAATTATGCCAACCTGAAGTGTTCCATTGTTGCAAAGGTTGATAAGGATGGTAGTAAGGTGGAAATTGGAATGATGGATCCTGACCCGAAGGTTGATCCCTAGGCTGCCAAGGCCTCCTAGATGTTTCACCAAAACTTCCACTCTTGTATACAGCTTGCAACCCGGGCAATGATGGACAACTATCAGTGGGATGCTGTTCTGTACAGAGGTGACAAAATGAAACATTGTTTAATGGAAATTCTCTTTGAGGATGTTTAGTTCTACACCTAGGGCAGAAAATACTCATTGCTGCATGCTCTTCATCCTGTCTCTTTTTATCTTGTAAGGCATCTAACTGAGAACCCATAGCCCCTAAAATATCTGCTTTGAAATTTTCTAATAGGTTCCCTATATCTACCCTTGTAACTCCACTAGGACCGGATGTGTTTCCTTTTAGATTTCTAACATAAGGTTCTCGAAAGTGTCTTCCACCTTTCCCTCTGCTCCTAGAGTAATTCCTACATAGTTCACAAATCTCTGAAAAAGATTTATGAGAAATATCTCCTGCTACCATGAGATTAAGGTTATCCAAGAATTCTTCTAGGATTCCTTTAAGGAAGAGTGTTCTTACTGCATCTTCTCGAAGTTCACTATATTTAGAGTTGTGTAACACATAGTTAAATCTTTCGAGGTAGTCCTCCAGGCTCTCATCTTCAAGCTGTTGAATTTTAAAAATATCATTGCGAGAGTCATTTGGTCTACAGTAATCCTGATATTTCCGAAGAAATGCATTCTTCAAGTCTTCCCAAGATTTAATACTAGATTCTCCTAATCCCATGAACCATCGAAGAGAAGAATCTTTTAATGTGGCAGGAAAAAGTTTTAGTTTTTGGCCATCTTGTAGGTAATTGTAACTTCTACACAAAATGTCAAACTCAAATAAGAATGTGTCTGGATCCTCACTACTTTCCCATAGAAGGTTGGTAGTGAGGAAGGAGAGATATTTTTCATAGTAACATCTTGTGCAGTGTCTAATATGGGAAACCTGAATGTACCTTCAGTTCTAACTTCTCCATCTTCTTCATCTTGTCGGACACGATCTTCATGTTCATCCTCCATGAAGACTCTATTACCAAAGAGAGAAAAACTAGGTGGCTCCTTTCTTGGTGAATATGGGATATCCCAACATTCTTTTTCAGGAAGGATATTCTTCTTTTTGGGAGGAGAATGATCAGCTACGTGGGAATCTAGTCCAGGAGGTTCTACTATTGCTGTGTCAATCTGTGAGATGACGATGTTTGTAGATCTCCCAAAAAGAGCATCTACTTGTGCAGGATTGACAAAATCTACCGAATCTGGACCACCCACTATTGAAAAAGTAGTGTCTTGGGATTTTGGACTAATGGAGGGTTAAGAAGTTTCAAAATTTTACCCTTCAGAGTTTCCTCTTGTCTAAGTTCAGTCTCAATACAAGCTTGAGATTCTTCTAGTGGAATTTCTTTATGAACAAACTGTTCTGATGTCACTACAATTTCCTTTAAAATGTTTCCAGAGAAGGTTTCTTTATCCTTCCAATTAGGACTATCCCTTTTAGGTGTCTTCTGATACCTTTCTGTTGAGTTAGTAGTTGGGGTGGTACGTCCCCCGTATAAGTTAGTAGGAATTTGAGTTTTAATAAATCTACCTTGTGAATCTCTAGACCTATTCATGAAAACAAATTTTAACTGAAAGAAACTTTGACTGCATAATTACTACTGCTAGGTTTTGGGGATGCCTATTATAATAGATGCGCAGGTTCTGACCTCTCGTCTTACCACTCACCCTCCACCAACCTAATCTAAGTTTTGGGAGAGAAATTCTACCTATTTCAACTCCCCAGCAACGACGCCAAAATGTTGGGTGTGTGAGATATCTCAAATTAAAAACAACACCTAAGATTAATTATCAAACAGGATCAGTAAACTTAGAGTTGAAAGCAAAATATATGCCAAGGTAGAAAAGGTTCTACAGTTTCAGGTTTGTCAGACCTAAAAATGTTTAGTAAGGAAAAAGATCGAAAGATCTTTCAAAATGAAAAACCAAGTTAAATATTTAAGAATCCATTAAAATCACAGATCAGAATAGTACTAAATCATACTACTCTACCTCTATGGTTAATTGATAAGAAAGATGGAAACAAATATTGGAACACAAACTACTCTAGAAAAGTAAGAAACTGCCAAATTCAACTTCCAGATAACAACTATGGACAGAATCAGAGCTACGGATATTAGATGTTTAATAGGGAGAACTTGTAAATGTACATAAATTTAGACTAAACCATCTAATTCCACTCTTCTTGATTACGTACATCAAATGTAATAGGAACCAGAGTAAATGTATCGTAATGACTTTCAAATGTAATGAGGAAACTAAACAAAAGTAAATCTAACTTAACTTCTACGAACAAATGTAAACTAAAAATCAACAAACAACTACTAATTTTAAACATTATGAAGTACTGTCTATCCATATGTGAACAACATGAAACTAATGTAAGGAGAAGCAATCGAAAGACTTAACAAAGATGTCAAACTGAACTATATTAGATTTGAAAACAAGTAGAAAACTTGATAAAGATATTATTAATCCAGATCTTATAACATGAACACCTTTATTAAACAGAAACTAGTCTTAAGATTAACATACTAAAACAACTCAATGAAATGGAATTATCAACTACCACTTGAAAATAAACTACTTAGGAACAACGTTCATACATTCTGAACAGTAACCAAGTAACAAAACAGATTAAAGAACTAAAGTTTGGAAGAAAGATGAGAAGAGGATAAAGAAGAAGGAAGAAAGGAGGAAATAATGATAACAAGTGAATTAAAAACTCTAAATAACATAAAACAAGAATAAATCACATCTCAAAGTATTAAGGAGGAATAAGAAGAATGATGATTAAGAGGCAAAAGAAATTAGATTCGGAAAAAGGCCTACAATAATGCAGAAAACACATAGGTCCGAATGACGATTCGAAAGCCGGTTTGAAAGACAGGCCGAATGACGATCCGAATGGAGGAAAACGGTTTAGAGTGAGGAAAAGAAGAATTTTTGAATGATTTAATTACTAGTTGGATTCATGCAAATGATCCTACAGTGCACAGGAAGCAAGAGAGAGAGATGATTGGAGGCTAAGAAGTTATCTATGCAAATCATTACCTACGGAAAATAATGATTCTATGAGAAGTAGGAAGAAGGTTAGAAATAGAAGAAGGGAGAAGGCTGGAATAGAAGAAAGAAGAGTTAACCTACAACAAACAGGAAGAAAAAATAACAGAGAATAGAAGAAGGAAAGGAATTCTAACTATGGAAGAAGTTAGAAGAAATATCTGTCTATGATGATGGAAGAAGAACTGAAAAAAAAACTACAAATTATCAAACTACTGAACTATTGGTCGACCATTCTACTCAGAAGAAGGGAGATTGTATTGACAACAGAATATCAATTATCGAAGGATGAAAATAATACACACAGGAAAATGAATTAATTACACATATAAGAAATAAACTAGCTAATTGCAAGAAAAGAAATGCAGAAAATGTAAATAAAACCTCCAGTTGATGAGGGGCCCTTCCCAACAATCGAAGGGTGAACTAGCTCCCAACAATCGAAGGGTGAACTAGCTCAACTTAAACGACTACCAGTAAAACATCAACAAGCTGTTGCTTCCATTAACTTGAGAAAAATTACAGAGTCTGTCTTCAAACTATCTATGATTGCAAACGCTTGGATTAAGACTGGAAAACCATCGTTCAGAGAACTAAAGATAAAAAGACTTAAAAGACTTCATAAGACTAACTCGTCTCAATCACAGAGGCGACTATTTATAAGTTACAATGGGTGAGAGGGTCGACAAAGTCAACCTCTCTAATAATAGAGGTGTTTAATGTCTGTAACTGCTGATTAAATGATACATAACAGTGCAGGGGGCATCTAACCATCTCCTCGGCGTCAATCCTTTCCAATTCGAACAGCTAAGCATTCGTTCCCTCAAAACGTGAGCAGAAGCATATGCCGAAGCGTGGACATGGGCACAGGAGTTACATTGGCATACTGAGCATGGACGTGGGAGTTATGTCGGCCAACTGAGTGTGAACAGGCCGACTCCTTCCAGAACGATGGCATGAGTGAGAGTTGAGCAGACGTGCATGATTCCGGGTTGAATGCATAGACGAATCGGAGCTTGGAGCGTTGATGTGGACGTAGAATGCATTGTCAGCCTTGGCGAGCCTAAGGTCTAATCTTCTAGAACAATGGTTCATTAACAGAACCCACGTATCCTCCTCTTTATTCAATGGTGTGAGATGCATCAACCACAGATTTTGTGAGATGAACGGAGAGCTGAATGATGAGCTGAAAGCATTTTAGGCTGGGCACGTAGCGCATGGGCTAAATGATGGATAACTTGCAAATCGTAGCCTGTCAATTAAAACCATAAATGTTAATTATGCCCAAAAACATCATTTAAATCATAAATAAACCATAATATACGAAATATAACAAGATTTGCATGGTAAATGAATTTGTGCATACCTGGACTATTTGATGGGCTAAATGGCTGAGAAAACAACTTACTATAGCAAAAACAATAGAAATAATGCCACTTTGAATAAATTAAATGATAAAAAATGGTGACAATATTGGACACCAACAAGTTTCATAACCATAGGATCCGACAGTCGATAGATACCATCACATCCAATCCATGGATCGATGCCAATTCGCATACTTCTAGCATCACCGATCAACCACTGTAGCCCTTCAGCGATTAAATGAAAACTGCGCAAAGCATCCCTCCACATCATGGAGAAAGGTTGTGTGCAGATGCCTCCACTTCTGAACCAGTGCTCCACTGATAATGGCATACTGTATTTAGTTTTAATGATCAAAGACCATATATTGTCGATTGTAAGTAACCTCCAGAGATTCGTATCCACTAAATCCTTCCCGAAAGTCCCAAGCTATTTTATGCCCAATCCACCCCAAACTTTGGGTAAGGTGACCTTGTCCCAAACAATCCAGTGGAAAGATTTTGAATCCATCCCTTTCCATAAAAAATTGTAGCAAATCTTCTGAATAGTATGAATAGTACTAGTAGGGATGATAGCCAATGATAACCAGTAAACAGGTATCACTTCCAATACCACCTTGATGAGAATAAGGCGCCCCCCCCTTGGATAGCCAATGATTGCACTAGAGGTGTAGCTTCTTCTCTATATGTTTGGTCAACCAAACCCAATCCTTGATTCCATATGAATTAGGCCGAATGATGAAGCCTAGATAGGGGAGACCCCCATCGGCATCAACAATAGTAAAAGGAATCTACCTGGTGATCCAATCCATCATCCTGGCCTCCAATTTGAAAAAGGAAATGGTAGATTTTAGGTAATCGACAGTCATTCCAGTGGCCGCCTAGAAAAGACAGAGAATACCTTTAATGCAGAGAATGTCCCCATGAGAGCCATCTGTAAAGATCATAGCGTCATCAGCAAATAAGAGATGGGAGACATAGAGGCCAGTAGATAGTCGAATCCCCTTGAATGTGCACAACTCCTTAGGTTTTTGTAGGGAACGACCAAGGCCCTCAACAATTAGTAGGAATAATAAAGGGGTGAGTGGGCAGCCCTGGCGCAGTCCCCGCTCAAGATGGAAAAAAGTGGATGCAGAAGCATTAACCAGGACTGCAAAGGATATAGACATAATAGTATACATAATCCAATTGACCATAATCACTGGAAAACCAACCTGGAAGAGAGACAAACGAAGGAAGGTCCAATTCACCTGATCATACGCCCTACAGAGATCAATCTTAACAAAGATGTCAAACTGAACTATATTAGATTTGAAAACAAGTAGAAAACTTGATAAAGATATTATTAATCCAGATCTTATAACATGAACACCTTTATTAAACAGAAACTAGTCTTAAGATTAACATACTAAAACAACTCAATGAAATGGAATTATCAACTACCACTTGAAAATAAACTACTTAGGAACAACGTTCATACATTCTGAACAGTAACCAAGTAACAAAACAGATTAAAGAACTAAAGTTTGGAAGAAAGATGAGAAGAGGATAAAGAAGAAGGAAGAAAGGAGGAAATAATGATAACAAGTGAATTAAAAACTCTAAATAACATAAAACAAGAATAAATCACATCTCAAAGTATTAAGGAGGAATAAGAAGAATGATGATTAAGAGGCAAAAGAAATTAGATTCGGAAAAAGGCCTACAATAATGCAGAAAACACATAGGTCCGAATGACGATTCGAAAGCCGGTTTGAAAGACAGGCCGAATGACGATCCGAATGGAGGAAAACGGTTTAGAGTGAGGAAAAGAAGAATTTTTGAATGATTTAATTACTAGTTGGATTCATGCAAATGATCCTACAGTGCACAGGAAGCAAGAGAGAGAGATGATTGGAGGCTAAGAAGTTATCTATGCAAATCATTACCTATGGAAAATAATGATTCTATGAGAAGTAGGAAGAAGGTTAGAAATAGAAGAAGGGAGAAGGCTGGAATAGAAGAAAGAAGAGTTAACCTACAACAAACAGGAAGAAAAAATAACAGAGAATAGAAGAAGGAAAGGAATTCTAACTATGGAAGAAGTTAGAAGAAATATCTGTCTATGATGATGGAAGAAGAACTGAAAAAAAAACTACAAATTATCAAACTACTGAACTATTGGTCGACCATTCTACTCAGAAGAAGGGAGATTGTATTGACAACAGAATATCAATTATCGAAGGATGAAAATAATACACACAGGAAAATGAATTAATTACACATATAAGAAATAAACTAGCTAATTGCAAGAAAAGAAATGCAGAAAATGTAAATAAAACCTCCAGTTGATGAGGGGCCCTTCCCAACAATCGAAGGGTGAACTAGCTCCCAACAATCGAAGGGTGAACTAGCTCAACTTAAACGACTACCAGTAAAACATCAACAAGCTGTTGCTTCCATTAACTTGAGAAAAATTACAGAGTCTGTCTTCAAACTATCTATGATTGCAAACGCTTGGATTAAGACTGGAAAACCATCGTTCAGAGAACTAAAGATAAAAAGACTTAAAAGACTTCATAAGACTAACTCATCTCAATCACAGAGGCGACTATTTATAAGTTACAATGGGTGAGAGGGTCGACAAAGTCAACCTCTCTAATAATAGAGGTGTTTAATGTCTGTAACTGCTGATTAAATGATACATAACAGTGCAGGGGGCATCTAACCATCTCCTCGGCGTCAATCCTTTCCAATTCGAACAGCTAAGCATTCGTTCCCTCAAAACGTGAGCAGAAGCATATGCCGAAGCGTGGACATGGGCACAGGAGTTACATTGGCATACTGAGCATGGACGTGGGAGTTATGTCGGCCAACTGAGTGTGAACAGGCCGACTCCTTCCAGAACGATGGCATGAGTGAGAGTTGAGCAGACGTGCATGATTCCGGGTTGAATGCATAGACGAATCGGAGCTTGGAGCGTTGATGTGGACGTAGAATGCACTGTCAGCCTTGGCGAGCCTAAGGTCTAATCTTCTAGAACAATGGTTCATTAACAGAACCCACGTATCCTCCTCTTTATTCAATGGTGTGAGATGCATCAACCACAGATTTTGTGAGATGAACGGAGAGCTGAATGATGAGCTGAAATCATTTTAGGCTGGGCACGTAGCGCATGGGATAAATGATGGATAATTTGCAAATCGTAGCCTGTCAATTAAAACCATAAATGTTAATTATGCCCAAAAAAATCATTTAAATCATAAATAAACCATAATATAGGAAATATAACAAGATTTGCATGGTAAATGAATTTGTGCATACCTGGACTATTTGATGGGATAAATGGCTGAGAAAACAACTTACTATAGCAAAAACAATAGAAATAATGCCACTTTGAATAAATTAAATGATAAAAAATGGTGACAATATTGGACACCAACAACTTTCATAACCATAGGATCCGACAGTCGATAGATACCATCACATCCAATCCATGGATCGATGCCAATTCGCATACTTCTAGCATCACCGATCAACCACTGTAGCCCTTCAGCGATTAAATGAAAACTGCGCAAAGCATCCCTCCACATCATGGAGAAAGGTTGTGTGCAGATGCCTCCACTTCTGAACCAGTGCTCCACTGATAATGGCATAATGTATTTAGTTTTAATGATCAAAGACCATAGATTGCCGATTGTAAGTAACCTCCAGAGATTCGTATCCACTAAATCCTTCCCGAAAGTCCCAAGCTATTTTATGCCCAATCCACCCCAAACTTTGGGTAAGGTGACCTTGTCCCAAACAATCCAGTGGAAAGATTTTGAATCCATCCCTTTCCATAAAAAATTGTAGCAAATCTTCTGAATAGTATGAATAGTACTAGTAGGGATGATAGCCAATGATAACCAGTAAACAGGTATCACTTCCGAAACCACCTTGATGAGAATAAGGCGCCCCCCCCTTGGATAGCCAATGATTGCACTAGAGGTGTAGCTTCTTCTCTATATGTTTGGTCAACCAAACCCAATCCTTGATTCCATATGAATTAGGCCGAATGATGAAGCCTAGATAGGGGAGACCCCCATCGGCATCAACAATAGTAAAAGGAATCTACCTGGTGATCCAATCCATCATCCTGGCCTCCAATTTGAAAAAGGAAATGGTAGATTTTAGGTAATCGACAGTCATTCCAGTGGCCGCCGAGAAAAGACAGAGAATACCTTTAATGCAGAGAATGTCCCCATGAGAGCCATCTGTAAAGATCATAGCGTCATCAGCAAATAAGAGATGGGAGACATAGAGGCCAGTAGATAGTCGAATCCCCTTGAATGTGCACAACTCCTTAGGTTTTTGTAGGGAACGACCAAGGCCCTCAACAATTAGTAGGAATAATAAAGGGGTGAGTGGGCAGCCCTGGCGCAGTCCCCGCTCAAGACGGAAAAAAGTGGATGCAGAAGCATTAACCAGGACTGCAAAGGATATAGACATAATAGTATACATAATCCAATTGACCATAATCACTGGAAAACCAACCTGGAAGAGAGACAAACGAAGGAAGGTCCAATTCACCTGATCATACGCCCTACAGAGATCAATCTTAAGAATAGAAACAGGTAACTTCTTGATTTTGGATGAGTGGAGAATATCTTGAGTGGAGCCGATAGCATCTTGAATTAGGCAACCTTTTAAGAAAGCATGTTGCTCCATCGCGCAGAGAGGATATCCTTAATCCTATTGGCCATCACCTTCACTGTGATTTTGTAAAAATAGTTGCAAAGTGAAATGGGCCGACAAACGTTGAAAGTCATTCCCTTGTCCTTTTTAGGAATCAATGCGATGAAGGTAGCATTGGTGGCATCCAAAATCCTCCCCTTGATTCTAGATTATTCCACAACTGCAAGGATGTACGTAGCAAACAAATCCATGAAGGCCTCGAAGAACTCGATGGCCCATCCGTTGGGCCTTGGGCTCTTATCATGTTGCATCTTCCCAATAGCTTCCTTAACCTCCTTCATGGTGACAGGCGAAGTAAGGGAAATTTCATTGTCGGAAGAAACCATCGAAGGATAGTTCCCCAATAAAATCAACATCTACGCCACCGGAGCTCCTTGTGGCTGGGCGTAGACCTCTGTGAAATGTTTAGTACCCAAATCACTGAAATTATGATAACCCGGTTGTAAATTGCCCTCTTCATCCGAAAGATCCCATATAGAATTCACATACTGCCTATGCTTCACATGATTATGAAAGTATTTAGTATTGGATTCCCCATCCTGTATCCAAAGTGCTCTGCTCTTAAACCTCATTGTAGCCTCATTGTCAATCAAAATCTCCTTTCTGCATTTTTCTTGTGACAATATATCCACCTTTTGTAGATCATAAGAGTACCCCATAGGATGCACAGAGTAAAAGGATTCCATCACAGCTTCAATATGAAAAATCTCATCATTAATCTCACGATTCCGTCTCTTAATTGATGGGATCACCGATGTTTTAATCCTATAGAGATTATTGTTGAACTGGATAGTCGTTGATGAAGAAGAAGCATGATCAAAGGGTTTCCATTCCTTGACAATCATATCATGAAAGTCGCAGTCCTCAAGCCATCTCATATCGAACTTAAAGGGGCTGGAAGGAATCTTGGTGGACTGATAGAGCTCCAAAAGAATTGGGTGGTGATCAGAATCACCCCCAATCCCAATCCATTGTCGAACAAGAGATGCATATCGTAATAAACCCTCATTGATTGGAAACCGTTCCAAATGCTTGGCAATGTGTGCCTCCCCATCCCTCATATTCTGCTAGGAACGACGCAGATGAATAGGCGGGATATCAAAAACTGAGTGAGTAGTGAGGAGAGCACTGAAATATTCTGTTGAAGGATCCCGAATAGCATGAGAACCCCAAATCTTAGCAGTGCCCAGCGAAAAATTAAGATCACCCCCAATGACCAGTCGATCAACCTTCAACAAACTGCATGAAAGAAAATTGTCCCAAAAATAGTCCCTCTGTGCATAAGGGTTGTAGACGATCACCATTGTGTAAGCCAACCCCGTTTCCCTCGAAAAGAGGACCGAACCAAGAACAGACCGAAGAGCCCATGAGTTGAGAAGTAGAAAACTAGAAGTAAGCTAGCCCGTGATAAGGCCTCCAGATCTCCCATCTGCATCTGTGCAGATAAAAGACCAACCAAGAAAAAGTGAGCAAAGAACCCTGAGAATATAATCACCTGTAGATAAACTTTCTTGTAAGAAGATGATGTGTGGGCTATAGACATCAACCACCCTGCAGAGGGCCATTCGTTTTGAGGGTAGCCCAAACCCTTGGATATTAAGGGATAATATCAACATCATGGGACCTGCTGTTCGAGCGAGCTTTCTCTAAGCATCCCATTGAGCCTCCGTTGTTTACCAAAACTAATCTCTATGCAGTCTTGAGACCTTCCCGCATCCATGACAGAGCGACGGCCCCGTAGTCGGTTGGAAGGGTGCATAAAACCCCGGATGGCCCCCAACCCATGGGAGAGGGTTCGCAGCGAGAGGGAAGATCTCAAACAATACCCGGATGGATGTGATTGATCGTTGATTGTGGTAGAGAAGGCATGCTCAAGGGGAGTGGCAGGGAGACTGGAGCCTCCACGCTTGAAGATGGCAGGCCGAAGTGGAGTAGATAGGTCAAGGGCATGTGGGGAAGAGGGTAACAAAGTAGCAACCATAGGAGAAGAGACAACAAGGAGAAACTCTTGGTTAGGTAACAAATACCATTGAGTGGGTGGTGAAATGGCCTATAGAATAGAGGAAAGTGGTTTTAAAGTAGGTATAGCATAAGGTTAAAGGGTCAAAGAGAAGGGTAGGTTAAGGGGAGAGACCCCATCCGCATCAATGGAATACTGTAAAGGAATGCGTGAGAGATGAGTATCATTAACATTATCCTTACGTGTCGCTTGCTCCATCAATACGTTCCCTGTGCTGGAGTTGACCTGCATGACCAACTAATCCATGGGTGGTGAGGGAGGAGCCCTCTTTCGCTGCCAAACCTTCCTTTGGAATCCGCGTTCACATAGACAAGCAATATGATCGTGTCGGTGACAGCCGTTGCAGCGGAAAGGTATTCCTTGGTAATCAACCCGTTGTGTCCAAGTGCGACCATGAATAGTGATATCTATATCATCCAGAAGACCCTCCCGCAAATCCAAGTCAACCAAAACCCTAGCCACCGACAAGATACCAGTTGATAGGAATCCCATGTCAGCCTTGATAAAGGGTCCAAGGAAATTACCAAGCTGCATTAAGATGTATGCAGTCCATAACTCCGATGGGAGTCCTGGGAACTTCACCCAAACCGGCTTTATGAAGCTTTTCTCAGTCTGGGAGTCGAAGAAGGGGTTCCATCTCTTTAGTCTCATAATGGTCGAGTCCCATTCCTATATCCCTGAAAGAAGAATATCTGTGCTCTTCTCCAAAATGATGCCCAGCCAACCTTGGGTGAGAGCGAAGAGCTACGGCTCGTAACCAAGCAGAGAGACCCAGTGACTAGCTGCCCAAACCCGAAATGAATAAATACCCATGTGACAACCCCTGAAGCACCCAACTAGGGCATGCTCAACCATGGAAAAAACCTCAAAGTAGTTAATATCATCTCCTAGAGCAAGAAAATGCTTCGTCGTTTTCTTGATGCATGGCTTAGGTCGGGTACGTGGATGGAGAGGGATAGCCCCATGCAGGGCCTCAGATGAGTCAGTTTTCTGCTCCTTGCAGGTGGACTTACCACCCTGACAAAGGGAAGGTTCCAAGGGGAAGATGTCAGTGATAGATACCGGAGTGTGTCCAGGTGTTGGGTCCACCAAAAACCCTCCATAAATTTCCATAGTAATGAGAACAAACAGGTAAAACAAAAACTGAGGAGCGGGGAACGATGTAAGGGAGAGCCTAGGGATGCCAAAGAACTAATAGAGTTCCATCCCGCATAGCGAATCTACACGGTAGCAGACCCAAACCCGCAAAAGAAAAAAGGGAAACCCTAACCCCCATGCATCATCCCAGGAAGATAGGAGTAGTGGTGAAGACTGCCAAGGACGGGCACCAATGCACACCAGGGTTCCTTAGAGGTCAAAACTCAAAAGGGTTCGCGTATTCTACCATGAACGTCCGTGAACCATCCATATGGATAGCTAAGCCTTAAGTGTCTCTTTATCTCCTCTACATATGTCAATAATTCTATGGAAACGAGTCATATCTATGATATTAATAAATTTAATTAAAAAAACTTAAGCCAAATATATATGTCATATGTATGATTGTTAATAAATTTAATTAAAAAAATTAAGTTATATATATATATATATATATATATATATATATATATATATATTTTTTTTTTTTTTTTTTCTAGAAAGTTAACAATAACTCAACAATAATATGTGAGTAATATCTATGATGTGAATAAATTTAATTAAAAAAACTTAAGCCAAATATATATGTCATATTTATAATTGTTAATAAATTTAAATAATTGGATCCCATCCCCCAAACGCCTGGGCATGGAAACTCCTAGCGCTCTTTGGCGCTTAGCGTGAACCCTCGCACTCGGCTTTCCCACAGACTCCTCCTGAGCCACCTCCATGGATCCGCCACTGGCCCCCTCTCCTGAGGAACGCAGGCGTCTCCTGGACGCTGCTTTCCGCTCCCTGGTAGACTCCACCCCCCCCTCCTTCCCACTCTGATCCGTCACATGCTAGTTTTATTAAATGCGCGGTTGCCCCCCGTATCCAGATCCCATCGACAACTTCCAAGTTGAATGCCCTAGCTCTGAGTGAACGTGGATTGATCGGACAATTTACTGGAATCTGGCCGTCGCCAAAATCCATGGATGCATGGATAAATAAAAACTGGATGCCATTGATCACTAGAGGTTTACAACATTGCTTATGCGGTAAGGGTTATTGTATTTTTCTGTTTGAAAACAAATCTGACAAGAATCTTATTTTTCGAAGCGGCCCGTATTTCATGGGCCCTCGTGGTCTCTATCTAAACCGTTGGAGCCTTTCCTTTGATCCTGAGAAAGATGTTCCTTCAGCTGTCCCTGTATGGGTTCGCCTACCCCATTTGCCTCTACATTGTTGGGATGATGATACCCTGCAAGCCATTGGAAATGCTCTTGGAAAGTATATTGATAAAGAAAAACCAAAAGGACCCCTGTTCGCATGTGCTAGAATTTGTGTAGAGGTAGATTTGGAAAAAGGTCTACCAGAAGAAGTAAATCTGCAAATGGATGGATGGGAACATATGCAGAAGGTTGACTATGAACAACTGCCCTTTAAATGCAAAAAATGCCATGAATATGGACACTTTGTCAAAAAATGCCCCAAGAATGTCCAAGAAAACACAGAGAAAACCCAGGAAGAAGGAAGGCAGCAGGTCAAAAAGGGGAAAAAAACCATGTCAGTTCCACAACCCACCAAAAGCGTCCAAACCCACTTTGTCAAAGGAACTACTTCAGAAGCTAAGGAGGCTACAAAGACCAATAGCTTTCGAGACCTGCAAGTCGAAGAAGGAGAAATTTCTATTTTGGAGGAAATCCCAGTGGAACCAGATAGGGAAGAAGTCGTCACTCTCTCTATTCTTGAAAAAGAGCCGAATGGTGAAAACATTGGTGGATTTAGCACCCCTGGTGGTTTTTGGGATGATAAGGTAAAACATAAATTCGTGTCGTCATCCTCAACCCTTGATGTCTCATATGACTCTCACGAGGATGGGGATTTGGTGCAACCCCCAAACACCAGAGGCATGAAATCACTGAGGTATCATAGAGAACTTGAGGCTAAAAGAGAAATCAAATTGGGGAGACAAAAGAGTCTGGAAGATATGAAATTACTACAGCAACTCAAAACTCAAAGTGGAGCGAAAGATGGTAAGTCCCGAGCAGGACCTACTCCAGCCAAGAAGTAATGCTAGCCGTCTCTTGGAACTGCAGGGGTCTCGGTGGGATTAATAAAGTTGAAGCGATTAAAAATATGATAAAATTTGAAAAATTGGATCTCGTGTTACTCCAAGAGACTAAGATGCAGAACGCTGAGATCATGCCTCTCTCACGTTCATCTTGGAAAGAAAGCCAGGGAATGGCTATTAGTGCCCGCAGAGCCTCGGGGGGAATAGCTACCCTTGTTTCCTCAAATTACTCCATTCTATCTTCCATTGAAAATAATCACTGGATACTCACGGAAATAAAAGCCAAAGATAGCAACAACTCTATTTTTGTCTGCAATGTCTACGGGCCCATTCATCACAAGGACAAAATCATGTTTTGGGAAGACCTCGACAACTTTAAAGATAGCATGCAAGGAGAAAAACTCATCATTGTTGGATATTTTAATGTTACTAAGTCTCAGGAGGAAAAGGGCGGTGGAAGCATCGTTTGCGACCCCTTTGGGGAAAAGCTTGAGGATCTTCTCGATGATTTGGATCTTATTGATATTCCATTAAAAAATGCCGAGTACACCTGGAGCAACAAGATATGCGGTTTTGGACACATTGCGGCCAGACTGGATCGTTTCCTAGTATATTCCACTTTTTTTCAATCCGATCTCTTAGTCAGTTCTTTCACCATCCCTTGTGCCTCCTCTGATCATAAGCCTATTGCTCTTTCCATTTCCCCTCCTGAAAATCTTGGACCAATACCCTTCCGTTTTAACCCCCTATGGATCCAAACCCAGGTTTCTATGATATTGACAATCATGCTTGGAGCTCAAGCTTTTCTGGATCTCCTAGTTTCATTTGGGAATCCAAACTCAAAGCTGTTAAATATGCGCTCAAAAAATGGGCCAAGACCTCTTACAAAAATCCCTACAGCACCAGACTCGTTCTCCAATCCAAGCTAGTGAATCTGCATCAAAGAATGGAGATGGAAGAAGTCACGCAATCCTCTCTCAGCAAAGAAAAAGCTTTAGATCTGGAAATACTTATTGCAGCCATGAAGGAAGAGGAAACCTGGCGAATCAAATCCAGGCAACTTTGGCTTAAAGGGGGCGACAACAACACAAAATATTTTCACAATCAGGCCAAAGCTCATTGCAATCAGAATTCAATCAGGGAATTAAAACATAACAACGGAGAAAGGATCAGTGGGCAAGAGAATCTTAAGCTTCACGCTCACAACCAATTCAGGGATCTCTTTTCGGATAGTGGAGAAACTGATCCGAAAGCTCAAGCTGATCTTTTAGATGGGATCCCCAACCTTGTCTCGAAAATTGCAAATAGAGATCTTGCTAAACCAAACTTGGAGCATGAAATAGAGAATGACATCTGGTCTCTTCAAATTGACAAGGCTCCTGGCCCCGATGGCTTCACCATCAACTTCTATCGGGTAGCCTGGGAGATTATTAAAGAAGATCTGAAACGCATGCTGAATTGGACCAGGAAAAAAGATAAAATCGGAGGGGCCACCATCTCCTCCTTTCTTTCCTTAATTCCTAAAGAGAAATCTCCTTGCTCCATGAGTCGCTTCAGGCCAATCTCTCTCTGTAACACCTCCTACAAAATCCTCTCCAAAATTCTCGCCACCAGAATGAAAAAAATCATGGGAAAGCTCATTTCTGATTCTCAAGGGGGATTCATTGCTGGTCGCCAAATCTTGGATAACATTATTATTGTACAGGAAGCTATCCACTCCAGTATGGAAAAAAATCATCAAGGCATGGCTATTAAGCTAGATATGGAAAATTCATTTGATAGAGTAAATCATAGCTTTCTCTTTGCCATCATGGAAAAGTTCAGCTTCTCTAAAAGGTTTGTGCGGTGGATAAAAGCTTATATCAACACCCCCTAGATTTCCCCCCTTGTCAATGGCAGACCTACAAACTTCTTCCCAGCCACTAGAGGTCTTCGACAAGGCTGCCCTTTGTCCCCTTTCCTCTATATTTTAGTAGTTGAGTCTTTGAGTAGAAAAATGCACTCCCTGCAAGCCTCTGGAGAGCTTAAAGGAATCAAAATTGTAAGAGGAGTCAGACCCGTTAACCACTCTCAATTTGCCGATGATACAATCTTACTTGGAGGAGCCTCTGCCATTATTTTAATAAATTCAACCTCGTCCTCACGTCTTTCCTCAAGGCCTCAGATGGGAAAGTGAATTTTGAAAAGTCCAAAATCTACAACTGGAATTACCCTCATGGGACTGTCGCAATAATCGCTAGAACTTTTGGGTTCGAAGGAATCAGAGAATGGAACTCCTCAACTACCTTGGTGTACCAATATTCAAAGACAGGAAAAGAGTTGCTAATTGGCAAGGGATAATTGTCAAAATTAAAAATAAAATTAGTCCCTGGGGCTCTCGTTGGTTAAATCTCGCTGGAAAACTGATGCTCATCAACTCCATCCTTTCTGCCTACCCTCTATATGCTTTCTCCATCTCCCTCGCCCCCAAAACTGTGATGCTGGAAATGTCCAAATCCCTCCAAAATTTCCTTTCGCTGGGTGGGAAAACTAATGGCTTGAAAAAATTTCATCTGATTAGTTGGGACACAGTGTGTAGACCTAAAGCTTATGGAGGGGCGGGGATCAAAGACCCATCCTCAATGAACCTAGCCCTTGGTGCCCAAATCCTCTGGAGGATTTTCTCCGGAAAGAAAGCATGGTGGAAGAAGATCTTCTATAAAAAATACATGCAGGGAAGCAGAAGCAGATGTGTGGAAAATATAGACCAAGAGAAAAAAGGAACGTCTATATGGAATCTTTGCAAGAGAGCGGCCTTTATCATTCAAAATAATATCTCCTGGGTCCCAGGCAACGAAAAGCAAATCCAAATTTGGAAAGACTATTTTTGCGCCTACCCTCCTGCCAATTATCTCCCTACTTTCCATGATTTGAGATGCTGGATGGAGCATGCAAACATTCATACCCTTTATTATATATCCTCTTGGTCTCCTCAAGGTAAATGGATGGGATGGCACAAGCTCGATATTCCTGAGCATCTTCAGCACGATTATAATGTACTCCTCTCCTGGTTTCATGGCACGATCCCCATTCACCTTTCTATGAGGGACAAGCGCAGTTGGGGGAAAGGTGGCTCTTATACAGTAAAGGAAGGCTATATTTATCTGGATGCTCTCAACAACCGATGCAACAAAGACATCAAATGGAATAGAGTTTGGGACAGAGACGGGCTCCCTAAAGTGAATGTTTTCAATTGGGCTCTTGCTCACAGAAAGATACACACTACAAAAATCTCAGGAGAAGGGGGATTGAAGGTTCGGCCAGATGCATCTTCTGTAAAAATGCAGAGGAGTCAATTGGTCATCTTTTTCTAGAGTGCAAGTTCTCCCAAGAGGTGTGGCACAGAGCCTATCAAGACATTCACCCAAATCTTGTCCTCCCCACCGACTAGAATGATCTCTTTGCAAACTAGCACTTATATTATCCCAACTCATTCTCCAGAAAGTCGAACTTCAAAAGAGCCTGGATAGCTTTCCCAAAATTCCTCTGCTGGAAACTTTCGACTGCCATGAATCATGAAATCTTTGAAGATATCAGAGCAATCCTTGGAAAAATCGTCTCCTCTACCAAAGCCCTTTGGATTGACTCCCTCTCCTTTAGAAGCATGAAAAATCTTTGCAAAGAGCCTTTAAGTGTTGAAGAAAAAATCTGGGTGGTTGACCTGTTGACCCTCCCCCTTCCCACTCTATCCCCCCTCTCAAGACTCAAAAACATCAGAACTGGCACATCAGAATGGATCCTAAAGATCTCCAAAATTGGATTCGAACGCTTGGCAGCCACATCCTCTTTTTTGATGGTGCCTCTAAAGGAAATCCTGGGTTGGCAGGTGCGAGGGGAGTCCTTATGGAGTTTGACGAAAACAAAGTGAAATATTTTGCTTGGGGAATTGGCAGGAGAACTAATAATGAAGCAGAATGGCTAGCCGTTATAAAAGGTATGGATGTAGTGAGGAATGAAGATGTTAAGGACCTTGCGGTCTTTGGTGATTCTATGTTGGTGATTAGGGAATCCAGGGCTTTAGTCAAACATCGTCAAAAACCAGTCTCTACAATGCATCACCACTTCATTTTTTTGGCCAAGGACTTTCACTCCATATCCTCCCTTCACATCCTTAGGTACAACAATCACAAAGATGACACCATGGCTAACATAGGTGCAGGTCTAAATTGTGGTCTTGCTATCATCAACGATCTCCTCAATGTGGACATTTGGGTCCCCTAATTTTTTTTCTTGTCCCTCATGATACCTTTGATCTTCCACCCTTATTTCTTTAGCCCCATCCTTAAGTGGACTTCATTTAATTTCCAAATCTACGCGGGATCCCCTCACTCTTTTCAAACGTCCCCTTGTCTGAACTGACGGCCTCCCCTGGCAGGCTCCATCTGTCTCGCATGCGGGAGATCAATGCGGATGAGCCCTAAGGCATCGAGAGGCTATTTCATGCATGAAGGTGGCGCTCATTGCATTCTGCATGTCTTTCTTTGCGAAATTCCTATCTGCGAAGTTCTTCGTAGCCTGTTGTTTTGGTTAGTCATGGAGGATAGCAATCTGTCCAGGGGGGCGGCAATGAGCTTTCTCGGGGTGGCTTGACAAAGTAGACTTGCCATAGTCACTGCAAACCTGAGGATCCTGGTAGCGACAGAAGATGGGTTCCCCTCGATGCTGGACAAGGTCAGGGCAACAAGGGCCCTGTGCAACATTCTGGTTGTGGTCTTGATTCTGGCAGCAGGAACTGGAAACTCCTCTAGACTCCTGACTCTGGGTTCCTCTCGACCCCCTATGAAGTTGGCCAAGGTGTTCCTCAATAGTTGTTTTGTGGAAGTCCGGGAGAAATGGGATGTAACAAGAATTGGAAGCATGATGTGGGCGACAATGGAGTTCTGGTTAATTTGGAATCTCCTCGCGGGCAGGGCAGCTCTTCCCCTGAAATCCTCACGCAAATTCTTCCCAGGTCCGCTGGCTCAGGGGAGACCTCTTGGATATGAAGAAAGCAATTTCTCATCTTGCTACTTTCGTTCAAATCTCCAACTCCGAAGTCCGGATTAGCAATGGTAAGATGAAGGATTACTTTGATAAGTTGATTGGTAAGTTGGATTCTTTCTACAGTTGTCTCAAAATAGTGGAAGCCAAAGTTGATTGCGTTGGGACCAATAGTGGAAGCAGCCCCTCCGTCATCCTGAACATCAACGACGACAATGCAGGTGCAGCATTAGGAAGCAAGGACAAGAGCGCTCGAACTCACCATGTCAACTGACTCTCTCTGTCTCCTCTTCACTGTGTCTGGGTAGCTCTCTTTTGGTCTGGTTATTGCACTACCTGTTATATGTATTACTTATGTAGTTTTCTATTAGGGCAGTTCGTCAAAATTTTTTGTTGTAATAGGCATAAGGCCATTTTTGAAGATAAGAGACTGGTATGTGAAGAGCCTGTCTCGACAACTCTTGTTTTTTGGGATCAATCTCCCCTACTCTTTGTATTCCATTCTCCCTTTTTAATATAAAAACTCATTAACCATTTGTGTAAAAAAAAAAAAATTAATTAAAAAAATTAAGTTATATATATTATTTTCTTTTCTATAAAGCTAACAATAACAACAACAATAATATGTAGTAATAAAATAAAGTAGCATATATCAATTTTAACTAAGATATTATGTATTACCTATTCAACACTAACTCATATATTATGTGTCAAGTAATATATTTTTTGTCAAGTATTTAATGTCAATAAATTAAATTAAAAAAAAAGGTTTGTATAAGTAAATAATTTTAAAAAATAGAATAATAACATTAATCTTTGGATGTATTAAGTATTGGGAAGACAAAAATATATTTTAAAAGATAATCTTAGTTATAAATGTATTAAGTATTGAAAGATAAAAGAAAATAAACAACTATGGATCTATTAAGTATTAGGAAGGATAAAAATGAAAGCTAAACTCAAATTTCAATATTTATATTGTTAAAATATTTAAATTTAAAATAGATATCTATATTGGTTTGATAGAAATTTGGGATATTTTATAACCTAGTGTGAGAGATGTATTTCTATAACCTAGTGTGAGAAAGATGTATTTCTATGTTGTGAACATATTATCAATCTAAATTAATTTTGTACTATATATGCAAAGTCTAATTTATTAAAATTGTGATTGTGATTAAAGTAATTCTACATTTACAATTGGTCATTAATTCTTTTATTAGTATATTGATGTGATGTAATTTGTATTTTGTTAGTCACACTGAATAATGTGTATCTTTTTTAAAACTTAAAATATGTAAAAAGTAGCATTAATGTCATTTTGGACTTTGTCTTCAAAAGGTGGAGTGTAGGTTCTTTTATAAAAAGTGGAAAGTATTTCATGTTTTTATTAGTTGGTATATTTGGAAACACAAGAATGTTGTTTTATTTGAAGATAAATTCATGAATGTAAGGGAAGTATTCTTTTCAATAATTGGGTCCTTTTAACGAATTTCTAAAGAAAGAAGGGTCTAAACCTGTTAGATTCATATTTCCTTTTTTGTTTGATGAACTTTTGCATCTTGTTTTCTTAATGGTGATTCTCAAGATAATGGAACTCGATCATGTGTTGGAATGGTTCTTTTTATAAGAAATAATCGTACTTTCAGGATATGGATGGGTTGTGGTAGTTGTACTAATACAAGGAGTGAGTTGCTTGCACTTTGGGGTCTTTTAAATTTTGCTCATGCTAGAAATATATTATATTTGTAGATAGCTGGGAATTCAACTTGGTTGTAATTGATTGGACACAATATAATTGTTCTTTACAGGTGGCTATTTTGGATTGGTGATAGTCCAGGATAAGAGGAATATAAGCTTTATTTCAAACATTGATTTTTCATCTTGTATACAGGGAATAGAACACATAAGTGGTTCTCATTTCAAAGAAAGATTTCGTTTCAGCAGAAGGTGTCTTATTTTTGAAGAGTTTTTGGGTCATTCTGTGGAATCTAGGGACTTATTATCACTTTTCTAGGTTAGTCTTTTTGGCTATTTTGGTCCACATATTTTATGGAACTAGCACTAGATGATTGTATAATGTTATTTTTGTTATATAGTAGTTGTCTAGTAAAAGAAGTTGTTGGGTCAGTAAAATATGAACTTGTAAAGTCAGTAATGACTAGAAGATGGATATCATGTAGCTTAAAAAGACATCATATTTTTGCAATTGCATTTGGATTTTGTAAAAGATACAAATCTCATGATATTTTGATCTATTAAAAATAACATGTATAGTTTTTTAGGTGAAAAAAATCATTTTAGACTTATATTTAATAAATAATAAATTTTTTTTTTCTTGATTTCATATTAATATTGTATATTTTCTTATTTAATTTCTGATTGTTATTTATTTAATATAAATTGTATTTCAATAATATTTATAAAAATATGATTAATCAAAGTAGCGAAGAACTCTACCTATTATTTCACAATGTTATGTAACTTAACATTATCAAAATTTAAAATATCCATATCATTTTATAAAAATAAATAATAATAATAATAATAACAACAACTTGATGTTGATAGGCTAAAGAAAATGGCAAAGCACCAAGCACGAGAGATTCCTCTTTTCCTACCAAAAAGAGCTAGCTATTGCTTGTCATACGTCTTACTTGCAAGTAAAGTAGTCAGTGTGACTTTATCAATATTAATGGATAAATGTTGAAAGCTCCCCTTGTTTTTAGTAATAATTTATTTCTGTTTGGTGTACAGATGGAGCAAAACATTTAATGGCAGAGCCTTCCAACGGTATAAGCACCTAAGCGCCGGCCCCACTTGGTGTAAGGCAGCTATTCATGGAATGGTCGCCAAAATAGTGTGGACCCGCCAGATATATTTTTCCCGTATATTGTGCGTCGTGATAGTTGGCAGCCAAATGTTAAACGACAAATAGAGGTGACCACCCATGTTGCAGCATGTGGTGGAGGACGTGCAATGCAGATTTCACGTGTGTGGGGATAAGTCATAAGAACATGGCCACGTCACAAAGCCTTCTCATGTTTCTAGCCGTTTGATGCTCCATCTTTTGGACGTGAGTTAGGGTTAATAAAATCTTGGTTACTTAGGATGTATTTTACAATTCAATAAGAGGGAGAGGTGTAATTTTTTGTTTATATTGTACAGGTCAAATGGGAATTTATAAATGGATTTAATGTTCTAAAATTTTTTAGGGCATTCATAATGGAAGATGGAAAGCTTATTTTGGTCTTGAAAATAATTGTAAATCAACCAATTTGATCATGTGGGTTAAAAAAAAGTTTCTCTTTGAAACTCTTCTCATCCTTCTTGTTTTATATGGTTGTTAAGTATGGGAGTGCAACATTTTTAGAGAATCTTGGAGAAAGATTGAGCAAATCCAGAAGCGGTTTATAACTTATAACCTCAAAATTAAAAGTAATACGCCTTATCCTATTCTCCTCATAGAAGTGGGCCTTTCCCCCATCAAGAGCATGGCTATGACTAGGTACTGGATGTACAAGCACAAGATAAATAACATGGGAAACGAGAGACTTCCTAAAATTGCTTTAAATTCAAGTTAAAACCAACTATGCCTCAAGTGGAGTTGGTGAAAGATACGATGGCTTGGTTAGACCATTGGGGCAATGATGAAAATGACACTTTACATAATATCTATAATGTTAAAACTATTATTACCTTTAAGTTTAAAGAGAAATTGTGGTGCGAGGAAAATTTAGCGGTTAAGAGAAAACTAAGGTACTATAAGGAGGTCATTAACCCTAATTTGGAAGATCAGAAATATCTCTCGATAGTAACTAGTTCAGAGAAGAAAATTAATATATCAAAGATTAGAACGAACTCCCATGAGCTTCATAGCGAAACAGGGCATTGGTCTATTCCCAAAACTCCGTGGGAGGAAAGGGCTTACCATCTTTGTGAGTCTATGGGCGTTGAGGATGAAATCACTTTCTCTTAGAGTGCCCTGCTTACACCCACATTAGATATGAGTTTCATAGTATTTGCTACAATATAAACCTTGCTAACCTCCTAACTTGCCAAAACTATAGTTAGCTTGGAAAGCTTCTTACCAAGCTTTTGGAGCATAACAACAAAAGTTTAAAGCAAACCAAGTAATAACCTTCTTAAGGTCCGATAGACCAAAGTTGGTCTCAGTGGAGGTTAATCATCATCATCAATATGGGAATTTAAACACTGTTATTTGGAATTTTAAGAATTCCTTCCAAATTTCTGTGGAATTCTATTGAAATTGCACCTGAAAAACTAGCCAAGAATAATCGAAATCATTGAGCATTTAGGCTACGTGTTAATGTGAATTTTTTGTGATTTTTTTTTTTAATTTAAAAATTAATATATAGTTGCACACTATTATAAATCTATTTTACTTTGATCATGGGGTAAGATCTAAAATTACTTGTGATTTCTAAGAGAAGTAGGGTCTAGTTAAGTACTCAAGACTTTCCTTGAATATGTGATGAGTCAATTGACATTTGTATATATCAACTAGTTTTGGTTGTCCTCATTACAAGTTTGGCAACTGAATTATGATAAATTTGGCCATCTTTCAAAAAAATCTTCTACTTTTAAGATTTTTTAAACATATATAAATTTGCATCTCAATTTCATTTTGATCTCTTTCTATATTTGTGTTAAATAGATCAAGAGTTAAGATGAATTTATGTAAGTAGTATCCTTTCAACTTCCTCTTATTAATGATTTGATTTTAATTCTATATATTATCTTTAAACTTGATAGATACATAAAATTTGTTATTATTGATTTTATCATTCCCTACCTTGGTAGGGATATATACTTTTCATTGGGAAGTCAAACTATTTTGGCTTGTATTATTTTGTTTTTAACACATAAAATTTTACAAAGTTCAATAAAGTTTTGTAATTTTTTTATTAATCATGATATTTTGAAAAATTAAAATAAATTCAATAGTTTTTAAAATATAATAATCTAAGTTTTTAATTGGCTTAGGATTTCTTTGATGAAAAATAAATCTATGGAGAAGTGATTCTAATTTTCAGAATTTAAAAATAATTAAAATTATTTTATCAATTTAAAATTTGTAAAAGCATCACTCGTACATATTGTATGAGATGTCAATTTGTAAAAGCACCACTCGTAATAGATAAGAGTTAAGATGAATTTATGTAACTAGTATCCTTGTAATAGATCAAGAGTTAAGATGAATTTATGTAAGTAGTGTCCTTTCAACTTCTTCTTATTAATGATTTGATTTCAATTCTATATTTTATCTTTAAACTTGATAGATAGATAAAATTTGTTATTATTGATTTTATTATTCCCTACCTTGGTAGGGATATATACTTTTCATTGGGAAGTCAAACTATTTCGACTTGTATTAATTTGCTTTTTAACACATAAATCTTTACAAAGTTCAATAAAGTTTTGTAATTTTTTTAATTAATCATAATATTTTGAAAAATTAAAATAAATTCAATAATTTTTAAATTTCAATAATCTAAGTTTTTAATTGGCTTAGGATTTCTTTGATGAAAAATAAGTCTCTTCTAATTTTCAGAATTTAAAAATAATTAAAATCATTTTATAAATCTAAAATTTGTAAAAGCACCACTCGTACATATTGTATGAGATGCCAATCTCCATTTCCCACGCCTAGGTTTTTAAATATCAAGAAAGCTTTAAGCGTAAAGGAATAAAACTTTTTCGAAGTATGAATCAATCTATCATTCAATCATAGAGACTTATACATTCAATTTGATTGTATTATCAAGTTGTTTTTAAAGAAAAGTTTTAAAAAAAATTAAGCTTTTTCCATAAGTGAAAATTTTAAGTTTTGCTAGCCATGTGTAAACAAAACTTGGTAGCTAACCTTGTAGCTAACCAGTTGAGCATATGGTTGAATATCCTAAAAAATACACATGTTCCGAGCCTTCCATATTCCCTAGCACATAAAAGCTGGTAGTTCTTTGTACCATGAAGGATTGATTGACCAAAATTTCAAATTATCATCTAGAGTTGATAGGTTTCAGACCGCTGTAATATGCAAACCTGCAAGCACCTTACTCCAAATAGATCTAGTAAAGTGGCATTTCACAAATAAATGGAAAGCAGATTTAGAATCCTCCTTGCAAAGTATACAAATATTTGGACCTTTACATCCTCTTTTAGTTAGATTTTCGCATGTGAGAATCTTATCTTTTAAGAAAATCCATATGAAGTATTTTAATTTTAGTGGAATATACCATTTCCACAATTTTATTTCCACCACTTCTCCTCATAATCACATGTAAGTGAAGTTATAGCCTAGTATGCTAAATTTGCATTGATATTACCATCAAATTGGTTCTAATCCCAAACCATCCTATCTTCCTTCTTAGTAAATCTATTGCAGGTGATTCAAACCAGATGTAAAACAATTACATTCTGTTGCACAAGAACTTGTGAGTCCCAGGTCATTAGTAGATAGCCAATCTGGTGATCCATCTCTTATGTTTCTAGCATGAGCCAATCTGAAATTAAATACCTTGATTAGTAAGCTGATAAATAACGGCATCCAACAATTTATATATTTCCTCCCCTCCAATGAAGGGATCGATACCAAGATGGATAAATTTCTCATTACCAATTTTCCACGATAACTAGGATCCTAAATAGGGATAGGATTTTAAAAACCCATTCTAGAAATTGGATGCTCGACCTACCACTTTTTTAGTGTTCCTAATCCATTCAACCATAGGCTTGTTTTTCAAATACTTTGCAGCTAGGATTTCTTTCCACAAACCTAATCCAAACAAGCTCCTACATAAAATTTTCAAACTCAAGGCAATGCTGAACCATGAGAGATTTTTTAGTCCCCAACCACCCTTAGATTTTGGCAGTGATATCCTTTTCCAACATACCAAGTGATATTTGTTTTTGTCACCATTACTTGAACATAAGAAATGCATCATTTTTCTTCTAAAACTATGGAGTATGGACATCAGAATATTTTCCAAGGAAAACTAATAAACCATAATGATTTCAAGAACAAATTTGACCAACACAGGTCCACCACCTATGGATAGCCATTTATAGCACCACCAACCTATCTTTTTTTCAATTTTCTTAATAATCCATATCTAGACTGCTTTTACATAATTGTTTGATTGTAAGAAGTATCCCAAACACTGTTAAATTTTCAGAATTTACTTCAATCTGATCTAAGATCTTAACTGAGAGAACAACATGTACAGCAAATCTACAGCATATCAATCATGGACACAATAATGCAAGCACACAAGAGACATAGAGTTTACTTGGGGAAAACCATAAAGGTGAAAAACCCCAATAACTTCCTCAGAGATAGATAGAGCAATGATACAACCAGAATACAAGAGATAGTCTTCTCCTAGCAGCAGAGCCTCCTCCTCCACAAGTGCGCCACTCTCCCGAGTGTGAGTGAGAGAATAGAATGTGTAAAATGAGAGAGACACACTCTCTATTTATACACTAACTTGACTTGACCTTTACTCAACTAGGTCGGCCTCAACTTAACCACTTAACATAAGCTGACTGGGCCGACCCCTACTAGGGTGGTCTAATAACCCTTTGACCCACATGACTTATACAGGGCCGACCCCAACAAGGTGGTCTAATAACCCATCAAGTATAAGTTACGATACTTACAATATAAATGACGACACTTCCGTATAGAGGAATAATAACATCTCTATAGGAATACAATATACATATGTGTGAAATACATTCCAAAGTTACATATACATCAACACTCCCTCTTAACTAGGAAGGTATTTCTCGACACAGGTCTTCTAGCACAAGTCATCTTCTCTGGATCATCATCACTGTTGCTGCTATCTCAATCAATCTCTGAATCTACTCGTCATAGGAAGTTCTATAGAGCCAGTCCATTTTCATACTGGATGTAGGCCCACCACCTGCAGGTCTTCATCATCACTGGCCATACTGTGGAAATTTCAGGACTTATTATGTGCGTCACAAAACCTTAAAAGAGTCTCTTGACTAGCAAGAACCCTAAAGAGCATCTGAGGCCTTTTTCATCCTGTCCAGATCTCCAGGACTTATTACATGTGACCCCACCACAAAACCTCAAAAGAGAATCCCAGGACTGATTACGAGCACAAGGCTCAACCTATCGGATCTCCTAGGGCACAAATTACATGTGGTCACCACAAAACCTCGAAAGAGCATCCCAGGACTGATTACGAGCACAAGGCTCAACCTATCGGATCTCCCAGGGCACAAATTATATGTGGTCATGGCAAAACCTCGAAAGAACATCCTAGGACTGATTACGAGCACACGGCTCAACCTATCGGATCTCCCAGGGCACAAATTACATGCCATAGGACAAAACCTCGAAAGAGCATCTGCCAGATATCCTAGGGCACAAATTACATGCCATAGGCAAAACCTCGAAAGACTATCTGCAGATCTCCCAAGGCACAAATTATATGTCCTCCCAAGCAAAACCTCGAAAGAGCATTTTCCAGATATCCTAGGGTACAAATTACATGCCATAGGCAAAACCTCGAAAGACTATCTGCAAATCTCCGAGGGAACAAATTACATGCTTATCTGCACAACCTGTTCCACGGCCACAGAGTATCAACCTGATACTCACCATACATCATCCTGATGTACACATGATCATCCTGATCATCATCACTGCAACATCCTGCTGCATGTCATCTGGAGCAACATCCTGAAGCTCGTCATCCATGATCATCCTGATCATACAATGCATCTACCTAATGCATACCAAGTATCTACCTGGTACATATCATCATACATGATCCACCTGATCATACAGTGTATCCACCTGATACAAATACAAATACATGATACATATCACCATACATGATCCACCTGATCATACAATGCATCTACCTGATGCATACCAAGTATCTACCTGATACATATCATCATACATGATCCACCTGATCATACAGTGTATCCACCTGATACAAATACAAATGCATGATACATACCACCATAAATGATCCACCTGATCATACAATGTATCCACCTGATAGATATACAGATACATGGTCCAAGCATCCAACATGATACATATACAAAATACATACAAATGATCCAACCGATCATATCCAGCATCCAACATGATGCGTACACACATATAAATGATAAAACTGATCATATCCAGCATCCAACATGATGCATACATATATATAAATGATCCAACTGATCATATCCAGCATCCAACATGATGCATACATACATATATAAATGATCCAACTGATCATATAAAGCAGAAACTAGAACATCATCCTGATGCTCATCATCCAACGCTTACATCCACATCCATGTGAAGGATCCTCCTTCCAACATGCTTGGAATGGCTTCAGCAAATGTGTCCATCACTTCTTCCTCGAAGTGTCATCAATCTGAAGAACACCAAGCCTTTCCCTGAAGTACTCGAACTTCACCCTGGCTAGTGGCTTCATCAGCACATCTGCAATCTACTCGTCCATCGCAATGTATAGGAGCTTCACAGCTCCTCTCTGCACCATATCCTTGATATAGTGATATTTGATCTTTATGTGTTTCGACCTATCATGAAACATTGGGTTCTCGGACAGCTTCACACAACTCTGGTTATCACAAAAGATACCAGTAGCATCCAATGGGAGATCAAATAACTCAGACAGTAGCTTCCGTAGCCATACTGCCTCACAACTAGCTGAACAAGTTGCAACATACTCTGCCTCAGCTGTACTCAGTGCTACGCAGGACTGCTTCCTACTGAACCAAGAGATCACACCTGATCCCATACTGAAGCAACACCCAGATGTGCTCTTCCTATCTGCAGCACTGCTTGCCCAATCTGAATCAACATAACCCTGCAGGTTAAACTTTTGATTCGCTTCATACTTGAGCCCATAATCAACTATACCCTTCAGGTACCTCAAAATATGCTTTACAGCAACCAGGTGAACACTCCTCGGATCTGTCAGGAACTGGCTCAATGTGTTCACCACAAAGCAAATATCTGGTCTCATGTTCTTCAGGTACATCAAGGACCCAATCATTTGACGATACATAGTGATATCAACCGACTCAGAAGAATCACACAAAAGCTTCAGGTTCGATGCCATAGGTGTGGCCATAGCCTTGCAGTCCATCATCCCGAACCTCTTCAGGATCTCTACTGCATACTTCCCTTGTCCAAGGAAGATTCCATCTGCACTCTACCACACCTCCATGCCAAAAGAAATAGTGCATCATCCCCAAGTTCTGCACATATATGACTCCCTGCCATGTGTCTCAGAACCAAGTGGCTGCTCCACATACACTTCTTCTTCAACTCCACCATTCAAGAAAGTTGTCTTGAAATCCATCTGGTGTATCTTCTATTTCATCACTTTTATATTTCTCTATGCTGCCATCTGTAGCATGCTTGATTTTGATAGATCCATATGGAAGTCATAACAAACTTCCCTTCAGGTCTTGGGACTACATCCCAAACATCATTCTTGATCGACTGGTACTCCTCGATCATGGCAATCTTCCCAGATCCTGGGAACTTCAATATCTTCAATATTTTCAAGAGATAATTTTGTTGCTGAACAAATGTTGTAGTTCTTCTTTTGTAGGTGATGGCATACGATCTTTCCTACACAACAAGTTAAATTGCATGATTAGAAAACATCTCATAGTTTTCAGAACAAATTCTTACACATAAAGAAATATGTCATATAGTCATGCAATTATCTTAGCCAATGCTTCAATACAACATTTATCCATATCCTGTAACTTTCTAGATGCCTTCCAATCTCTACCAGAACATTGTTAAGAGTGTGCACAACTCCCAACATGTCAGCAAAGAGGTTTCATTCTAGATAAGTAGCAATGGAATATTGTACAGTGCCATAGGCCACTTACCCATGCATATTAGTAGTCTACTGTTCATCAATGCAACTGTTTTAATATGCATAATACACAACCTAATTCTAGGAACATCAGTATATACATTATTGAATAGTATTATTTAAACAATAAAATATGCAAGTAATGACAATTCAAATACTTATCTTTGTTTGTTTGTTGGGTTGACTCCCTCTCAGTCTTTGCTTCTTTTCTGCAACTCCATTCTTATGTGGATTGTGAGAAGTGGTCAACTCCCTCTGAATATCTGCATCCTTGTAGAAACTACTGGAGTGTGCTCCCTCTTGATCTTTGCTTCCTGGATTACCTGTCCTTGAACTTATATACATTCTCGATCCCTATGCATGCTTGTTAGTATCATCATTGTGTTATCCTCTAGGTCTCATACATAATCAAACATTCATTAGTATAATCTTAATATTATCAAAACACAATAATCTCAAGCATGTATAGTCAGGATCAATTCAAACACAAATAATAAACATTAGTAATCAAGGTTTCAAGGAAGTCTTCTTTTATTCATACATATTCTTATTTGATCATAGGACTCTTCTGGTTAGTTAAATCATCAATCAAGAGAAGAGATATAATATGCATAAAACCCATGATTATTCAAACCTATACCTTCATGATTCTTCTGGTTAGTCATATCATCAATTATGGTAAGAAACATAATATGCATACAACCATGACTATTCAAACCTATGACTTCATGAATAATCATTATCAACAACACAAAAATATAAGATCCTAACACAAGGTAGGATTCTAGCTTGATATAGGAAAAACATACTTGGATTAGCATGCTAGCTAGTTATGTCTAACATACCCGCATAATGTCTTCTGGTTCTCTTCAGTGACTTGTGCTAGTAATCTGCATATCTCATTATAGAACCAAGTTATACATACCTCGTAAATGGATCTTCTATGTGATCCATGACAATGGATGAATCTTTGTCTTCATGTCATCATGATCTTGAACTAGAACATGATTTGTCTTTCTTGGTGTACCTTTCATGTTAGTGGACAACATAAACCTCATACACACCATAATGCATTAGTACAATCATAAGTGTCAACACCCTAATGAATGCATTCATAATTTTGTTAAGGTGATACGACAAGTCTAAAATCAAGATTGTTTTAATCGTAATAACATGAAGACAAACATATCATAAAATTAATCATGAACAAATATCGAGACATACCTGGATGAGTCATACCTGTCGAGATTGCTTGAAATCTTCTTATGTAAGGCCTTAGCCTCTTCTCCCTCTGAAACAGGAACTTCTTCACTTATGCAGGTGACCAATCCATCCTCTTCTAGGATTAACCCAATCCACTTGATTTGCAGGAACTAGATCTGGAGCTGTAATAGGGTTTGTCAGAGAAACCCCAAAAATTCAAACTTTGAATTTCAAACTTCTGAAAGGATAGAAATATGCACCTTGATGAGCTGATCAAGCTGGTATATTCAGAATTTGAAAACTGCAAAGTTTCACTCCTCAATTTTTCCTTTGAAACTTTCGGATTCGCTGGACGTGACCTTGAACTAGGGTTTGATGAAGCCCACTCTTCTTCCCAATCAAAAGGTTTGATCAAAATCTCTAAGCTTCTATTTTTATGAGGAGCTTCCAGCCGTGTTCACAGATTTCAAAAATTCCCATTTTTGCAGAAGCCCTAATTTTCCACTTTTCTGATCAAAGTCCCGAACTAGGGTCTGATCAAGCCTGGCCTTCTGCCCAACCAAAAATTATGATCTTGGTCTCTAAATTTATATCTTGATGAGTAGCATCCAGCCATGGTCTCCGATTACAAAAATTCCAACTTTCTTCGAAGCCATGAATCAAGGTACTCATAAATAATTCTGTTTTGACAGAAATATGTACCTGATTGTTTCTGGTGTAACTCCGAACTTTTTGATCCACAAGGTTTGAAAAATTTTCTTGAGATAGCCCGACCTGTTATATTTCCATCTCGATAGGTCTGACCTCAATTGGATTCTTTGAGAGAGAGTTATGCCAAGTGTTGCAACGTGACCTGTTTATGGGATAATACAGGAGAGCGAACTTGTACGGCGTGCCACGTGTCACTGTTTCAACTTCAGCCTCTGAAAAATTTTCTTGAGATAGCCCGACCTGTTATCTTTCCATCCCGATAGGTATGACCTAAATTGGATTCTCTGAGAGAGAGTTATGCCAAGTGTCATAACGTGACCTGTTTATGGGATAATACAGGAGAGAAAACTTGTACGGCGTGCCACGTGTCACTGGTTCAACTTCGGCCTCTGAAACATTTTTTTGAGATATTACGATCTATGTACTACCCATCACATTTTACGAAATTTCATTTGGAGCTTCCTAGCCCAAGTTATGACCTTTTTCCCAAGGTCACCTGATTTTGACTCAGATCTGGAAGAGGCAGAAACCCTATATTGTGCAGATCATAAATCACAAATTACAACGAATTAGAGGTTTTCCTTTGGACACAAGGTACATGGGGATCTGATCTTCGACTTGTAAAAGTTTCATATCCGAAAAATTCGCCAAAATGGATTTATAGCGAAAGTGCTACGATGACTGGTTTTTGCTATATCAAGCCCTAGCATCGTAAGTGCAACAAGTGTCATACATGCCATATCATGCCTTCTTTCAGGCTAGCTCTGATACCATGTTAAATTTTCAGAATTTACTTCAATCTGATCTAAGATCTTAACTGAGAGAACAACATGTACAGCAAATCTACAGCATATCAATCATGGACACAATAATGCAAGCACACAAGAGACACAAAGTTTACTTGGGGAAAATGATGAAGGTGAAAAACCCCAATAACTTCCTCAGAGATAGATAGAGCAATGATACAACCAGAATACAAGAGATAGTCTTCTCCTTGCAGCAGAGCCTCCTCCTCCACAAGTGCGCCACTCTCCCGAGTGTGAGTGAGAGAATAGAATGTGTAAAATGAGAGAGATACACTCTCTATTTATACACTAACTTGACTTGACCTTTACTCAACTAGGTTAGCCTCAACTTAACCACTTAACATAAGCTGACTGGGCTGACCCCCATTAGGGTGGTCTAATAACCCTTTGACCCACATGACTTATACAGGGCCGACCCCAACAAGGTGGTCTAATAACCCATCAAGTATAAGTTACGATACTTACAATATAAATGACGACACTTCCGTATAGAGGAATAATAACATCTCTATAGGAATACAATATACATATGTGTGAAATACATTCCAAAGTTACATATACATCAACAAATACTTGAAACCTGAGTGGGAAAAATACATGAATATGTGCCATAATATCATCATGAATTGCATTCTTAATAAAACAATATTTTTTACTGCTTACCTCCATCCTAGAGGCCCCACAAAACTTAATAAGCTCTTGATATGTTTTCATGTCTTATGTATTGGTACCATTTCCAAATATCAATACATCATCTACAAAGAGAAAGTGACTGATGAAGTGTACTTGTTACACCTCAAATTGTCACATTGTGTATCATTGAGAGTCTTCATGTCATAGCACCATGAGAAACATGATGTTTGTGCCTCCTAGGGATGTTAGGACCCTTTATCATCATGTTGGTCCCTTCCCTAGTCACACTTGGAAGTAAATCCAACAACTTAGGGGTCGCAAACCACTTGACCTAACCCACTTATTGGCCTCCTAGAGATATTTATGTGCCCTTATAGTGGTTCAAGGCACGAAAATTCCTTATTTTCGCATTTTGCATGCCTATGGGGGCGCGGAAATTACAACATTTTCGTGCTTTGCTCAATTATAGGGGCGCAAAATCCTTGAATAACCCTTTTCCTTAGATGTTGGATGTTGGATATTGAGGAGATTTTCATGGGATGAGGTCCCCCTTCAAATCCTATCTCACATTCCCTCCTTGGCATGGTTTAGATCCTTGATCCACATCTTCCTCACTTAGATCCATAATCTCCTCTTAGTGGTTGGACTCCCAAATCGTACTTAAAGAGAGCCATCCATGAGCTATGGGGGGTGATCTTGGAAGCACCAAACTTATGATCTTAAGAGCCTTGCAAGGGTGATGTTGGAGATCTTGGAAGGAGTCATAGCTAATTTCACCCCTAAAATAGCCATCTTTGCTTGTTCTCCCATTTCTTCATGTATGAGTCATAGGACTAGGAAGACCATCTATAAGATTTTCCTCCTGAAAATTTTGACAAAAGAAATATTCGAAGGGGTCAATTCTAGGATTTGAGACCCAAAATTCAGTAGCAGATAGGGTAAGGTTCAAGTCACCCCCAAAAATAAGGAAGTCCTCTTTGAGAATGCCATTGTTTACAACCTTGTTCCAGAAATATTCTCTTCCAATGTAGGGGCCATAACAGTTGGCAATCTTGATAGATTTATCAAACCATCAAATCTTTTCCTTTAAGAGAATACCTGAACAAGAGATAAAAGACTTAAAATCAGCCATAGAGAGATTCCATATGGCTAATAAGGCCCCTGACAACTCAACAACATCCAAGGCGCAACATCCCATCTCGGGAAGAGTTTTAGGAAAGTTTCACAAGCTTTTGAGCCGTAACACATAGTTTCTTGAATAAGTACAACATCATTCTGAAAAAGATTGAAGATCAACATCCCATCTCGGGAAGAGTTTCAAGAAAGTTTCACAAGATTTTGAACCCTGGCGGATAGTTTATTGACTAAGTACAACATCAGTCTGAAAAAGATTGAAGATCCTTTTTAGGGCATTGAATTTGGGCTTGCCCCATAGCCCTCTGATGTTAAAGGTCGTAATGATCATTGATAAACATGGCTCAAGGAACGAATTTACATAAGAACCCTAGGATTAACTTCAGTGATCCCAATAGAAGAAAAAGAATCAAGTTCATTTAGTATAGTCGAAAGAGGGATATAATCACGACCAGAAAACCTATCATCATGCGAGACAACTTCCCGAAATCTCTTTTTGCCTTTTTTAATTCTTTTGCAAAGGATAGTCACACTCTCACAACGAATAGAGGATATCAGATTTACCCCCTACCTAGAAGGATTATCAAAGAATTCCTTGATGGCCCTATCACACCCAGTAAAAAAATGATTAACCAAATTCAATTCGAATTCATATTAGCTGAGTTGGTTCAAGAACATAAATCAATTTTACCTAGAAAATTATCAAGAGGAGTCTCATAGATATGTAGGTAGTTTTTGTCTCTAGATAATGGAGAATTCAAGGGTTCTGTCAAAGGGTTAACAATAGAGGAGAGCTGAGGATTCTGTATTAGGGATTTATCCATACCAAAATAATCATGATTCACAATCTTTAGAAATATATTTATTGATAGTAAATGAAGGAGTGCCATCTTCAACAAAAATTGAAGAAGAGACATCTATTAATTTATCTGGTTTATTTATAAAACCTCCTTCATATTCAATAATGAAAATGTTCTCTTCTTAAGCTAATGAGATATAAAAAGTAGGGAAGAATCTTTTTAGCTTACCTAGGAATGATCTAGAGTCATCAGATGTAATGGCATCCAAGACTAGTTCTTTCCCATTGCTAACTGAAGACAAAGATAGCTCTTTCTCCACTAGATATTCGTTAGATGAAATCTCATCTACAGAATCCAAACCCATAGCCTATACCGACCCCATAATATTTGGGCAGTTATCCTTCAAGTGCCCAGTTTTCTGACACATAAAACACATGAACAAAACCTTTAGATAATCTAGTTGTTGGAAAAATTTGACCCCCCCAAGAGATCCAAATTTCCACAAGCACCCCCCTATAGATATCCACCTCCACTAGGATGGAAGCAAACTTCTTGTCCATTCCATAAAGCATCTCATCATTCATGAAAATATAACGTCCAACAAGGTTAGCCACTTCTTCCAGAATGGGACTTTTCCAAAGTTGTAATGGAAACCCTGGGAGTTGAAGCCATAGATGTCTTTTTTTTATGCGTTCCTTCAATGGATGAAAAGAAGACCATCACTGATCAAAAACCATAAATCCTCGACGAAAAAACCATGGTTTCCCCAAAATCAGGGTTGTGTGCTCATCCAAAAGAAAGTGAAAACAATACCATCCATTCACAAGAATACTAGTTTTAGGACTATACCCTATTAGGGGATTCTAGTTTTCCTTGATCCACTACAATATCTCCATTCTGGTTAAGGGTATGTATTCCAAGCGACCTACCAGAGCATGTTTAGTCATCCTAACAAATATTTCAACATTGATATCTTTACCCAAGACCATGTGAATGGGTTCAAAATATTCCTTCAGGAGTTTTTTCCCCACCGGACTCTTGCGCTAATACCAGTAGGTTTTCCCCTTTTTTCTTTGAAGCAGGTTGTAGTTTTACTCCCGTCATTGCTCTCCCAATCAAATTTTCCATTCCCCACTGGGCCAATACTCTTTATTTTCAAACCCTCAGAAGAAGCAACCGTCGCACCATTCACATCACTAGAGAATACATCCCCTTGAGGAAACCTTAGGCATTTGTCAAATGAGCCAAAAGATAGTCCAGGAATTGAGAAAGGGT
The DNA here is from genome assembly GCA_027924585.1 of Larix kaempferi. Lineage (NCBI taxonomy): Eukaryota > Viridiplantae > Streptophyta > Pinopsida > Pinales > Pinaceae > Larix > Larix kaempferi. The sequence continues at coordinate 29,998,693 of BSBM01000316.1, forward strand.
TAATAGCTGCAAAAGCATCATGAGGAAAGGAATGTACACATTTCTTTTCCTTGATAATACCAACACTTTTCAATAATCTAGAGTCCACTAATTGTGGACAGATGTAGTTGTCAGTATTATCTAGACAATGACATAAGCCAGCCATCCTGAAAACATCATGAGCCATATAAAACTTATAACGGGTCCCACCAACAGGTGTAGATAGCATAGATTGGGAACCAATCATATCCAAATCCATGAAGAACACAAGAGACACATTACCAACTAGGAGAGAAGTAAAAATCCAAGTCAACCCCTAATGGACGAGGTCATGAATCATAAACCCCAACTAAAAGCAACTAAAGAGATCACAATTTCTATAGATGAAAGATAACGCACATGTTTTCCAACATTTTTTACATGGTTGGTACTAGCCTCTCATGTATTAAGAGCTTGGCTCGATGGAAGAGTCCAAACCCTGAAAAAAAATTATGACATAAAACCATAACTAAGGTTTTGCAGCTCCATCCATAAGCATAGATACCAACTCATCCAATTATGGATCCCATAAAAATACATCAAGACAATAAAATAAAAAATGTTGCATTTAATTTTAAAATTATAAATTATAATAACTTGAGAGGACATAATGGTTAAGGACATATGTTTCATCTTTAAGAGATCACAAGTTCAAATTTATAAAGATGAGGTTATGTACGCCTCCTTAGCCTTTAATAGCCAATAAATACAAATACAAGAGACACCATTGTTTTCCAAAGGTGGCAAAACCTATCATAACTTAATGGTAATGAGAAGATCTGACACTTGCTATCACTTGCTTATATTTGTGAATGCGGGCAAAGTCATCATCATTAGTCAACGGTCCTAAGGGGGTAGACTTCCACTCCTGCTAGATGGCTCTGGTCTTAGGTCGTTAACCTATTTCCTTACGTCCAAGGAATTGAACTCTTAGCTAAGCAAAAACAATTTTAGGTCTTTACTCTAGGACTTATAAAGGTGGTTTCAACTCTGTCATGAACCTCAAAAATCCACAAATAATAATTTTTTTAATATATATATAACTATATAAAAACATCGTTATGTTTCTAGCATGTAATAATTACTGCAACATAAAATTGTCGTTACTTTGCATAATTCCTTACACAAAATTTAAAATTGTTTTTTGTTAGGTTGCACCTACTGTGGATGTTTACAAGGTTAGCGGCAAGCTGCCGACATACCTGAAGGTGATGTTTTTGTTCCCTTTCTATGTCTATCTTGCTGTGTATTTACTAAAGGCTTGCTTAGCCCTAAGGCTAAGTCTTGGCCTTCAATTCTCGCCTTAACTAATAGGCATTATTATTTTATATGTAAAAGGAAATAAATGGGAGACCATGGGTATGGTCTTGATCCCATAATTTTATGTAATAAGGTTTATTAAAGGATTCAAGGCTTAACCTTGGTACCTAAGCGCAAGGCTAACCTATGACAAGGTTGAAAGTTTTGATTTAAAAGTTTAAACATTAGCTATGGGATTTACTCCATAGTCAAGCATTGTTTTGAAAAACAATAATAAATAAAGTTATGTTGTGATTAATATTTATTTGGTCGTGCGTTAAATTATGCTGTGGTTGATTTGCGAATTAATAAGCTACCCTGGCTGTGAGTTGAAAGTGCATCCATGATTTTAAGGCTCGCTCGAGATTTAAACCTTGACCATCCACTTGTACAGCCGGATGGCCAAGGTTTTGATAGGGTTTAATGTGTCGATGTTTTTTTGTCTGAACCCTTCAATGTTTTGTTATTCGGTCTGTAAACTAAGGGAGCCGAGGCTCTGCTATGTCAATGGCGATTTTATGAGGTTATTCTAGTGTAAATATTTTCCCGAGGTTAATGGCATTCTACCTGGTTGCTTTCCAAGGTGTAGGATAGGTCTTCACAGTGATAATGGTCGCCAAGCCAAAGCTCGTTGGTTGCTGCGACTTGAACACGGTCACCTTGTCAGCCGTAAGTTGCCTTTAACCAGGTAAGGGAAAAGAAGAAAATAAACTCAGCATTTACTTTCTTTAACCCACATTTTCTTGTTAAACTTTAGGTCGCCGAGACTAAAGCTTAAAGACTTCTTGCAGGCAGAGGAGGTATAAGGGAAACCAGGGAAGCCGACCCCCGTCCTTCTTTGCAATTCATACAAGGTAATGTAGCGATACATGTTTTACATGTTCAATTCTTTCCATAATCATTATAGTTCTGACTGTGGCCAAAATGGTTGCATGTTTGAGAGCACCGACAAGGATGGCGACAGGGTCACCTTCTCCCAGGCCCGCGTCTTAGAACGCCAAGGTAAGCAATGAACCTTACTCTTTCAAAATCTAGTTTTCTCTTTTAGATAAACAACTTAGGTTGCTGACTGCGCTACTTGTTTGTTGTAGGTAAATCCTTGGCTGGGTTTTGAAGCCGTGAAGAGGGTTCAAATTTCACCTTCGTGCAAGATAAGTTGATTAAGAAATGGTTTACCCTTAGGGTTCATGAGTTAATGGGTAGAGAGTTTCGCATCCTCTTTGCTCTAGCTTTTGCCTTTAAACTGTTTCATGCATATAATTATCGTATTTAAGGTTTTCTGCAATAGATGGCGGATGCCAACATAGATGTTCTTACAGCCACATGGATTACGAAATCATTTTGTTTTCTTTTTGTTTAACATTGAGGCGATTGTTGTTTAAAGAATTAATGTAATTTCTATGTATTACTTGGAAATTCCCTGTTGTAAATTTATATCGTGGCTTAACATAGATTATACTTGTATAAGTTCTGTAACCCATGGTTTCCATCCTTTGATGGTCTTACTGCCATAAGTGATGGATTTGGAAGATTCTCCAAAAGAGAATGCTTGAATTGGAGATCTGTAGTACTGATTTAATTAACATAGCCTACGGCTAGATCAAGTCTGATTTAAGGGTTTGTTAACCTCGCTTCGATCGTTGGTTGTTTGTTCAGTAATTAAGGAAATGGAGTTCGGTAAATCCTGTAGATTTGATTTGGTTAATAATTGATAGAAGTTGAGGCTCTAAATTAGTTGTGCAATCATGTTAGATACTAGCTGCAAAACTTAGAAATGGATCCAAGCCTTAAAAATTGATACCCTCAAATCAATTAGGGTTTGCTAGTTAATGAATGAATTGAAATAAATTTGGGATTTAATCCTTTGCGTGGTTTCATATAGTGCATGTTTATGTATTTTTAGTTGTTTAAAGAGTATCTAAAAAAAAATCTCCTTATATTATGATTGGTCCTGATCCGACATTCTCGATTTGTAATGTTTAACTAGATTCTTAGTAGCTTGAGTTCAATTGACTAGTTGTTTAAAACAAAGCGCATTACTGGAATCTTCGATTCGGGTATGGATGCCCGATTAGAGATACATTAAAAACTAAATTTGGTATTTTACAGGCATGAATATAAAACAAAAAAAAGATCTAGTTTAAAAGAAAAAACATAATAGGAATGATTAATGAACAAATGCGTAATAAAACCATATCCTTTTATATGCATAATAGATCATTTTTCTATACAGATGCATAATACATTTTTTTGCTAAAGGAAAATAATTGCAATTCCTAGTTAACATAGAAATCCTATTGTAACTAGTTTTATAAAGTTAAGAAATAGAACAAGGAACCTGGCACCACTATTGGGAAAACATAAATGAAATAGTCGTTCCTCCCAACCAACTCCTAGAGCAGCCAAGTCTCACTTGCTCCAGAACCCCTAAGCCTGATTGCTTAACCACAAGAGAAAAATCCACTTAATGTGCCATCTCTTGCATTATCAGATTCAATCCCCATCCAATCCTAGCCTCTTGCTTGCTAATGGACATACTCTTATATAGTATTTTTCCCAAGACTTGGTCATTTATGAGCCTCCTACTCTTTAGCACTCAACAAAGAGTTGTGACTTGATTTTGGGGAAGATGCCTCCTGCACCTCGAGTTCTCACTCTGTAGCTTCAGCCACTTGTAGTTTAGCGAGCACTCTTTTAACAGCTATTTCATTTCTGCCCCCTCCAGTATCTTTTTATTAATAAAAGAATAATTCATTACATTTGTTTTATTTTTGACTTCTTGACAAAAATATTTTAAATAATAAATAAAAATAAAATAAAATATTCGAAAAGTATTTAATAACAATTTATTAAATCTTGGTGTATTACATACACCTCCCCTTAAAGTATAACATCGTCCTCGATGTTATTATTTTTATGTCTTTATTCTTCCATCTCTTCATCTTGAAATAGGATCAGATATGCCTCCCGCATATCACTTTCCAATTCCCAAGTGGACTCTTCTGGACTATGGTGCTTCCATTGCACCTTGACTTGTTCGATGGTACGGTTCCAGAGTAAAAGTTCTCTCCTGTCTAGAATACACTTCGGTCCCACTTGGAACTCTCCTTCAGGTTCCACTTGTATAACATCCCAATCAATTACATGAGTAGTGTCATGAACATACTTATTCAAAATGGAAATGTGAAAAACATCATGTACCTTAATATTAGGTGGTAGGGCTAACTGATATGCTACTGGCTCTACTTTAGCCAAAACTTCAAATGTCCCACAATACCTAGGTGCCAATTTTGAATACCTGCCCAGTCTTAGGGGAATTTTTTTTAAAGTTAGCATAAATTTTTTGCCTGTCTTGGGAAACTTTCAAATTTTTTTGTACATGTTTCAGGTTAGTTCCATATCCTTTGACAATTCAGGTCCTAACATTAATTGATTAATTGGACTACTCCAGGAAATGGGAGTATTACATTTGCGTCCATGCAGGATTTCAAAAGGACTCATACCAGTCGATACTTGAAAATGATTATTGTAAGCAAATTCTACTAGGTGGAAATAATCTTCCCACTTACTCGGTTTGTCCATTACATACATTCTCAGCATGTCTTCTAGGACTTGGTTTACCCTTTCAGTCTGTCCATCCGTTTGCGGATGATACACAGTGTTGAAATTAAATTGTGTGCCTAGTTCTTTAAACAAATCTTTCCAAAAATTCCTTGTAAATTATACATCTCTATCTAAGATTATTACCTTTGGTACGCCATGTAACCTGAAAATCTCTTTCATAAATATATCTGTGATGTTAGCAGCCTTATAAGTAGATTTTACTGGAATAAAATGAGTTGCTTTACTTAACTTGTCTACTATGACCATGATTGAGTCGTGTTGCCTAAAATTTTTAGGTAGACCTGTTCTAAAATCCATGCTGATTATTTCCCACTTCCATTCTGGAATGGGTAGCGGTTGTAGTAACCCTGCTGGATGTTGGTGTTCTGCCTTTACTTGTTGGCATTCGATGCAGTGATCCTGCTACCTCTTTATTCATGTTGGGACAAAAGAAATCCTTTCTGATCATGGTGATCATCTTTTGGTATCTAGGGTGTCCTAAATAGGGTCGTTTGTGTAACTCATTCATAACAGTTAATTTGATTTATGTTGTATTTGGTATGTACAATCTAGTTTTGTGCAACAATAATCCTCTTCCATTTAGAATAAAATTTGTTTTATTTGATTTTGTTCATTTTCAACAGTATTTTCCTTTAAATTTTGGTATTCTTTATCATAATTTTCTGCATTTAAGATCTGATTTTCCAAATCTGATTCATAACTGTTGCTTGCAAATAGTAAATTTGCGTGACGACTTAAGGCATCCACAACTTTGTTTTCTTTCCCTTTTATATGTTCTATTTCAAAGTCGTATTCACTTAGGAATGACAACCACCTAGATGTCTAGCATTTATATTTTGCTGATCAAACAGGTATTTTAAATTTATGTTATCTGACATTAGCAAAAAATTTCTTCCGATGAGGTAGTGTCACCACATCTTTAATGCATGTATAATTGCAGCAAGTTCTAAGTCGTGTGTTGCGTAGTTCTTTTCATTTTCTTTTAATTTTCTTGACTTATAGGCCACGACGTATTTTTCTTGAATTAACACCCTACCTAATCCTTCCTTACATGAGTCGGTGCATACGACGAAATCTTTAAAAGGATCAACAATTTTTAAGATAGGAGCGGTAGTTAACAGGTGTTTTAGTTTATTAAAACTTTCCATACACTTTTCGTTCCAATCGAACTACTTAGATTTCTTTTGTAGTGAAGTTATGGGGTAGGCTATCTTAGAAAATCCTTCAATAAACTTTCGATAATGACCCGTAATCCCCATGAACGATCTTATGTCAGTTACATTTTTAGGAACTGGCCATTTAGTGATAGCCTTAATCTTGTCGAGGTCGACAGATATTCCATCCTTAGACACTACGTGTCCTAGATATTGAATTCTTTCTTTAAAGAATTCGCATGTGATAAACTTGGCAAACAGTTGTTGTTCTCTTAATACTTGCAGAACTATTCTTAGGTGGTCTTCATGTTCCTGTTTATTCTTCGAGTAAATCAGTAATCAGTATATCGTCGATGAAGACGACTACAAATTTATCTAAATAGTTACTTAGAATATTGTTCATTAAGCACATAAAAGTTGTAGGTGCGTTTGTTAATCCAAAGGGCATTACGACAAACTCGTAATGACCATAACGAGTTCTAAAAGCAGTTTTAAAGATGTCTTCATTTTTTATCCGTACGTGATGGTAGCTAGACCTTAGATCTATTTTAGAAAAGATTGTCGCCCCTTGGAACTGATCGAATGGATCTTCTATCCGGGGTAAAGGATATCGATTTTTAATAGTCATTTTATTTAATTGTTGATAGTCTATGCATAATCTTAAAGTTTTGTCTTTCTTCTTTACGAATAAGACCGGTGCTCCCCAAGGGGAAACACTAGGTCGAATGTACTTCTTGTCAATTAGTTCTTGTAATTGTGATTTAAGTTTTGTAAGATCTATTATATTCATCCAATAAGGAGCTTTTGATGTTGGTACCGCTCCCGGTATCAGTTCGATTGTAAAGTCTATGTCTCTTTTTGGAGGTAGTCCAGGGACTTCTTCCAGAAAGATGTCTTTAAAATATTTTAAGATAGGTATATCCTCTAATTTAAGTTTGTTATCATTATCTTTGTCATCCATTACATAGACTACAAATAATTTACATCCTTTATGTACCGATCGTTTCATTTGTAAGGCAGATATTTCTCTGATCATAACCTTTCTGGGAATTCCTTTTACTTTAATTGTATTCCCGGTATTATCCATACATATAAAAGTTTTATCATAACAATTCAACATGACTCTGTGTTTTTCTAACCAATCCATTCCTATCAGTGTATCATAGGAACCTAATGGTAAAATAGTCAGATCAACATGCATATTAAATTCATTCATCAATATTTCACAGTTTTTCACATAACTAGTGACCTTACGTTTAGTACCTGTGGCTACCTGTACTAGCCAAGATTCTTCAAATTTTTATGGTACTAATTTACATAATTCAACAATCCTAGGTGATACATAACTCAAACTTGCACTTGGATCAATTAGCATGGAAATGGGTTGACTTTTTATCATACCTTCGATTTTGACCATTGAAGTTTGATGGTCTGCTTGTCGATTCTCCAATGCAACACTGATTTGAGGCATGCTTCTCGCCATATCTCCAACTATAGTAGCTTCTTGAATGGAGTGAACATTATTAAGGCTTTTCTTTCTTATAGGATAGTCTTTAAAATAATGTGGCTTGCCACATTCCCAACATTTTAAGGGTTCCCTCTGTGCAGTGTTTTTAGTAAAAGTAGTGGAAGGTTCTCTTTCTTTTGTTGCAGGATGTTTTGTTTTAAAACCTATATAATTACCACCTTGATACCCTCTATAATTATTCCCAGTATTTTGTGAAATTTATTATTCTTCTTTCTTGGATCAAAGTTATCTCGTCTTTTAGTGTTCCAATTAGGTACATTTTCTCTTTTACTCTTATTCTGATCATAACAGAAATTTGCTTTTCTCATTGCTTCTTCCAATGTCTTTGGATTGTCATACTCAATCCTTTCTTTAAACGTAATAGGTAAGCAGCTGAGAAAGCGCTGTATTTTTGGTTTTTCGTCTATTATATATGGTACATAACAAAGCAAAATTAGGAATTTACTACAGAGTTCTTTCATGGTCATAGCTCCTAACCTTAACTCGTAGAATTCCTTAGCCTTTTCTTCATAGTACTGTTCTGAAAGATACTTTCGTTTAAAGTGCTTCTTAAATGTTTTCCATGTTACGTATCATTCTTTTATACCTTTTAATTTTTTTATATCTTGCCACCAAATATCTACCTTTCCAGTTAAGTTATAAATGGCTATTTTTTCCTTCAGTTCATCGGAATAGTTATAAATATGAAATTATTTTTTCATTCCAGACAACTAAGCTTTTGCCTCTTCTCTTTTCTCGATCTCACTGTTAAACATAGGAGGTTTAATTTTCTTAAATTCTCCCGAAATCTCTTCATAGGGTTTGTATTTCCTTTTATTTTTATTATTGTCACTACTTTCACTAGAATCCTGTTGTTTTTCTATGTGGTGTTTATCTGATTCCTCACTGGAAGTTTCAGCCCCATGTCTGGAAAATTCCAGCTTTCTTCCCTTACGTTTGTAAGGTGTAGCTTTTGGATTATCATGTTTAGATTCTTTGTGTTTATCTTTTTCATTACTGTGTATTTTAGCCAACAAAATGTTATTTAGTTCTTCTTTTGCTTTCAGAATTCGTTCGTTATCTTCCCTAACTCCTTTTAATTCTGATCTTAGTTCTTTAACAGTTCGTTGTAACTCTGATGGGTTATCGTCTCGAATCTCATTAAGTTTTACCCAATTTTCACCCTCTTCATTGTTCTCGGGATTTCTAAGGTGAGATTCTTCTTCTGCAGACATTCCTACATCTGCCATAGTTTCCTGCAAAAAAATAAAGTTATCCTTCTCTTCCTGTTTTGTAAGAGAATCAAACCCAAAAATGAAATAAAGTTAGTTTTATGGTTTAACAGCTTCAGTGTTGGGCCGGTTCATGCCTAGTGTTGTAACCATGCTCTGATACCATTCTGTCATGAACCTCAAAAATCCATAAATATTTTTTTTAATATACATATAACTATATAAAAACATCGTTATGTTTCTAGCATGTAATAATTATTGCAGCATAAAATTGTCGTTACTTTGCATAATCCCTTACACAAAATTTAAAACTGTTTTCATCAGGTTGCACCCACTGTGGATGTTTACAAGGCTAGCGGCAAGCTACCGACATACCTGAAGGTTATGTTTTTGTTCCCTTTCTATGTCTATCTTGCTATAGATTTACTAAAGGCTTGCTTAGACCTAAGGCTAAGTCTTGACCTTCAATTCTCGCCTTAACTAATAGGCATTATTATTTTATATGTAAAAGGAAATAAATGGGAGACCATGGGTATGGTCTTGATCCCATAATTTTATGTAATAAGGTTTATTAAAGGATTCAAGGCTTAAGCTTGGTACCTAAGCGCAAGGCTAACCTATGACAAGGTTGAAAGTTTTGATTTAAAAGTTTAAACATTAGCTATGGGATTTACCCCATAGTCTAGCATTGTTTTGAAAAACAATAATAAATAAAGTTATGTTGTGATTAATATTTATTTGGCCATGTGTTAAATTATGTTGTGGTTGATTTGGGAATTAATGAGATACCCTGGCTGCGAGTTGACATCACAGCCAGTCTTTTAAGGCTCACTCAAGATTTGAATCTCGACTGTCCACTTGTATAGCCTGATGGCCAGGGTTTTGATAGGGTTTAATGTGTCGATGTTTTTTTCTCCGAACCCTTCAATGTTTTGTTATTCAGTCTGTAAACTAAGGGCGCTGAGGATCTACTATGTCAATGGTGATTTTATGAGGTTATTCTGGTGTAAATATTTTCCTGAGGTTAATGGCATTCTACCTGGTTGCTTTACAAGGTGTAGGAGAGGTATTCATGATGCTAACGGACGCTAAGCCAAAACTTACTGGTTGCTGCGACTTGAACATGGTCACCTTGTGAGCCGCAAGCTGCCTTTAACCAGATAAGGGAAAAGAAGCAAATAAACTCAACATTTACTTTCTTTAACCCATATTTTCTTGTTAAACTTTCGATCGCCGAGACTAAAGCTTGAAGTCTTCTTGCAGCCAGAGGAGGAATATGGACAACCAGGAGAATCCGACCCCTGGCCTTCTCTGCAATTCATACAAGGTACAGTAGAGATACATGTTTTACATGTTCAATTCTTTCCATAATTATTATAGTTCTGATTGTGGCCAAAATGGTTGCAGGTTTGAGAGCGCCGACGAGGATGGAAACAGGGTCACCTTCTCCCAGGCTCGCATCTTAGAACGCCAAGGTAAGCAATGAACCTTACTCCATCAAAATCTACTTTTCTCTTTTAGATAAACAACTTAGGTTGTTGACTGCGCTACTTGTTTGTTGCTGGTAAATCCTTGGTTGGGTTTTGAAGACGTGAAGAGGGTTCAGCTTTCTCCTTCATGCAAGATAAGTTCAGTAATAAATGGTTTACCCTTAGGGTTCATGAGTTAACGGGTAGAGGGTTTCACATCCTCTCTGCTCCAACGTTTGCCTTTAAAATGTTTCATGTGTATAATTATTGTGTTTAAGGTTTTCTGCAATAGATGGTAGATGCCATCGTAGATGGTCTTACAGCCACATGGATTATGAAATCATTTTGTTTAATATTGAGGCGATTGCTATTTAAATAATTAATGTGATTTCTATAAAATTACTTGGAAATTCCCTGTTGTAAATTTATATTGTGGCTTAACATAGATTATTTTTTCCAAGGAAAAAAGCATAATTTCATTATAGAGTAATCAAATTACATATTATAGAAAGCTTTTGTAAGCCTTTCCGATATCGTTTCCAGCACCATGGTTGTATCAAAAAATATCACCTCAGTTGAACAAAGTACCAAAAATATAGCAGCTTTGTTGAGCCAAGTTCCAAATATAAAAGTAGCTCTGTTGAGCCAAGTTCCAGTATTAATACAATGATAATGTATCGAGAGCCCCTATGGCCACTCCATGCAGCAATAAGAAAATGTGTCAAGTCCCCAAAAAAGATCATTTATGTAAGTGGATCCATGCCTTCTATGAAGGGTCGATGAAAGTACTCAAAAGCTCGACCATGTTTAGTCTCCTCAATCTTCCACTGTCCGAAAGGCAGAGTGAGTCCTAGCTTGGAGAGGTTGTCTGCAATAGAGTTTCGTTCCCTGTAGACATGGCGACAAGAGAAAGTTTAAAAAACCCTCTTAAGTCTCAAAACATCCTCCAGAATGGTGCTCAAGTAAATATTTTGACAACGTTGAATGTTGTTGACCCAATTTATGACATTCATGGAGTCTCCGAAGATTTGAATGTGTCTGCAATTTTTCTCATGAGCAAAACAGAGCAGTAACTTTAGTGCAAAGAGCTCGGTAAAGTTATTGCTACTGGGGCCAAGGCCCATCTGAATATGAAAGTAAGTGGACTGGTACAAATGAAGGACGACACCCCCCCCACATATATGGTCATTTGCAACCCCATCGAAATAATCCTAGGGGATGTCAAAATTTTCAATGATAATGGTACGAATAGGGGGGTTATGTTTCACTTGAGGGAAATAAGACAGAATATCAACACTCTGAGCTGCAAGTAGGTCCAGTACAAGAATTTTATCTTAAAAAATGGCTTTATTTCGAGCCAAATAGGTGCCCCAAATGACAAGGAGAGGTAGGGAGAGAAAGTGTAAAGTAGCAGGAGAGTCCACCCAGTTTCTCCAAGCATGTTCCAACAGGTTTCCCATCCAAAGAGTATCTAAATTTAAAGTAGTATGCAACAGCGTCCAACTCTGTGAGATGAAAGGGAACGTGATGAATAGGTGATGTAGTGTTTCCGAGGCTTGTTTACATAAGGGGCACCACCCTGGACCCTCGATCCTCCAGCTTCTCATCCTATCCCAAATCAGTACCTTATTTGATAACGCACACCACGTGAAGAGTCTGGATTTTAGGGGGCATTTTGAGTGCCAAATGGTTTTCCACCACTATATTGGTTCCCCCCTTTCCAGTTCACCTGCTAGCATTTTATATCCCATCTTTGGAGTGTAGATCCCAAGTGAAGAAGATGCCCAAATAAAGGAGTCTTTGTTATCCATGAGTCTGACATGAGAGTAGCGAAGCGAGATAAGGAAAGTATGCCAATTTTCCCAATGAGCCTCGAGCAAACAAAGAGAGTCTGGACCCATCCAACCCTGGTGCTTAATGGTAGTAGATGCCAGATCAACAATCTGTGAGAGATGGAAAAAACCATGATCATGTAGGGAATTAATCAGAATCTGGGGGAGAATGTGTTGGTTGTTGCATCCCAACCATGGATCTATACCAATACGCACCTGTGTTCCATCCCCAAATTTCCAAACCAGCTTTGATTCTATAATGTGGAAGGCCGAGAGGACCGCTTTCCATATTACGAAGATGCCCGAATAGGCACGAACGGGGCTCCACACCCAGTTTGTAATGGAAGATGGTGAGATATATTTCTGTGTAACCACCTTGGTCCACAAATTTTTGGACGTTAAGAGCCGCCAGCCCGCTTTAGCAGCCAAAGATTTTGCAAAGAGATGAATGTTTTTGAGACCCCAACCGCCCATAGATTTTGGCTTTGCAAGTGTTTGCCATTTGACCCAAGGGGAGATGGTTTTTTCCGTTTTTCCTGTCCATAAGACTCTGAAGCAATGTTTCCTAGATTTTTCCAAAATGGTTTTTGGAATCCAGGCGAGGGACATCCAGTAGATCGGTATTGCTTCCAGGACATATTTGATGAGAATGAGTCATCCAGCCCTAGATAACCATCTATGGTTCCAGGCTGAAAGTCGCTTCTCAAACTTTGCAAGTAACCAACCCCAGTCAGAAATCTTGTAGTTGTTTGGATTTAGAATGAAACCCAAGTATTTTAGACCCACATCCAACACAATAAGAGGAAAAGGAAAAAGTGTCGAGTAGTGCTGAGTTTCCTGATCGTCCAAGAGGGACATAGAAAGGGAGGGTTTTGTATGTTTATCTCCATGCCCATAGCCCTACTAAAGAGAGCAAGAATGTGTGACAACGTTTCTGCATCCCTAAAAGAACCATCCCAAAAGAGGAGAATATCATCAACAAAGAGAAGGTGTGTTAAAAAGAGGGTGGGGGAAATACCAATACCTTTGAGAGATCCTCTTTGCTTTGCATCCATTATGGCCCTACTGAGGCCTTCCGTGACTAGGAGGAAGAGGAGGAGAGAGAGGGGACATCCCTGTCGTAATCCCCTGCCCGCATGAAAAAAAGGGGAGGCAGATCCATTTATGAGCAGAGCAAAGGAAGTCGAAGTGAGGCAGCTCATAATCCACTTGATGAAAGAGTAGTAAAAACCCAAGTGGGTCATCAACATCCGGAGGTATAGCCAGCTGACCTTATCAAAATCCTTTGAAAGGTCAATTTTGATTATAGCTCCTTTTAAATTCCTGACCTTGATAGAGTGTAAACATTCCCGCGCAACACCAATGGCTTCATGAATCTGTCGCCCTTCCAAGAATCTGAACTGTTCCATAGAGATTACCTTGGAGAGTATCTTCTTAAGTCTGTTGGCTATGATATTGGCCACCACTTTGTAAGTAATGTTGCAGAGTGATATAGGTCTGAAGTCATTGAAAGAAGACGGATTCTCAGACTTAGGGATTAAAGTAATAAAGCTAGAGTTTAAGGGAGGATGAACATGAACCCTAGAGCGAGACTCCTCCACCAGCTGAAGGAGATCGGCTCCAATAGTCTCGAAATGTGCAAGAAAAAATTCAATAGTCCACCCATCGGGGCCCGGGCTCTTGTCATTTTGAAAACCATGGAGGGTTTCCTTCAATTTTTCCTCCAAGATCTCCCCCATTAAATCCACATTGTCCTCTGAGGTGATGAATCCAGGGAAAAATTGAGAGATCTATATAATATCAGCAAGATTTGCCCTATTATCGGCTTTATAGAGGGAGGAGGAATGAGCAGTCCCCAAAGCTGCCAATCCACTGAAGGATGAATTGTTCTTGTTTTGTGAATTCTGAAGCTCCCAAATAGTGTTTTTAAGCTTTCTTCCATTTAGTTGTGCAATCATGTTAGATGCTAGCTTCAAAACTTAGAAATGGATCCAAGCTTTAAAAATTGATACCCTCGAATCAGTCAGGCTCTGCTAGTTAATGAATGAATTGAAATAAATTTGGGATTTAATACTTTGCGTGGTTTCATATAGTGCATGTTTATATATTTTTAGTTGTTTAAAGAGTATCTAAAAAAAATATCTCCTTAGATTATGATTGGTCCCGATCTGGCATTCTTGATCTGTAATGTTTAACTAGATTCTTAGTAGCTTGCATTCAATTTACTAGTTGTTTAAAACAAAGCACATTATTGGAATCTTCGATTCGGGTATGGATGCCCGACCAGAGATACATTAAAAACTAAATTTGGTATTTTATAGGCATGAATATAAAACAAAAAAGAAGATCATTTTTCTATACAGATGCATATTAATACATTTTTTTGCTAAAGGAAAATAATTGTGATTCCTAGTTAACATAAAAATCCTACTGTAACTAGTTTTATACAGTTAAGAAATAGAACAAGGAACCTGGCACCACTGTCGAGAAAACATAAATGAAATAGTCGTTCCTCCCAACCAACTCCTAGAGCAGCCAAGTCTCACTTGCTCCAGAACCCTCGAGCCTGATCGGTGAACCACAAGAGAAAAATCCACTTAATGCGCCATCTCTTGCATTATCATATTCAATCCATGTCCAATGTTAGCCTCCTGCTTGCTAATAGACATACTATTATATAGTATTTTTCCCAGGACTTGGTCATTTATGAGCCTCCTGCTCTTTAGCACTCAACAAAGAGTTGTGACCTGATTTTGGGGAAGATGCCTCCTGCACCTCAAGTTCTCACTCTGTAGCTTCAACCACTTGTAGTTCAACAAACACTCTTTTAACAACTATTTCATTTCTGCCCCTCCAGTATCTTTTTATTAATAAAAGAATAATTCCTTACATTTGTTTTTCCCGCGAAAAAAAAAACTACTATTGATATTCAAGTGAATCAAATAGTACAAAGATAGTCTTGATTCTTTGTCCGAATCAATAAAAAGCTTTGAAGTAAGGATCTGAAATACATATATACCTCCAAGACCTTACAAATACCAAAATCTCAAAAAGACAGACCTCCAACACTATCCAGATAACAAAAAATGTGTAAAGCACATATAACTACTGCCAGCTGCTGCATGAAAGAAAGATACACTCCAAGATCTTAATCGAAGAAATAAGTGACTCCACTATCTAGAATGGCATTATCACACCATTCCTCCCAAATAAGATGACCTTCAGTGCCTACCAGAGCCTGTTTGGAAAGCTTATCCGCCAGCGAGTTATGATCTCTGTATATGTGTTCAAACATGATAATCTGTTGCAGAGACATTTCTTCTTGTGCATGGAGACACCAATGTCGCAGATTTGTAACATTCAACTTGAAATCTCCAGATTCCCACTTGATTGTTACACGAGAATCCCCATACACTTTGATGTTAACTAATCCAAAAATATTTGCCACTTTTAATACACACCAGAGAGCCATAAGCTCTGCTTTCATGTTGCTACTAGCTCCACAATTGAGCCTAACTATGTAAAAATGATCTTCATTCAGATAAAGGGCACCCCCAACTGCACAAATCCCATTTTGTGCAGCACCATCGAAGAATAGTACAGGTTGCTCCACCTTAAGAGTAAAGTGACTAACTTTTGCAATCCTCAGTCTATGATCATCACTCTTGTATGTTGAAAACATCTTCAATGCTGTCATACTACACTTCATTACATTAGGAAGCATGTTCTGAAATATAGCACAATTCCTTGAATACCAAATTGCCCAAGTAATACAGATGGCAACAATAAAAAATTGTTTGCAATTCCTGTACCAATTCAAAAGACAAAACTTGAACTCACCAACATCCCATTGACAAATAATATTCAAAATTGCAGAAACGAAATCCCATATTTTTTTGGTGAAGATGCAATTGACAAATAAATGTTGTGCTATTTCTGCATCACTAAGGCAAAGATTGCAGATGCTTGGGCCAATCCATCCACACTTGCTCAAATTCTCCCAAGTCTTCAGTTTATCCTGTAGTGCTAACCATAAAAAGCATTTTAATTTTAATGGAATTGACCACTTCCATAAATTCTTGTACCACTAGTCTTGAGGGAAGATAAATTTATCTTGAATAATTCTAGTGTATGCAGATTTTGCTGTCACTATACCAGTGGAAGGATTCCCTCCCCAAACAAGTTGATCGCTTTCCAGATTAATTTTAACACCTGCAGAGTTTAAGTTCTTGATGTATGAGTCCCATGCTTGGGCAAAGAAACCAGAGAGTTTGAGATCTCTTGCAGACATCCAAACTGCAGGCCCAGAACCACCAGATCTGTTTTTTCTTTTTAATCACCTTCCTGCTATTCCGAAGGAATCAAGGAAAGCTTGAAATACATTCATTACAATAGGGCTCAACAAGAGCATCATGTCACTTACAAGAATTGAACCTGGGTGGGGAGGGCAACAACTTTCCTCCCAACCACCCAAGCTACAACCAATGGACAATTCATTACATTTATTTTATTTTTTAATTCTTGTAAAAAATATTTTAAATAATAAATAATAAATAAAATAAAATATTCGAAAAGTATTTAATAACAATTTATTAAATCTTGGTGTATTACAAACCCCTTATAATAGTATTGGTCTCCATCATTCTTAAGGTAAGGTAAAGGTCATGTGGTATCAAGTATCTACCATGATTTAACTCCACTAATAAAACTAGGATACTATACTTAATTGCAGTTTTACCTCATACTAAGAAAAAAAACACCATTTATCTCAAAATATCTTTTCAAATTAGTATTAAAAAACCAAGATTAAATTGTTTTTCCATAAATAATAAAAAATTTCACTAAAAAAAAGATTTATATAAAAAATATCTTTTAAAATTAGTATAAAAAAATAAATTTATTTTCAATTAATAAGAATAATTTTCGTATTTAAATGTAAAAAGTATATTGATTTGAAAGTATCTTTTCAATTTTGTAATTTTTTCATTTATAACCAGGTTTCTCATACTAAACTAAATATATAACACATTATGGAAATCTTCATTTAAATATCTTTTTAATATATCATAAAACAACCAAATTACATGTTCACTATCGATTTGCATTGTTCAATTCTGTAATAACATAGGTTCACTATGAGTACTCAATTACTTAAATTGTAAATTTAGATTTAGTCACCCAAATCAAGATTAACGGTTCCACACTTGAATAACATATGTTCACTATAAGTACTCAATTATTTAAATTGTAAATTTAGATTTATTGTCACCCCAAATCAAGATTGACTGTTCCAGAGAAACAAAGAACTTATTCTAGATGAATATTTTATTTTTTTAGATAATTTTTAATAATTTTTAATTTAATTAAAAATATATGTTAATTATTTTATATTTTATTTATAAGTAATAATATTTTGATTTGGAATTTTTTTTCTCAACTTACAATTAAAAATTAAAAACAATCAATTATATATTTTATTTTTAAAATTGTTTAAATTAAAATTATTATTAATTAATATAAAAAATACACAATTTAATTTTTTTCACAGGAAAATTCAACTTATTATTAATATGCGAAATAGTAAATATATCCCATTGTCAACCCAAAACTACGTTATACAATATGATCAATATAATCCCGGAACAAACCGGTTTTAATTACTTCAATTACTTCAACAAATCCATTTAGATAAGTCAAAATACACAATTTAATTACTTCAACAAATCCATTTAGATAAGTCAAACTAACATTTCCAAAGAACACTAATCTTTAGACCAATTCAATTATCTAATATATCAAAAAGTGAGTTATGAAACTTGCCTAGGTATCTTCCCACCTTTTCAAGGCTAAATATCGAGTGGCGTGTAATATTTTAAAATCGGGTTCAATGTCCATGGATTTAAAGTCTCACATGCACTTGGTGGCAATGTATTAGGCACTCTACAAGGCTCTATCCATATATATCACATAGATTTTGTTGACAATTAAACACTCCACAAAGTAATTATATATATATCACATAGATTTTGTTGACAATTAAACACTCCACAAAGTAATTATATATATATCACATAGATTTTGTTGACAATTAAACACTCCACAAAGTATTTATATATATATATATATATATACCTACGATGTGATGCAAGTATAATATGAAATATGGGTGTCATCAAAGTGATGCTATGTTAAGTGGTGTAATGGTATTTATGGTGGAGTGGGGTTCATTATTTTGGGGGGCTAGACTATCTTGAGGTGAATAGCAGGATATTGTAATTTTTTATTTTTTTAAAATGATGTTATGGTTTTATTTAATTGAAAATCGAGATGTTATTTTAAATTGGTTTTTATTTAAGTTATTGTTTATGAGTACTTATAGTTTTTATTTAAGTTATTGTTTATGGTAGTGGTGGTGGTGGTGGTTAACGTCCACTAAGATCAACTTTGATTTATCGGATTTTAAGGGTAAATAAATGATTTATTTGGATTGCTTTAAAATTGTGTTCCTATGCTTAAAAAGCTTAGAAAAAGGTGTTTCTGGGTTGCCACAGTTTTGACATGTTAGAGGGTTAGAGAGGTTTGTATTGTAACAAAGATTATGAAACTACGATCTAATGTGGGTGTACATTGAGCACTCTAAGAGAAAGTGACTTTCATCCTCAACGCTTATAGTCTCACAAAGATGACAAATCCTTTCCACACATGGTGTCTTAGAAATTGTCCATCGTCGTGTTTCATTATGAAGCTCATGAGAGTTTGTTCTTATCTTGATTGGCTATATTAACTTTCTTCTTTGAATTAGTTAGAACAAAGAGATACTTTTGATCTTCTATATTAGGATTAATGACCTCTTTATAGTATCTTATATTTCTTTTAGCTATAATAAAATCTTGAGTTTTAGTATATCTATATAAATATTTATTTATTGAATTTTTTTTTATGTGTAATCATTTTGGAGGTAAAATTTTAGACATTATTTAAGAATTTTTTTATATAGTTAAATGTGAAATTATTATCAAAGTTATATATAAGTTGAATTGCTATGCTATGTTCATAATTTTTTTAACAAATTGTGTATCTTAATGATAAGAGTATCCTTGCATTTAATCGTATTTGAACTTTTGTTCTTTTGAGGGATTTAGTAGTGCACGATTGAGGTTGGAAACTCTTACCATTAGATAACGAGATGTGGTGCTTTACTCTATGGTTGTTTACATTTTTCTCTTTAATCTATGGTTGTGTTTAAGACTTTATAAATGCATCAATCTTTGATATTATGAGTAACTATGTGCATTAGATGAGAGGATGTAAGTAGAAGACATTTACATAATCTTGTTTGTGTAAATCTTGTTTGTTTTAGATTGGATAGTGCTCCCCTACATAGTGCTCACTCATTCAAGTAACGTGGATCTTGTACCCTAAACCACTCAATCCTAACTTGGCTTTCTATGTTGAGATCTTTCTAAGAATCTTAGAGGGCATTATCGTTTGACCAACATATCTACATAAGCATGTTTTCATGCCCTAAAATTATCATTGGGACAAATAACTGTGTGATCCCACAATTTTAGGATCGAGATCAACAATATATTCCTCATAAGAAGAGGAATGGTGGATTATACACATTCCAAAAAGCTGATATTGTGGAGCTTTTTTATTTTCTAGTGACATCCCATGTCTAATGAGATTCCAAAGAAATATTGTTCTCTCTTTAAGGATGTTGGAGGGACCATGTCTATCTATTTTGGTTACCATAGCAAGGGATGCTTAGTAGTCATTCTTTACCCAATCATAATTCTCCAACTCTAGACTTGACTTGATTACTTTGCTCGTTTGGACTCTCTTTGATAACATAGTAAAAATCATCACATCAAATTTTGGTAGAGAATGAAAGTACTATTAGGGTTATCAGATATACATTACTTCTATCACTAGTATTAGGCTCAACCTCTTTAGAGGTTGCAACGGACACAGGGTAATAATTGGTCCATGCATTAAATTTAGACTTTCTTTCAATATTTGTTTTACTAGGGTTGTCTTTTTAACTAGTAGTTTGTTGACATGGACTCTTAAAGTAGAAGGCTACATAGTAATCCACTACCTTGAATGATAGGTCAATAGGTCCATTCCCCTAGGGAGTCTCCAAATGGTATTCCAATGATCCCTTGAATTGATGAAGGAGAAAAAAATATCATAACCAAATCCGCCAACTATAATTTCGAAAGCTAGGAGATATCTCAAATTGTTGAGTTGTTAATCCAACTTACCAACTCCTTTGTTGAGTTGTTAATCCAACTTACCAACTCCTTTGTTAAGTTGTTAATCCAACTCACAACTATAAAGATCAATATCTTAGATTTATTAAACTAGATATTTGACAAATCACCCTAGGATTTCAAGTAAATTGAGAAATTTTATTTTTCGTAACTTCAAGCAAAAACAAATGTCACCAACAAAATTTAAAACCATTCAAAAAACAATTTAAATGTAACTTGCCTTCACTTACTCTCCAAATACACCATTAAACCACACTCATTTTTTATTTTATATATAGAATCAACAATAAAAAATATTTATAGAAATTATTTTTTAATAAAATAAAGAATGAAAAAATAATCACTATTACAACACATTAGTTTTTATTATTTTTCACGCGGAAAAACCACCTTCCTGCTATTCCGAAGGAATCAAGGAAAGACTTCCCCACATATCATGATCCAAGCCAGAAGATATCTCAACGGAATTGAACCCGGGTGGATGGAATGAAATCCATGAATCTCCACCAACGTATCATTAGTTTTTATTATATATGTAAAATTAACCATAAAAATATTTATATAATTTCTTTTAATATAAAATCAAGAATGATAAAATATTTATAGAAATTATTTTCTTCAAACACGACTAATTCCTTAAAATAAATCAAATTAAAATTTTTAAATAAATGTTAAGTTATTTAGAATTTTCCGTTTAGAATAAATCAAATTAAAATTTTCAAATAAATGTTTTTTTCTGAGTTGTTTACAAATTATTATCATATATGGCAGGGTTGGCAGGTGCGGGGGGGTCCTCATAGACCCCGACGGAAACAATATGAACGACTTTGCCTAGGGAATTGATAGGCGAACAAACAATGAAGCTGAGTGGCTCGCTTAATTAAAGGTATGGAAATTGCAAGGAAGGAAGAAGTAGAAAATTTGATAGTCTTTGGTGACTCCATGATTGTGATTCAGGAAGCCAGGGCAATTGCAAAACACCGTCGGAAGCCTGCTACAACACTGCATCAACACTTCAATCTTCTCGTCAAAGACTTTCACTCCATCTCTCTCTTGCATATTCTCCGGCACAACAACCATAGTGCTGATTCCATGGCCAACACTAGAGCGGGGTTGAATTGTGGTATTGCGGTCATTAAAGATCAGGTTTATGAGAACATTTGGGTTCCCTAACTTCCCCTTGCACCTTTGGACTCCTTCTCCTTCTATTCTTCACCCCTATCCCCCTAAACTCCTCCTAATGGATTTTCAACCCATAATCTCTGCCCCCTCAACCTCATTCCACTCCGCATTAATTCCCAAATCCCCATTGGATCCCTATGCAATCCCCTCATGTCTTCTCATCTGAAATGGCGGTCATTCATTGTTCACTACACCTGGATTGCATGCGCGAACTTATCGAGGATGAGAACTAAGGCGCCCAGATGTTATTTGAGGCCAGAAGGTGGCGCTCTTTCAGCATTGCCTGTCCCTTTGCTTCGTGAACCTTCGGTCTGCAATCTCAGCCTGCAAATTCCTGGGGAAGGTGGCATGCATTTCTCCCCTCCTGTATCCTTGATCAATGACTCCTTTGGTCTGCACTTCTTGCATTGTCTGTTGGTAAGATTATGGTGTTCAAAGATAAGCATGGAAGATGGAAAACATTGCCCACCTAATTTGAAATGTCACAAGTGCTGCAATCACGTTCAAGGGCACCCTCGGGGGGCTAATTCTAAGATATATCTCTCTGATTTGTTTCAAGGCAATGGTAATGGTGGCTTGTAGATCGACCGAGGAGGTTCGTCCAAGAAAACTTGTCACAATCTACCGGTCGTTGATGAGGTTGATAATTGTAGAAGATGAGTTCCCCTAGAACCCAGTCTGGGACAATGTATTAGAGGCACTGGGTTTCAGACTGGATGTGGCTTTGACTCAGGTCACATTACCCCGGGGGTTCATGCTATACAGTTCATGGTAGCCTGGTGGAGCAGGCATGCAGTAAAACTTGGCAAAAAATGGTGGGTGATAACGGTGGCTTGATGATGGAACCCCCCCGCGACCAAAGCAGCTCTTCTCCTGATTTTCGTTCGCAAGTGACGGACTTGGAGTCTCAAGTTCGTTGGCTCAAAGGCGACCTCAATGAAATGAAGAAAAGAAATCTCCCATCTAGCCACCTTCGTCCAAATTTCCAACACTAAAGTTCACAACAGCACTGGTAAGACAAAGGATCACTTCGAAAAATTAATTGGTAAATTTGATTCTCTTTACAATTGTCTTAGGATCGTGGAAGCCAAGGTTGACTGCGTTCGAACCAAAAGAGGAAACAGTCCTTCAATCATTTTGAATATTGATGACGAGAACGTTGGAACCACCACTGGAAGCAAAGAAAAGAACTTTTGTTCTCACCATGTCAACTGAGGCCCTCTGTTCCACTTTTTTGTGTCATGGCAGCCACCTATGGCTCCTCTCTCCTAGCGTTAAGTTATGTTTTTCTTCTGCTATTTTGTTCTAGGACAATTTATTAAATATTACAGTTGTAACAGGCTTAATGCCTTTTTTGAAAAGCAAAGACTGGTAAGAAAGGAGCAAGAACTTCCAGCTTCTATTTTGTGGGAACAGTCTCCCCATATCTATGTAATATGTTCTTCTTTTTTAATATAAAGCTCTTCACCCATTTGTGTAAAAAAAAACAAAAACAAATTATCATATATGTCATCATATGCTAATTATCATCTTATGAGCATATATGATGGTTTTCTAAGTTATAATTATGTCATAGTTGTTTAGAACCATGGTGTAAATTACAAATAAAACCATATACCATTATTTAACAAGTTTATAAAATTGTGTTTGAGTTAATTAATTAAAATATTAATTAAATGGTGAAATATCGAATTATGAGTCAAGAAATGATTAAAATTATAATATGAATTAAAAGGATTAAAATTAATTGAATGAGAAGTGATGGTTGGTAGGTGACCCAACCAACACATTTATATATATTATTTTAATCATGAATGGGAGTCATGGGGGATGGGCTCGAGGAAAGACTTGGAGGCTAAAACATTTATGAGAGGATAGGGGTAGTAATGGAAGGGAAAAAAGAGTCGGCAAGACATGGGAATAAGGTGGAGAAGAGAGGGGAGATTGGGGCATCTTTACCTGGGAATATTTTGGGTGAAGTTTTCATAGGAGAGATGGAATTTTACAGAGAGAGTTGAAAGGGGGTTTTTGTTGGAGAATTCATAGAGGATCTAGCTGGTTCACTTGTGCTCGGGGGTCCAAAGGGTTACCTTTGGAGCTGGGTGGTCGGCGAGACCTCGCCAGTTGGCAGGGTGGCATACTTGTTTGGGCTAGTTGAGTTTCAAGGGTTTGGGAAGATTTTGGTTGTAGGGCAACAATAAGCAGGGAAACAAAAGGGACCAGCAACAAAAGGGGATCTACTAGCTAGTTTGAGGTATTTTTCTTGCAGGTATAATTATCATTTCTACCCTTGTCAATTATTATTACCAGTTATGAATTTAAAAATTATATGTTGTTACACCTGCACAAACATAACTGGTTAGAGGTAGATAAAAAAGTGAATACATTTATTTCGAAATCTGTAAATGTAAATGTTATTTTTTTATAGACCTGAAATTGAACACAAACCAACAAAATGGAAATAGAAGTTGACATAGTTTGTAAACATAAATAAATGAGTAGTTTTATTGTTAAACTAAGAAAAATCTAGGACTGGGGTCCTACACCACCATTGCTTTGTCCCTACCCCACATCGAGAGGAGCCCAATTCCTGCCACTGCTTGGCTCATCAATTCTGGAGTGACCACGAAAGGCTTGCTGCGCAAAACCACCACGAGAATCCTGCTGCTCAGGACCGCCATTGCTCTATCCTTGCACCACGTCGAGAGCTGAGAGGTATCTTTTCACGCCAGCCCCCCCCCGAATGGACCTAGAGGTGTTTCGTACATCGTCGACACTGCAGCGCAGGGAGATTCAAACCAACATTGTGGTTATCATCCTCCATGTTTAACCTGAAAATACAAACCTAGCACACGACGCGGAAGGAGTCCTGTAGAATGCCAGGATTGTCACCCTCGAGCGTGTTATATGCTGAGGGTTCCTCGAAGCCTGGTCTCCATGAATTTCTACATGCGAGACAAGTGGAGTCAACTGGTGGAGGCCGCCATGTGTGCTGAGAGGACGTGAGCAGGGATCAAGGAGGGGAGGGGGATCCCAAGAAGATCTTGTCATAAATTGAATTCATATTTGGGTTGGGACTATAGTTTGTAGGATAGTGGCAAGGGAAATCCCAAGTCGAGAGAGAGCGCTTAAAAAGAGTAGTCATGAGTTTCATTAGTAAACCAGGAAGGGGGGGGGTTACGGAACCCAATTGATGACAAGGTTTTGGCCATTGCTGATCGATAAACCACAGTCCAAACCAACACCTATATTGGCCATGATGTCTGCTTTCTAGTTGTTGTTCCTCAAGATGTGAAGAAAGGTGATAGAGTTAAAATCCTTAGCCACGTATATGAAGAGATGATGGAGCTTGGAGACTAGTTTCCTACGATTTTTGGCCAAAGACCTGGCTTCCATGATTACCAGCATTGAGTCTCCAAGGGCCACGAGATCCTTGACATCTTCGTTCCTTGCGACTTCCATTCCTTTGATCAAAGCAAGCCATTCCGCATCATTATTTGTCCTCTTGCCGATTCCCTAAGCAAAGTCATTCACCTTATTTCCCTTGGAGTAAAAAAGGACTCCTCCCGCACCTGCCAACCCAGGTTATAATAGTATACTTAAGTATAGTATTCTAGGCAATTATTTTGGATTGATAAAAACATATATATAGATTGGTATGCGAATATTAAATATGAAACATATAATTTACTATTGAAACTTGTAAATTCTGGCGAATTTTATGGTAAAAAAACATATTTTATGTAAATATAGGCAATATTAGAGACTAAAAATGACCAAATAGCGAATTTATTTTTTGAAAAAAAGCCCAAAAAATAGCCAATTGGCGAAATTTCGCCCCTAGACATTTCCCAAGTCCTGATCGACAAGTGGGGGAGTGATAGAGTTTCACCAATTTCCTAGAAGGATTGTAGGGATTCGATTGGTTTCCTTTGCTAAATCAATCCTTTTAGCCTCCACATTGTCGAAGTTATGGTCTTCCTCACGATGGTTATCATCCTTTACCTCCATGCTTGTTTTCCTGATGCTCCAGATAGTTCTACCGTAGGAGCTAGATTGCTCACATGCGGGGGCATTAACTACAGATGGGATTGTATTGCCTCCCTCCACGTGTTTAACCATGCTTCCTTCCTTGCATTGATCGACCCATCTATTTCACATTTCCTCGAGATCCAACCTTAGGTTCATTTTATTCCCCCTAAGTCAATCCTCCATGCCCATTACCACTTCCTCCTTGGTGCGTCCTCATTTTGGGTGATCATGCTAGGGGGTAATTTAACCCCAACATTAGCTAGCTTATCTGCCATTTCCTTATTACATCTTTTGATGTAGTAGAAAGTGATACTTAGAATGGATTTAATTGAGTTTAAAATTCTCTTTTGCAACCTACCCAAATTTAGATCCTTTCTTTTCTAACATTTTTGAATCCTACTAATAATGATCTTTAAATCTCCAAAAATAACTACAGATAAAAGATTTAAAGAATCAATTAGTTCAACTTCCTTCAAAAAAAACTAACCATTTACTTCATTATTTTTCTTACCACCAAGACCCCAAACAAAGGTTTCTATTATATTTCCTCTTGAATCTATTATGACCCCATACCTACCTCACCAATTTCCCCCACACCTACCTCACCAAGTTTGTTTTTATCTTTCATTGGTTAGAAACAATCTATATTGGTTTTGGTAGAAAATATAAATACTATAAAAGGAATACATACTAACTTAAATTGTTACTATGAATTTAACCAACATCTTTAAAAGTTATATATGTCATAACGAGATAATAGTTTCCACAAAACATTATATTTTAGATTTTTTTGTGAGGAGATTCTTTGTACGAGGTTTTGAGTGACTCTAAAATTCATTATTAAATATTAAATTTTAACATTACTCCATAATAATATGACCTTCCTTCATAATCTATTTATACATTTAAAAAACAATGTTACTAATTCAAAATTCAAAATTCAATTTTTTTTTATTCAAATTAAAATAATGTAAAATGAATATGTTTAACCTTTTAAATAATAAATTAACTTAACCGTTGATCGAGCTTAGCAACTCGAGGACCAACATCTCAGATTTGCTGAGTCGTTAATCCAACTCACCAACTAAACCGACATCTTAGATTTGCTGAGCTGGCGACTGGGCGAGTCACCAGAGAGTTTTTTTCCGACTTCGGGGAAGATGGACACATGTTTCATAGCCAAGAGCAAACGCAGCCAGCAGACATTAAAAGCCAAAGAAGGCGAATTACGTGTAGTTTGGCTTCGCTTCATCCGCAGATTTGTTCATTCATTTCTTTCTCGAAACAAATCTTTGATCTCTGCAGTCACTCAGCAATTGAGACAATATTTCCGTCTTCCAGCAATACCAGCCATTAATGTTGGGTGAAAAAAGCATTATCACATGCTCATTGCAGTCATTAACGGATTCTGTTCTCTACTTTATAGATAGAATAATTGAAATGGAAGTAATTCAGGTCTCTCCTTGGATCTGAAGAGGGAATTTGCTTACAATCTCTGTCAGCCATACTTCTCTGTTACCCAAAACTTCGAGCTAGCGAAAATGGTAGTGGAAATTGCTACATGTGGGAAGTATTCGTCTGGGTTCATGAAACCTGGCACAGTTTTCAATTTTGGAAAAGATTTCCAGAGCACCATGGAGTCTCCTAGAAAGACAAAAATGATAAGAACTCGTTCGTTTGAGGAATGGAACAGAATATCCAAAATAGGCCTCAGAAGAACTTGCAGTGCTTGCTTCGATAGGAATAATAACGATAACAATTATAATGATTCCTCTGTCGAAGGATACAGAAAGAATCTTCGAGAATTTGCCCTGCAGAGCTATGCTGTGGATGAAGAACTGGAGGTGGTCAAGACTGAATTGGGATTTGAAAAAGGAAGTGTGTTCAAAAGAGAAGTTAATGAAACAAATTTGGGATTTAGGATGTGGGGACCTTCCAAATTTATTTCCAATCATAGTATTTCATGGCCTGGGACACTGGGAAACGAGAGAGGTGATTCTATATTGCCTCTCTCTTTGAAAGTTTTGAAGAGAAAACTGAACAAAGACAAAGAGATGAATAAGATTACTGGGAATTCGACAGAAGCAAAGCAGCCTGATTGTTGTCAATATTCAGTAGGAAGAGCATTTTCTTCAATGGTTTTCATGATGTGGGAGCTTCAAGCACACTCACTGCAGATAAGAGAGATCCTGTTGCATGAAGATTTGCATGAGCTTCTGGAAATTGTACAGATAGAAATGCAAAGTTCCTTTGCCTGGCTTTTCCAACAGGTTTTCTCATGTACTCCTGCCCTCATGGTTTCTATAATGATTTTACTAGCTAATTTTACAGTATATTCAATGGGAAACAATGTTGCTATGGCTGCCACTCTTCCTATTGGATCAACCACTTCCAACAAGAAAACACAATGTCAGCACAAGTTCATAGAAGAAAACCCATCATGGACTAAGGCTTCAAATCAATCTTCTCTACCTGTAGTGGTCAATATTGATATGCCAAACGCATTAAGTGAAGGATTAGATGGGGGTGAACGTAGAAATCTAGCAACTGTAGTTGATGGAAATTCACATGACTCTGAAGGAAATTTTCTGGAAAATCATATCATGAATATGGGAGATAATTTGGTAAAGCCATCAGTATCTTCTTTGCAAAATCAAGTCTCAGGCAGAGAAAGTAAGGCTGGAAACTTGGGAAGTGATGTTGAGGAAGCTGAAAAGGAAAATCAGAACCCTGCAGACCAGATTGAAAGTGATATCCTGTTATGGCAGTCTTTCCTAAAGGACTTTGAGTCTAACTCAATGGGATACATTGGTCCTGACCCTGGAACCATAAAGAGTTTAGTTCCACCGATTACTGCTCAGCTTGAGCCAGACAACTATATCTGCTATGACAGGACCGAGCTCCTTTACCAGAACGCTATAAGCACAGATCCTAATAATGCCCTTCTGCTTTCAAATTATGCTCGGTTCCTCCATCTTGTCAGACATGATCATGACAGGTTTTTTTACTGCTACTCATCATTTCCCCAAGCCTATTTAATCAGGGTTTTTGCATTTCATTCCTTTCTTTTTTTTTCCTTATTTTACATTCATGATGTATACTGATAGTCTTGAATTGGTTTATAATTTTTTTTTGCATTTGTGATTTGAATATTGTAAATGGTTAACAATATAATGACTAATGTGGAGACTTAGAATCCTTATTAACAAAGCAGACTTAGAATTCTTATTAACAAAGCAGACTCCCGAACAAAATCCCAACGTGCGGGCTCTGGAACAATATCCCAACAACGAGAAATTCCACTGAAATAAGATAGCCATGATGCCCATAATAAACCGAGTGACACATTCCTCCATTCCTTGTAATCACAAAATGCAAAGACATGCTATATGTAACCTGGTAAAATTAAAAATAAGCATAGATTCTTATCATTAAATGATTAGAGGGATTAAAATTTTGGAGGAGAGTTTAATAGATCAGGGTTTGAAAAGTATATATGCAGAGGGGATCATGAACTTCAAGTGCAAGTGCATTAATATATTCATTTAAACCTGGATCAATTAAACATACCTTTAAGTTTTTCAATTCTTTTAATTCTTTTAGTCATTTAATAGATTCAAGGATTCAAGTTTAAGATGAATTTATGTTCATCTTATTAAGAGATTAAAAAATGCTCAAGTTTCTACTTGTCCATGTGAAGAGGAATTTAAAATGCAGCATGTAAAACACCCTTTCTGATATTTGCAGAAATTTAAGCTTGCATTTTCATTCAAGACCACTGTATTCATTTTGCAACCATGTTATGTAACATTGACTATCCTGCTTCTATTTAGCTTCCCAACAAATGTCCTCTGCAACAGATTTATTAAGTGATCTAAAATGGATGGTACTATCTATGCTACTTTAAGCAGTCTAGATGAATTTTTAAACTTCCTCTACAGTGCAGATGGGGAGATCCCTGTTTATATATATATATATATGTGTGTGTGGGGCATGTGAGGGAAGGTGTTTGACTTTTAAGAGTTAATTTTCCTCTATCATTAAAATGGTCTAACATATTTTTGACAAACCAACTTGGTTAAAATAGATCTTAATACACTAGTTTATATAAATCTTGGATCCATTAAACTGGTCTAACATATTTTTGACAAACCAACTTGGTTAAAATAGATCTTAATACACTAGTTTATATAAATCTTGGATCTATTATACTGGTCTAACATATTTTTGACAAACCAACTTGGTTAAAATAGATCTTAATACACTAGTTTATATAAATCTTGGATCTATTAAACATTCATGGGAAGTCTTTTTATCCATGTAAGCCTTCAATAAGATAAATCTATGCTTGTTTATTATACAAAGTATTTGCTAATGCACAACATTCAACAATGCTTTTCTAGTTGTTTATTATACAAAGTATTTGCTAATGCACAACATTCAACAATGCTTTTCTAGTTGATTATGTATAATATGTAACAATGACAAAATATGATTTGATTTTTCTTTTTTATGAAAAACAGGGCTGAAGAGTATTTCAAGCTAGCTGTGCAATCTTATTCTGTTGATGGAGAAGCTATTGTTCAGTTTGCAAACTTTCTTTGGTTGGTTAGAGGCGACTTACCTGCAGCAGAGAAATCATACTTAGATGCCATAAATGTAGAACCTTGGAATCCTTTCCATGCTGCTACATATGCACACTTCCTGTGGCATACTGGAGGGGCAGATTCATCTTCTTGCTATTCAGATAATCCAACCATTTCATCCGCTGAGTGCTAAAATATCTAGCGTAAACATAATTTCATTTCCACATACAAAGTGTAAAATCTCTAAATAGTATATCTGTATATTCCGGGGTTTAATGAGAATTAGCTGCTGTTGATAGACATGCACATAGCTTTTGTTTGAAGTAGAGGTCCGGTTCAATCGTTTTCTAAGATAAAATAAAATGATTTGGTTGGGTCATGAGTTGTTTTGAGTCTCAGCTGGGTATCAGTCAGAGACATTTTTTTATTTTACAGCATTGTACTTGAGAGACTGGTCTGCAGAGTGGCACCATATTGCCAGTGGGCAAGTATATTTTGACACAAAGAGTTCCACAAAACTGAGGATGGCTGCATGATCATGTTAAAGTAAGTTCTGCATTGAATTTATAATATTGATGATGTTTTCCTCTGTGGGGGTGTTTATGCGTCCTTTGTATGAATCAAGTAATTAGCGTACGAATCAAGTAATTCGATGAATACTATTTAATAGATATATATCTCCTTTAATTTGTCATTCAAGTATTTGTACAACTTGTACAAACTTGATAGGCTAAATTTGTAGCAATTTTTCCTCAAATTTTGAGTTGAATTTGGTAAAAAAAAATCAGACTTAGCCTGACTTTAGTACGATCCAAGTTCTGTGCATGGCAGAAACATAACTTTTCCAGGGGTTTGCTCCATTTTAAACTGACTTAGATGCTCAGAAAATCTATTAAAGGTCCAGATTGACTGGAAATTTGACTTGTTTAATCGTCAGATTTCGACATAAAGATAGCAGATAGTTACACATTTATCCTACTTCTAGCTAGGAGTCGGGAAGCTCCAACAGTTCTGTGAGATGCCAGAAATCTGACATATGAGAGTGGCAATTATAGTTAAGCACACACGATAGAGTCCTTTTGTCAAATATAGTGTATTTTGTCAAAAATGTATTAATAAATATGAAGTACATTACATATAGGATCATAATTTTATGATGATTTTTATAATTAAACCGTGGTAGAAATTAGTACAACTATTTAACTTGTAGTTGGTGAATATTGATAGGTTACAAGTTAAGTGTTATGAACAAGTTATCTATTATTTGTTCTCCATGTTTAGTTGTAGTCACATGTACAAGCTGTAAAAGCTATCTGTTACCTTTTTTTAGTTAAATGGGTATGAGCTATGAGTTATCCATGCATCCACTGCCAATCATTTTTTATATTTCTTTTTTTAAATGTTTATTTTGAATTTTGATTCACTCTTATAAAATAAATTTGGACAATACATTTGTCTCATCCTCCTTCAATCTAGGAAAAACATAAATGATGGTCCACCTCAAATTTTAAAGATATAAACACCTATAGATTTAATAAAAAATGCAAATTAATTGGATTTTTTTAAATTAAGAAAAATTAAAAATTAATTAATTTATGAAATTGGGTAAATTTATGTCTTATTTATAATAAATGTAAGGTGAAAATTTCAATTAAGAAAATTTAAAAAATAATTAATTTATGAAATTGGGTAAAATTGTTTTATATTATGAAAAGATAAAAGGTAGCATATAAAAAACACATTAGGGTGATACTTGACACAAGAGATAATGATCAAAACAATGTGTAGAGGGTTCAAGGGTCATGTAACTTACCCACACATTATAATAAATGTAAGGTGAAAATTTCAATTAAGAAAATTTAAAAAATAATTAATTTATGAAATTGGGTAAAATTGTTTTATATTATGAAAAGATAAAAGGTAGCATATAAAAAACACATTAGGGTGATACTTGACACAAGAGATAATGATCAAAACAATGTGTAGAGGGTTCAAGGGTCATGTAACTTACCCACACATTATGGTTTGCATGGATAGCCAAATCAACCCATTGCTTTTAATTATGAAGTTTAATACCTAGTTCCATAAGGTACATGATGTTTGGGTCAAATTAAAGGATGATCGTTCCTCCCTCTCACACAACTAGCATTGTCGACAAGCTAAGACATAGCTCGATTTATTAAGATAGAGCTATGAGGTTGAGTAGGGCTCGGCTCTTGTAAGAGGTTAGTGTAGTGGGAAGGAGGAACCATTTGCAACCATCGTTGTTCTACAAAGCCCCAAAAACGGAGGGAGATAGCCACAAGTGGAGAGGAGATTACAAAATAGTTAACATGGAATGAGGAAAAGCAAAATGATTCAAGGGAACTGAACCAAGAAAACATAGGTAGAGGTAATTTTGAGAGGTTATTAATTTTGTTGCTCAAAGAATACTAAGAAGTAGGTGGAAACTTTGGAAACCTACATCAAGAAGAAGTGCACTTTGATTTTGAACTAGGAAGCAGATGAGGAGTTAGGTAGGTCATCTTTGTTCCTCAACCGTCTAGAGGAAGAGACTCTAAGTTTGCCAAGATTTTGGACCTACACTAGCATGTGAAGGAGATGATTACTTGTAACATTGGCAACAAAGAGGTCAAAGAAAGCCCAATCTTGGCTGTAATACCCCCATTCTGACTCTTAGGATGTATTAGCATTTAATATAAATAATGTGTACATGTGATGTATGTTTTCCTAGCGTGGAGCTCAAGGCCAAGGCCCCGCTAGTGAAAGCCTGAATTTTGATTTAAAAGGCAAGCATTGATATTTTGATACCCATGTGCTCTAAAGCCATGGAACATTGTAAAATGATGTAAATAAACATCATGCAATAAAAATACCAAAACTGGCTACGGAGGCAACGAATGAGAAGGGGCCATGTGTATCCACTAGGGAGTGGTGAGGGGGCTAAGGGAGTGAACCATAGGTTGCCATATGTCATTATGAGAACCCATTTGACTTTTCTGGATGACATCTATTCCTGTTGTAAGAAAGTGGTTGAAGAATTAAGTCAATGGCTTTAATGGAGGATGGGCAACCCATAAATTCGTATGGGTAGGTATCGGCTCTGTTTACTTGTCCCCGAAGTCACTCAACCTCATGGGAGGTGGCTTCATCCTCATCCCCATTCCATGGTGGAGGAATCTGGCATCATTCATCATCCAAGAACGAGCTCCCAACAGTGAGAAAAACCAGAAATCGCGACTTTGAGAGAACCCAGATTTTGGAAGGCCAAAAACGTCCAGATTTGGTTTCGGACAGTGAAATCCAGTGGGGGATCCATTGGTATGAGCCTTGGGGCGAATTTGGGAGCAATAGCTACCCCAAAATCCATTGGAAAACCCAGTTTTAACAGCCCAGAAAATCAGTGACGGATTTGGGTTATTTGTGACAGAGTTGTGAGAAATCCAAGAGTGGATGTATGAACAGAGGATGGGATTGTTGAGTCCAGCTTGAAGTGTATGTGGCTCTGGGATTGAGCTCAGTGGACTAGCCCCTTCCTCCATCTCCTATTGCATGCTTGAAAAACCCAACTGTGTGTTGGCTTAGCATGGTTATTTGAGTGAAACCTTGACTGTGAGTGAGCCATCTAGTTCCTCCTTAGTGGATACACAGCCCAGCTCGGGGGTGATCTCTCAGCTGAAAGAATACAGGATCGATAGAGATCTATGGTTGGGTGGAACGTTGCTCTCACGTAGCCAGTCGTTGGACATCTGTGTTAAAAGATAAGTATTCTTGTGAATTAATTTATATATATTCTGAGTTCTGCAAAGTGCTAGATCTGAATGTTATTTATTCATGAGGATGAAATCGATATGTAGTCTGTGCATAGTCTAAGAAGGGGATTGAACTCTCTGCCTATTGATTGCTTGAGATAAATATGCTGATGCAATCTATGCTGTATGTGTGTTGTTATGTTTAATTCCACTGTGTTTTATTGAGTTTGAATCTGCACACAGAAGTTTTAATTGTTATGAATATTTGAAGTAATTCAAATATTGGGGCTAAGTCTGCCAAAAGCCCGGTGTGTCGTTAACGTTCCCTTCCCTGAATTTGATGGTGGAAGGGGACGTTACATTGGCATAGCTTAAAGTAATTGGAAAATATGTATGATGCTTTTGTCAATGTTGTCCTAAGCTCAGATGAGAGGATATCTAAAGAGGGTATAGGTTCTGAGAATTCTATTAAAGACGATGGTGTTAATGATAATATTGTAAGGAAGGTAGGGACCCCTTCCAAACCCATCCACTTGGGTATCAAATATTAGGAATGATTCTTGGCCTTAATTTCCTCATTATATCTTAATGACCTATATTGTATTAGTTCTCAATTGTGGGATTTCACAATTGCTAGCTTATGGACATTTAAGACTACTAGTTAATGGATTTATGTTGTTTTCTTTTCAGATGAGAGGACATCTAAGGAGGTTATAGGTTCTGAGAATTCTATTAAAAATGAGGGTGTTAATGATAATGTTGTCAGGAAGGTAGGGACCCCTTCCAAACCCATCCATTTGGGTATTGAATATTAGGAATGATTCTTGGCCTTAGTTTTCCTCATTATATTTTAATGATCTATGTTGTATTAGTTCTCAATTATGGGCTTTCACAACTGTTAGCTTATGGACATTTATGACTATTAGTTTTTTTTTTGTAAGTAAGAAGGTTTTTGTATTATATATATAAAAGAGAGGTTGCATTCAAGCAAAACAGGCTGGAGCTCTGTTGATCTTCTGCAAATCTAGGCTCTCAGGCCTTACACAATAATAATTTCATATGACTGATCTACCCATAACAAAAAAACAAAATTACAAATGTTGTGATAACCAGCCTTCATTTAATCTAGATTTCCCAAAACCTCCCAAACAATAAGACTTCTACATCCAAAACTAAGCACAAACATACAAACCATAGTGGTAAAAACCTGAAAAAACACCATCTATCCATACAAGAAACAACCCCCAACCCCAGAGGACCATTACAACAGAATGTAAGGAAAGTCTGGGAAGTGACCCTGAGGTTTCCTATAATGTCCCCATATCACCTTGATGTCCTTCAGAGGCGATGGGAGACCCTAATACTCTTTTTTTTCCTTCCAAATATTCCATTCACACATTTCCGCAATTTGCATCACTATATCCACAATCCACAATCCGCAACTCTCTTGGATCCACAATCCGCAATCCGCATCTCTCTTGGATCTACAATCCGCAAGTTGCCTCGGATCCACAATCCGCAATCCATATTTCCGCAATCCACAATCCGCATTGCCGGATTTAGAAGACGGATCGCCGAACTTATATCTCCAACACCTTTCCGCAATCTACATTGAAGAATTCGGAAATGCGGAAGTCCAACTTCAACGGAAAACTTCCCCTTCCACAATCCGCAATCCGCATTGTGGAAGTTGGAAATGCGGAAGTCCAACTTCAATGAAAAACTTCCCATTCCGCAATCCGCAATCTGCATTGCGGAAGTCAGAATTGCGGAAGTCTCACTTCAACGGGAAACTTCCCCTTCCGTAATCCACAATCCACATTACGGAAGTCTAAATTACAGAAGTCTAACTTCAACGGAAAACTTCCTCTTCTGCAATCTGCAATCCGCATTGCAGATGTCGGAATTGCGGAAGTCCAACTTCAACGGGAAACTTCCCCTTATGTAATCCACAATTCGCATTGCGGAAGTCGAAATTGCAGAAGTCTAACTTTAACGAAAAACTTCCCCTTCCGCAATCCGCAATCCGCAATCTGCATTACGGAAGTCGGAATTACGGAAGCACCACTTCAAGGGGGAACTTTCCCTTCCGCAATCCGCAATCTGCATTGCGGAAATCGGAATTGTGGAAGCAACTTCCCTGCTCCTGCAACTCGCCAACTGTAAACTTCAGAGGGGCATAACTTCCTCGTCCTTGGTCCAAATGAGGCAAGGTCTGTATCGTCAGAAAGCTCTTGGAGATCTCTTTCCAATGGTGCAACTTCCACTCCAAACCGAGGTCTCTAACCTTGTCATTTTTCCAACTGAACATTCGATGCACAACTCCACCTTGAATGACCTTAACCTTCTCCCTCCCAAGTCTTTTCTCCTTCATCTAGTCCACAGGGGTGCCTATTCTTCCTGATCACAGTCCTGACTGGAATAGACTGCACCTCTTAGCCTTGCACTTAGTCCTGCTCATCAAGGGTAATATATATATATATATATATATATATATATATATATATACAACATAAGTATGAAAGAAAATATACAGAAGCATGATCAATAACTCCTGTAGGCAGGTCCATACATCCATAAACACAAAGGTACTGAAGCATTTTCCACCCTCCAAAAGGGACTATACTTAGACCATTTCCTCTAAACAGATCGAGGGATGACATGTAAACATTTAGTCTTACTTGTCAAGCATGAATGTATATGAATACCGGCATAAGAAGAAGATGCAAGGTGCAAGAGTAAAGCAATGACATGCCCAACAACATAATACATAATACTTGGGCATTCAACCCTATTAACCATCTGAACCAAATCATACATTTGACATATAACACACACTTCTAACATGCATCCAACATTCATCATGGTACACCAACAACTTCAAACACAGGTTCATATACAAAGCATAAGTATACAACCCTACTCATACAAGGCTTCCTATTGCTCCACTTCCATATAAATTCATTCAATCAATAACTAGTATGTAATAAGCATAGTCATAAACACATGAGACATCCTTATTCAAAACACCACAAGGCACTTATCTTTTAATTAAAATCCACCAGGAAACTGGCTATGGACTGCAACGTTCCATCCCAACCATAGATCTCTTCCTAGCCTCTATTATTTCAGGAATCAAAGATCACCCCCGATCTGGGGCTATGTATCCACTAAGGAGTATCACTCAGGCTCACTCACCGACCCACTTCATAGTCAATCAGGGTGTTCATCACACAGTGGGTTTGTCAAGCAAGTGGGGAGGCAAGGACTGAGTTCACTAACTCATTGAGCTCAACCATAGAGCTACAAGCATATCCCCTTTGCTTCAGACAGCCCAGGAACCCCCATCACCTCCACTCTCATCCTGAGTAAGGTCCCCTTCTCTGCTACATAGTCCCTCAGGCGCCCCTTCCCTCAGCATTGATCTAGGCAGGTATGGCTGGTCCTGACTTCTAAACCAATGGTTACTTGAGCTTTCACTGGTTCCAATCTGGAATCCAATTCTTTGATCCCTCTCCCACTTCAATCCACTCTTGGATATTTCCCAAAATATTCCCACGTGAATCCCCTCACAGATTTCCACTATCTGCTTTTAAAACAGGGGTTTCTAGTAATACTTGGCTCTGCGATTTGTGCCTCCACAAAATCGCGACCTCTGGTTCTCTCCTCTCTGGTCTGCCGGTTTGTGAGTCTACATGAATCAATGAATCCCTCTTCCCTAACCACGAAATAACAAAATAGTTTGCATGGATTTCCCTAGGCATGGACTGGTTTACGGGGCATGCAAGCACATGTCGTCCCTTGCCATACGGGTTCGCAGGTCTGTTCCATACTCCATCGGCTTCATCAACAGGGTTTCCCAGCCACCCTATGCAACCGAATTAATGTCAGCATGGGGGGTCATACGAATTCACAGGGTGACACATAGAAACATGGGGTTCAATCCCCCAACCCCCTTACCTCTCCCTATTGGATACGCAACCCCTATTTCTCACATTGCCTCCATAGCCAGTCCCTTAGGTGTTTTGTTAAAATGTTAATATTTACATCATTTACATTTCTTCATGGCTTAATAGCCCATGAATAATCAACTGCCAAATACTTTCCTATGCAACTAAAACTCGAACATCCACTAGTAGGGCCTTGGCCTTGAGCTCCACATTAGGGTGATACACATTGCATACAATATTTATATTGAGGCCAATAACCATAAGGGTCAAGATAGGGGTACTAAAACTCCCCCTCCCTTAAAATAACACCGTCCTCGGTGTTCCATTACTTAGGATTACATTTACAATTTATACATATCCAAAATTGCAAAAATGCTGCAGGTTTTCCCCTGCATTGCATCCTTTTACTTGGAACTTCCAAGACCAAGTCCTTTGGCTTCCAAGAGCTGTCCTAGCTGGATGCAATCTTCCAGCTCTGTGGGTGGGAATTGCTCCACAACAATCCCTTCTTTTTCCTTGCTTCTCAACTGATCTACAAGCTTGAAATCTTCATGGCTGCTAGCTTTCTTTTTGCTTCTTGTTGGGCAGTTGCGGAGGCAATGCTGTCCTCCACATTTCCAACATTTCTTCGACTGCTTCACCTTTACCTGCTCAACTTCCTCTGAGTCTTTCCACCTGGAACGTTTCTGAGTGGGCTGATTGGTTGAATGTCTCTTCATTGATCCACTGTCCTTTCCACTGTTGATGGCTTCCATTATGATTTTTACCTCCCTTTGCAGGCAAACAGTGTCCTGTAAAACCTTGTGGTTCATCTCATTCTGTTTCCTTTGTAGCTTGATCATCTCTCCAAGATGTTCTTGGGTCTTGGAAAGTGTTTGAAGAAGATTTTCTGCCAAATCCAATAGCCTCTGGTCTGCTGCCATGGTCAATGTGCATAGCATCCCACACTTTGCTTGCTAGTACCACTAGTCTTATAATAGCTGCAACCAATTGATCCCAATTTCTAACCTGTGAAATTCATCATTGCAATTTCTGTTAGGCCAAGCATAATATAAACATTAAGATCAGTCAATTCATTGCCCAATTGACATGTGTAGTCCATGCTTTATCCATGATACTTTCACACTTTCCATGCTTGCCCAACATACACATGAATTCCTTCACGTTCATCCTTTCACAAGAAATTCATTAATTCAGCATTCACAATTATTTCTAGCAATTAACACAATCATTTCAAGTCATGACATGCATCAAACAATTTTCTGTTTTTTTTTTATAAATACATCAATAAAAAGGAAAGAGAGAGCAGTAAGAGTTTTCTCCTCTTGGTTTTGTTCCATTCTGGAACCTACACCACCACTGTGGTTTTCATGCTCCTAGCCTCTTTCACTTCAATGTGAATGCTTGACTTTCCCTTCTTAGCTATGACACTTAGTGTCTATGGTCTATTCCAAACCTCTCAACCATGGAGTCCCTCCACATGGTTTGTCTACAACTCTTGCCTGCTAGGACCCACACAGGTCCACTAGCACCATTTTACTCATTCCTTCTCATGCCGAGCTCTTCTACGACAGTCACATGTCCACAGGCATCCTTGGGATGCCTTCATAGTCCTTTCTTCCAACAATACTGACACTCAAACATGGAATCAATTCACATGTTTAGTTTATTTTCATAGGGTTTATCTTTAAACAAGATTTTAAGAAATCATAATCAAATCATGTACACATGTATATTCATTTAAATAAGAAAGAAGTTGCAAGATAACCAAATACTTAGTTGTATTGGATGTCTTCACTTTATTCCATAGGCTCCTTCTTTGCTTTACAAGCCTTGGATCACCTGTGGGGTGGATGTTTGGCCAGCACACATGCTGCTCCACAATAATATTCGAATGGGAAACCCAAGCCAGTACACCAACTAGGTTTATCAGGCATCCCATTTAGTAATATGCCAAGCCAGTACACCAACTGGGTTTATCAGGCATTCCATTTAGCAATATGCCAAGCCAGTACGCCGACTGAGTTTATCGGACATTCCATTTAGCAACATGCCAAGCTAGTATGCTGACTGGGTTTATCAAGCATTCCATTTAGCAACATGCCAAGCCAGTACGCCGACTAGGTTTATCAGGCATTCCAAAAAGCAGTATGCTAAGCCAATACACCGACTGGGTTTATCAAGCATATATGGATATGTTGGTCATGCTAAGCCAACTTCCAGTTGGGTTTATCAAGCATACCAAACAACACAGTCGTGCCAAGCCAACATACAGTTGGGTTTATCAAGCATATCAGGAAAGATGATCATGCTAAGCCAACTTGCAGTGGGTTTATCAGGCATACCAAACAACACAGTCATGCCAAGCCATCATACAGTTGGGTTTATCAAGCATATCAGGCAAGCTAGTCATGCTAATCCAACCTGCAGTGGGTTTATCAGGCATACCAAACAACATAGTCATGCCAAGCCAACATACAGTTGGGTTTATCAAGCATATCAGGAAAGATAATCATGCTAAGCCAACCTGTAGTGGGTTTATCAGGCATTTCAAAAATCAATCTGCTAAGCCAGTGCATCGACTGGGTTTATCAAGCATTTCAAAAATCAGTATGCTAAGCCAGTATGCCGACTGGTTTTATCAAGCATTTCAAAAATCAATATGGTAAGCCAGTATGCCGACTAGGTTTATCAAACATTTCAAAAATCAGTATGCTAAGCCAGTATGCCGACTGGGTTTATCAAGCATTTCAAAAATCAGTATGCTAAGCCAGTACATCGACTAGGTTTATCAAGCATTTCAAAATTAGTATGCTAAGCCAGTATGCCGACTTGGTTGATCAAGTATACAACAACCATTTCCAAGCCAGTTCTCCAACTTGGTTTATCAGGAAATAACACCCTTCATACTCATAGAAGCCCTCTAAAACCTCCACAACAACCTTCTTTACTTTGCTTCTTTAGGGTGCAACACCAATTGCATTTGTTCAAGATGTCAACACAAGTTGGATAAACAAGCTCATCAGTGTTGCTGCTCCAAAATTGTAAACATATTTCATAACATTCACTATCAACTATTGAAACACCAGGAATGCATCCATTCCCTTAGGGCGTAATCAATATTGACAACCCTAACATAACCCAACATCAGAAAAGTGTGCACCCCTCACTAATGCAAGCCATGTAGGCCCCTAATCATACTCAAGCAGTTTTCCATAATGTAAATAAAATCAAAACATGCTCTGCATAGTAATTCTAACAATTAGACATGCATATATATATATATCAGCCAGGGTTTACAGAACACTTATCCATTTGCAGATGTAGCCTCTCTTCACTTGTGAGGAATGGGGGCTCCCTTCTCTGAGTTAACAGTCCCTCGGTTTGCCATCCTATTTCCTTTTTATATTCCATAACCCACACATGTATTCCTGACATAATATTTACCATCTCACTCGCATGGTTTACCACATGCAGTTCAACTGAGGTATTATCAATATTTACAATGGTGTTTCACCCAAAACCCATTTCCAAAGTGTGGGATCCTTCCCATGAAGTTTGGTTTCTGCAGGCCATCACACATGGTATTCATGCAATGTGTCTTCCTGGCACACTTATCAAATA
This sequence comes from Larix kaempferi, assembly GCA_027924585.1. Taxonomy (NCBI): domain Eukaryota; kingdom Viridiplantae; phylum Streptophyta; class Pinopsida; order Pinales; family Pinaceae; genus Larix; species Larix kaempferi. The sequence goes on from BSBM01000316.1 coordinate 30,040,230, forward strand.
GCTAAACAGTCAACAACATTTAACAATCAACCTCAAATATGATTCTCATAGTCAGTTAATGGAATTAATAATTAAATTCAAACATGAATTTTTATAGTTCTGTCTCCTACAAAATTGATTTGTTTAACCAAGAGACCATTCTCATATTGTTCAGCTCTTGTACATGGTAGATTTCAGTCTTCACTATGGTCTTACCCACACTGCCATACTCAAGACATTTCTACCTGAAATTTGAAACTTAAAGAAGCCAAACACTTGTAAGTTTTCATGCATGTAACCTCTTCATTGCTGCAACAATATAACATTCACTGAAGTGATCTCAGAACACTTCATAATTCAAACACTTTCAGCTGTTAACATTTCAAATGCAATGAAATATATATATATATATATATATATATATATATATATATATATATATATATATATATATATATATATATATATATTTATTTTACATGCATCATTCTCATTATAAAATTGCAAGACACAATCGTCTTATCCCTACAATCAACTCAAAGCTTTAAATGCAGCTATATCATTTTCATGTAACTCTATCCTTCCAACAGAGCACTCTTGTAGTTCTCTCATCATGAACACCTTTGTACAATCTTCTCATGCATTCCCAGCAGCTCATGAAATGATATCATAATTACCACTAATTCATCATTTCATCTATTATTGATTTGCAATGATCATACATCACAACCATGCATTCACACAATGTATCTCAACATGTGCACCCACACCTATGCATGCAAATTTACAACATTTACACAAAATTTTCATGTGCATTCACTTCATGCAACCATAGGTTTACAAATCTTCTAATGCACACTTACCATTCCAAACACATATGGCCCTTACTTGCTTAGTTATTAAACTCATAACCAATCTATGCAAATGGCATGAGGTAACTTCATATGAATGCATTCTAACATTTAAATAGTAACATGGTAGAAGGTCCTTTTCCCTTACTACTCCATACCTTACCATGCCATGGTGGTATGGCATTCACATCAAGTGCATTCAACCATACATGCATACCAGCTTATGATTATAAAGTATGGTTCAAGGGATTCTTACCCAATCCTTCAACACTTGTACCATCAACAAAAACAAATCATACCTGCATGGTTCCCATTAGCATTCTTGATGTTACCAGGTCAGCTTGGTTTCAAGGATTACACAGTCCTTTCACCAATCCTCATGATCACAGTTCTGCTGCACCAACCTTTCTTCATAAGTTTACTGGTCACATGCAAAAACATCATCAACATTTTCGACAAGGATTCAACCACAACAATTGTCATTAGTGATTTACTGCATATGTAAAACATCACTAGCTTTACCAATCTACAATTCTCATATTCATGTACTATGCAATATCTAGCAATATGTCTACTAGTGCATATTCATTTCAATTTGTCTAATGGCATCTCACATTTTCAGCATCTCTATGCTATGATTTTCTGTATATAAAATCATAAAATATAATGCAAGATTAGAATGGGGTTAAGGAATTCTCCCTTCCAATTCCCTTTCATAGCATCGAATTCTTCTTCCATGTAATAGCTCGTCCAATTGCATGGCCCGATCAACCTTCAGTAGCTCTCCCGGAGCACTACAACAACTCTCATTGAACCAGGTTCACATGCTTGATGCTCACGTCGCTTTCAGAATCTATTGTCAAGTCCAACTCGGCCTCTCTTGGACTAACCTATAAGCTCCTACTTCATCCCATACAGCCCCAGTGTTGTAACTAAAGCTCTGATACCACTCTGTAACGTCCCCATTATCACCTTGGTGTCCTTTAGAGGGGATGGGAGACCCTCATACTCTTTTTTTTTCTTCCAATGCTTCCATTCACACCTTTCCGCAATTTGCATCACCGGATCTGTAATCTGCAATCCACAACTCTCTTGGATCCACAATCCGCAATCCGCAACTCTCTTGGATCCACAATTCGCAAGTTTCCTCGGATCTGCAATCCGCAATCTGTCTTTCCGCAATCCACAATCAGCATTGTGGGATTCAGAAGAGGAATCACCGAAATTATCTCTCCATCACCTTTCCGCAAACTGCAATCCGCATTGCGGAAGTCGAAAATGCAGAAGTCCAACTTCAACGGAAAACTTCCCCTTCCACAATCCGTAATCCGCATTGCGGAAGTCTAACTTCAATGGAAAACTTCCCCTTCCGCAATTCGTAATATGCAATCCGCATTGTGGAAGTCGGAATTGCGGAAGTCCCACTTCAAAGAGAAACTTCCCTTTCCGCAATCCGTAATCCGCATTGCCGAAGTCGAAATTGCGGAAGTCTAAATTCAACGGAAAACTTCCCCTTCCGCAATCCGCAATCTGCAATCTGCATTGCGAAGTCGGAATTGCGGAAGTCCCACTTCAATGGGAAACTTCCCCTTCCTCAATCCGCAATTCGCAATCCGCATTGCAGAAGTCTAACTTCAACGGAAAACTTCCCCTTCCGCAATCCGCAATCCGCATTGCAAAAGTCGCAATTGCGGAAGCACCACTTCAAGGAGAAACTTTCCCTTCCACAATCCGTAATCTGCATTGTGGAAATCGGAATTGTGGAAGCAACTTCCCTGCTCCTGCAACTCGCCAACTGCAAACTTCAAAGGGGCATAACTTCCTCGTCCTTGGTCCAAATGAGGCAAGGTCAGTACTGTTGGAAATCTCTTGGAGAGATATTTCCAATGGTGCAACTTCCAATCCAAACCGAGGTCTCTAAACCCATCATTTTTCCAACTAAACATTCGGTGCACAAATCCACCTTGAATGACATTAACCTTCTTCCTGCCAAGTCTTTTCTCCTTCATTTGGTCCAGTACAGGGGTGCCTGTTCTTCCTAATCACAGTCCTGACTGGAATAGACTGCACCTCTTAGCCTTGCACTTAGTCCTTCTCATCAAGGGTAATATATATATATATAAGTACAACATAAGTATGAAATACAATGTACGGAAGCATGCTCAATAACTCCTGTAGGAAGGTAATATATATATATATATATATATATATATATATATATATATATATATATAAGTACAACATAAGTATGAAATACAATATATGGAAGCATGCTCAATAACTCCTATAGGCAGGTCCATACATCCATAAATACAAAGGTACTAAAGCATTATCCACCCTCCAAAAGGGATTATACTTAGACCATTTCCTCTAAGTAGGTTAAGGGATGACATGAAAACATTTAGTCTTACTTCTCAAGCATGAATGTATATGAATACCGGCATAAGAAGAAGATGCAAGGTGCAGGAGTAAAGCAATGACATGCCCAACAACATAATACATAATACTTGGGCATTCAACCCTATTAACCATCTGAACCAAATCATACATTTGACATATAACACACACTTCTAACATGCATCCAACATTCATCATGGCACACCAACAACTTCAAACACAGGTTCATATACAAAGCATAAGTATACAACCCTACTCATACAAGGATTCCTATTGCTCCACTTCTATATAAATTCATTCAATCAATAACTAGTATGTAATAAGCATAGTCATAAACACATGAAAGATCCTTATTCAAAACACCACAAGGCACTTATCTTTTAATTGAAATCCACCAGGCAACCGGCTATGGACTACAACGTTCCATCCCAAACATAGATCTCTTCCTAGCCTCTATTATTTCAAGAATCAAAGATCACCCTCGAGCTGGGGCTATGTATCCACTAAGGAGTATCACTCAGGCTCACTCACCGACCCAGTTCATAGTCAATCAAGGTGTTCATCACACAGTGGGTTTTTCAAGCAAGTGGGGAGGCAGGGACTGATTTCACTAACTCATTGAGATCAACCATAGAGCTACAATCATATCCCCTTGGCTTCAGACAACCCAGGCACCCCCATCACCTCCACTCTCATCCTGAGTAAGGTCCCCTTCTCTGCTACATAGTCCCTCAGGCATCCCTTCCCTCAGCACTGATCTAGGCAGGTATGGTTGGTCCTGACTTCTAAACCAATGGTTACTTGAGCTTTCACTAGTTCCACTCTGGAATCCAATTCTTTGATCCCTCTCCCACTTCAATCCACTCTTGGATCTTTCCCAAAATCTTCCCACGTGAATCCCCTCATAGATTTCCACTATCCGCTTCTAAAACAGGAGTTTCCAGTAATACTTGGCTCTACGATTTGTGCCTCCACAGAATCACGACCTATGGTTCTCTCCTCTCTGGTCTGCTGGTTTGTGAGTCTACATGAATCAATGAATCCCTCTTCCCTAACCACAAAATAGAAAAACAGGTTGGGTGGATTTCCCTAGGCATGGAGTGGTTCACAGGGCACGCAAGAACAGGTCGTCCGCTGCCATACGAGTCCACAGGCCTGTTCCATACTCCATCAGCTTCATCAACAGGGTTTCCCAACCACCCCCTGCAACCGAATTAATGTCAGCATGGGGAGTCATACGAATTCACAGGGTGACACATGGAAACATAGGGTTCAATCCCCCAACCCCCTTACCTATCTCTAGTGGATACACAACCCCTATTTCTCACGTTTCCTCCATAGCCAGTCCCTTAGGTGTTTTATTGAAATGTTAATATTTACATCATTTACATTTCTTCATGGCTTAACAACCCATGAATAATCAACTGTCAAATACTTTCCTATGCAACTAAAACCCGAACATCCACTAGTGAGGCCTTGGCCTTGAGCTCCACACTAGGGTGACATACATTGCATACAATATTTATATTGAGGCCAAAAATCATAAGGGTCAAGATAGGGGTACTACAATTCCCATCCGTCGCAGTCGCTAGAGCTGTAGGAAAATGGATGCCCATGGATTGCAGCAAGAAGTCCATATTCCGGTGCAATTCCTTTGAATAAGCTTGTAGCGAATTCTGCAACTGTTCCATCTACTCCTCTCCTCTGGTCTTCTCCATTCGCTCCCAAAGAACATGTCCCATCAAGTTCTTCATCACCCAATATAGAGAAACAATCCTTTCGTAAAGGCTTAGGTGGGTCGCATTGTTTCATGGATCCATGACCCAATCTTCCACCTTCCGACACTCCTCATGCAAGGTGTCCTTGTCTATATTTTTCCATAGTTGCTGTTCCACTCCTTGGATTTCCTGCTGTACAACCGAAGGTAAACCCAGTTCAAATATCCAGGCCTCCCACCTAGCTTTATTTTGCGCGCGGGAGACCCTGTGACCGTCATCCAAAGGAGCATCTTCCCTTTTACGACTCAGATGTCGCCCGTATGTGATATTCTTACTCTCTTCCTGACGATGGTCTTCCATAGTGATGATTCCCTGAGCTTTTCCTTTCTCCGTGAATAGAACAATGATGGCTAAGTGCATGCAGGGAAGAACCTTGCGAACACGTCGGTGTCCACCACCTTTCCATTCCTTATAAGGAAAATTGGCATTCTAGGCAATAACTGACATCGTACCTTCCATTAACAGCTGCTCATGCCTCGTAGTCCTTTGAATATATGCGCCCAACTGATGGTTGTATCCTCCAGTTCTTATGCTCATAACTGTAACTGTAACCACAAGCTGTGACAAGATTGAGAATAGATCGAAGTAAATGTTGATTAAGGCCCTGTTGCCTCAACCTTAGATCCTTGGCTGCTTGGCGAGTGTGGCGAAACGTCACATGGCTTGGCGAGGGCCCTCCTGATGTCGGGATTCCTCCCCTTCATAATTTTGCGTCATGTCTTGAAGCATAATTTCATTGCATTTGTCCTGGGATGTCTCATCGTTCAGGTCCATCCACGAGTTGGCATAAATGGAATTATGGTTTGCAGTCCCTAGGTTAGCCATAAGGTCCGCCAACTTGTTACCATTTATTTTGACGTGGTTGAAGGTAAGAGCCATCCTGGGGTGTAATATCACTGCCAACTTCTCCAATCTCCCTTCTAATCGCCATGGTGTTTCCCCCTTGGAACTCGACTTTCCATGATGGATATCTGTTGCCATGTGGAGAATTATCTTAGAGTCTCCTTCAATGATTAGTGGGGTCCAATTCTGAAGACCTTCCATCTGTATTCATTGGAGTAAACCTTCCATTTCTGCTGCGTTGTTAGAGTCCATGCCAATGAAGCCGGTTTTGAAACCTTGCATTTCGCCAATGTGATTTTTGATAACACATCCAAATCTTGCAGGACCAAGATTTCCTTTCGAAGCACCGTCGAAGTTAAGTTTGAAGAAACCAACAGGAGGAGGAGTCTAGAATTCAGGACTAGAACTTGCCGTGGATGTCCTTCCTTGTCTCCCATAACATTGCATTGGCCCTGATATCCCCCAGGTTTGCAGGATTAGGGACTCCGATGCGTTAGCTTCCCAATCCGCATTTTACCAAGATTGCATTTTCACTATTTAAAGCATCTTATTCTGGATGGAGTTCCAGACCTTGTCTTCAGTTCCATATTTCTCTTGGAAAATTCTGGAGTTTCTTTCCCTCCACAATTCCCATACCACAAAATACGGGAAAATATTCTAGAGTCTATTAACAATGGTGTTCTGAAACAGGTCGTTTGTCCACGCGCAGATGGTTTGGTGCGGGTTGTCTTTGAGCCTGTCTGATCTTCTGAAAATAATAGCTCCTCGGTCCCATAAGTTCGAAGTGAAAGGACATGAATCAAGGAGGTGATTCAATGTTTCTTCCTCCAGAGTACACATACACCACCGGTAAGGCCCTTGCATCCCTCTCTTCTGAATATTTTCTCTCGTAAGGATTCAACATTTGATTACTAACCAAATGAAGATGGAAATTTTAGGCCACAGTTTTGCATCCCATAATTTCTTCCATTTCTTAACAGGTAATAGATTATTATAACTCGACTATATGTTGTAAGCTTCCTTGATTGAGAAAATGCCTTTTGGTTCGTATCCCTAGTGGATTTTGTCCTCCCCCATGTGAATCCTGATTCTTCTATTGTTTAAGGTTTCTTCTATTATGTTTACTTCCTCCTTAGGGCCAAATTGTTCCCACCAGTCACAAGGTTCCCAAACCCTGTACTCTTGTTCTGTGTTTGAATCGTCCCAAAGGTCCTTAACTGGAATTTTGTTTTGGTTGATACATTCCTGGATGAGCTGGGGTGCTTCTACATTACCCTCAAGAGGAGGTAATTGTTTCCATGAATCTTCCCAGGCCTTATCTCTCTTCCCCATTTCTTACTTCCGAGAAAATGTTAGCCTGGATGAGTCTTCTTCCTTGGGTTGCAGTTTTCCATATGTGAGATACAAGAACTTCCATAGAGAAGCAGATGAGGTTATCTTTCTCCCACCCCTCGACATATTTGTTATGCCAGAAATTTTCCCATGGTTCCTGATTGTGGGTGACCCATCTCTACCATATCTTAGCCCCACTTACGTAATTGAATTTCTATGGATCTCGAAGGTTGAGACCACCTTGCTCCTTAGGAGAGCATATAGTTTCCCACTTAACCAGGGCCATTTCCGGTGTTCATTTGAACCATTCCACATGAAGTTTAGTTGAATATTCCTGGTTTCCTTCAAGATTTCTTTTGGGGCCTCGAGGGTAGAGAACAACTAAACATGCATCGCTTGCAAAACAAATTTTACCAATACCAATCCGCTGGTAAATTTTGGAGGCCTAATTGCCTAATTTGAAATTTTTTTCCTCATTTTATCCAACAATTCATGCCATGAATCATTACGAACCTTAGAATCAGTCGGGGGGGCTCTGAGGTATTTGGATGGAAGGGAGATCTCTTGGAAACCAAGGATTCGCCAAATGTTACATCTGGTGATCCTAGGGGTATTAAAGAAGAAGACCTGGGATTTTTGTTTGTTAACTTCCAGACCTGACGCTTTGCCAAAGTTAGTTAAACAAAGTTTGATCTTCCAAGACTCTTGGACTAAAGGATGCCCCATCAACATAGTATCATCAACGAACTGCTGGTGAGTTTGACGATCCGCTCTCGGATGTATAAGAAGCCCCTACATTTCTTGGTTGCCTTGCATAGCTTTTATAGTTTTTCCTAGTCCTTCAACCATTATTATGAATAAGAAGGGAGATAAAGGTTCTCCCTGTCTAATACCTCTTGTTGGTTTCAATAAACCTGCCGGGACTCCATTGAACAATATTGAGAAGAAGGAAGTGGAGATGAGATTCATAATCCAGTTTATCCAGTCATCCATAAAGCAAAAGGATCTGAGCATGGCCCTCATGAATTGCCAGTTGAGCTTTTCGTAGGCTTTAGCTATGTTGAGTTTCAACATCATCCCCGAGATCTTCTCTTTTTTGAGGGAATGGAGAACTTTGTGAATAAGGATAATTCCATCCATGATTTGGATTCCTTCAACAAACCCTGATTGCTCAGGGGAAATCAGAGAAGGAAGGATGGGTTTGAGGCAATTGGATATTACCTTGGTAACAATTTTGAAAATTACGTTGTAGAGGGAAATGGGCCTAAATTTTCCAGGTGAGTCCGCCTCCTCAGCCTTGGAGATAAGAGCTAAGAATGTAGCATTAAAAGCAGGGAGAATTCTCTTGGAGAGTCTAGAATTTTCTACAATTTCCAAACTTCTGTCTTGATGAGGTCCAAAAAATGATGGAAGAAATTGGCGGTGAAACCATCCGGTCTTGGAGCTTTCCCATCATCCATTTGGTTCACTACTTCTTCGACTTCGAGCAGTGTCACCGTTTTCATTAAAAGATCATTTTGATCTTGCGAAACAAGAGCATGGATATGTTGAGTTATCGGCTTGATATCCACGTCTCTGTCCGGGATAGTTTCAGTCATGATATCCTGAAAGTGGTTTCCAAGTTCCTCCGCAATATCCTCCCTGGTTTCCAATCTTTCACCATTGATATTTTTTATCTTTAGGATTCTATTTTGCGACCAGTTCTAGATGACCGATTTGTGGAATAATTTGGTGTTTCTTTCTCCATCTTGAAGCCAATTAACTCTAGCTTTTTGGTGCCACAAAATTTCCTCCTTTCGTTCCCTCTCCTGCAGCTTGTTATATACACTTGTTTCTTCGTCTTGAAGCTTAGTTGTGTACCATGTGTTCATGCCAAGTTTCTGAATTTCCTCCATTCTGGAATCCATGTTTTTTTTTTGCAAAGATATCCCTGAACTCCACCTTGTTCCATTTCTTTATATTTTTTTAAAGTCCTTTCAATTTCTATTGGAACTTATACATACTTTGGCCCTACCCTTTGCTTAGATCATCCCACCATTGCTCAACTTTCTCCTTGAACTCTGGATGGCCTAACCAGAATTGTTCAAATTGAAAGGGATTTTTGAATTGTGACCCTAATCCACTCCACAATAGTTCCACTGGCCAATGGTCAGAGCCAGAAACCAGTAGAATGGAAGTCGAGATTTCACTGCCAAATTCCATAATTGATTCGGACACAAGGAAGCGATCAAGGTGAGAAGCAATCTGGCGATCTCCTTTTCGTTTGTTGTTCCATGTGAATCTGCCTTTCCCTAGGATAACATATACCAACATAAGGTCTTCAATGGTATCTCTGAAGCGACCACATTCGTTCTCCAATTTGCACCTTCCTCCTTTCTTTTCCTCTAACCAAGGTAATGAGATTGAAGTCTCCTCCCATGATCCAATGTTGTCCCCTAGTCCAGTCCAGCATTCACCTGAGGGTATCAATGAAAGCCAATTTTTTTGAGGTGTGTGAGGTCCATAAACATTGGTTAAGAGACCGGTAATCAGGAAGCCAATTACTCCAAATTCTGCTGATAGGAACCAATGATTTCCATATAAGCCATACAAGCTTACTTTGTTGGGATCCCACAGAATCCCTAGGCCTCCGACCATTCCTCTAGCATCCATACCGATTCCTTCGCTTCCTTTCCATATCTTCTTACCAATTTCTTGAAGCTGGTTTTCCAAACACTTTGTTTCTAGGAGGAAAACAATGGCCGGATTTGTCTTTTGAATATTTTTTATTAAGATCTTTTCTTTTTGAGGACTATTAAGACCTCTTATATTCCAGGATACAATCTTCATTAAAAAGGAAATATTTATAAACCTAGAGCAGCCCTAATGGTAGGGTACTGGCCTGATTCAATCGACTTTAAACCTGCTGCCGCAATATGTTTCTGATTAGATTTCCTTCATGGTTTCCTGATTAGCTCTTCATGCTTTCCCTTGTAGTCTTTGTGGGATCTTGGGTTGATACCAAGACGATTGGTTTCCATTGCTTTGATGATATCCCCCTTTAGTAGAACTACTTTCTCCTGGGGGACATATCCTTTTTCTTCATCTTCGCAGGCTTGTTCAATGCCATCCATATCTTCAGTTTCTTCTCCTATGTCTCCTTCTAGGTCTCCGTTAGGGTTCTCATCCACATCAGAGGTTGTTGCCTTCGTATTTCCATTCTTTTATTCCTGTCTATTCAGTTCCTGTTGGTCCTCGTTACGTGATGTAGTGATGTTCTCCTCCAATTGATCTCTTAGTGCTTCAAATTGATTGGATATTAAAATATTCTTGGGGGATTCCATATTTTCCTGTTTGCTTCCTCCTCTTTTTCGTCTGGAAACCCTAGTGAACCCTTGATCCATATTTTCCTCATCCTTCTTAGGAGGGGGTTTTGGAGTGTTCATAGGGAATTCTGTGAACAAATGTCCATATTCATGGCATCTGCGACATCTAAACGAGATTTGTTCATAATCTAGGGTTTGCACCCAATCTTCGTCCTCCCATGACATCTTGATTGCTTCTGGTATTTCTTTGGAAAGATCCATGTAAACATAGATCCTCGCATCGACCATATATTGTTGTGCCTTGGTTTGCTCCGATATCTTGATGAAGGAGCCTAGGTTGTTCCTGATATCTTCCAAAATTTATGAGTCCCAGTACTCGCTTGGGAGAGAGTATAGACGGATCCATACCGGAGCAACTCTGATATCCTATTTATTTGGGCAGAACTTCTCCTTCCATGGTCTTAAGAATATGGCTACAAAGTAGAAGAAATAAGGGCCTCCATCCATAACTCCGTTTATGTCCTCCATGCTTAGGAAAGAGATGGTTAAAAAGCCTTTTGAACCCAGTTGTAGGTCATAATGACCTCGTGATTTCCACGTCGAGTTTATCCACCAGACTAGGGATTTTTTCGACGGGAGCATTCCCATAAATTTACCTATAAGCGCATGATATTGCATGTATTGGATCCGATCCCTCAACTTGCTAGATTTGATCTGCACTGAGGTTATTAGGGCCAATTTGGGAACGCATTAGCCAGGCTTCCTCCCGATTGGAGTTCCTGCCATTTTTGAATCCTCAGAGCTCGTTCCCTCTCCTCCCATTACCTCAAGCGGGATCGGGATGCCCCCGACCCGGAGTTCCCCAGGAGAATCAGTAGGGGGGGCTTGAAAACCTCCCCCCAACCTTGCAGTCATGGTCACCATCAGTCCTTCCACCTTTAGAAATCACTGAAAACCCTAGTTCAACCAAGCCACTTAGTAAGATCTCAAAAACATGTGTGACCATGGGTCTTGATCATTTATGACTATTAGTTAATGGATGTTTACCATTGTTAATTTGCTACATTATAGTGGGTTGTGTGCCCAATGTTTGCTCAGAACTAGAATGATTTGATCTCATTTAGAGTGGCAACTCTCAAACAATGATATAATGCCTTGTCTTTTTGGCTTGCATTATGAGTGGCAGGACTGGTTCTTAAAGGGCTCACCCTTGGCTAATTTGTATTGTTTATATGTAAATATTAATAGAATATAAATTAATTGACAAAAAAACTTCCTTTCTATCACAAATGTTACAAATTAGCCCATCCCATGGTTTTTTTGGGTTAGTCCAATGATCAATTTCACTATGGAGTTCATGAGCATTGGTGTTGATTTTGACATATTCATTTTATGAGCATTGGTCTTGATTTTGGCATATTCATTTTGTTCTTTAAATTCATATTGTTACAAAAATGACCATTAAAAAATTAAGGTTGATAAAATATTCATAGTATTTCAACTTTAATTATTATTTCATTATAAAGTTCATGAACATTAGTCTTAATTTTGACAATATTCATTTTGTTCTTTAATTTCATATTGTTAGAAAAATGATCATTAAAAAATTAAGGTTGATCATAATATTTCAACTTTAATTATTATTCATTTTGTTCTTTAAATTCATATTATTAGAAAAATAATCATTAAAAAATTAAAATTAATAAAATATTCATAATATTTTAACTTTCATTATTATTAATTTTTTTTTTTTTTTTATGTTCCAATAATCTCAAATTCTTTAACATAATTTATTTTGATACTATGAACAATAACAATAACAATAATTGGGAACTAATACTTTGTCAACTTAAGAAATTTATGTTTTTATATAAATATTAATTATAACTTTCGATTTCATCAAAATACATATAACTTAAATAAAAAAAATAATACTTTGTCAACTTAAGAAATTTATGTTTTTATATAAATATTAATTATAACTTTCGATTTCATCAAAATACATATAACTTAAATAAAAAAAATAAACTTAAAGGCATTACATTTAATTTTAAAATATTATGATTATATATTTACTCAATTTTATTCTCGATCTTATAAAAAATGTTACAAACTGAAACGTTATTATCTAAAATAAATTTGTTAAAACCTATAATATATTACATAAAGAAAAATCACTTATTAATTTTTCTTACGAAGTATGTCTTGATACTTATGGTAGACATCTTCTGGCTTGGATTATCGCCTAACGGTTTGCTCGACCTACCATCCACAATATGTGAGGAAGTTTGTTGAGATTTCCCGTGCGTGTTAGCTTTCCTTGATTTCTTCGGAATAGTAGGAAGGTGATTTTTCCACTGAAAAAAAAAGAAGAGTGGATTTTGCTTTAACATATGTTATCACCATAATATTTTCACAAATACACTGAAGAGAGTCAAAGATAGAGACAATACTTTGTTAAGTTGTTTTTAAAATAAATATTAAGTTGTTATAAACGAATACTTTGTTTTAGTTATGGAAGTATGGCGAGGGGGGATGGCTAGGATTTTGAAGGTGTTGTGGCTGAGGTGCCATGTTTTGGTTTATCTATGGGATAGGATGGTGTATGATGATATCATAGACTATTAGGAAGGTCTCTTAAATTAATAGGAGATATTTCAGATAGTTTTGTTAGAAAATCTCATGAACCTATCAAAGTGGCATGGGGATCCAATGAGGTTGAGGGTGATGTGGATAGCTAGTTTTGCTAGAAAATCTCATGAATCTATCAAAGTGGCATGGGGCTCCAATGAGGTTGAGGGTGATGTGGATAGCAAGGATGTTGATCAAACATAGATCAATGATGGTGGTGGATTGATAAAGGCCACCCATCTTATTCAACTTTGGAAATGGCCTTAAAAGTGCACTTAATGTGTCAGATTGAATTGAGGTCTTGGGATCATGTGTGGTCTATCATTCAACATCTTTGGTTATTCCTTCCCCTCTTTCTCTTCAAGCCTATTTTGTAGTGGGTTTGGGCATTGGCTATTAGTTCAGGTATTTGGGTGAGGATTTGTGGTGTGACTGTTGGTTCCTTTGGTGGGTGTAGAGAACTCAAGGGGTAAGTCCATGCTTATTTGTCTTTTCGAACCAAGTATTCAAGCCCTTATGGGGGTTGATGGATTGGGGACTCAAACTAAAGTGGATGGTGCTGAAGGGGTTCGAAATAGATCTAGTGAGGAGATAGTTCCAAAGAGAATCAAGAGATGTGTGCATAAGAAGGGATCCTTTGTCCATCTAGTTTTGGGAGAGGACATATGCATGCACCAGGTTGTGGGAATGTCATCGCAAGCAATGATGGGTTATTTTCAAAATAACAGGATGAGAGACAAGTATTTGAGGGATCTTTATTTTTCCAGTATTTTTGAGAGTGGGAAATAGGACATGTGCCTTAGTTCATTTGTTGGTATGGGGATGGATGAATTTTATTCCCAAGGAGGCGAGTGATGTGATACAAGTTATAGGGAAATCTTGGTAGTGGAATTTGATGCCTCTTATGCTTAAGCATCGGTCCCCATTTTTTGATGCCAAGTTAGAGAAACCTTGCATTATTTTGGTATGGGTTAAGCTACCTGGTTCACATCTTGTTGGTATTTAGAGGTCTTTAAGGAGATCGAGAACTCAATTGGGATATTTATGGATGCTAATATGAGATTTTCAAAGACTAGTATTATGACTATATGGAATATTTTGGTCAATCTAGATTTATGAGAGGACTTAGTGAAAGATATGATAATTCAAATAGGATTTATTTCACATTCGTAGGTATTGTATTACTATGATATTCCTTTCATCTGTGTAGGGTGCCATAGGTATGGAAACCTAGTCGAGATTGTAAGTTAAATTTTATTAGAAAAGTATGGGTAAAAAGGGTGACTATGGGGTTGAGAAGGGAGGTGATAATATTTAGGATTATCTATTAGTCTTGTGCAGTGGTGGAGGTGTTGAAGTATGTTGGGGTTTTGAATGTTAATGCAAATCAGAATCCTCTTAATTGTGTCTCATTCATCCTGAGAAGGTGGCTCTAGTTCAAGTGGATACACGCAGGTGATGGATCTCGTTTCTTCATCTCTAGGTGAGGAAAACCCTAATCCCCCTTCTACTTTTCATAACCACATTGATGATAGTATGGATTAAAGGGAAGGTGGAAATTCGTTTAATATGGTTTCCCCTTATGGTATGTTAATTGACAAATTGGATGAGGATATTGCTTATTTGGTGACTGGAGAAGTTTTGGACAAAGATTGTTTAGCCATATCCCCATCTCCCCCTCCCTTGGAAGATATGGGTAGTGAAGATAGGACTTGTAGGTCAAAGGAGAGTGAGGGGGGGGGGGGGGGCTGCAGTTAAGCATCCCTTCTGGGTATTTTCTTAGGCCTTGTCACATGGGTATTTTTGTTGAGAACAAGGAGATGGTGGGAGGTTTGGGAGAAAATTCACTTCCTTCTCACTTGGGATCTAAATGAGGCCAAAAACTAATTATATTAATGAATAAGAAGGTGGCTAAGAGAGAGGTTATGGTGGGAAAGCGAGACCTATTAGATGGGGTTCTTAGAGAAGTGAACACCTCAAGAAGGTGTGCATCATGAAAATTATGAATTTTAATTTGAGAGGCTTAGGCCAATCCTTTAAAAAAAAGGCCTTAAAAAGATTAGTGGACAAGCATAATTTGGATATTTTCTTGCTACAAGAGTTTGGAGACAAGAACTTTATTGGTTAGTGATTTGAAAAATATCTTTAGGGATTGGGAATACATTTTAGTGGGATCCTCTATCCATTGGGGGTGATTAATTTCATCTTTGAAGAAGAGGGTTATTAAATGGCCTTAAAAATATTACTGGACAAGCATAATTTGGATATTTTCTTACTACAAGAGACTATGGGAATATTGGGGAATATGAACTTTATTGATCAGTTATTTGGGAAAAAATATTTGGGGATTGGGAATTTGTTTAGGTGGACTCCTTTATCCCTGAAGGGGTATTAGTTTCATCTTAGAAGAAGGGGGCTATTAAATGTACTAATTCTTTTATTTTTCCACAATTCTTGGGATTGTGTTATTTTCTCAAGAGACCAAGGAAGAATTCATTGTTCTTAATATCTATGGACTATATTATGATTGAATGGCTTTTTGGGATTTTGTCTTTGTTGAAATTTTATTCAAGAAAACATTCCTAATTGTGAGAGGTGACTTGAAATTTTTGTTGGATAAGTCATATATCTAGGGGAGAGTCTACAAATATGGGTGTTATCTCTATGTACTTTGTTAGGAATCTAGAGCATTTGTGCTTATATGACATATTATAGTTGATTAATATTCAACCAACCTAGACGAATATACACTCCAATGAGGGTAGGATTGCAAAGTGAATTGATCGATTCTTAGTAAGTGATGCATTTGTGGATGATTCATTAAGAGTAAGGTAGTGGGTAGGATTGGGGGGTGAATCCAACCATATGCCTATGCTATTAGAAATTGCAAAATCAAGGAATAAGCCTTATAGTGGACATTCAAATTCATTTCAAGTTGGTTGAGGGATGAATATTATGTGGATATGGTTAAGAAGGGTTGGATTGATGTTGATGAAGCTTCTAGGGAATTAACTATTATTCAATGTTTAGGGAACCTAAAAGATATAAAACAAATCTCTATTGATTGGACTCATAAAAAAAGAATGAGGGATGATAAATTGTTGGAAAGTGTGAAAGCCCAATTGGAGGATACATATTCAAGCGAATTGGTTCATGGATTTCTTGATGAAGCCATTAAGCAGGAAGTTAAGGCTTTGGAACTTAAGAGGATAAAAGTTTTTGCTAATAAAGAAGTCAACTGGAGGTTTAAGAGTCAGGTGTTATAGTTAAATCTGGGTGATAACAATGTGATTTTGTTTTACAATTTTGCAAACCATTGTAAGAATGCCAATACCAACTAGTAAATACACAAATGGGATGGTTTGGAAGTTATGTCCTTTAAAGATATTCATAGCTAGGTGTTGATCATTTAGAAATTATATATAAGGAGGAGAGTCAATTAACAATTGCGGAAGTGGTTCAAGAGACTTCCTTCTTTCCTATTTTTTTCAATGAACATGTGAATTGGATGTTGTCAAAAGAAGTGTTCAAGGATGAGTTGTAGGTGATCATCCATAGTTTCCAAAAGGATAAGGGTCATAGGACGAATTATTAGACAATCGAATTATTTATGGATTTTTTTAAATTATTGGGGGATGATTTCTTGAAGGTAGTTAATGTATCCAAGTTTTCAAGCCAAACATTGGCAAATTTCAATACTGACTTCATTGCTCTAATTTCTAAGGATGATTCTCCTAATTCTTTTGATCAGTATAGGCCTATTTATTTTTGTAACTACATTTATAAAATTATATCTAAAGTTATTAATATGAGGGTTAAAATGATTTTATCTAAGGCCATTTTAGTTGAACAATTTGGTTTTCTATCAGACATGCAAATCCATGAAGCTATTGGAGTAGCCCAAGAAAGGCTACATATTGTCAAAACAAAACATATGTCCTCTTTAGTTATTAAGCGTGATCTCTCTAAAGTTTATGATAATGTATAAGTTGGTTATATTTGAAGATGATGTTGCTCCATCCGAAGGATTCAATGTTCACTTTGATGATTAGGTTATGAGTTGTATTTCTTTAGTTTCCTTTGCCTTGTTAATTAATAGATCGACATCAGGATTCTTTAGTTCTAGGAGATAGCTCATACATGGGTACCCACTATGACCCTTCCATTCCTAATTGTGGACGAGGGTCTTAGTAGAACTCTCTTGGAGGCAAAGATATGCATCCTCTACAAAGGTATTGAAGATGGTAATAATATTTTCCTTTTACATCTTCTATTTGTCAATGATATTTTAGTCTCTAGTAATGATACAAGATGATATGTATTGAATATTAAAGAGATCCTTAATATATACTGCACAACAATAGTTATGTTGATCAATATCAAGAAGTGCTGAATTTCTTAAATAGGTAAGAGCTACAAAGTTACTGGGTATTTTTCTTATGTTTTTCCCTTTCATATGATTGACTTGGAGAATGGATTAAAGTAGATAATATTTTATATCAATCTAGATGATTATGGGAGGAAGGACTAGTAATGGCGTATTTCCAAAGTGGAGAAGAAGCTTTTTATTTGGTATAATCATTGGTTACCTTGTGGTGTCAGATTAATGTTGGTTAAATCTGTCTTGAAATAAATTCCAGTGTCCTAGATGTCCTTGGTGTTTATTCCCAAGTAGGTCCGAGATAAGATCATACAATTGAGATTAATATTTATTGGTGACAAGGTCAAGAGAGGATTAGCTTGGATAAGGTGGACTCAAATAGGGTGGTTGGGGTATTAACAATATCCATTTATTTAGTAGAGCATTTTCCTGCAAAGAGTGTCTATAGGTTGATTGAAGGAAAGGGTTTGTGGTGTAAGGTTATTATAGAAATATATTCAACCAAAGATATTACAATAGTGTATCGGGGAGCTTGATAGAAAATGGCACAATGCTTCTATTATTTGGAAATATATGGTATTACCTTTTCCTTTGGTTGGTTGTGGTCTGTTTAAAAGGTTTGGAAACGATCAAAGGTGATGTTTGGCTTCGATCCTTGGGTTGAATGTGGAGAGGGATTCAAATTGTCTAGGGGAGAGTACTGCATATAGATGGGTATTTATTTCTTATTCAGATAGCCCTTCTTGAGACAACCACCATATGGTGACAATGTTGAAAATTGATAGAAATGTTGGGTTTAATTGAGGGGGATACTATTGTATGGGGAAATATATATTAATTCTCTGTGGGTTAGTCATGTGAGAATAAAAGATGAGGATGATGCAATTATTGGGTAAGAATTGTATAAATGGCATTTATACTCCAAAAGTTGGTTATCAAGTCTTAGGATCCTCTATGGGGGAGGAGCATATGGTTTGGTGTTGCAAGATTATTTGGAAGTTTAAATGTCCCTTAAGATCTAGAATTTTCATGTGGTTAGATTTTTGGAACAACATTCTTATTTGGAATACCCTACAAAAGTGGGGTACACTTTGTCCAGGTAGATGCATTCTTTGCAAATATTGCACACATTCCATCGAACATTTTCTCATGTATTGCTCATATGTTGTTACTGTATGGAATGAATTAGATATGATCACTAGTATTCAAGGAATTTGGGAAGGTATCTCCATCGATGAGGGATTAAAAAGTGGTGTAGGGATATTATTGTTAAATTTTATAAGGATTTTCTATTACTCGCTGAATGGGGCATTTGGTTGGCATGAAATGCTCTAATATTTGAAGAAAGGTATATTCATCCTTTACAACATGTTGTTTAGAGTATGTCAACACTCAAGGGTTTTTTCCAATCATCCAAAGTAAAAAGTCCTAGAGTAATTCGAAAATCGGTGATTGATAAAAGTGGTGTGTGGGATTATTTTGATGGCATTAGCTGGGGTGATCTTCCTTCTAGTGGAAGTGGTGGCATTGTATCTCTTTCTAAAAATTGTTTTCTAAAATTCAAAGTTAGTTTGGAAAGGGGAATGAACAATCTTGTAGAGATTATGGATTTAAAGCTAGTTATATCTCTTGTTGATGAGACGGGTATACATAATATCCAAGTTTTGGGTGACTCTCAAGTAACCATTAACTTGATGAAATAAAATTATAATTTGGATAATTATATTCTAACATCAATGGTAGATAAAATCAATTTGACTTCCACAAATTTCAATCACATCACTTACACACATATTTATGCCGAAGGCGTTTTTAAGGAGGCAATGCTTCTCAAGGCTTCGTCATCTATCACGGGCCTATGAGGAGCCTCCCCCTATATTTAACAATCCACTTGCATTAAAAACAAGTAGGGCAGGTTCAAATCCCGTTCCCAACCATAATTTGAGCTTTACAAACCCTTTATTCAACTACACATCTTGTTTTCCATGTATATATTCTCGATCTGTTAAACAACCATGAATTCCATCTGAGGCATTCAATCTATAATGTTTGTCTAATTAGGTGCCAAGCATTCACAATCTATAGTGGTTGTCTAATCACGTGCTAGGCATTCACAATCTGTAGTGGTTGTCCAATCAAGTGCCAAGCATTCATTGCCCCTTATTTAAAACCTTTGTACATGTATATACCCATCATTTTCTAAACCATGGTTCAATCCAAACCGTTGTGTCCCTGCCAACTCCAAATATGAGGTAAAGTAAACGAAATGATTCGTTTTCCTGTGAGGTGCATTAAGCGCTAGCATTGCACACAAAGAAGAAATCGACGGTTTTCAATCAACGTGGAATCCAATGCATGTCAATAGTAACAATTGGCCATTTAAAAAAAATTAAATATAAATCCATTATTCAATCACAAATTGCATCATAATAATTTTAATAATGATGAATATATAATAATTAACAAAAAATGATGACAATAATAATAATTCTCAACAATTGGAGCTAATCGATAAAATGTTTAAGATTTCAATTTTTTTGGCATAAAGAATGATATCATCTGAAGTTAAAAATCATACCAAGTGTTGGGTATGTAACAACCCTTGAAGCTTTAACACGAAGGCCTAGCCCAATTCAAGAGCCATTTGTCTAATTCCTTTGAAAGTAGAGGAGCTAATCAATAATCACAAATGACAGTTGGATCAAAACAACATTCTTCCAGAAGGAAACAACAACATAGAGCTACCAGGATGCAAGTCAAATTTCCCATACAAACACCCGAGTCAAAAATCAAATCCTAATAAATTCACATAACATTAGGAATCAACTTCAAAAACATAGCGAAAGAAAATAAGATTTACATATCATCCTTTTAGAAATTCCGACTGTCGTTGAGGTGATGCATGTGCATACTCAATTTAATACACTAATTTTTTGAGAACAAACAGAAACCATGACAGAATTCAAGTTTAAGAGCATAATCTCATCATCAAACCCTAAAGCTTCATTTAATTCACTAATTTTAAAGAAAAACCACAAAGCCTAATAGGATTCAAGATTCAGATTATTGCACCGAGTGAAAGGAGGTGCTCTACAACCTAGTATGGGAAAGATCCTCTAACGTGATATAACGTTTCAATGTTAGTAACAAAATAATTAAAAAAATTCATGTTGGCTCATAAAATAAAAAATTATTGAAAATATTTTAAAAAAAAATCCATGTTGATTCATAGAATAAAATATTATGAAAAGTAATTAAAAAATAGATGTTCGTTTATAAAATAAAAACTTAAAACTTAAACCCGGATCTATCAATCAAGAAAGATCAAATTTCTTGAGTTTAAATTTAAAAAAAGAAATACACCTCAAGAAATTGGATCCCTCTCGGTGCTTGATAGATACAAGTTTAAGATGGATCTATGCTGGTTTAAAGTAAGCACAAACCTAGAGCTAAATATGGATAGGCATATTTTGGGTTTGATATGAATATTTTCCCTACACAATAACTCCACCAACAACAAGGAAGTGAAATTCATGAAAAGAAGCTTATGAAGAGGATCAAACTGATGATTTACCAAAATAAACTTTGCTTGTGACTTGAATTGATGACGTATCGACTCTGAAAAAATGGAAATTTGCAGTGATGAAAAGCTTGAAATGATGAGGAAGGAACCACCAAAGTTCAATCGACATTCCTTGGAAGGTGCCACTGCATTCCTAGGAATGCATGTGACTAAGTTCAAATCTAAAGCATATGTTAACACATGTTAGTTTAAAATTGCCTCATTAATCATTCAGAAGGTAAATAAGAAAACAATGTGTACAAATCTTACACCTGTTGTTATGTTCCCTTTTCTTGATTGTGCAATTCGTTTTGGGATATTTAGACTACCTCTATTTTCCTCACTCATTTTCATTGATTTTTTTATTTTTTTTTTAAATTTTACGTTTAATTTGATTGATAAGGATTTATGATGGCTAGAAAACTATTTAACATAAGAAAAATAAAATCTCGAAAAATAAATTTATTCATATTTATATATAAATATAATTTAAAAAATTCCCAAATAGAATTTTGAATTTAAACCTAGGATTAAAATCAACGTAAAATTAAGTTCATTTTTACTTAAAAAATAGTTTCACATTAATGAGATTGGCATGCTTAGCCTCTAATATTTTGACACTAGCCATACATGGAATCATCCAGAAGTATCAACATATACATTGGATATTGCACCAAACTACATTGACTCATAAGAAATTACCACCCCACAAAATGTATCCTAAATAAGAAATCATTAAAAAGGTAATTAAGAGTTAATTAGTATCGCTAATCACATAAAGATTCAAAACTCTATTTTCTAAATATTTTCCGGTTGCACAACAAACAATGTAGGGTTAACTTATTTTGCATATGAAACGATGTGGGGTTTAATTCAAAATTTTCAATTTGGAAAAAACCCTCTTCAAATTTTTCAATTTTTCAAATTTTTCTTCCCCAATATCTGTTACCAAACCAGGTAGTTTTTCTACTTGAACGAACTCTTCAAGAGAACCTATCAACACACCAGGTGGGATCCCCTACTTGAACGAACCTAGTAAGAAGAAAACCTGTGAAAAAATGAAGTCCAATGCCCTACTTTAGCGATCAAGATCAACAACTGGGTGAGGATTAGGATTAGGGTAATGATTAATTCGTGAAAGACAAGGTGCATGTAATGATTTGATAGGAAACTATTGTTTGATTTTTTATTATGGTTTCTGGAGTGAACGAAGGGTATGAATTCATGTTTGGCATGTTTATGTTCCAATCTGGGCACTTTCGTACTACATTTACCTATCAAGATCAACAACTGGGTGAGGATCGGGATCAAGGTAATGATTAATTCGTGAGTGGCAAGGTGAGTGTAATGATTTGATAGGAAACTATTGTTTGATTTTGTGTTATGGTTTCCGGAGTGAACGAAGGGTATGCATTCATGTTTTTCATGTTTTATGTTCCAGTCAGGGAACTTGCCTACTACATTTATTGGTAGATCATAGGAACTTTCTAGGGATTCATCCGATGAAGGGATAGGAGCGCCAGGGTTTGAATCAATTTTACCCTTTCTTATTTGATGCTGAAATATGTTTGGATCATCTGTATACACAGATTCAAGCTATTGTGGAAAACCATTGCGAGCTTAAAAATGATTCTAGGTTCGGTCCCTTTCTTGAAGTTTAACTGATGTAACTGTTGAGGACCTCTATTTTTTGGTGTTATATTCTCACGAGACCTGTTAATTTGGTTTTTTAATTTCCGTTGTGCAATTTTTTTCTATAAGCAGACTTTAAATTTTTTGTCAAACACTGTATATCCATATTAATCAATTTTACCCTTTATTATTTGATGCATACATCTATTTGGACCATACGTATGCAATTCTAAAACCTTGGTTGGAAGGATAAAAATAATCGAAAGTTCTTACCAAAGGTTAGTTACTATGTAGTATTTATATTATCCCTATAGAAATAATATGTTTTTTTTTTCTCTTTATTTTCCAATTAAGAGATATCATGTGTAACATGTGTAGGCCCTTTGGGCATTCTGTCATGATTGTATATTTTTACCTTTTTATAAATTTAATCATGTTCAATACAGACCCTAATTCATTTCCACATAAAGAACGAAAGTCATTGCCGCCAAAATTTGTGGAAGAAGCTTTTCAAATACTTGCTGAAGAGGACGCTAAACAAGAAAATAAACTGCAAATGAAGCAACAATTATCTATACAACGATGAAAGTCACGACAATTATATAGAATTGCGAATTCTGATTGTTGGAATGACGATGATGTATCCAACAACAAATATGTCCAGATCCAACCTAATGATAGGGAAATACGTTATCAACTTCGATGTCATTCAACTATGCTGTTTGTTAGGGGCAATGCTCCAAAATTTGATACAAATGCTCTTTTCAAAGGATAAAAAGGTTCAGAAGACATCATTATCTGCAAAGTTATAGATGAGTCCCATATAGGAAACCTAGAGTTGACATGTTTGGATCATTGTGGAAATGATCCAATTCTTTACACTGTTGGTAACAATGACACATGGACACATAACATGGATGATGTTTTGCATGTTCAAATGGTGTATGTAGATGAAAGTGGCAAGCTTGTGCCGCACAATACTTCACTATCTCAAATAAAAATAGATTTATCTGTAAGTGGGTAAGATGAAAATCATAAAAAACATTCCATTGCAGTCATCAAGCGAGGGTACTATATGGGATCTTGTTTAGATGTAACTCCCTTACTGACTCAAAATGGTCATTTTTTGAACATTGGTAGAAAGAAATTCATTCAAATGGATGGGATTTTAGTGCACAACACAAATATATTTGATTTTACCATAAAGGAATGCATGTAGGTCCGTATTTATTATGAAAATTTTCCTGGAATGTCTGAAGATGAGTCATTGAAAATTCCATATCATGTAGAAGTGTTGGATTGTTTAGTAGATGTTTCTACTGTTGGAACATTTTGTTGGGTAAGATCATTTGAAATTCATGTAGATATTATCGGTAGAGGCCACCATCTTTCCAAAGGTGTGAATTTGCATCCACATGAGGTGTCTTATACTAAACAAGGATTGTTGATACCAACTGAAATCATCGATGGTGAGTATACATGTATCTTTTAATATTTCTTTTTCAACTCATATGTGAAAAATTTCAGGCTTTATAGTATATAATGTTATATTCTATTTTGTTGTAGGTATTTTTGTTATTTTCTTTACTGTGAGCTCTATTAAAAGGTGGGGCACAAGCACTCGAAAGGGAGTTTTTTTTTGTTTTCCCGTTTAATTGCTATAAATGATGCTAAGCACACCACTTTCCAACTTCTTGCAACAAAAGGAGATGATGAATTTGTGCCTATTAGATTAGATCCCTCTACAGAATATGGGACACACAATGCATTGCCATCATATCCTAGAGTATTGTAGCCTAATCGAACACATCATCACAGTATTCATCTTCTTTCCTACAAAGTTTTCAGTCACATAAGGTCTCCTCACATTATACGTAGTGAATCTTATGTGGAAATTCCTTGTTCAGATGAAATTTTCATGGTTACGTTCGAACTAAATGCAATGCATTATGTACCACTCGAGATTGTAAAGAGGAATAATTCATTAGAGTTCATCATAGAAGTCTATGGGTTTTTTCTGTACCTGGGAAACCTTCCCTCATAGATATCAACCAACTTCAAGCTCAAGTGATCAGAATCAACCTCTTGGTAAATGGAGAGTGGGACCAACATTTAAATTTCAATATTTGTATAATATCCTACAGCCTCATGTGCAAGTACACTTTTCATGGGATTCACATCAATGGGATCCTATCCATCATTGTTATGGATTAGGGTGTTAAATTTTCAGAATTTACTTCAATCTGATCTAGGATCTTAACTGAGAGAACAACATGTACAGCATATCTACAGCATATCAATCATGGAGACAATAATGCAAGCACACAAGAGACACAAAGATTTACTTGGGGAAAACCATAAAGGTGAAAAACCCCAATAACTTCCTCAGAGATAGATAGAGCAATGATACAACCATGAGAGATAGACATAACCTAGCAGCAGATCCTCCTCCTCCATAAGTGCGCCACTCCTCCTTGAGTGCATGTGTGAGAAGTGAGTGAGTAAATAGAGTGCCTCCCGCACTCTATTTATACTTGACTTGACTTGCCTTTTTACCTAACTCATGTAGGCTCGAACTTAACCACATAACATAATGCTGAGTGGGCCGACCCCCAATAGGGTGGTCTAATAACCCTTTGACCCACATGACTTATACAGGGCCGACCCCAAACAAGGTGGTCTAATAACCCATCGGCAAGTACACACACTTGCGACACTTGTCAATCCACATGACGACACTTCCTTATAGAGGAATAACACATCTCTTATAAGGGTACAATAAATATATATATAATACACAGATGAAATACATTCCGAAGTTACATATACATCAACATAGGGATGAGGAGTGGTGTACCCCATTTGGAGTTGTAAACGTTATACCGTTCACTAATATATTTTTATACCTTTTTTCCAAATCTATATGGTGAATTCTATAATTTAATATATATATCATTATTTATTTGTTACATTCCGTTATTTCTGTCATGGTATATTTTAATGTCATGTTAAAAATGGTTTGTAATTTCTAAGAAAAAATTCTTTATATATAAAATTTGAAAGTTTCAAATGGTAACATACATTTTCTTTCCCCTGGGATGTTGAGAATTAGCTTCTGTGCTGTCTTTAATCTGTCCTATTTTTTATTATTATTATAGTCTTCCAGAATCAACATAACATGCCTTGTCAGGAAATGCACTTATAGAAAACATAGAGTAGAAATTTATAAAAAAACAAACCTTACAAAACTATTACTTTCTTCATCTTTGTAGGGAAAACCATATAAATTTAAAATCCGTTGTGTTTTTTCTTTTAACAAAAGCAATTGCTTTGTATTTTTCAAAAAAAGAATACGATGCGGCCTAATCGTTCATCTTTCTATTACATCCACAGTTCATAGAGTTTGATGATTGTACATTTCTTATGGGGATATTGAAAACATACAAGATATTTTCATTTATCACTGCATGTCTGCTACTAGAATTACAATCATTATTACTAGCATAGATCCTACATAGGTTACCTAACAACAATATACACTTGTAATGCATTTACAAAATTTGAGAATTTTTTTTCCCAACCATAAAGGTATGTTCCAAAATCATCCTAAAAACATCTTTATGAAAGTGTTTGTCTTTAAAATCAATAAAATTTGATAATTTCTATCCACTATTCTCCATGAAAACATTGGAACAAAAAACTATCTGGATTGCAACACTCGAGCATGGCTGTCAACACAATTACATAGATTTTAACCAAAAAAAAAAAGGATAAGGGCCCTGGCCATTAGAGGCCCACTTATTCCCCTCGCAGAGGAGTTCCTAATGAATTTCTTGCTCACCAGATTCATAATTTGAAGTCACAAGATTTGCCTCCATATTAACGATATGCCTCCATATTAAAATCTACCAAAGGTTCATCAATCTCAAGGGTACTTTTCCAATTATCCACTGAAGTACTAACTGTGTCTTGAGAAGGGTCACCATATTCTGATGGTTATTTCAAACCATGATTATGCAAGATGGCTTTAACACTCTATTTCTCCCTCATACTTCTCGACTTTTCCTTTTAGGTTTCCAATCTCCACCTCTGCTATCACCAGTTTTGTTCTCGTTTTGATATTATGAGCATTAAAAACATGAAACTGATATTGTGAAAGATTTATGTTTCTTTGAATACTGTCCCTCATACCCCCACACTGATTTACCAACCTATTGGTATTATGTATCAGATTCTCTTGAATTTTATCTCCCTTCCCTTCATCATTTAAACTGACCAAGTTTCTCTTCCCTTTTGGGTTTGCCATATCACTCAATAATATTTCTACTAGGTTAAACTTTACCCAAATGATTAATGTAAATATTGATCCAACCAAGATCTATCTCAATACTCTTCTGCAAACCAAATCCACTTTAGAAATCAAATTGAAACTTTGAAATTTTTTCTTCCCAGTGACTATACTAATCTGACAATTGAGTTTCCATTTAGTCTAAAACCTAGTAAATGACACATCATTGTAGGAAACTGAAAGAGTTTTTTGTGAACAATGTAACTAGGTTTAGGCCCGTATCTTTACTTTCAATTAATGACCAATGTACAAACTGTGCCGTGCATTTTAATAAGCCCATGTTTGCAAATTTACACTTAGTTTTTTACACAACATTGTGTAAATCTATTTTAATTTTGCTTTCTCTTTTTGACACAATGTGAAAAGGTTGTGAATCCCAACAAAAATAGATATATCTACAATAAGGTGGAAAATAGTTATCCACACCATTTCTAATTTAAATCACTGAAAAAGACCCAATAATGAGGGTTGGGCATGCATTTTATCCAAGTGGGTGAAGATGGGTCCAAAAATGAAAAATTGCCATCTTGGCAGATTGATTTCTAGCAAGTGAAGCAACAATTTAGGAATCTGAAAGAGGTTCTTGTGAACAATGCAACTATTTTTACTACTGTGGTTTTAATTCCAATTATTGACCAATGTATATATTGTGGCGTGCATTTGACTAAGCCCATTTTAGCAAATTTACACTTATCTGTTTACACAACACTGTGTAAATCTATTTTAATTTTGCTTCCTCTTTTTGAAACAATGTGTAAAGGTTGTGAAGTGCAAAAAAATATATATAGATATACAATAAGGTGGAAAATAATAATCCACACTATTGTGCAGGAAAAATACCTTATAGTGGGGAGAAGACACTACCAGCTTGGGTGGGGTGACAGGTAAATACATTCATTGTCTTACATTAGTTATTACAAATGGAAAGAGATCGAGATATCAAAAGAAGTACCTTTTTATCGACGGTTGGTCCTATCTTTCGCTTGATCTTCCTCTATGATGAACCTACAACACAAAGTAAACCTTCCTCAGCGTATCTTGACTATAATAAATATGATGAAATCAGAAACAACTTACATCAAATACAATCAAACATTAAACCAAATGAAAATTCAATCCAATAGACATTCGATTTGGGACGGGAAGGGTATTTCCACCTTTTATTGTCAAAGAAATGTACAAAAGTACATATATACCTGATCTGTCTAGACACTTTTGCAACCGAGTCGTGGGCTCCTGCTTTTCACAATGACTTGGGAATTCCTCCATTGTAACAGTAGTTAAAGCATTCCTTCTAGGTTCCTCTCTCATGGATCCTCCTTGTATTTATGGGACAAGGTAGGCAGTTGGATTCGAGAGTTGTTTGAATTGGGAGGTTGGGGAAGTTGCAGAACCAACTTCAACTAATCCCAATTCGTGATCTTAATTATTTTTTCATTTCATCTTAAGATGTGCGCAGGTTTCATACAACCAGAGTAGCGCACAGTAAGCAACTTTTGCACTTTACAACAAGTGTTTGCAACATTTTAAGGGTGTGCATTGGTTGTCTTTGATCAGAGTAGCATTTAGAACGCTGGTTTACTGTGCCAATAGTAGTGCACATGTCATGAAAACTGTAGAAAAAATAAGTTTTTCAGCTGAAGTGTGTAGTTTCAGCAATAACTCATCTAGGTCAACCTAGCTCTTCCATCCATACTGTCCTTTTGTGTGATCGACAAAGCAATGTGATCACGGACGGAGAAGTGCAGATTTGACCTATAACAAATACCCCCTAATGTGTGAGGTCAAAGGGAAACGATGGCCGAAATACATTATAATTCCAAGTCAGAGGAGGAGCAAGAAACCGTAGAACCAAGTCACAAAAGTACCTAAAAACAATGATCAAGGTCAACGAGCAATTACAATCTTGACATCATACAGATGTGCAGTGTTATACAACATGATCTCCGATACATAACTAGGAGATGTATATATAGCATGGCCACTGAAATACAAGCGTGGATCCATGTCAAAATGAGAGATCATAGCCATAACAACAAATTGGATCTATGTCTCATGAAGAGCCAAAATGAGTGAGGCTCAGTCTCGCACAGCTTGGGTAATAACATAAATCTGGTGATGCTATCAGAGTCCCAATGTCTTCATCCAAACAACCCAAGGTACAAACCCTAACCATGTGAATAAATGAGTTGAGGTCAAGCATGGGGGGTATCGTTTGATTACCGATCATTGATGTATATTGTTAAAAAACGCGAGGGCTTCCATCGATAATGATAATGGGGCCCAAGGTACCTAGTACGTTCCAACAAGTGTGAATAAGTGGACTTGAAGTCAAACACTTGAGGAACCTATCAAATAAGAGACAGTGATGTATTCCCATTATTCAACAACGAGGGAAATGGCCACTGGTGACTGCAATCCCCAAGGTACTAACCGAAACTCTAAACTTCATTCCCAGAGCATAATGAGTTGAAGTCGATGGGAAGAAGTCTACTGGAAGGGAGGCCTTAATGCATCCTCCATCATCCAACATGAGAAACACTCACAAGTTTGAGCTGATTTGGAGTAGGACAAGTAACAAGATGAAACAAACTGACACCAAGATGGCTGACACATGAAGTCAAGGTGAACTGCAGAATGGCCGACACAAGCTGTATCCTTGAACAATGAGCATGCCACAAAGTGACTTAGGCATTTTTCAACATGGGGGGGAAATGATATAAGCCTGCAATGTAGGAGACATTAACAGGCCCTCCATATGATTGGAAGAATATCCAATCGGGGGAGTGAAAACTTGAAGATTAGGTTCACCCTAAGGTCAAAAACTAATACTCAACTGGAATGATAAACTTAAATAGGTGTTGTGTTCAAGGACATGACTGACTTAACTGCCTTTGAAACTGAAAAGATGTGATATACCCTTCTCATCTCTTATTCTTTTTGATAAAAGAATGTCCTTCTTGTTATTTTAATGAGTTCAAGAAAGAAAAATCAATAAGCCCAACCATGTAAAAGTTTAACGAGCCCATGGGAGGAAGACTCAGGACCTTCTTCATTGTTTACCGAGTTCAAAGAAGAGATAGAAGAATAATCTATAATACTGATCTCTGGATTTTAATGTCGAGCCGAGATCTGTTCTTGCTTGCCGGTGTTTTCAATTTTAAGGAGTCTGAAAAACTTAAACAATAACTCCATACACCTACCCATGGATTTTAGTATTGAGCCTGGGTTGGTATATGCTCACCGGTGTTTTCCTATTTATAGAGTCTGAAAAACTTAAACAATCCTCTATATACCCTCTCGTGGATTTCACATCGAGCCCGAGTAGGTGAATGTTCACTTGGTGTTTTGATATTTTAAGAGCCTAAAAACCCTAAAGAAGGCTCCTAAAGTCCTTTTTTGTACAGTTAGTCTCCTCCCCCGAAAGAGTGTAAAACGATGAGAGAAGCACTCTTCTAGCCACAGATGACTAGAGTATACCTTTTTCGTAACTAATCCACAAAAGTCCGGAAAATGGGTAAACTTATACTTAAGTGGATGTACCTTCAATTCCTTTAACGAGCTTGAAGAGAACAATATGCTCAGAAATCTTGTTTAGTTTTTAAATAATCAAAACAAGAGCTTAAAACGACTTAAAAGACAGCTTATAGGATCGTAAGTTCATGACCTACCAAAGAATAGAATCTCAACAACCGACTTAGTAACTATTGACAAATTTTCTAAATGACATAATAATAAAAACAATATGGTACCTATATTGATCTGTTAATGAAGAACATAAGTCATATCCAGTTTAATACTTTTAACTTATAGTGAAAATTTGAAATACATAGTTAATTTAATTCACCAAAATTTATAAACATTAGTGATTAAATAGAACATTTTACAAACAAATTGAAACTATACTCTTTTGAAAAAAGTGGGTAAAAATCAAAATCAATTTTTATAAATAGTTTCAAATTTAGAAATCAAATATCACAATTGAATTTTTTAGGGCACATTGGAGCAAAACCTTGATCTTACTCCGTTCGTTGTGATCAAACTGGGCCACCAATTGATCTTCTACTTCCACCAAGTAGTTATTTCCTCCCATGCAATTTCATATAATTTTTGTAAATTTTCATGGTCAAAATCATTTTTTAGCACTGTTTCAAATGTGTTTCTGCATGTGCGCTGCTATGTTTGAGTGAAACTAGCGCATTCGACAAAGATGCGCTGCTTCACTTCAAACACAATAGCGTTCGAGCGTGACTGTGTAGTAAGAACAATAGCGCACACTGCTAAAAGTAGGGTAAAAAATCAAAATGACCAACACTTGAATGTTTGCTTGGCAGGATGGTTCTCATATGGCATGAAAGGGAGCATGAGGAGATGGATCGAGAAGCATTACAAGATCCATTAACTCTCCATGCGCTTCGAAGATGTGGATTGTTGAAATTTTATAGAACAGTCAACATGCGGGCACACATCCGCTTGCTTGAGAGGCTTTTCCAATACTGGGATGCCAATGCATTGGTGTTCGATATCCAAGGAGAAATACTAGAAGTCACCATAGATGACATCTATTTTATCATGGGTCCCTCTCGGAGGGGAGACTTGGTGAACTTGAAAGGGTCCTCTCGAAATGTGGGTGCCTTGTCTGTGCAGGAGTATGTCAATGCCTACTACCTACCAGGAACTGAGAAGTCCAGTAGTTAGATTCTTATCTCGACTATTGCAAGCTTCCCCCTCAAAGTCATCGTGAGTATTCTTAACCGGATGGGAGGGAGTGCTACGCAACATCTTTCTTCAAGACATGACATGCATATAGGTACTGAATGCTTGCAAGGCAAAGTATATGACTGGTGTTCAAGTCTTTTGGCGAACATGAAGCTTCAACTCTCAGGGTGTAAGACCGATAGGATGAAGAATTTTGGGTACGAAAGCATACTTTGCACCTTTTTCTTTGAAAGGGTGCCTGTTATCAGTTTGGGCATGACCTTGCCCCTAGTCAACCCTCGTGAGCCAATGTTGGATCGTTGGGGTGAGATCTCCCACCACCAGGGTGGTGGTGAGAGCAACTTCTGTTACCATGAGGATGATTTCTGGGGTTGGTGGAAATGACAAGTGCAAGCTCTTGAGCAGTTTCCATATGCGGGCATAGACTTCCGCAACGATCCTGAGCTGATCCTTCCTCCAGGAGTAGCCTGGGGAGAGATGGGTATGTTTATGCTTTTGAAAATTATTTAATTTTTACATTATATATATATATATATATATGATTTTTATGATGAGTTTGAAGTACTGAAACAAAATGTCATATGCAGATGTTGTACCAGTACGTCTTGAGGGACACCCCCATACTTTTGTGAGACCGGTGATAGTGGGTGTAGCTGATGTCATGCTAGGAAACATAGAGGGGAAGATGAGTCAGTTGACTCATGACATTCCGACTTATAGGATCGAGCGGACGCCGCTCAACATGCAGGAGAATGTGGTTGGTGTGCCCCGAACATGGATTAGGCTATTGTGGAAAGTAGCTAGGCTGGTCATTTTCTACCGAGAGGCCGTTGAGGCAGATGAGGACCCTCCTTCTCCATAGGAGAAGGATATTCTATGTATATTTTTTAGGCCATCAAGCCCAATTTTGTATATTATGACATGACTCTGTGATAGACTTATGACCCAAACTCATATTATTTTTTGATGCGGATTATATATATACAATATTGGTGTTATTTACATGTGTGTTATTGTTTTTTATGCATGAATTATTATGTGTGTGAATGATGCAAATGGAAATCTAAAACGTAGTTTGCAAATGAATCAATTAATGCATTCAAGTTTCTTGGAATATGTTGATATGTGATGTAATCAAACTGTCTCTCAAGTAGCTTAACGCACAAAACATGACGTAGCAAAGTAGGATCTCTAACATGATAAACACCCATTAATTGAAAAAAAAACTAGCTGTGAGTCGAGCCGTACCTCCAAATGTGAAATGCCATGGAACAGAGCATCTCGGAGTAGCTCTATGACTGCACTGTATTCAGCCACATTGTTCATTGTGGGACCTAAACAAGTCCCTCCCGAAGAAACCAATTGGCTAGTTGGTGAGTAAATAACCCAAGCAGCTGCGGCCAACTAACGGGTGTAGCGACTAGCGCCATCAACAAACCCTATGAATTGTTCAGTCGACATTTGAAACACAAAACAATAAATGCATAAGACATAACTACAACAGTAAACAAAGCTAACTCTACAAAATGTATAGCTATAATACATGAAAAAGCACAGATGCCTAAGCGTAGTACTTCTTCAGGTAGAGCCCATTTCTAGGCTCCGGCAACTTATTACCTTCATAGTCTTTTAACTCGTATGCACCTTTCTTCAACACCTTAGAAACTATGTAGGGATTTATCCACATGGACTTAAAATTTCCATCCCCTAAAGGTTCCTTGTCCTAATCCCAGCGCAGAACAATGTCTCCTTCGAGAAAAACCCTACGTCTGACAGATTTATCGTACTGTCCCTTGACTTGGTTCTTATGCGCTTTGTTTGCTGTGAGCACATCGCGGTGTTAATTTTTAGAATTTTCAATCTGATTTAGGATCTTAACTGAGAGAATAACATGTACAACATATCTACATCATATCTACAGCATATCAATCATGGACACAATAATTCAAGCACACAAGAGACACAGAGTTTCACCGGGGAAAACCAAGAAGGTGAAAAACCCCGCAACTTCCTCAGAGATAGATAGAGCAATGATACAACCCAAGCATAAGAGATAGTCCTCCTAGCAGCAACTTCTCCTCCTCCATAAGTGCACCACTATCCAATGAGTGTGTGAGAGAGAAAGTGAATGATCAAATAGAGTGCCTCCCGCACTCTATTTATACTTGACTTGACTTGC
This sequence comes from Larix kaempferi, assembly GCA_027924585.1. Taxonomy (NCBI): domain Eukaryota; kingdom Viridiplantae; phylum Streptophyta; class Pinopsida; order Pinales; family Pinaceae; genus Larix; species Larix kaempferi. The sequence goes on from BSBM01000316.1 coordinate 30,074,167, forward strand.
CTAATAACCTTTACTAGGTCGCCCTTAACTTAACCACATAACATAATGCTGACAGGGCCGACCCCCACTAGGGTGGTCTAATAAGCCTTTTATCCACATGACTCATACAGGGCCGACCCCATCAAGGTGATCTAATAACCCATCAAGTATAAGTTACGACACTTGCAATATAAATGAAGACACTTCCATATAGAGGAATAATAACATCTCTATAGGAATACAAACACTTATGTATAGAGGAATAATAACATCTCTATAGGAATACAATATACATAGGTGAAATACATTCCGAAGTTACGATTACATCAACACTCACTCTTAACTAGGAAGGTATTTCTCGACACAGGTCTTCTATCGCAAGTCTTTTTCTCTGGATCATCGTCACTAGATCACCGACATCGAATCATCGTCATCGTCACTGCTGCTGCTATCTCAATCAATCTCTGAACTACTCGTCATAGGAAGTTCTACAGAGCCAGTCCTTTTTCATACTGGATGTAGGCCCACCACCTGCAGGTCTTCATCATCATTGTCCATATTGTGGAATTCTTAGGACTTATTACGTGCGTCACAAAACCTGGTAAGAGCATCCAGGCTGTTACGAGCACACGGCTCTACCTGTCGGATCTCCCAGGGCTTTATTATATGTGACTGTCACAAAACCTTAAAAGAGTGTCTCAACAAGCAAGATCTCTAAAGAGCATCTGAGGCCTTTTTCATCCTATCCAGATATCCAGGACTTATTACATGTGACCCCTACCACAAAACCTTTAAAGAGTGTCTTGACTAGCAAGAACTCTAAAGATCATATGAGGCCTTGTTCATCCTGTCCAAATCTCTAGGGCGTATTCCATGTGGTCATGGAAAAACCTCGAAAGAGCATTTGCCAGATATCCCAGGACTAGATTACATGCCATAGGCAAGACCTCGAAAGACTATCTGCAAATCTCCCAGGGCCGGATTATATGTCCTCCCAAAGCAAAACCTCGAAAGAGCGTTTTCCATATATCCCAGGGACACATTACATGCCATAGGAAAAACCTCGAAAGACTATATGCAAACCTCCTAGGGCTGGATTATATTCTTATCTGCACAACTTGTTCCACGTCCACACAGTATCAACCTGATACTCACCATACATCATCCTGATGTACACATGATCATCTTGATCATCATCACTGCATCATCCTAATGCATGTCATCTGGAGCAACATCCTGAAGCTCGTCAACCATGATCATCCTGATCATAAAATGCATCCACCTGATGCATACCAAGTATCTACCTGATACATATCATCATGCATGGTCCAACGGATCATACAATGTATCTATCTGATATATATCAACATACATGATCTACCTGATCATACAACGTATCCACCTGATACATATAAAGATACATGGTCCAAGCATCCAACAAGATGCATATACATATACATGATCCAACTGATCATAACAAGCATCCAACATGATGCATATACAAATATATCATGCATCCAACATGATGCAACTGATCATAACAAGCATCCAACATGATGCATATACAAATACATGATCCAATTGATCATAACAAGCATCCAACATGATGCATATACAAATACATCAAGTATCCAATGTGATGTATATACAGAGCAGTAACTGGAGCATCATCCTGATGCTCATCATCCAATGCTTACATCCACAGCCATGTGAAGGATCCTCCTCTCACCATGCTTAAAATGGCTCCATCAAATGTGTCCATCACTTCTTCCTTGAAGTGTCGTCAATCTGAAGAACACCAAGCCTCTCCCCGAAGTAGACAAACTTCACTCTGGCTAGTGGTTTTGTCAACACATCTACAACCTGCTCATCCGTCACAATATACAGGAGCTTCACTGCTCCTCTCTGCACCATATCCTTGATATAGTGATATTTGATCTTAATGTGTTTCGACTTGTCGTGGAACATCGGGTTCTCAGACAGCTTCACACAACTCTGGTTGTCACAAAATATACCAGTAGCTTCCGGCGGGAGATCAAATAACTCAGACAGTAGCTTCGAGAGCCATACAGCCTCACAACTATCCGAACAAGCTGTAACATACTCTGCTTCGGCTATACTCAGTGCTACGCAGGACTGCTTCCTGCTAAACCAAGAGATCACACCTGATCCCATACTGAAGCTGCACCCAGATGTGATCTTCCTATCTACAACACTGCCTGCCCAATCTGAATCAACATAACCCTGCAAGTTCAACTTTTGATTCACATCATACTTGAGCCCATAATCAATTGTACCCTTCAGGTACCTCAGAATATGCTTTACAGCAACCAGGTGAACACCTCTGGGATCCATCAAGAACTGGCTCAATGTGTTCATCGCAAATCAAATATCTGGTCTCGTATTCGTCAGGTACATCAAGGACCCAATCATCTGACGATACATTGTGACATCAACTAGATCAAATGAAGCATCACACATAAGCTTCAGGTTCGATGCCATAGGTGTGGCCATGGCCTTGCAGTCCATCATCCCAAACCTCTTCAGGATCTCTACTGCATACTTCCCTTGTCCAAGGAAGATTCCATCTGCACTCTGCCACACCTCCATGCCTAAAAAGTAGTGCACCATCCCCAAGTACTTCATCTCGAACTCGGCAGCAAGTTTCCTCTTGGTATCGGCAATCAATCCATCCTCACCTGTAACAAACAGGTCATCCACATATAGAAGTAGTATCACAGGATTGCCTTCCTCAACCTTGAAGTAAAGGTTGGAATTTTCTTTACTCTTGGTAAAGCTCAAATTGGATAGAAAGCTGTCTATCCTACCATACCAAGTCCTAGGAGCTTGCTTCAAGCCATGCAAGGCTTTATTCAACTTGCACACATATGACTCCCTGTCATATGTCTCAAAACCGAGTGGCTGCTCCACATACACTTCCTCTTCGACTACACCATTCAAGAAAGTTGTCTTGATATCCATCTGGTGTATCTTTCATTTCATCACTGCAGCCAGAGCAAGTATTGATCTGATGGAAGTGTACCTGGCTACAGGTGCAAAAGTCTCTTCATAGTTAATCCTTCTTTCTAGGAGAAGCCACGAGCTACAAACCTCGCTTTGTATTTCTCCATGCTACCATCTGCAGCATGCTTGATCTTATAGATTCACTTCGAAGTCACAACAAACTTCCCTTCAGGTCTTGGGACCACATCCCGAACATGATCGATTGGTACTTCTCGACCATGGCATCCTTTTACTGTATCCTGTATCCTGGGAACTTCAGATTCTTCAATATCTTCAATAGATAGTTTGAACTTCGTTGTTGGAACAAATGTTGTAGTCCTTCTTTTGTAGGTGATGGTATATGATCTTTCCTACAAAATAAGTTAAATTGCATGATTAGAAACATCTCATAGTTTTCGGAACAAATTCTTACACATAAAGAAATATGTCATACAGTCATGCAATTATTTTAGCCAATGCTTCAATACAACATATATCCATATCCCATAACTTTCTAGATGCCTTCCAATCTCTACCAGAACATTGTTAAGAGTGTGCACAACTCCCAACATGCCAGCAAAGAGGTTTCATTCTAGATAAGTAGCAATGGAATGTTGTACAGTGCCATAGGCCACTTACCCATTACATATGCATATTAGTAGTATACTATTCATTAATGCAATTATTCTAATATGCATAATACACAATCTAAGTCTAGGAACATAATCATATACATCATTGATCAATGTTATTTAAACAAACAAATATGCAAGAAATGACAATTCAAATACTTATCTCTGTTTGGTTTGTAGGGTGGACTCCCTCTCAATATTTTCTTCCTTGCAGGAACTTACTGGAGTGTGCTCCCTCTTGATCTTTGCTTCCTAGATTACTTGTCCTTTATATCCATCCTCGATCACTATGCATGCTTACTAGTATCATCATTGTGTTACCCTGGAGATCTCATACATAATCATACATTCATTAGTATAATCTCAGTACTATCAAAACACAATAATCTTAAACATGTATAGTCATGATCATTTCAAGCACAAATAATAAGCATTAGCATTCAATGTTTTAGGGAAGACTTCTCTTATGCATATTCATATTTCACCATAGAACTCTTCTGATTAGTCATATCATCAATCAAGGTAAGAGACATAATATGCATAAAATCTAGATTACTTAAATTTCTAACTTCATAAATAATCATTATCAATCATGCTATGTATACTTATATAAGAGATCCTAACACATGGTAGGATTCTAACTTGATATAGGAAAAACATACCTGGATTAGCATGCTAGCTAGTTATGTCTAACATACCCACATAATGTCTTCTTGTTCTCTTCAATGACTTGTGCTAGTAACCTGCATATCTCATAGGTTAACCATTATAGAACCAAGTTATACATACCTCGTAAGTGGATCTTCTATGTGATCCATGACAATGGATGAATCTTTGTCTTCATGTCACCATGGTCATATGTTCTTGAACTGGAACATGATTTGTCTTTCTTGATGTACCTTTCATGTTAGCAGACAACATCAATCTCATACAATACCACAATGCATTAGTAAAATCTTAAGTGTCAAAACCCTAATCAATGAATATCTTCTATCATGCATTCATATTTTTATTAAGGTGATACGACAAGTCTAAAGTTAATCATGATTGTACTAAACTTAATGAAGACAAACATACCATAAACTTGATCATGAATAGATATCGAAACATACCTGGATAAGTCATACCTGTCGAGATTGCTTGTAATCTTCTTATGTAAGGCCTTAACCTCATCTCCCTCTGAAATAGGATCTTCTTCACTTATGGAGGTGACCAATCCATTCTCTTCTAGGATTAACCCAATCCACTTGATTTGCAGAAACTGGATTTGGAGCTGGATTGGGGTTTGTCAGAGAAACCCTAAAAATTCAAACTTTGAATTTCAAACTTTTGAAAGGACAGAAAGATGCGCCTTGATGAGCTGATCAAGCTGGTATACTCAGAATTTGAAAACAACAAAGTTTCACCCCTCAAAATTGCCTTTGAAATTTCTGGATCTTCTGGACAGGATCCCGATCTAGGGTTTGATAAAGCCCACCCTTCTGCCCAACCAAAAGGTTTGATCCAAAGCTTTAAACTTTGATTTTTCTAAGTAGCTTCCAGCCATGGTCACAGACTTAAAAATTTTCAACTTTTGTAGAAGCCCTAATTTTTCACTTTTCCGATCAAAGTCTCGAACTAGGGTTTGATTAAGCCCGGCCTTCTGCCCAACCAAAAAATTTGAAATTGGTCTCTAAATTTCAATTTTGATGAGTAGCATTCAGCCGTGGTCTCCTATTACAAAAATTCCAACTTTCTCTGAAACCCTAATTCCCGGAGCCATGAATGAAGGTGCTCAAAATCCAATTATGTTTTGACAGAAATATGCACTTGATTGTTTTGTGGTGTAACTCTGAAATTACGAATCCACAGGTTCTGAAACTTCTACCTGTGGTATCCTGACCTGTCATATTTCCAACCCCACAGGTCTGACTGCAATTGGATTCTCTGAGAGAGATTTATTCCAAGTGTCGCAACGTGACTTGTTTATGGGATAAAACAAGAGAGAAAACTTGTACGGAGTGCCATGTGTCACTGGTTCCCTTTCGGCCTGTGAAAGTGCAGTCCGTTCCCTACCTGTCACTTTTTATGAAATTTAATTTGGAGCTTCCAAGCCCAAGTTATGACCTGTTTTCCTAGGTCACCTGTTTATGACTCAGATCTGGAAGAGGCAGAAACCCTAGATTGTATAGATCATAAAACACAAAGTACAACGAATTAGAAGTTGTGCTTTGGACACAAGGTACATGGGGATCTTGTCTTTTGACCTGTAATAGTTTCAGATCCTGAAACCTTGCCAAAATGGATTTATAGAAAAAGTTCTACGATGACTGGTTTTTTCTATATCAAGCCCTAGCTTCGCAAGTGCAACAAGTGTCATAAATGCCATACCATGCCTTCTTTCACACTAGCTATGATACCATGTTAATTCTCAAAATTTTCAATCTGATCTAGGATCTTAACTGAGAGAATAACATGTACAACATATCTACAGCATATCAATCATGGACACAATAATGCAAGCACATAAGAGACATAGAGTTTCACTGGGGAAAACCAAGAAGGTGAAAAACCCTGCAACTTCCTCAGAGATAGATAGAGAAATGATACAACCCAAGCATAAGAGATAGTCCTCCTAGAAACAGCTTCTCCTCCTCCACAAGTGCGCCACTCTCCAATGAGTGTGTGAGAGAGAAAGTGAATGATCAAATAGAGTGCCTCCCTCACTCTATTTATACTTGACTTGACTTGCCTAATAACCTTTACTAGGTTGGCCTTAACTTAACCACATAACATAATGCTGACAGGGCCGACCCCCACTAGGGTGGTATAATAACCCTTTTACCCACATGACTCATACAGGGTCGACCCCATCAAGGTGGTCTAATAACCCATCAAGTATAAGTTACGACACTTGCAATATAAATGACGACCCTTCCATATAGAGGAATAATAACATCTCTATAGGAATACAAACACTTCCGTATAGAGGAATAATAACATCTCTATAGGAATACAAACACTTCCGTATAGAGGAATAATAACATCTCTATAGGAATACAATATACATAGGTGAAATAAATTTCGAAGTTACAATTACATCAACACGCGGTACTGCTCATCCATATGTTCTAAATGCAACAAACGTTCTTCCAAGACTAAAGTGTCAGGTAAAAGTTGGACAACCAACTTCAATGAAGGAATCTCGCACTCAACCGCAATGACTGCCTCTATCCCATGTACCAGTTGGAAGGGAGAGAACTCGGTAGCAGTCTTTACATTGGCTCGGTAGGCCCAAAGAGCAGGATACAACATAATGTGTCAGTTATTTCTATTGGCATTAACGGTCCTTTGTAAGATGGTCTTCAAAGTTTTATTGACCACTTCAACTTGACCATTCGCCTGCGGATAAAATGAAGATGAATGTTCCTGTCGAAAATGTAACATAGTGTATAGATCGATCATCATGTTGTTCTGAAAATGATGACTGTGATCAGTCAAGATCTCTTTGGGTATACCAAATCTTGCAATGATCTAGTTGAAAAGAAAATAAGCGACCGTTTCCCCATCCTCCTTAATAGTAGGCATTGCCTCGGCCCACTTGGTGAAGTAGTCGACGGCAACAATGATATGGTGATGACCTATAGCCGAAACTGGATTGCAATTCATAAAATCAATCGCCCACTTGGTGAAGGGGCCTGCTGTGATTATAGGATGGAGAGGAGTTGGGTGTGCTCGCATCTTCCTGGTGAAAAACTGACATCGCTGGTAGCGTTTCACAGCTTCCACACAATCTTTGAAGATTGTGGGCCAAATATAATCGGCACACAGTATTTTCTGGGCTATTTCCAACCTAGAAAGATGACCCCCACAAGCTCCTTTGTGGGCATCATTCAATACTGATTCTGCTTCCTCCAGGGTCAAACAATGATGTAAGATGGAATCTACGACACATCTATACAAAGTGTTAGAAATGATGAGGTATTTCTTCGCATGACTCCTAAGCTTGCGTCGTTCATCCTTAGTGAAAGTGGTGGGACACCTCAAAGTTTGGAGATATAGTAGGATATCCCCATACCAGGGGTCAGAGGATGCAATGAGAAAGATATGTTCATCCAGGAATGATGATTCTTCCTCAACATATACTATGTCACTAGGAAACTCTGAAATCAGTTCGACAAACACCAGCGATTTCTTTGACTTAGCGGACTGAAAAACCAAGTCAAATTCTTGCAAGAATCATAACAATCATTTTATTAAATTTCCCACCGATGATGCGTCGAGTGAGAACATATTGGAAATGATTGACCTCTGCAACCACAGTGGTGGTACACAATAGACAACAACTAATGCCAACTTCTTTATGTGAGAATACTTGATCTCATGAGCTATCAAGGCATGCGACAGATAATAAATGACATGCTCTTGGAGCATGCCATCCTCCTGAACTAGTACTATGCCTATTGTGTATATCGATACAGCTAGATATAAAAGGAAATCCTTCATGTATTCTCGAGGGCTTAACAAGGGGGCTGACATTAATTTATTTTTCAAGGCCTCAAATGATGCTTGAGCAGCCTCATCCCACAAAAAGTAGGTGTCTTGTTTAATCAGTCTCATCAAACCTTTTGTAATTTTGGCATAGTTAATGATATAGCGTCTCAAGAAGTTGAACATGCCCTGCAGACTTTGAAGTTGTCTCAGGGTTCGAGGAGGAGGAAGATTGACAATCGTCTCAACTTTCAATGGATCCACCATTATTCCATTAATGGATACTATGAAACCCAGTAGTCGTCCAGACTCAACACAGAATACACATTTGTTGGGATTCAATCGAATCTTGTAGTGTCTGCACCTTTCAAACACAAGTCTTAAATGATCAGGATGCTCCCGTCTCTTTCGAGATCGTGCTGGGATATCATCAAGGTAAGGTTTGACTACATGCTTGATGTCATGAAAAGAAAAATTCATTGCTTGCTGGAAGGTATCTCCAACATTTTTCAAACCAAACGGAATCTTCCGATAGGAAAAGGTGCCCCAAGGACAAATAAAAGTTGTCTTGTGTTGGTCTTAAGGTTTGATATGTATTTGATTATATCCTGAAAACCTGTCCATGAATGAGAACATTTCATGGCCCACACATGCATTAATGATCTGATCTATGAATGGTGTGGGGTAATTGTCTTTCGGACAAGCTTTATTTAGGTCTCGGAAGTTAGTGCAGACTCTGATGGTACCTTGCTTTTTGTCTACCGGAACATGATTTGAAACCCATTCCATCATAGCTATCAGATAGATAAATCCAACTTGAGCAAATTTTCTACTTCCGCCTTGATGGCAGCAAATTTTCAAGGGTTAACTGGACGGAGCTTCTGTCTCACAGGTTTAGCGTTAGGGTACGTTGTGATGACATGCTCAACAATGGCAGGGTCAGTGCCTGGCATCTCCTCGTAAGACCTAACAAAAACGTCATGAAATTCTTTAAAGAGATTGGTATACAAAATGATCTCCTCTGGAGAATAGTCTGCTCCAATGAAAATATTTTCCATGACCCCGGGTTTGATGGAAATGTTGATCGAAATGGTTCTCAATATATTTTCCATATTCCCTTCAGCATAAACAACTTTCGAAGTAGAAGGGATAGCAGAGAAATCAACATTTCCACCGGGTCTCATAGAAAACTCACCTCTCTCAATCCTATCCAGATCAGGAAGAAAATAAGACCTATGGTGCATGTGTTCCCAAGGATGGTCCAGGCCAATCATTGCTTCCAAGATTGCCTCATCAGAGGGAAAAACAGTGTCTAGACAGTCAAAAGAGTGGATAGAGTCCACTGACCATGCAGGGGCATAGTCCATATCTAACTCGGTAGAGACCAACGAAGTCACGATATGTTCTGTTGCAGCATGTTGTGAATCTAAGTAAGCCACCTAGAAATAGATAAAGGCACAACTGGTTCTGATTCAATTGGGAGAATCCATGGATCTGTCGTTGGACTGACCGTGAAAATCTCATACGAAGAACATTCTTCAGAACTAATAAAATGAACAGGAGAAGGTAGGTCAAAAGTGCCTATTAATGACCCATAGAGCCCTGCTCCCAAACTCTCAGTAACTGGGCAGGACTGATCAACCAATGGGATTATTGAATCTGATGAAGTTTGGTTCTTCTTCCGGGAAAACGAAAGTTGATCGACTGTGACGATCTTGCCTTCGTGAGGGAACATTATTATCCGGAAAACAGCTGACGACACATGTCCAACTCCTACCCAACAACAAGTTATAATCGAGCGGAGAATCCAGAACTTCAACCTCTATAGATACTAGTTTGCTCGCAAGTTCAACATCAAATGATGGTAAGACTCTGTGTGGACGGAAAGATCTTCCATCAAAGGCAGTAAGTACCGTGTTCGAGGGGGCTAACTTAGGTTCGCCCAAATCCTTCCAACAAGAAATGGACATTATGCACGTAGACGGGCCCTCATCTACAATAGCTCGTCCAATGGTATTGGGACCATGGACTACATCTATTTGGAGAGCGATGTGGTACGAAAACTGGAACTTGATATCTTTCATATCAAAACGAGCAAGCATGTTGGATGAATCTACGCTCCCAATCGTTGCGATGAGTACACTGCGTTGTAATGGACAACTTTGCAGTACCTCCAAAGTGGACATGGAACAGGGGGTTTGGGCTAGATCCTCCACAACATTGTAGTTGGGGGCATCCCTCACGTTGGGGTTGTGCACAACCCGTTTGAAGACACCTTTCAGAATATTCAGCAGCGAATCCACCGGTCTCTCGATGTGGAGATGGGTAGATGACTCAGGAACATCCTTCTGCTGCGGGTCCGGGGTATATTTTCTAGCTTGAGTTTGCAAAAGAGCATCTGAATTAACCATATTAATGAATGATTGACCAGCTGAGCTAGCATGAGTAGTGCCCCCAACACCGGAGCTGCCAAAAGCGAAATTCTGTCCGTGAGGGAAAGGGTCTTTTAAGACAACTGGTTTCTTTTCATGGATCAGCTTCTGGGCTTCTTCCATTAGAGGGCATTGATGGGTAAGGTGGTCCTCTTGGCATAGCTTGCAAGGGAACTTCACTTTTCTTTTTTCATTTTTACCCTCCTCGGCATTTTGTGTGTTTTTGGGCTTTTGTTGGTTTCCCTCCCCTTTCTCTCCCTTTCTTTTGTTGTTGGGCTACCGAGGGCCCTTTTGGTTTGTCTGCACTTGTTGTACAGATTCTGTTGTTGAAGGGGAGGATGCAACCAAAGTTGCTTCTGCAGCAGACTGTTTGACTGATAAGGCATGAACCTGCCTTGTTAAAGCATCAAACGCTGCAGAGTCTACTGAACCCACAATGCAATCAGCATGTGGTATAGGTTTAGGTTTACCTAAGTCTATGTTAGACCTCGACGCATCAAGAATAATCTTGTATAAGAGCCCAGACTGAGCATATACTAAGTCAAGCTGTTGGGTTCTCAAAATGGCTTCCTCTTTGGAGGACATCCCTGAAGTTGCAACTTCCTTAGAGATATAAGGAAGGAGTGATTTGAGATACCACTCTAATAAAATTGATGGAGGGATGCTAGATTTAATGAGCCTCTCTCTCCTTCGCCACTCCTGAATGTAATTAGATAGATGAGTGGCTTTATTCTGTCAAAAGGTCGACAGAAGGTCTGTGCCGACATCATACCGGATAGGAAGTTGAAAGTGGTTTAGAAAAATAGTAGCTAAATCCTGAAATGTGCCATAAGTAGCTACAGGTAGTTCAATATACCATTTGGATGCAACACTTATCAAGGTTCTTTGAAAGAGCCTAAACCTGATGGAGTCATCATTCAACGAATTCAAGGAGCACCAGAGATGAAACGTTGTGACATGGTCATCGGGGTCCTCACCAGTCTTACCTTCAAACTTTGGGATGTCTGAGGGAAACTTAGTGGGAATAGGTGGCCATGCAGGATCATGGTGGATGGGGTCGTTTGTGAGTTTTGAGAGATTTGGCAAGTTCAAGGTTGCCAAAAATGGTAAACGTGGTCTTGCCGATGGCATTCGATAGACAAGAACCTGGTATTGGGGACCTCCCATCACCTGGTTCATGTACTGCTCGTTGGGGTTTCCCCCAGCCATCGGTTGTAAAGTGAAAGCATTAAAATTGCTCCACCCGAAAGAAAGTGGATTACTTCCCGAGGCAGTGGTCCATTGCGGCTGGGTGTTAACCCCACCGTATTGTTAATTGATAATATTACCCCCTCCTCCAGAAAACAACGAGAAAGGGATACTCCCTGCAGGTATATTTGATGGATTAACATTATAACCTGCAAAGGGGTTAAAGCCAGGCATAGTAGTAACATACGGTGCCATCATCGTACCCATAATAGGTATATATGCAAAAGGGATCAATCCTACAACGGATGTGGAAGCAATAGTTTGAGTTACGCCCTGGAGCTGTTGTGTAACAGGAGGCTAAGTGAAATTCACTGTAGGTATCCCTGTCAAAGGGACATTATTTGGTCCAAAAGTAGGGGTAGAAACTGAGGCAGATGTCGAAGCTTGTGAGCTTGGCATGCCTAGAGTACTAGCATTAAAACTAAAGGACAGAGTCAAAGCAGAAGAAGCCTGCGATGAGCTCGGTGTTGTAGTGTTTGTGAAAGAAGGATTGACAATCCTTGTAGCCATAGAAGTTGTGGGAGTTTGAGGAACTCCCTGCTCATCTCCTGGGTTAGTCATGCTGTAACTATTGGTAGTACGACTGCCATTACACCAAAACTCACAGGTGATTGGTAAACTCACCACTGCCAGATTTCAAGGATCTACGAGAGGAGATTAGTCCCTTGTCACGATACACCGGGGAGCGCTGACTACTTGTAATTTCATGCAACAATCTCCCCCTTAGTGCGAGCCGAGTGTGTATCAAACTCGTGACCTCTAGCTCTAATACCAATTATTGGTACTATGGCTGCCATTACACCAAAACCCATAGGTGATTGGTAAACTCACCACCGCCATATTTCAAGGATCCACAGGAGGCGATTAGTCCCTTGTCACGATACACCGGGGAGCGCTGACTACTTGTAATTTCGTGCAACAGTAACTAGGTGTAAACAAGTATGCACTATACTTAGGTTGTCCTAGAAAACCTACAGGTATTAGTAGTGGATCGTTGGGTCCAACCAAAGGAGGGTTGAAAGGAATGCTAAACTCTCTAGAATTTAAGTCCTCAACCTCAACGGTATCAAAGACCTGTTGATCCTGGACTCTGTGCTATGGTTCTCCAGGTAATTCTGTTTTTCCCGTAAGTTCAAATGAACCACAAGAATCCCTCCTCTGGCATCGCGGTGGTGGTGGAGGCTCCATAATGAATGGGGAAAGGTTTTGCAACCTCTAAGACCTACGAAGAGGTTGGTCCTCCACAACTAAATCAAAGAAAACTAAGTAAAAAACCTAGTGGCCACTATGACTAAGGAGCAAACAACATACCACTAAAAAATTTCCTAAGTGATCAAACCAGGAAAACAAGTTAAATACTCTCAGAAGCAAGTCTGGGATAATGAGGGCCTAGAACAGACTAATAGAGTATAGACGGTCAGTTATGCGGTGTCCAATGGAGGTTCTCTAGGTGCAAGTGTTTGAATCACCAAACTGTCCTCCTGGGATTACTGCCAAAGGGTTACCTTCCGCGTCTGTCCGAGGTGAAGTGGAAATATCCTTCCACTCTACCTGTGTAGAGCCCTAGGGTTATGATACTAAGGATACCACCAATACGAAAAAACATGGGGGAACAATCGTCAACCTAGTTGAGACGCATGGGAATGGTAGCAAAGCCCAAAATCCAAAAGCACTTTAAAAAGTACTAGTGGACTCATGTACGCGAATCAACTTTGGTTTATGGTTGAGAGGAAAGTGAGGGGGTATCCTCAATAGTTCCAAACGCCCACGGCCTCGTGCTTAACTTTGCTTTGAGTAGAGCGTTCCCAGGATATTTTGATAGAGGTGGATTTGTCTAATACATAGTCTTACTACGATTGTTGAGTAATGAAGCTGATTTCGGGTGGTTTAAGGTGATTTAAACCCGAAACCCTAGCCTAAGCTAGTTGATGATGTGTATACCTAAAAAGAAAAAAGTTGCTAGTTAATTTTATTAAGATTTATTTTTAAGGGATACTCTTAACTCAATAAGGGTAGTGAAGTGTGTGGAATGGTTTCGACAGAAAGCAAAGTGCGTAAATAAATAATGCATTCAAATTCACAAAAGACTATTTTCTTTTCGTTTATATTCTTCAAAACTGAAACTACACAATCCTAAATTAACATTTTTTTTGTAATTTTCTTTTAGTTTTTCAAAGCAAACGATCTATTCTACTTCGAAAAAGATGATGCATCTTACTACTAAGATACCAATCTCACTTCTTGTCTTTTCTAATAATTGAAAAAGAAAAAGAACTTGGAAAGGAGCAAGTAAGACCTAATGCAAAGTGTGAGTAAGACAAACAACCTAATGGCTTAAACAATCAAATAAAAAAGACTTGAGAAAGACTCCACCTACCGAGTTGTTTCGACAGAAAAAAAATCTAGGTTTGGAACAAAGTGTAAATGAAGACAAGAAAAGAGATGCCCCAAATGAAAGATAGACCTAAAAGGCTACTCCAAAGCACCAAAACCTAAGAAAACACTCGCCAAACAAAGGAGTAGGTAAGCAAACCAAAAACTAACCCTACCAACACACAGACTCAAAAGAAAAGATAACTAGTAAGCTTTAACTCACTTAGAATGATCTGAAAAGACATTCAGAAGGCATCTAGATTAAACAACCTTTCAAAGCCACCCTAAGAACTCAGACTGGGGTCAAAACCCTAAAAAAGGATAAGACACAGTAAAAGTGCACTACTATTGCCACAAACAACAAGCGTTCAGAATGCTGGTCTGTATAACTGCAACAAGCGTCTAAGGAAAGTGTGCAGCTACGTCTAATAGAGAGTAGCGCACAACCTTAAACATGGTTAAAAAATAGTAAAGACACCTTAAACAAGTACTCGAGCAAGTAAAGGAAAACTAAAGGACTTCGAAGAGGCAAACAAGACTAAAAAAAGACATACAAGTCTCAGGAGTCAGTTAGAGAAGCAAAGAAAAAGGATAGAAGTGAACCCAAACATCTGGAAATCAAACCCCAACAGAGGATGTGAACCTACAAGAAAAGTGTACTACTGTGTGGTACAACAACCAGCGCCTGCTAGGGAAAGTGCGCTACTAGGTTTGAGACAAAGCAACGCTCATGACAACAAATGCTCTACTATAAGTAGGGTAAACCAACTCACAGGGACTTGAAACAAACAAAAGGATTTGCTAAAGTAGACTGAGATGAATCAAGATAGAAAGAACATGAAAAAATAACCTACAAGACCTCTCAGAGAACAAAAAGACTGAAATAAACTGGAAGAAAACCTAACAAGGTCTCCTAGAGCAGAAAAACAATGGGTTACTCCCAAGCGGAGTTGCCAGTCTATTGTGCAGGAAAAATACCTTATAGTGGGGAGACGACACTACCAACTTGGGTGGGGTGACAGGTAAATACATTCATTTTCTTGCATTAGTTATTACAAATGGAAAGAGATCGAGATATCGAAAGAAGTACATTTTTATCGAAGGCTGTTCCTAGCTTTTGCTTGATCTTCCTCTATGATGAACCTGCAACACAAAGTAAACTTTCCTCAGCGTATCTGACTATAATAAATATGATGAAATTAGAAACAACTTAACATCAAATACAATCAGACATTAAACCAAATGAACATTCAATCCAATAGACATTCAATTTGTCAGGAACCCATGTCTTTACTTTGTTAGTATATTGTTGTTGGACGCATATGCTTTGTAAGTCGTCCCGTAGTATTTGTTGATCCATAGTTTATATTAGCCCATAGTGTTGACCCATAGTATTGGACGCATATTCTTTGTAAGTCATCCCATAGTATTATATGTCCCATGGTTTTGACTCATAGTATTGGCGCCTAGACTTAGCCCATGGTTTGTATTGACACATAGTATTGACCCATGGTATTGGTGCCTAGACTTAGTATATAAGTGTGTGTTGAGGCCTATGAAGGCACCGTGAAGTTAATTGTATTAAGCTTGCTCAAAGGAGGTTTCCCCCTCGAAGTGGCCCGTGATCAATATAAAAGTGATTCCGAGTTCTATTATTTCTGATATCTCGTGTATTTGCATTAATTAATTATTGCAGGTTCATCACATTTGGTATCAGAGCACTTTCTTGGGCTTGTTGGGTGGAATTTCTGCCAAATTTTTTTTCGCATCTGTTGCAGCTTCGGATTTGGGAATAATCCCTATCCGCTTAACTGTGGGAAGTACTTGGGAATAAGCCCTAAAACTCATTGTGAGGAGTACCACAGGAACCCCAAAGTAGCTGGCCCATTGAGAGGACCTACTAGCGAAAAGGGCAACAACCCCTACCTGATTGACTAGTTCCCACCCGTGAGGTAAACCAAGAGCTGTTGTTTGTGGAAAAACGGTTATCAGTTTTACCTGAGTCATGGAGTGAGGGGTACTTCCCCAATATGCAAGCCGTCAGACAGCATTGGTGGCCAAGTGAAACACCTGAACTGTTAGGAAGCCGTGCATACCTGGGGTCCATATCTATTTTCAGTTGAACTGTTTTTGATCACTTCTGCTCCAGATCCATCCGTTTCAGATCTATTCTGAAATTCGTTCCAGATCCATTCGCCATTTTAGATCCCGCCGTTTTCGATCCCTTACACGTCATTGCAGATCCATCTGTTGCGGATCCCTTCCGCGCTACTGTTGCTGATCCATTCCTGGAAAATATATATATATATATATATAAATAAATAAATAAATAAATAAATAAATAAATAAATAAATTTTCGGCCATATCTCCCTTGTTTCAACTCTGTTTTCCCTGAAACTTCACTGACTTACCTGCAATCCCATTCTGCATATTTCATTCCTGAAGACCCTATCCCAAATTCCACTTCCCAAGACCAGAAATCCCACATTTGTCTATTTTTAGGGTTTGCCATAACTTCTTCAATTTTCACCCGATTGTCTTCAAATTTTACCATAGAGTTCCCACTTCTGAAATTCCTATTTTTTGCTTCCCTATCCCTTAGAAAGTGTCGAAAACCTAGTCAAACCCCAATTACCCCTCTGAGTTTTTCCCAAATCCACATTTCCCCTTACTAAATAAGCTTGTGTTTGTGTTTTTCTATCCATTTCCCCCACCCCCCCACAAAAAAAAAAATTACTGGTTATGGTTGTCACTCGCACAGGAGTAAACACCATGGAGGAAGCACTTGTAGCCATCCAAACCAAACTCCAAGATCTGGATGAAAAATTTCTCAGCCTCCATCTTCAGCATTCAGCCATGAACAATAACCGACAGCTAGAATCTTTTGCAGCCACCGGGTTCTCTTCTTCCAGCAATTTTCGTGGGCCGAAGCTTGATTTTCCTCGCTTCAATGGTACTGATCCGACTGGATGGATATACCGAGCATAACAATATTTCAGTTTGGATAATACTTTTGATGTCCAAAAAGTTCCACTTGCATCCTTTCATTTGGAACAGGAAGCCCTTAAATGGTACCGTTGGTACATAAAAGCTCATCCCGAGCCAAACTGGACAGATTTTTGCCAACTCCTTTTGCCACGATTTGGTCCTAGTGCTTTTGACGACTTCACAGGATCACTCACTAAACTTCACCAAATTGGCACAGTGAGAGAGTATCAGACGGAATTTGAGAAACTAGCCAATGACACAGAAGGATTGTCTGATGAATTCTAAAGGAGTTGTTTTATCAGTGGTCTCAAGGATGAAATCCCCTCATAGGTCAAAATGTTTTGTCCCAACACAATGATGGAATTCCTAGGGTTGGCTAAGCTGGCCGAGGACAAGATCACAGCTCAACAACGCCCCAAACCCACCTTTGTTCCCTTCAGAAATATGGGTTCCCAATGACCTCCCATCACGCCTGCTCCTCAACCAACTCCTATCAAGCAATTGTCTGAAACAGAGATGCAGGCACGCCGAGAAAAAGGGCTTTGTTATAATTGTGATGAGAAATTCACTCGGGGACATATATGTGTTCAAAAAAAGCTCTATCTCTTGGATGTGGATTCTCCTCCTGCCTCGGAACTTGATGAAGAAGTTCCAGATATAGTAGATGATTAGGTCGACATTCAACACCCGCCTGTTGACACCCCATCTCAGGATGAACCACCTGAGATCTCTCTCCATGTTGTAACCGAAGTCACCACCCCACAAACAATGCGAGTTAGGGGATACTTCAAGAAGCTCCCTCTTACCCTACTCATTGATTCTGGTAGCACTCATAACTTCATTGATCTTCGGATTGCCAAACAGACTGATTGTTTTGTCCATCCTTGCTCCAACTTTGAAGTCATGGTTTCCAATGGGGGCACCTTACCTTGCAAGGGGAAGTGTCACAATGTGCGTATCTCTATGGAAGATTATAACCTGCACTCTCACATGTTTTCCTTGTCCTTAGGCGGATGTGATGTGGTTTTGGGCGTTCAATGGTTACGCACACTTGGCCCCATCTTATGGGATTTTGCTGAACTTTGAATGCAGTTTTCAGTCAATGGGGCACAACACAAATTTGTGGGCTTACAACCAGGGTCTCTCTGCATCATCAGTTCACATCGCCTGGAAAAAATACTTAAGAAGAATTCACATGGTGTCATCGCTCAGCTCCATTCCATTTAGATGCACCCATCAACAGTCTCCACTACTTCCTTGGATAGATATGCAGGTGTCTTTGCTAAACCAATGAGTTTGTTTCCTTCAAGAGACCTTTCTGGTAAGAATTTAGCTGCATCTACCTCTCAGCAGGAAATGATGACTATTTTGCATACAGTACAAAAGTGGCAGCCATCCCTATTGGGGAATTATTTCTGCATCAAGACTGATCTCCAGAGTCTGGAAACTTTCCTGGAACAATGGGTCTCCTCCCCAACACACCTAAAATGGGTTATCCAACTCATGGGTTATGAATATGCGACCACTTACCAGAAGGGTAAGGACAATATGGTGGAAGATGCTCCTCCTCGCACATTTGATGACCCAGTTTCTCTTACAACTATTTCTCTGCTTGTTCCAAATTGGTTGCAATCTGTTCAATGGGACTATCTCTTCTATGAACTCCATGCTTCTTCATCAATAGGGCACTCTGGGTTCATCAAAATGTATGACCAGGAACAATGTAACTTCTTTTGGCAGGGAATCAAAAGGACAATTCAACGGATGGTGGTTGACTGTGATACTTTCCAGGTCAACAAGGGTGAAACGACCCTCCTTTCGGGACTGCTCGAACCCTTTCCCATCCCTCCACAAATCTGGACAACTGTTTCTATGGATTTCCTAGAAGTGCTCTAGTGGTATAGTACCACATCTCAAAGGACACCATATGAAGCAATCTCTGGACAGGCACCACCAGTTCTTCTTCCATACACCTTCAGCAGCTCCCCAGTTCAGGCAATTGACTCAATTCTTCGAAACCGTGATCAACTTCTTCTCATTCTGCAGGACAATTTTCACATGGCAAGAATTTGACTGAAACAACAAGCCGATCAGCACCGTTCTGAGTGCACTTTTCGCATCGCTGATATGGTTCTTCTTCATCTACAGCCTTCCATGCAATCCTCCCTGAAACTCGAAAGGTGCCAGTGGCTCGGAATGCAACCCGAAGATGCTACAGGGGACCCACTCCTTCAGATTCTGCATCAATTTCCACATCTAAAGCTTTGAGGACAAAGCTTTTTCTAAGGGAGAGGGGATGTTAGGAAACCATGTCTTTACTTTGTTAGTATATTGTTGTTGGATGCATATGCTTTGTAAGTCGTCCCGTAGTATTTGTTGATCCATAGTTTATATTAGCCCACAGTATTGACCCATAGTATTGGACGCATATGCTTTGTAAGTCGTCCCATAGTATTATATGTCCCATGGTTTTGACTCATAGTATTGGCGCCTAGACTTAGCCCATGGTTTGTATTGACACATAGTATTGACCCATGGTATTGGCGCCTAGACTTAGTATATAAGTGTGTGTTGAGGCCTATGAAGGCACCGTGAAGTTAATTGTATTGAGCTTGCTCAAAGGAGGTTGCCCCCTCGAAGTGGCCCGTGATCAATATAAAAGTGATTCTGAGTTCTATTATTTCTGATATCTCATGTATTTGCATTAATTAATTATTGCAGGTTCATCACACAATTTGGGATGGGAAGGGTATTTCCACCTTTTATTGTCAAAGAAATGTAGAAAAGTACATATATACCTAATCTATCTAGACACTTCTAGAACCGAGTCCTGGGCTCCTGCTCTTCACAATGACTTGGGAATTCCTCCAGCGTAACAACAGTTAAAGCATTCCTTCTAGGTTCCTCTCTCATGGATCCTCCTTGTATTTATTGGACAAGGTAGGCAGTTGTATTTGAGAGGTGGTTGAATTGGGAGGTTGGGGAAGTTGCAGAACCAAATTCAACTAATCCCAATTCGTAATCTTAACATATTTTTTCATTTCATCTTAATATGTGCACAAGTTTCATACAACCAGAGTAGCACACAGTAAGAAAATTTTTCACTTTACAACAAGCGTTTGCAACATTTTAAGGGTGTGCGTTGGTTGTCTTTGAGCAAAGTAGCATTTAGAACACTGGTTTACTGTGCCAATAGTAGTGCACATGTCATGAAAATTGTAGAAAAAATAAGTTTTTTCAGCTGAAGAGTGTAGTTTCAGCAATAACTCATCCATGTCAACCTAGCTCTTCCATCCATAGTGTCCTTTTGTGTGATCGACAGAGCAATGTGATCACAGATGGAGAAGTGCAGATTTGACCTATAACACACACCATTTCCAATTTAAATCACTGAAAAAGACCCAATAATGAGGGTTGGGCGTGCATTTTATCCAAGTGGGTAAAGATGGGTCCAAAAATGAAAAATTGTCATCTTGGCAGATTGATTTCTAGAAAATGAAACAACATTTTAGGAATCTGAAAGAGTTTCTTGTGAACAATGAAACTATCATTAGGACTTTGGTTTTACTTCCAATTATTGACCAATGTACATACTATGGCATGCATTAAATTGAGCCATTTTAGCAAATTTATACCTAGCTTTTTACACAACGCTGTGTAAATATGTTTTAATTTTGATTTCTCGTTTTTACACAATGTGCAAAGGTTGTGAAGCCCCAAAAAAATAGATAAATACACAATAAGGTGGACATTATTAATCCACACCATTTCCAATTTAAATCACTGAAAAATATCCAATAGTGAGGGTTGGGCATGCATTTTATCCAAGTGGGTAAAGATGGGTCCAAAAATGGAAAATTCCATCTTGGCAAATTGATTTCGAGCAAATAAAACAATATTTTAGAAATATGAAAGAGGTTCCTGGGAAAAATGAAACTATATTCAAGACTATGGTTTTACTTTGAGTTATTGACTAATGTACATATCTTGGCATGCATTTTACTAAGCCAATTTTTGCAAATTTATACTTGGTTTTTTACAGAACACTGTGTAAATCTGTTTTAATTTTTCTTTGTCTTTTTGACACAATGTGCAAAGGTTCTAAAGCTAAAAAAAATAGATAGACCTACAATAATGTGGACAATAGTTATCCACACCATTTACAATTTAAATCATTGAAAAAGACTGAATAATGAGGGTTTGGTGTGCATTTTATCCAAGTGGGTAAAGATGGGTCCAAAAATGAAGATTTGTCATTTTTGTAGATTGATTTCTAGCAAATGAAACAACATTTTAGGAATCTAAAAGATGTTCTTGTGAACAATGCAACTATCTTTAGGACTCTGGTTTTACTTCCAATTATTTACCAATGTATATACAATGGCGTGCATTAGCCATTTCAGCAAATTTACACTTTGTTTTTTACACAACACTTTGTAAATCTATTTTAATTTTGATTTCTCTTTTTTACACAATGTGCAAAGTTTGTGTGCCCCCAAAAATTTATATATATATACAAGAAGGTGGAAAATAGTAATCCACACCACTTGCAATTAAAATCACTAAAAATGACCCGATAACAAGGGTTGGGCGTGCATTTTATCTAAGTGGGTAAGATGGGTCCAAAAATGAAAAACTGCCATCTTGGCAGATTGATTTCTAGCAAATGAAACAACATTTTATGAATCTCAAAGAGGTTCTTGTGAGCAATGCAACTATATTTAGGAATTTGATTTTACTTCCAATTATTGACCAATGTACATACTGTGGTTGCATTTCACTAAGCCATTTTAACAAATTTACACTTGGGTTTTTACACAACACTGTGTAAATATGTTTTAATTTTGCTTTCTCTTTTTGACACAACATGTATAGGTTGTGAAGCCTTAATTATCCAAGTGGGTAAAGATGGGTCCAAAAATGAAAATGTGCCATATTGGTAGATTGATTTCTATCAAATGAAACAACATTTTAGGAATTTGAAAGAGGTTCTTGTGAACAATGCAACTATATTCAGGACTCTGGTTTTACTTCCAATTAGTGACCAATGTACATATGGTGGCGCACATTTCACTAAGCCATTTTAGCAAATTTACATTTGGCTTTTTACACAACACTAGTGTAAATATGTTTTAATTTTCCTTTCTCTTTTTGACACAATGTGAAAAGGTAGTGAATCCCAACAAAAATAGATAGATATACAATAAGGTGGACAATATTAATCCACACCATCTCCAATTTAAATAAATGAAAAAGACCCAATAACCAAGGTTGGGCGTGCATTTTATCCAAGTGGGTAAAGATGGGTCCAAAAATGAAAAAATGCCATCTTGGCATATTGATGAAACATCAATTTAGGAATCTAAAAGAAATTATTGTGAGGAATTGAACTATCTTTAGGGATATGGTTTTACTTCGAATTATTGACCAATGTACATATTGTGGTGTGCATTTTACTAAGCCCATTTTTGCAAATTTACACTGTTTTTTACTCAACATTGTGTAAATTTGTTTTAATTTTGCTTTCTCTTTTTGACACAATGTGCAAAGGTTGTGAATCCCCAAAAAAATAGATAGATCTGCAATAAGGTGGAAAATAGTTATCCACGCCATTTCCAATTTAAATCATTGAAAAATACCCAATAATGAAGGTTGTGCATGCATTTGATCCAAGTGGGTAAAGATGAGTCCAAAAATGAAAAATTGCCATATTCCCAGATTGATTTCTAGCAAATGAAACATCAATTTAGGAATCTGAAAGAAGTTCTCATGAGGAATATAACTATCTTGAGGGTTGTGTTTCTACTTTAAATTATTTACCAATGTACATACCGTGGAGTGCATTCCACTAAGCCATTTTAGCAAATTTACACTGTGTTTTTTACACAACAATGTGTAATTTTTTTTTTTTTTTACACAATGTGCAAAGTTTGTGAAGCACCAAAAAATTTAGATATATGTACAAGAAGGTGGAAAATAGTAATCCACACTACTTGCAATTAAAATCACTCAAAAAGACTCAATAACAAGGGTTGAGCATGCATTTTATGGAAGTGGGTAAAGATGGGTCCAAAAATGAAAATTTGTCATCTTGACAAATTGATTTATAGCAAATGAAACATCAGTTTAGGAATCTAAAAGAGGTTCTCGTGAAGAATGGAAATATCTTTAGGGCTATGATTTTAATTTTGATTATTGACCAATGTACATACTGTGTACATATTGTGGCGTGCATTTTACTAGGCCCAGATTTGAAAATTTACACTTTGTTTTTTACAAAACACGTGCAAATCTATTTTAATTTTGCTTTCTCTTTTTGGAACAATGTGCAAAGGTTGTGAATCCCAACAAAAATAGATATATCTACAATAAGGTGGAAAATAGTTATCAACACCATTTCCAATATCAATCACTGGAAAAGACCTAGTAAAGAGGGTTGGTCGTGCATTTTATCCTAGTGGGTACAGATGGGTCCAAAAATGAAAAATTGCAATCTTGGCAGATTGATTTCTAGCAAATGAAACAACATTTTAGGAATTTGAAAGAGATTCTTGTGAACAACGCAACTATCTTCAGGAATCTGGGTTTACTTCCAATTATTGACCAATGTACATATCGTGGCATGCATTTCACTATGCCATTTTAGCAAATTTACACTTTGTTTTTTACATAACTATGCAAATTTATTTTTATTTTTATTTATTTATTTTACACAATGTGCAAAGTTTGTGAATCCCAACAAAAAATAGATAGATCTACAATAAGGTGGAAAATATATTTTTTTCTTTTTTTCCTTGGAAAAAGTCGTAATTTTATTTCAAATAGTTTGAACAAAATTACATTCTGCACATGTAATAGAATCACAGAGATCCCTACATTGTCGCATATATACTGTTCATGTTTCTGACATGTCTAGTGACCCATACAAACCCAATATAATGAAGATGGCTGTCCTTACAGCACTCATATATCCGATTACATATAACAATAACTGTCTCATAAATGATGAATTAGTTCCTATCAACAGAAAATATATTCTGTCCAAACAGCCCAATAAACAAAAACCAAACAGAACTGATGTAAAGTCTGATCAACAGGAGCCGATCATGCTCCATCCCGGTCCTCCAAAGCCTCATGGAAAGGCCTATGGTAATAACTGAATGTGCCAACAGTAGAATGTATAGTAATCCGCCATGTGCCGAAAGTCATATGTTGCTGCGACGCTTCTTTGGAAAGAAGATCGGCCATGCCATTTCTCTCCCTGTAGACATGTGTAAATGTAATAAGATTAAATGTCTGCTTTAACCGTAATACATCTTCCAGTATAGGTAAGAGTACCATCACATTACATTGTGTATGCTCATTGGCCCAATCAATAACAATCAGTGAGTCTCCAAAAATCTGTAGAGAAAGACAACCCTGTTCAAGTGCAAATAACATCAACAGCCTAAGTGACATAATTTCAGCATAGTTATTCGTACCGCTCCCCAATCCAGCCACAATGTGAAAATAATGAGACTCAGATTTGTGAAGAACGCCCCCCCCACCACACACCAATTGATGGTCAAGTGATGCACCATCGAAATATGCCCATGGTATGGATTTATCAATCGTTTCCGCGATCACTGGTCGAATTCTAATCGCTTTGGGAGTAGTCTTGTAGTGTAATAAGACAGCCACAGCTTGTGCCACTACTTGCTCCATCGGGACCCTACAGTCCTGAAAAATGATCTTGTTTCGGGTGATCCAAATGCCCCAGGCAAAGATACATGGGGCTACACATATGGAAGAGTTCTTTTGATCTGACCACCAGATTTGAAACGCGTCAAGAACATTCTCTCCCCACCATCTCACATTGAGATCCAAATAGTTGCAGATATTTGTCCAAACATCCTGAGAAAACCGGCAGTGAACAAAAAGGTGAGAAATGGTCTCATCCGCCTCCCTACAGAGTGGACAAAAACCCGGGCCCTGTATGAATCGTCTCTTCAGAATGTCCCAGGTAGGTGCCTTATTTTCCAATATCGCCCAGAAGAGTAATTTTGCTTTACCCAGGCATTTAAAATTCCACAGAGATTTCCACCACCACACCAATGCCCTATTATGCACTTCCACATTTAGCTGAATATATCCAAGTTTTGGTGTGTATATCCCAGAGGGATGGTGATCCCAGAGAAGTTCATCAGGCCTATTTGTCAGGCGAATATTGGTGTATCTTAAGTTCCGAATATAATCCTCCCAAACTCCGAGCATGTCATCAGGAACCTCAAGACGTTGGGCAGAGGTCCACCCCTGATGCCATAGAGTGGATGATCCTGGTCGTGCAATATCAACCAGAAAATGACAGCCTCTAGTTGCCAGAAAAGTCCTTAAGTCCATAAGAAGTACATGTCCCCCCCTACATCCTACCTAAGGATCCAGTTCGATACGA
Source organism: Larix kaempferi (assembly GCA_027924585.1). Lineage (NCBI taxonomy): Eukaryota > Viridiplantae > Streptophyta > Pinopsida > Pinales > Pinaceae > Larix > Larix kaempferi. Next base: position 30,099,724 of record BSBM01000316.1, read on the forward strand.
AGTAAATTCCCATTTCCGATTCTCCATACTAATCCCGATCCAACCAGATGAAAATGATGAACCACCGCTTTCCATACCACAGAGCAATTTTCCCTCGACTTATTGCCCTGCCTAATCCAATCAAGAAGGGTTAAGGGAGCAATGCATTTATGATATACCACACGAGTCCAGAGGCTCCGTGTATGTATAATTCACCATGCCACCTTGGCCCCCAAAGCTTTAGCAAAAAGAAAGATATTATTTAAGCCCCATCCTCCCGGTGCTTTGGGGATCGCAATCAATTCCCATATAACCCACACCAAGGCTCGATTCTCGCCCTTACCCTTCCAAAGAAAGGAAAAACACAACCGACGGATCTGCTCCAAGACTCCTTTGGGAATCCAAGCAAGTGACATCCAATATACCGGTATTGCTTCCAAAACTATTTTAACCAGAACCAGTCTCCTTGCCCGCGAGAGCCATTTATGACTCCATCCATGTAGTCGCTGTTCCAATTTTGCAATTAACCAGCGCCAATATGCCTTCAAATATGCATTGGGTTTCAAGTGAAATCCAAGGTACTTTAAACCCTCATCAATATCCATAGTCCTATAAGAAAGTCTGATGGTCAATCTGTGAATCTCCTGCTCGTTTAAATGCGAGCATGTGATTGTTGATTTATCAATATTCACTAACATACTCGCGGCATCTTGCAGTAAATTGAGCCCTTCAACCACCTTATAAATATCCTGTCTCGAGCCATCACAAAATATTAGAATATCATCAACAAATAGGAGATGTGTGATATACAATACCTGAGAAATGGATATGCCACGAAAGGATCCATCAGCTTTTGCTTTCAGTATAAAACGGATGAGGCCTTCAACAACAAGGAGAAATAACAACGGTGAAAGTGGGAAACCTTGTCGTAGCCCCCTGCCAGCATGGAAGAATGGGCTAGCAGAACCATTGATCAGGACAGCAAAGCTCACCGTGGTGATTCATGCCATAATCCATCGAATAAATTCACAGCAGAAGCCCAGGTGTGTTAGAAGCATCCGGATATAGAGCCAGCTAACCCTATCAAATGCTTTAGAGAGGTCAATCTTAATCACTGCACCCTTCTGCTTCTGCACCTTCAGAGTGTGTATACCTTCCTGTGAAACTCCAATGGCCTCATGAATTTGTCGACCTTCCAAGAATCCAAATTGTTCACATGAAATATGCTGAGACAGAATATTCTTGAGTCTCCTCGCCATAACCTTAGAGATGATCTTATATATGCAATTGCAGAGTGAAATAGGTCTGAATTCATCAAAACTTTCAGGCTTGTCTGTTTTAGGAATGAGAGCTATAAAAGTCGAGTTAAAGGGAGCATGTACAAACCCAGCCTTTCTTGATTCTTCCACCACATCCAATAATTCCTCCCCGAAGAAGTCAAAGAAGCCCAAGAAAAATTCAATAGGCCAGCCATCAGGCCCCGGGATTTTATCTTTCTGGAAGGATTGCATTACCTGCGAGAGCTCAATCGGCAGCACCTCCTCCATCAAAAGTTTGTTCTCTTCCTCCCCCACAAAACGTGGGAAGAGCTGAGCCATCCTGATAACCTCAGCTATAGAGGCCCCAGGTTGAGCGGTGAATAAGTCTTCGAAGTGTCGAACACCCATCTCAGCCAAACCATCAAAGCTAGAGACCCGTTCCCCTTCAGTTGAAGATAATTCCCAAATGGAGTTAGTGAATTTTCTCCCCTTTGCATATGCTTGAAAAAATTTAGTGTTCTCATCCCCACACTGTAACCATATCGCCCTACTTTTCATTCTCCACAACTCTTCTCGCTCACACAGTAACACATTCCTGCTTCTTTCCCATTCCAGCAGCTCACCTTTCTGCAGTTCATCCAAATAACCCATACCCTGACAATGTAGAAGTCTATCAATATTCATCTCAGTCGCCCTCAGATTCTGATCATCTTTCACCCTTTTTTCAGTGGCCCAGAGGATAGTGGCCTCTTTAATACGCTTGAGATTGAGTTGAAAGTGTGCGCCCGCATGCTCCTGTGACTCCGTAGGTCGATGAACCCATTGATTCTGTACTAATTTAAGAAAACCCTCCTCCTTCAACCAGCTAGGATTGAACTTGAAAGGACTAGGGGGTTTGTTTCTACTGCCTCTTAACTCCAGTAGGATGGGGTAGTGGTCAGAAACCCCCCCTGAACCAACCCATTGCTTGAAAACATCAACCCCCAGAGCCAACACATCATCCACCAGAAACCTATCCAGTCTTTTAGCCACCCTTTGATCCCCTGTTCTCTTATTCCTCCAAGTAGGGGTTAACCTGGTTGGTAGTATGTCAAGTAGATCTTTCCCGACGAAAGCTTGTATGAAAAAGTTAGCTAATGGATCCGGAGCAGCTCGAGGCCCCCAAACTTCAGAAGACCCCAGAGAAAGGTTGAGATCCCCGCCCAAGATCACATCCCTTCTGGCAAAGAGATCCATACTTAGCAAGGAGTCCCAGAATCCAACCCTATTTAAATAGGGACCATAGATATTGAGAATCCTTATCATCCTACCAATCGCTGCATCCCAAACTTCCAACCCGATACCAGAAGAGATACCCCAAGAGCTATCATATCTGCATCTCTTCACCTTCCACCCCGTGGCCATCCCTCCAGAGCGTCCACGAGCGTCCACTCCCACGAACTTCCAACCAGGTAGCAAATTTTCCAATACCCTAACAACCTCCACACTGCCGCCCAATGTTTCTTGCAGCAGTAAAATATCAGGTTGATTTAAATCCACCAACCTCCGAAGTGACTATTTTTTAATGGGACTCGCCAACCCATGACAGTTGAATGACAATAATTTCATATGAAACCCCCTTCCAGGGCTTTCGCTGCTCTAAGTGCCCATTCAATAGAGGATTGTGTGCCCATTATCAAATCAACTTTTGCCCGGTCTTGTGCTTTTGACAAATGAGATTTGCGTCCCCGACCTTTCCCCCCAGCACTGGCAGCCAAATTAGGAAGTCCCCTACCCCCCGATCCATCAGCAGAGATCACCCTATTTCTAAGAGCATAGCGGATGCTACGTCCCACAGAATTGGGAGAGGGTTTAGTGGATACTAAAGACTGTGTGTATACACTATCCGCTTCAGGTAACGTACAAGGAGCTACAGGGCATAGTAATACAGAACTGACGGGAGGATGAGACCCAAGACATACCCCCCCCAAATCATTAGAGACAGCATATAAAGAAACAACAGAAGAGCTATGGTGAGACTTACCCGGGGGATTTGAGGATGAACCCCGACGAATAATAGACTGCTCTTGTAGCTTTCTGGAGGCTGCCCGATTCAAAGGTGTCGTGGTACCCATTGTAGTCCCCACTACTACCGGCTCCTTTCTCCCAATGATATCCAATCCCTCGTTCTCCAATGATGCCATATGTAGCCCGGATCCCTGCATCCCACACGGTGCCGTTGGTACCACCGATACCTGGGCCGCCCCTGTGTCAATAGCAGTCGCTTTTCCTTTTTCCCCCACCACCTGTGGAGTCCCCTTCAACGCTGGAACAGAGCAATCATCTGCTACAGGAACAACCAATGGTCTGCTACCCCTAAACGGTAACGTGCAACCAGCTACCAGGTGTCCATGAGCGTGGCAGTGGTGGCACCGAAACGGCACCCCCACGTAGTCCAAGATTTGTGTGAATTCCCCATCCTTCGTATGAATAATGATCTCAGCCGATAGCCCCAGTCGAAGATCGATTTTGACCAAAATCTTAGCCACCGTATAAATACCTGTCTCAGTATGGGAAAAATCAGAACACACATAGTCGCCAAGGAAATTCCCAATTGCTGCAAATCGTGATTCATTCCAGAGATGCATGGGGAGCCCAGGTAGCTTCACCCAAATAGGTTCTCTGTCAATTTTTTCAGTTTTAGAATCGAAGAAAGGTGACCATCTTTTCAGCACAATGGGGACGCCCAACATCGACCAATGGCGGCCTAAAACAACTTCAACCTCCCCAATATTCGACAAGATAAAGGAGAACCAACCTTTCGTCAATACCCTAATCTCAGGTGCAGTAGCTATCAAGTCCTTCCACTGCTCGACTGCCCATCGCTGGAGGAAACCATGCCCAACCACTGCGATGTGTGAGAAGTCCTCCGCCTCCTCCATCGAGACATCCACACCTAGCACAAGTTTATCCTTCCTCCTCCGTTCCTTAACCTTTTTGGCAGTATTTTTATGTGAAGCAACCTTTGCAGAAACCCCTGCTCGTGGAATTAGCAGGGATTCATCATCAGGTAGTATTTCTCCAACCCCAGGAGCCGCCGCTGCATGTCCACTGGATGAGAAACCCTGTCCACCGCTAGCCTGTCCCCGGTCCTCAACTTCACGAAATTCCACCGACTTAATCAAATTTCCAACAGAAAAAGAAGCCAGTCCGCCACCCTGTTCCGACCGCCTGTTGTCACACCCAGCCAGGGTTTCGAGCCTCTCCACACGCAAGGCATCCGAGCTAATGGGAAAGTTTGAGTATGACCCCAGTTGGGGTTGTAGAGTCTGCCCCAGAAGGCCAGCCAGGTTGGGCCTGTCCCTAATGCCAACAGATGACCGAAAGGTCTCCAATTCTGCCTCTAAACCCTCCAGCCCTAGAGAGATGACCGACGAAGTGACTCTAGCAGATGTTGGTGGAGTGATGAGGTGCCCGTCCAATTCCATCGCTCCCTCGGGCCCAGGGAGAACCCCTGTCCCCCCGCCGGACAAGAATGGGCCAGAAAATGCCTCCGACCCATACTCCGCATGATTGATTGCTCCAAGATCGAAAATCCCCCTATCACAATCACCATCCGAGGTGTAGTCCACCTCTTGCTCATATCCGCTCGCCATTCCACCCCAGTTGTTCCCTCACGACAGTCAATGCAAAACCCTGACCGAACAATCAGCCAAAAATCAGGATGGAAACCCTAGATAGGGCCCAATCCCCTATCCAATGTTCAAAGTTGCAGCAAAAGACCCCACACAATTCGCCGGATCCCCGCACTACCCCGAATCCTGTCACGTGTCCGCAGGGTTCAAGAACCACCAGCCAACCCCATCAAATGCCACACCGTTTCAAGACAATTCCGCTGGGCCAACCGAGACACTGAATAACTGAGCCGCTCCTCCAGTGTTTAGAAGCCCAGATTTCTAGTCCATCATCGCCCAAACTCTGCACACTCATCCGCAAGACACCAGGGTTTCATGGATCCCCCAAATTCGCTCTCCAATTCGTATACAAGATCCACCAGCCAGCCCGTCAAATACCACACCGCTTCAAGAGTCAAAAATCAACTGGTCCAATCGCATCACAGAAGAACTGAGCCGATCCTCCAGTTTGAAGCCCATCTTGCCAGTTCGCCATCGCCCATACTCTGCCCTCACATCCGCAATAAACCAGGGTTTCTTGGAGCTCCTCTATTCAATCTCCGGATTGTGTTTTTCGGCTGGCACCTTACCATTGCAAGGCTAAAGATAAAACAAAATTTCAACAAAAATATAACTGGATAAGAAATAAAAAGATTTTGATTATTTGGGAGGAGGCCAAATCATTATTCTTCTCCCCAAAACAGATTCGTCTATTTGAGGTTTGAGGTCTCAATAAGGTGGAAAATATTAATCCACACCATTTCCAATTTAAATCACTAAAAAAGACCCAATAATGAGGGTTGGGCGTGCATTTTATCCAAGTGGGTAAAACTGGGTCCAAAAATGAAGAATTGCCATCTTGGCAGATTGATTTCTAGCAAATGAAACATCAATTTAGGAATATGAAAGAGGTTCTTCCAAGGAAGGGAACTATATTGAGGGCTATGGCTTTACTTCCAATTATTGACCAATGTACATACCGTGGTGTGCATTTCACTAAGCCATTTTGACAAATTTACACTTTGTTTTTGATACAATGCTGTGTAAATCTATTTTAATTTTGATTTCTATTTTTTACACAATGTGCAAATTTTGTGAAGCCCCCAAAAATTTAGATAGATGTACAAGAAGGTGGAAAATAGTAATTCACACCACTTGCAATTAAAATCACTCAAAAAGACCTGATAACTAGGGTTGGGCACGCATTGATTCAATTCACCCACACATATGATTCAATTCAAATGAATACTTTTGAAAAATCAAACTTTATACCAGATATGGGTTGATGTTATTCACTTCATGATGCACAATAAATAAAATACATTAAAAAAAATTCATTTGGCTTGCATTGGTCATTGTGCATTCCTTAGTGTGCATTCCACCCATGCGTGCAAAATTTGTACTGAATGGGCTTATGCACGATTTCAGTTTGTAACTTAAACAACCATTGCCACTTATGAACTAGGGGCATCGTCTTCCATGACCGCAGTTGAAACATGGGCGTACTCTACTGTGGCCACAGTTGAAACAAGTACATTCACAGTAAAAAAATTCCAGGAGTGTGTTGGTGTGTGGAGAGATGAAAACAAATGGCCACTAGGTATGGGAAATATCCCCACGAAAGCATAAGTGTATGGTTTTTTGTTTGGAGAGTTCGATTTTGTTAATGAGGATATAGATGAATCCATTTTTAATTATGATGTTGGGGTCATGGAGTTGAATATTTTTGGGAATAGGGTATATTTAGACCCTAATTTGGTTTCCAAAGAAACCAAAATTCCACGTAGAGGGGGGGGGCATGTTTAACTCTAGGAAAACACCAAAAAATGAGAAGACAGAGATGGAAAATAAAATTTGTGGGCAAAATGTATTTGTTCCCAGGAATGGTTTAAAAATGTAGGATGCCCCCCCCGGACTAAACAAAACCTTGATTCAGATTGTCCTTAGGACCATTATGAATCATCACAAGCAGGATGTTTAAGGTGAGTGTATGAGGCTAGTCATACATTGGGTTGAATACAAACCCATAGATGTTACTCATCTATTGGATAAGAAAATGCATTATGCCTTATAAGAGAGCCAATCGAAGAAGATTAAGTTCAGTTTCCTTAGCACATTACATAAAATTATTGATCTATATCAAACAAAACCACCAGTTTCTAAAACATACTTCATGAAACGTATTGGGAAGGGAAACAATGAGGAAGTTCCAGTATAGTCTCCTAAGCACAATGAGGGAGTTTTTATACAATATTCTGAGCACAATGAAGATGGTTTGGGCATATCCAATGACAGTTGGGCAATGATTTTGTCACCCATGATGTAGTTGTTGTTGTTACAACTTTAAATCAGCTAAATGAACATGGAGTTGAAGCTCAGGGGCAAGAACCGATGGACAATGAAATGTAACCAAGTAATGATGCCTTTTCCTCTCTCGGTGAGAGTATTTTTCATAGGGTTCCTCCAAAACAGTTGGCACATTTGTAAAATGTCAGTGCATGTTATAATTTTGATGGTAGATTTGTGTTTGGCCTATATGATAAATTTATGCATTTCAAACAACAAGCTTCAATGGAGGTTGAGTCATCTTCTATAGATAAATTGGAGGAAATGTTCCAATTAAAGGATAGGAATATTGCAATATGCCTCAAGGAGATTGCATAGTTGCAAAAAACAATTGTGCAAAATCAAATGAATGCATAAACAATTATAAATGCAAAAGTTGCCGCTATTGCAAAATTATCTATCCAGGTTGATAAAATTGTTGAAGATGCTAAAAAGGATATTGAAACATTGAATGATATCTTTCAAAAGGATTTGGAACAATCTGAAAATGAAAATTCTAGGCTTGCAAAATAGTTGGAAAAAAGTCCAGTTGTTTTGAATATACCACCATTAAAAACAGAGACTGGTCCGGTAGATGAAGTTGAGAAGAAATTTAAATAAAATGAAGAATTAATAACATAATATGTTTTGAAGTTGACAGCAGATCTTGAAGAGCATGCATTGCACAATCATATTCAATAATTTCTAAATTGAAAAAAAACATTGACATGAAAGGTAAAAAGTTGCTACATAATAGGTTTCAAGTCATCTCTGTAGCATTGGAGCTTAAAAAAAGAAAGAAAGAAAGAAAAAGTTATGATAGTATAGAAGGTGGAAATGATATTTATAGTTCCTTGAAAGAGCAACAGAAGAGTTTAAAAATGTGAGAGAATCATTTGCAAGAATTCCTCACAACAATGAATGTTGGAGGTGATGTTTTTGGTTCATCACCAAGAAATGAGGCATTGAAAGAGACGGTAGCTAAAAAAGAAGAAGAGATTATAGAGTTGAAGCAAAAACTCTTGGAGGGTTGAAAAGAAAAACATTTGGGATGCAACGAGGAAATTCAAAAACTGAAATCCACAATTGCATATTTGCAGGGGAAATTACAGAGGCATGATGTTGATTGCATGGAGGCAATTCCAATCCTTGCAAATGAGAAATATTTGGGGGACAAAGAGCTAGAGAAGGAAGTAGAGAAATTGAAATATGAATTGGTTGATGTTAAAAATCAATTAAAGAATAACACAAAATATTTTGAATTGAAGTAAAAACAAAACATAGAGAGGCATAAGAATAATGTGGAAGTGTTGAAGAGGTTGATGGGGAAAAAAATACTTTGTATAACAAATTATAGACTTCTTCCCGAAAATGAAAAGAGCTTGAAAGAAAATTACAACAAGAGACTCCTACATATGCTGAAGAATCCAAGGATACTAAGAAAGGCAAGTGAAACTGCATAGAAATTTCTTCTTCTCAAGGGGAGCAATTGCAAAAATATCAGAAACAAGATAGACTTGTATAAAACATTGTATATATTTATTTTTCAGAAGTTAATGGAAAATGCATTTTTTTGGATGGAGTTACTAAATTCTAGCTCATTTATAGTTCTCTTTCTTTCACTCTTAATGTACATTAGTGATTGGTAAAAAATGAATTCCACTTTTTATACACTCAGGGTAGATTATTTTTTAAGATGGAAGGTACATGCTATTATTAAAATATCTCCTTTTTTTAGAGAATTTGCAACTGTCCATGAGTTTTTAATATCATTTCCTTATGTTGACTATGATGACTAGGTCAATTTCAACAGTAACAATATATACTTGTGTTCAATTAGATTTCTATGAAATAGAAAATATATTATTCTTTTATCGGGAAAAAAATAATAACTGCACATGTAACAAATGTGATCACAATAGAATGAATTTCCAATATAACAAAATCTTAGCAAATACTTAGCAAATCATATAATTTTTTCACCATTTTGCATACAATATTATTTTACATTCATCATGTTCCTTTTTATTTTCTTCTTGTCTCTTACTCGGTTTACCAACCCTAGTTTTTGTATGATTTCCAGCTTCCATCATTTGGATGGCAACAACTGTCCCCTAGATTATTTGTTTTTCAGCACTTTGGTCTACCTCATTTATATAGGATGAAACATGCATTCTATTTTGAATCATAGTTCCCATAATTGGATCATCAACAATAGTTTCTCCATTCACTTCTTGTGTTTTACCAATCCTCCCCGTCTCATCTCTTGGGGATGAAACACCAATTTCACCGCAATTTTCAGTCGCCATCATGGGTATGTCAACAATAGCTTCCAATTGCATTTCTTGCGTCTGACTGGTATTCAATGCCTATTCTCTTAAGGATTAAACACCCAAATTTTCTTTATTGTTAATTTCATCAAGCATCATTGGGGTATCAGAAAAAAAATCCCCCCTGTATTTGTTGTGTTTGATCACTTCGACCTAGATAATTTCCCGAGATCAATGAGATTGAGAAAGTTATAGTTCAAGCAGAAGATGTACCTTTCACAAATCACAAATCAACTATATTGACAAAGACATAATGATATGTAATAAATTGAATGAAAAAATGTGCAAAGTGGGTAAAGATGGGTCCAAAAATGGAAAAATGCCATCTTGGTAGATTGATTTTGAGCAAATGAAACAACATTTTAGAAATATGAAAGAGGTTCTTGTGAACAATGAAACTATATTCAAGACTATGGTTTTACTTCTAATTATTGACCAATGTGCATATTGTGGTGTGCATTTTACTAAGCCCATTTTAGCAAATTTACACTTTGTTTTTTACACAACACTGTGTAAATATATTTTAATTTTGCTTTGTATTTTTGACACAATGTGCAAAGGTTGTGAATCCCAACAAAAATATATAGATGTATAAGAAGGTGTAAAATATTAATCCACACCATTTCCAATTTAAGTCACTGAAAAAGACCCAATAATGAGGGTTAGGCGTACATTTTATCCAAGTTAGTAAAAATGGGTCCAAAAATGAAAAATTCTCATCTTGGCAGATTGATTTCTAGCAAATGAAATATCAATTTAGGAATCCGAAAGACGTTCTTGTGAAGAATGAGACTATATTTAGGAATATGGTTTTAATTTTGATTATTGACCAATGTACATATTGTGGCGTGCATTTTATTAAGCCCATTTTAACAAATTTACACTGTTTTTTACACAAACTTGGTAAATCTATTTTAATTTTGATTTCTCTTGTTTACACAATGTGCAAAGTTTGTGAATCCCACAAAAATTTAGATAGATGTACAAGAAGGTGGAAAATAGTAATCCACACCACTTATAATTAAAATAACTAAAAAATATCCAATATTGAGGGTTGGGTGTGCATTTTATCCAAGTGGTAAAGATGGGTCCAAAAATGAAAAATTCTCATCTTGGCAGATTGATTTCTAGCAAATGAAATATCATTTTAGGAATTTGAAAAATTGTCTTGTGAAAAATGTAACTATATTCATGACTGTGGTTTTACGTTCAATTATTGACCAATGTATATACTATACTATGGTGTGCATTTTACTAAGCCCATTTTAACAAATATACACTTGGCTTTTTACACAACACTTAATTTTGCTTTCTCTTTTTGACATAATGTGCAAAGGTTTTGAAGCCCAACAAAAATAGATCGATCTGCAATAAGGTGGACAATATTAATCCACAGCATTTCCAATTTAAATCGTTGAAAAATACCCAATAATGAGGGTTAGGCATGCATTTTATCCAAGTGGGTAAAAATGGGTCCAAAAATGAAAAAATAGATGGGACACAATCCATTCATCCATCAATAAGTGATGAGACATGGATTTTAGGTCGGTGTAGAGGCGTCATAGAGAGTAAAAGTGAATAGATGTGGATTTTAGGCTAGCATAGAGACGTCATAGAGAGTAAATTCTATCACATGCACCCGGACAGATTTATAAAGGAACAATCCAGTCACACGAAGAAAAAGTGTACAACTTATCTGTTAATAAAAGCGATTGCTTGAGTGAGGTTGATTGTGCAAGATCTATGGTACTACCTCATGCAGGAGGAGTCCATGTTAATTTATGGTTAATTTCAATTAAATATAAGAAGTATGGATGCCTATATTCATAGTCTTTTTTGGAATTCTATCTGGATTCAGGTTCCTTTGCTTGAGAAAACGATGGTGAAAAACTATGTCTACTCTATATGTTAGTATCATGATGTAACCATGCAGAGACAATATGAAAGGAAATGCATAAGGTCCCGCATCTATTGACAACTATGAAATTTGGAGGAGGAGAACAAAAACACTAACATAGACCTGAGAAGACTGGCAACGTGTATTGGATGTGACCTAGACAATTTTGAAAGGAAGTTGGAACAAGAAGAGGAGAAACGAGAGCAAGAGAGAGATGATATCAACCAAAAATTTTCGAACCTGGAAGATGTAATAGAACATGAGAAATCCAAGAATGAACAACTTAATGGTAAATTCAAAATGTTATAAGGTTATTTGACTATGCTGCAAAATCGGGTAGGAAATTTGTAGTCACGAGCTCCTCTAGAATCTGAAGGTTTCCTCCACTCTAGTCCTCTGCAGGATGTTAGCAATAGATTTGTGTTGTAGAACTACATTCATCCAAAGCATGGATATATGCTCTATTCACCAGAGAATATTTAGGCCCCATAATTCAAGTGTTCTAGACAATTATTTTTGTGTGTCTGCAATGGCCTTTACTGTACAATATTCCGGACAATTTTGTTGTGGCCGGGACCTCTAAGGTATATAGTAGAGAAAAATTATAGTATCAGTTTAGGTTTGGATTATGCCAATATATATTCTATGTTTTTTTTCATAGTGGAAAGTATGTAATTTTGAATATTGTTATCATGAAATCATGGTCTCTGGGCTCCTGTTGTATTCTCGCAAAGTGGGGAAACCCCTCATCTTCTTTTTCTATAATATAATTTTATTTTTTTTCATAAAAAAACATGTAAATGAAGGTGGATATACAAGTTATCCCTCAAGATGACTCTTCTCAAGACACTTCACCCACTGGTGATGTGAAATTCAAGTTACATACAAATGTTTGTTCTCGTTATGGAATCCATGGTTTGTATAGTTTGAGTATAAAAGGATATAGATTGAATCAAATGTTTTGAGAAGGCTGGAATATACATATTTATGTTTTCTTTGTTAAACAATCCATATTCAAATTAGATTTGCTTCAGGACTTTGTTTTTACTTCTAATTATTTACCAATGTACATACTGTGGCGTGCATTTCACTAAGCCATTTTAGCAAATTTACGCTTGTCCTTTTACACAACACTAGTGTAAATCTGTTTTAATTTTGATTTCTCTTTTTGACACAATGTGCAAAGGTTGTGATGCCCTACAAAAATAGATAGATATACAATCATGTGGAAAATAGTAATCCACACCACTTCCAATTTAAATAATTGAAAACAACCCAATAATGAGGGTTAGGCATGTATTTTATCCAAGTGGGTAAAAATGGGTCAAAATATGAAAAATTGCAATCTTGGTAGATTGATTTATAGCAAATGAAACATCAATTTAGGAATATGAAAGAGGTTCTTGTGAATAATGGAACTATATTTAGGGATGTGGTTTTAATTTTGGTTATTGACCAATGTATGTATGGTGGCATGCATTTTACTAAGTCCATTTTAGCAAATTTACACTTTGTTTTTTACACAACATGTGTAAATCTATTTTAATTTTGCTTTCTCTTTTTGACATTGTGCAAAGTTTATGAATACCCCAAAAATTTAGATATATGTACAAGAAGGTGGATAATAGTAATCCACACCAATTTCAATTAAAATCACTCAAAAATACCCAATAATGAGGGTTGGGCGTGCATTTTATGGAAGTGGGTAAAGCTGGGTCCAAAAATGAAAAATTGTCATCTTGGCAGATTGATTTGTAGCAAAGGAAACATCAATTTAGGAATATGAAATAGGTTCTAGTGAAGTATGGAACTATATTTAGGGATATGGTTTTAATTTTTATTAGTGACCAATGTACATACTATGGCGTGCATTTTACTAAGCCCATTTTTGCAAATTTACACTTTGTTTTTTACACAACACTGGGTAAATATATTGTAATTTTTATTTCTCTTTTTTACACAATGTGCAAAGTTTGTGAAGCCCCCAAAAATTTAGATACATGTACAAGAAGGTGGAAAATAGTAATCCACACCACTTCCAATTAAAATCGCTAAAAAATACCCAATAATGAGGGTTGGGCGTGCATTTGATCAAAGTGGGTAAAATGGGTCCAAAAATGAAAAATTGCCATCTTGGCATATTGATTTCTCGGAAATCAAACAACATTTTAGATTTATGAAAGAGGTTATTTTGAACAATGAAACTATCTTGGGGACTATGATTTTACTTCGAATTATTGACCACATTTTACTAAGCCCATTTTAGCAAATTTACACTTTGTTTTTTACACAACACTGTGTAAATATATTTTAATTTTGCTTTCTCTTTTTGACACAATGTGCAAAGGTTGTGAATCCCCCCCAAAAAATATAAATGTACAAGGTGTAAAATATTAATCCACACCATTTCCAATATAAATCACTGAAAAAGACCCAATAACAAGGGTTACGCATGCATGTTATCCAAGTGGGTGAAAATGGGTCCAAAAATTATAAATTTCCATCTTGGTGGATTGATTTCTAGCAAATGAAACATCAATTTAGGAATATGAAAGTGGTTCTTGTGAAAAATTCAACTATATTCAAGACTGTGGTTTTACTTTTGATTATTGACCAATGTACATACTATGGCATGCATTTCACTAAGCCCATTTTAGCAAATTTACACTTAGTTTTTTACACAACACTGTGTAAATATATTTTAATTTTGATTTTTTTTTTTTACATAATGTGCAAAGTTTGTGAATCCCACAAAAATTAACATAGATGTACAAGAAGGTGGAAAATAGTAATCCACACCACTTGCACTTAAAATCACTCAAAAAGACTCGATAATGAAGGTTAGGCATGCATTTTATCCAAGTGGGTAAATATGGGTCCAAAAATGAAAAATTGTCATCTTGGCATATTGATTTCTAGCAAATGAAACATCATTTAGGAATCTAAAATACGTTCTTGTGAAAAATGTAATTATATTTAGGGTTGTGGTTTTACGTTCAATTATTGACCAATGTACATACTGTGGAATGCATTTTACTAATTCCATTTTAGCAAATTTACACTTGCCTTTTTACAAAACACTTAATTTTGCTTTCTCTTTTTGACACAATGTGCAAAGGTTGTGTGTTGATGTATATGTAACTTTGGAATGTATTTCATCTATGTATTTCATATATATTTATTGTACCCTTATAAGAGATGTGTTATTCCTCTATAAGGAAGTGTCGTCATGTGGATTGACAAGTGTCGCAAGTGTGTGTACTTGCCGATGGGTTATTAGACCACCATGTGTGGGGTTGGCCCTGAAATATATATTATATTGTGGATGTATCTAGATAGACAAGTCGACCCCATAATGTAACTGGGAAAACAAACTAGTATAAATAGAGATCGGGAGATCTCTATTTTCATCATTCAGAAAGTCACACTTCTCTCACTCAGAAAGTGGTGCACTAGTGAGGAGGAGGATCATCTGCTACTAGGAGACTATCTCAAGTGTATTTTGGTTGTACTTTGGTTGAGCCATTGCTCTCTCTATCTCTGAGGAAGTTGTGGGGTTTTTCACCTTGGGGTTTTCCCCACGGAAACTTTGTGTCTCTTGTCTCTCATGCTTTTGATTCTTGTGATGCTTGTCATACTTATTGTGATTGTTATGCATTGATATACTGTAGATGCTATTTTCTCAGTAAAGATCCAAGAGTATTGTGAATTAATGCTCAAAATTTAACATGGTATCAGAGCTAACCTGAGAAGAAGACATTTTACAGTGACGGAAACTTGAGTTTCTTGTTTATTGGGTTTCTCTCCACATATTTTGGAAAAGCAGTATAGTAGATTGAATCTACTCATCAATGAGAATCCATCTGTCCAATCAGAATTCAATTTTGAGCATTTTCAGATTTGGCCCTAAAAATTAGGGTTTCCACAAAAATAGGAATTTATGAAATCTGAAGACATAGATAGAATCTCCTTGCAAAAATCAAATTTTAGAGCTTTAGATCGATATTTTTGGTGGGGTAGATCTCCGGGAAACTCAAACCCTAATTCAGGGCTCTCGCTAGTGAACCCGGGAGGACAAAAAGTCAAATCTGAAGGGTAAAACTTTGCTGATCTCAAATAAGAACAAGGGCAACAAAAGAAGGTTTCATACTCATGCTTTCGAGGATGATGAACCACCCAATAAGAAGGCTAGGGCAGAAAGTGATGATAGTAATGATGACTCATCAAGTGAAGAAGAGTATGTTCTGATCTCTGCTCTCACAGGTACTATCTCCCATGGTTGTAATGATTGGTTAATTGGCAATGGGGCTTCCAAACACATGACTGGGTTTAAGGAATATTTTGTGAACCTATCTGAACATGAATCATCCCATAAGGTGAAACTTGGGGATGATTATCAATACCCAATCAAAGGAAGTGGTGAATCCTCCTACAACCTAGATTCTTGAAAATCTTTGAAGATGAAAGAAGTCCTTTATGTACCTGGGCTCAAGAAGAACTTACTCTCCATCTCTGCATTGGATGCAAAAGGTATGAGGGTTGCATTTGTGGATGGCCAAGTCCTAATGTGGCCAAAGGGAAAGACCATAGATGATGCAGTAGTGATTGGAGAGAAAGAGGGAGGTTTATATAAATTGAAGGGACAACCTGAACATGCCATGGTGCATGAATCCATGGAGCCAAGTGAACTTTGGCATAGAAGACTTGCTCATATCCACTATAGGGCACTTCCAATTGCAAGCAAGGCTGTAGAGGGTCTTCCTGAAATCAAGACCAAACATGAAGGTGTTTGCAAAGGATGTGCAAAAGGTAAGAACATTAAGAAATCTTTCCCAAGTAGTGAAAGCAAGGAAAAGGATATCCTGGAAATCATTCACTCAGATGTATGTGGTCCTATATCATCCATTTCTCTAAGTGGGTATGTTTACTATGTCTCATTTATTGATGACTTCTCCAGGAAGACTTGGGTATACTTCTTGAAGAACAAAGATGAGGTGTTTGATAAGTTCAAGGAATTCAAAACCTTGATGGAGAATCAAACTGACAAGAAGATCAAAACATTCAGATCCGACAATGGTGGAGAATTCACCTCAGGTGACTTCAAGAAGCTTTGCAGTAATTCAGGGATTAAGAGGGAGTTGACTACTCCTTACAATCCACAACAGAATGGAGTTGCAGAAAGGAAGAACAGAACAATCATGGAAGCAGCAAGAGCAATGCTACATGACCAGGATCTACCTATGCATCTATGGGCAGAAGCAACTAGAACAACTGTATATGTGCAGAACAGAACACCCCACAAGATATTGGACAACAAGACACCAGAAGAGGTCTTTTCTGGTAAGAAACCTGAAGTCATCCATCTCAGAATACTTGGTTGTCCAGTATTCACTCATGTCCCAAAGGAAAACAGGACCAAACTAGAATATTTGTGGGTTACAGTGAAAGATCGAAGGCTTACAAAATATACTTTCTACGGTTCAACAAGATTGATGTCAGCAGGGATGTGACATTTGATGAAAACTCAGCATTCATCAAATCAAGGAAGGCACCTATAGAAGTTTATGAAGAACCTAAGGAAACTAGATTTCAAGACACTACCATGACTGAAGCAATTCCAGAAGTTGTTCGCGAGTTTGAATATCCGCAAGAACCTGTAGATCCACCTCGTGAGGATAACTCTCACAAGAGGAAACCTGCATGGGCTAGAGAGCTCATTCAAGATGCAGAAAGATTTGGCATTCTAGAAGAAGAACATAGAGCAAAGAAGAGAACCAGATCACATACCAGCTATGTTGCTTTACTCTGTGATATTATGAACAAAGAACCTTCCAGTTATGAAGAAGCAACGGAAAAGAAAGAATGGAAGGATGACATGGTTGAGGAATACCAATCAATAATGAAGAATGATGTTTGGGATGTTGTCCCAAGACCTAAAGAGAAGTCTGTTGTGAATTCCAAATGGATCTAAAAAATCAAGCATGCTGCAGATGGCAGTGTAGAGAAATACAAAGCAATATTTGTAGCTCGTGGCTTCTCTCAGAAAGAGGGAATAGATTATGAAGAAACCTTTGCACCTGTAGCCAAGTATACTTCCATCAGATCAGTACTTTCCCTGGCTGCAGCAATGAAATGGAAAATACACCAGATGGATGTCAAGACTGCCTTCTTGAATGGTGTAGTTGAAGAAGAAGTATATGTGGAGCAGCCACTCGGTTTCGAAATACATGATAGGGAGTCATATGTGTGTAGATTGAAGAAAGCCTTGTATGGCTTGAAACAAGCTCCCAGAACTTGGTATGGTAGGATGGACAGTTTTCTATCTAGTTTGGGCTTTACCAAGAGTAAAGCGGATTCCAACCTTTACTACAAGGTTGAAGAAGGGAATCCTGTGATTCTACTCCTGTATGTGGATGACTTATTTGTAACAGGAGATGACAGATTGATTGCAGATACTAAGAGGAAGCTTGCTGCTGAGTTCGATATGAAAGATTTGGGAATGATTCATTATTTCCTAGGTATGGAGGTGTGGCAGAGTGAAGGTGGGATATTCCTTGGTCAAGGGAAGTACACAGTAGATATCTTGAAGAGATTCAAGATGATGGATTGCAAGGCCATGGCCACACCTATGGCATCGAATCTGAAGCTTCTATGTGATGCTTCATCTGAGCCGGTTGATGTCTCTATGTATCGTCAGATGATTGGGTCCTTGACGTTCCTGACGAACACAAGACCAGCTATTTGCTTTGCTGTGAACACATTGAACCAGTTCCTGATAGATCCGAGGAGTGTTCACTTGGTTGCTGTAAAGCATGTTCTGAGGTACCTGAAGGGTACAGTGGATTTTGGGCTCAAGTATAAAGCGAATCAAAAGTTTAACCTGCAGGGTTATGTTGATTCAGATTGGGCTGGTAGTGTTGCAGATAGGAAGAGCACATCTGGATGCTGCTTCAGTATGGGATCAGGTGTGATCTCTTGGTTTAGCAGGAAGCAGTCCTATGTGGCACTGAGTACAGCTGAGGCAGAGTATGTTGCAGCCTGTTCAGCTAGTTGTGAGGCAGTATGGCTACGGAAGCTACTGTCTGAGTTATTTGATCTCCCATTGGATGCTACTGGTATATTCTGCGATAACCAGAGTTGTGTGAATTTGTCTGAGAACCCAGTGTTTCATGACAGGTCGAAGCACATAGAGATCAAATATCACTATATCAGGGATATGGTGCAGAGAGGAGTTGTGAAGCTCCTGTATGTTGCGACGGACGAGCAGATTGTAGATGTACTGACGAAGCCACTAGCCAGGGTGAAGTTCGAGTACTTCAGGGAGAGGCTTGGTGTTCTTTAGATCGAGGACACTTCGAGGAAGAAGTGATGGACACATTTGCTGAAGCCATTCCAAGCATGTTGGAAGGAGGATCCTTCACATGGCTGTGGATGTAAGCGATGGATGATGAGCATCAGGATGATGTTCTAGTTTCTGCTTTGTATGATCAGTTGGATCATTTATATGTATATGTATGTACGCATCATGTTGGATGCTGGATATGATCAGTTGGATCATTTATATGTATGCACGCATCATGTTGGATGCTGGATATGATTAGTTGGATCATTTATATGTATGTACGCATCATGTTGGATGATGGATATGATCGGTTGGATCATTTGTATGTATTTTGTATATGCATCATGTTGGATGCTTGGACCATGTATCTGTATATGTATCAGGTGGATACATTGTATGATTAGGTAGATCATGTATATTGATATGTATCAGGTATGATCAGGTAGATCATGTATGTTGATGGATACATTGTGTGGATCATGTATCTATGTATCAGGTGGATACACTATGTATGATGATATATATCAAGTAGATACTTGGTGTGCATCAGATGGATGCATGGTATGATTAGGGTGATCATGGATGACGAGCTTCTCCAGATGACATGCAGCAGTATGTTGCAGTGATGATGATCAGGATAATCATGTGTACATCAGGATGATGTATGGTGAGTATCAGATGATACTTTGTGGCCGTGGATCAGGTTATGCAGATGAGCATGTCTGGTAGATCTTATAGGTCGGAGTTGCGTACCCATAATAGCCTGGGATGCTCTTTCGAGACATTGCTCTGGGAGGACATGTAATTTGTGCCCTGGGAGATCTTCAGGTCGGAGTTGTGTACCCGTAACATCCTGAGATGCTCTTGCGAGGTTTTGTCCTATGGCATGTATTTTGTTCCTGGGAGATCTGGACAGGATGAAAAAGGCCTCAGATGCTTCAGCCAAGTTTTACCATGACCACATGTAATTTCCTCCTTGGAGATCTGGACAGGATGAAAAAGGCCTCAAATGCTTCAGCTAGGTTTTGTGGTGGACCACATGTAATTTGCTCCTGGGAGATCTAGACAGGATGAAAAAGGCCTCAGATGCTTCAGCCAGGTTTTGTGGTGAGATCACATGTAATGTGCTCCTGGGAGATCCGACAGGTAGAGCTGTGTGCTCATAGCAGCTTGGGATGCTTTAGCCAGGTTTTGTGATGGGTCACATGTAATGTGCTCCTGGGAGATCCTACAGGTAGAGCTATGTGCTCATAATAGCCTAGGATGCTGCAGCCAGGTTTTGTGACGCACGTAATAAGTCCTGAGGATTCCACAGTATGGCCAGTGATGATGAAGACCTGCAGGTGGTGGGCCTACATCCAGTATGAAAAAGGACTGGCTCTGTAGAACTTCCTATGACGAGTAGAGTCAGAGATTGGCTGAGATAACAGCAGCAGTGATGATGATGATGACGATGCATCGATGACGATGATCCCGAGAAGAAGACTTGTCTAGCATAACTGTGTCGAGAAATACCTTCCTAGTTAAGAGGGAGTGTTCATGTATATGTAACTTTGTAATGTATTTCATCTATGTATTTCATATATATTTATTGTACCCTTATAAGAGATGTGTTATTCCTCTATAAGGAAGTGTCGTCATGTGGATTGATAAGTGTCGCAAGTGTGTGTACTTGCCGATGGGTTATTATACCACCATGTGTGGGGTCAGCCCTGAAATATATATTATATTGTGGATGTATCTAGATAGACAAGTCGGTCCCATAGTGTAACTGGGAAAACAGACTAGTATAAATAGAGATCGGGAGATCTCTATTTTCATCATTCGGAAAGTCACACTTCTCTCACTCAGAAAGTGGCGCACTAGTGAGGAGGAGGATCATCTGCTACTAGGAGACTATCTCAAGTGTATTTTGGTTGTACTTTGGTTGAGCCATTGCTCTCTCTATCTCTGAGGAAGTTGTGGGGTTTTTCACCTTAGGGTTTTCCCCACGGAAACTTTGTGTCTCTTGTCTCTCATGCTTTTGATTCTTGTGATGCTTGTCATACTTATTGTGATTGTTATGAATTGATATACTGTATATGTTATTCTCTCAGTAAAGATCCAAGAGTATTGTGAATTAATGCTCAAAATTTAACATTGTGAAGCCCCCCTAAAATAGATAGATATAGAATAAGGTGGATAATATTAATCCACACTATTTCCAATTTAAATCATTGAAAAAGACCCAATAATGAGGGTTGGGCGTTCATTTTATCCAAGTGGGTAAAAATGGGTCCAAAAATGAAAAATTGCCATCTTGGTAGATTGATTTCTAGCAAATGAAACATCAATTTAGGAATCTGAAAGAGGTTCTTGTGAACAATGCAACTATATTCGGGACTTTGGTTTTACTTTTGATTTGTGGACAAGGGTTTGTTCTTGTTATGGAATCCATGGTTTGTATAATTTTAGTATAAAATGATATAGATTGAATCAAATGTTTTGAGAAGGATGGAATATACATATTTATGTTTTCTTTGTTATACAATCTATCTTCAAATTGGATTTCATTCGATGCATATCTATTTGTGGAAGCATCAAAGAAAATTGGGAAGTGGAAACTTTGTTTTGAATTTCCAAATAAGCATATCAGGTGGGAATGCAACATGACTAGACTAAATACATGTTAGATATTTTACTCAAAGGTATTGTTGAACATCAAAATGATGTCTTTCAACCTCAAGCTATCTAGAAAAAATTTCATTTCATTTTTGGTCCTTTTGTCTAGGTATCAATATCGATATGGGATGATTTTACTAGTGTTGAATCGATAGTATCATGAGAATCAACTGAAGCAACTGGATTTGATTTTACACATTCTACCTTATATGCTTGTGATTCTAAATATCATCAATATGGAGCTCACTAACAAAGGTCAAAATAATTATCTCTATCACTACAAACAACAGGCTCCGAAAATTAAATTTGTAATGGTTGAATATGATTATTTATTTTATGATATGGCTCTCTGATATTCCATATTGAATGATGGTATGTTCCATATATGATCATTAGTAATATTCTGTATGAGTCAATGATGTTGTGTTCTTCGATATGATATGCATAATGGGTTTTCTCTCACTTAAATAGAATTTATTGGTCTATAACACTTAATATTAAACAAGATATTTGAGTTCCAACAGTTATATATATATATATATATATATATACCTTCTGAAAACATGAACCTGGATCCAATTGGATTTGCAAAAAAGTAGATCCCTCTTAATTTGACATGACAAGTGTTAAAAGGTTCAAGCATCATCAGTGACGCAAGCTGGTTGATTGGTATCGTCCTTTTCCAGGACATCTCGAGCATGCAGGTTGAGGTTGTTTAAACAATGCAGAGATTTAATTTTATGTCCCCTCATCACTTATCCGAAGCATGTGGGATTCTGTAAAATATGACATCACAGGAGGTTGAAGAACATTTCATAATTCTTATTCGGGGGGCTTTCAAAAACTTACCACCCTGGTGAACTATCATAACACACAAACATGCTTGTTGGGTGATATTAGGATCGTTTTACCGAGGAGATTCACCTACCTTTTTATTGATTCCGAAGGTTATCCCTATAGGTTATATGAAACAAGGAGCAAAAAAGCCACCGCATGTAGCCACCAATCTGTTCTCTTCACACAGCCAGAGGAGAGGTGCGTTAAGCTTGATCGACCAATAGGAGAGGATTCAACAGCCGAAGCAGTAGAGGATTCAAGAGAGATGGAGTTGAGATAGGAAACTTGAGGGTAAATTACGTCTGGTATTGCAGTATAAGTCGGATGGTGGTTGGAGTCAGGGTCCAGTATACTAGTAAGCTAGAAGAAGTAGATTATACATTGGGAAGATTGCATTATTGGCCATAGTTTTTTATCATGTTTGGCTACATTTTCTGTTAAAAAAATAAATTGAATCATATTTTATCAAATTACTTGATTCATCACCACTATAAAAAAAACAAATGCCTCAAATTTGGACCATCCATTGAATAACATATAAAAACAAATTGAATATGAACCATACGAGTGGGTGAATTTCCTACAATAAATCTATCATGGCATACCTTCTCAAAATCTGGGATCTGGATCAATACGTTTCAAACTTGACTTCGCTGGTATGTGAATCTAGATCAATACACTTACAAATTGACTTGGTTGGTATGTGATGAAATCCAAAAGGTAATAACTAATAAGGAATACATAATATTTAGCTGGTGTGACATGCCATTATCCTATCGAAGTTCACTGGTAGCCTAAAAAAAAAAAAAATATTAAAAACCATTCTCCCTTTTAATTCAATCCATGTTTTTTTAAATTACCTGTTACAAAAATGTGAGTCCATTTTTTTTAAGTTACCCGCTAGATTATTGGATGGATTCTCAAATTTTTTTTTTTTCTTTTCTGGAAGTTACCACGCAGCTTAGTGGATGGAATTTCAATGTCGCTCTTATCATAAATGCTCCACACCCATCTTAACTACTTCTAAATTAAAAATAATATTACCTACTGGTTTTACTCATGGAAAAGTGGTGGTTATTAATGCAATTTACAACATTTAGGTAGATAACCTACGTTAAGCTCGACATTTTTATAAATTTCCACTAGCAAACTCATGTTAACCTTGGTTGGGTTTGAAAAGCGGTTGGTTAACTCACATTTTTACCTAGAAATGGTCTGGATTTTAAATGTTTCCGACTAGACTATTTTCTGGTTATTGGCTCACCGACTTACTTTATAATAAAAAATAATATTTCCAAAACAACCTCACCAATTCTAGCCAATAAAAAAAAGCATATTTTTGGCATATTTTATATTCTATAATTCTAGCTAATAAAAAAACATATTTTAATGCATCTTTTTAGCAATTTTAATCAAATAGGATACATGCTAGAGTTGGATTAAATTTTACTCTACAACCAAAGGTGTGGGGTGTGAAATTCTAAATCACAGCAGATCATGGAGCTGAGTATACCTCACAGAGAAAGAATGAGCAGAAAAGATGAATTACAATGAAAATTGCAGTAAAAATGAGTAGACAATTAATCATGCATGAGAACTCAGATAGGAACAAAATAATGTCACACGATCCAATAACCAGTATAGTCAACAATGATATTACAATGGAGAGAATTCGAATCACAGAGGATAATTTCAGTCTCAGGCAATCTAGCATAGGAACTGTCACCTCTATTAGTGCTTTGGGGCTCCAAAACTAAGTTAAACTCAATCAAATATTAGTTAATTGAAGATAATGTCAGTTAAATGACCAAGGAGGGCGCAATCATGATTTTGTCATGCAAATCACTTAGAAAAGGGTGCATGAGGCCACAAACAGTGGTAATAGGAGCATAAACCCCCCACAAGAGCAGCTAACTCAGGTGGACTGAACTAGATCACCGAGTTGGATCCTAAAATGTAGGGAACTGGCTCAAGTGGTCCTAAAATTATGCATGCAGGGCGGATTAGGTGGCTAATGGGTCCTAGATGACATCCGTGTTAATATTATATGCTACCATATACTAGATTGCAAATTCATTAACATTCAATACATTATTCACAATAGTAGCATAATAAGGATATTTGAAAGATGCACAATCACAAAGCACAAATCAATTTATCCCGAGAAACCCTGAAGGGGAAGAAAATCCAGCAAGAACTTCCTCAATATAGATGATCAAGTACAATGCCCCAAAAAATATGTTTCACAAATAAGAGAGACAAAAATACCAAACTATGGACTCAAGCCACTCCTCCTTCTCCTTCGCAAATCTCTCTCTTTCTCCTCTAATGCGAATTGCACAAGTGAGTGAGTGAATAAATGAGGGAAGCTCTCCATCTATTTATACTTGACTTTTCGCTTAACCTTTAACTCAGCTAGGTCGGCCTCAATAACCCTAATTGGGCTGAATTCTCTAGGGAGACTCAATTACGACTTATATTGCATTCACTTGGGTGCTAACGACTCAACTCACAATGGAGGTTTAACCTCATGACCTTAACATGACCAAATATAATAATGACATCCCCGACGGAGTTACAATAATAAAGTACAAGTAGAATATTCTTTGAAGTTAGATTAATTTAACACTATGCACACTGCTAGGGGGAAAATAACATCACTAAGTGATAACAAATGGTAAATAATGCAAGTAGGACAAGGACAGAGTATTAAAATATCCTAACACCCCCCCTTAATCCAAACTTGGAATCCTAGGCCCTGGTTACTGAGACCATAGGTTACACATACAATCAAATAAATGATAAAAAATAAATAACTGTCCATGCAACAAGGTAATGGGGAAAACCTCATGGGACCCCCCCCCCTAAAAAATGGGACACAATAGGGAAATCAAATAACATTCACACTAAGCAGAGAAGGAAAAAATTTCCTGAGTGAAAGCCTTTGTAAAAATGTAGGCAATCTGCTCCTATGTAGGATAGAAATGTAGGTGTTGGATCTAGATCTGGATCTAGATTTGCTCCTTTGATGTACCTCCCACTGTGTCGAACCAGTACTTTCCAAAAAAAGTCTTCCAAGAACCCTTCTTGCTACTAGAGAGAATGTATCATTGTAGTCCAAATCATGAACCTTTGAGTACCCTTTGTCAACCAACCGAGATTTGTACTTGGTTGTAGATACCCCATGGCAAGTCTCTTCAAGGGATTGTGGATCAAACCCCACCATCATGTAACACCTCTATGAGAGAAGTGGATTTGCATGACATAGTGCAAGGTTTGCATGATACTAAGATCTGGTGGTTCTATAGTCAGATGGATCCCCAACTATGTTCCCAACAACTACAAGGACTTTGTGATCCCATATTGGCCATAGCCATGGATTGGGAGCAGGTGTTGTATCTGGATCTAGATATGCTTGAACTTTATTCCCAACATCAAGATCTTGATTCTCATCTTCATTAGAAGAGATATCACTCTGATCTTCATTAGATGGCAATGAAGTAGTGTAATGTCCCCATTCAAATAAATCTCAAAAGAGAAAATTCCACCAATCTACTAGTTTCCTAGGTTGGGGTGGAAACATTGGGATTTTGAATGAGGGAGCTAATAAACCAAAAATGGACATTAGATTGACATAAATATATTAAAAGTGGTTAAATAAATATTTATGATAGGAAAATAAGGTGGCACTTGGTCATGGAGACACATTGGTGGTGTGGGACCCACACAAAGCTAGATTCCTCATGCCACATGGCATCCTATTCTCACCCATTCAAATCCAAGGTGGAGTCTAATGTTCTTGTGGAGTTGGAAGGCCAATATACTTTGAATGACTCAATGAAGGTCGAATTGGAGTGGAAGAGTAACTCCCATGGAAGAGGAAGAGGCATTTGAGATAAATTGAGACACTTGGGCTATATTCCCTAGCTTCTATGACAACAATGATGAAGATGCTATGACACCTATGACACAAATTATACCTGATTGCTGACATATGAAATATATGACATGTTAGGGATAAAAATAACCTCCAAGAGGGAGCACAAGGGAGTTAGGGAAGCCAAATATTCATCCTTTTGAATTGAGTGAAGGAGGAGGCTAGGAATGGAGGGACAAGTGGCACACATTGGAATCTCTTCCCAATCTGAGTTGGCATGAAGCTCATGGATGGAATTTGAGATAATGTGGTCTTTTGAATTTTATAAAAGTCAAGAACAAAGAAGGAGAGTGGCTTTTTATCATTTCTCATTTTGCATATTGGAGAGCATAGCTTGTCCATGCTTGTGGAGTGTTTACTCTACTTTCCTTAGTACCAATTTCGAGGGTGAAAGATTCCCATCCTAATTGGAAATTGGAGAGGGCATTAAGACATTTCATTTGGAGCTACAATGGATTCATTTGTTGCAGGTTGAAGCTACAGGGAAGCTCGTGACATTCTCTTCTTCAACTTGTTTCCACACCTTTCTCACTTTTCTCTCTATATTCTTGCTCTTGGAGGAAGGG
Source organism: Larix kaempferi (assembly GCA_027924585.1). Classification (NCBI taxonomy): domain Eukaryota; kingdom Viridiplantae; phylum Streptophyta; class Pinopsida; order Pinales; family Pinaceae; genus Larix; species Larix kaempferi. The sequence goes on from BSBM01000316.1 coordinate 30,126,510, forward strand.
CACACTTGGTGAGATGCTATTCTCTTTGCCGGGGATATATTGTGGCCCCATTTATTTGTATTATGATATATAATCTGTATTTAATTCTCATAATACTCTCAGGTCTTGATACTAAGTGAAACTATGTCAAAATACCAAACAATGTATAAATGGTGCCATTTTCCTCATATCATGTTATGAAAGATTGAAGTTCCTTTATTTCGACTTGTATCAGTTCATATCTGTGATTTTTATGATGTATGGGGAGTTATTAATTCCCTGAAGAAGTTTCATATACATTAAATAAGCCTTTGGAACATAAATCTTGAATTTCATAGCAAGTGGTGAAGTTTACTAACATTTCCCCCTATGTGAAGACATGTCCACAAACCCCTGATTTTTGGGAGTTGAAGAAGCATTTAGAAAATGATTGATGATGCATTTTGGATCCCATTGAAGTCCTTTAATATTACCATGTCTCTGTTCTGAAATTTGGGAATTTCGTACAACATTTGGAAATCCATATTTGACCACTACCCTTGGGGGATTTGAACCTCGATTTGACTAGTAAATTGCCCTATCTTTCCTTGATTGTAATTGAATGTTTCATAAGTATTTTGAGAGTTTCCAAGCATCCATCAGCCTCATTTTTATGTCATAATACCTTTCAAATACATTCAGACCCAATTTGGAAGCATTGGAGTCATAACTAGTCTAAGGGTCGAATTGGCCAAAGATTGCAATTTTTCTAATTTATCCAAATTTCTTAAAAATGGACAATACAAGTGGTATCAGAGCATGGTCCTTGCACTTTATTTGGATGACCATTCATGAGGATAAGAAGTCAAATAAACCAGCGCCACCCTTAGAAACTGAAACTGAAATTACTTTTGGTGAAAGGGAAGAAGTAGGAGAAGAATTGCATTCTTTGGTAACCATGAGTAAGGATGAGAAAGGAACCTTAGAGGAGAATGAGGAGTTTAGAAAATTCCTGAAACCATTCTTTGAAGAAATGACAAAACAACTAATGCAAGGGTTCGAATTTTTGGCTAGTCAATTTGGAAGCAAATTGGCAATAGGAGGGAGCAGTGGTCCTACTTTCGAGGAAAATAAGGCAATGGATGAAAGAAATTATGTCACAAAGGAGGAACCTCATGTAATAGTGGAACATGAGGTACATGTTGATATGCAAGTGCTTGAATATGCTACAGTCAAACAAGAAGAAATACAAGCACTTCTATTTGTTTAGAGGCATTATGAGTTGCATCATGGAGAGAGTTGCAAAGCCTTGGAGGAGGCACATGATATCACAATAGTTGGACCAACCAATTATGGAGAAGATGATTTAAATATTTTGATGGGTAATAGTTGAAAATATTTAAGGTTGGTTCATAATTCCTCACCCCCTAATTATTTTTCAACCACATCAATTGGGGATGAAAATTGGGTGAAAGGTTTTTTTCTAATAGTGCCACATGAGGACTATGAAACTGCTATCTCTCCTTTCGATGATGAAATGAATAGAGAAACTTTTACGTTGGAAGCAACATCCTTTGTTATTTCTTGATGACACACATATCCATGGATGAATAAATGGTACTTATGTGAGCCCCTTGAAGGCTCATTGTTTTCTTTGCTCCATACTTGATTCAGATTTTAGTGGAGGTTCTTCATTCACTTCTCGGATGAAAGGACACATGGATGATTGTTTTGATCCATCTTACATCCTTTTGGAGCAGCATTATAGGACATGGGATCCTCACCTATGTAATTGGAGAAGATTTGATTGGTCACTTGATGCTGGTATGCACTTGGAAAATGGTGGCCTACTTGCTTGGAGGTATAAGCACTTTCACGATTCTTTGATGAGGCACCTCCTTGATGTACATTTTTATTATGTTGATATGGACTTTGATGATCTATATTTTGTACTTATGATGATTGGAAGAATTCACACAAGGAAATGGGATCCGGGAATTCTCTTTTATGATGGTATGGGTTGGAGAGCACTCCTAATTGTTGGAGTGAAATGCAAGCAATGAGACCCTGGAATAATTTTTAGTCTCATTGGTTTCAAATTTTTTTTTCGGGGGGAAAGAAAGTTTTGGAAAGGAATCAGGTTCTTCAACATCCATGTTCGAAATTTATTGAGGACAAGCAATCTTGGGTGGGGAGGATTGTAATGTCCCCATTCAAATAAATCTCAAAAGAGAAAATTCCACCAATTTACTAGTTTCCTAGGTTGGGGTGGAAGCATTGAGATTTTGAATAAGGGAGATAATAAACCCAAAATGGACATTGGATTGACATAAATATATTAAAAGGGGTTAAATAAATATTTATGATAAGAAAATAAGGTGGCACTTGGTCATGGAGACACATTGGTGGTGTGGGACCCACACAAAGCTATATTCCTCATGCCACATGGAATCCTATTCTCACCCATTCGAATCCAAGGTGGAGTCTAATGTTCTTGTGGAGTTTGAAGGTCAATATACTTGGCATGACTCAATTAAGTTCGAATTGGAGTGGAAGATTAACTCCCATGGAAGAGGAAGAGGCATTTGAGAGAAATTGAGACACTTGGGCTAGATTCCCTAGCTTCTATAACAACAATGATGAAGATGCTATGAAACCTATGACACAAATTAGACTTGATTGCTGACATCTAACATATATGACATGTCAGGGATAAAAATAGCCTCCAAGAGGGTGCACAAGGGAGTTAGGGCATCCAAAGAGTCATTCATTGGAATTGAGTGAAGGAGGAGGCTAGCAATGGAGGGACAAGTGGCACACATTGGAATCTCTTCCCAATCTGAGTTGGCATGAAGATCATGGATGGAATTAGAGATAATGAGGTCTTTGGAAGTTTATAAAGTCAAGAACAAAGAAGGAGAGTGTATTTTTATCATTTCTCATTTTGCATATTGGAAAGCATAGCTTGTCCATGCTTGTGGAGTGTTTACTCTACTTTCCTTAGTACCAATTTCGAGGGTGCAATATTCCCATCCTAATTGGAAATTGGAGAGGCCATTAATGCCTTTCATTTGGAGCTATAATGGAGTCATTTGTTTCAGGTTGAATCTACATGGAAGCTCATGACATTCTCTTCTTCAACTTGTTTCCACACCTTTCTCACCTTTCTCTCTACATTCTTGCTCTTGGAGGAATGGTGCACTTGGTGAGATGTTGTTCTCTTTGGGGGAGCTATCGTGGCCCAATTTATTTGTATTATGATATATATACTCTGTATTTAATTCTAATAATACTATCAGTTCTAAATACCAAGTGAAACTATGTCAAAATACCAAACAATGTATAATCGGTTCCATTTTCCTCATATCTTGTTATGAAATCTTGAAGTTGCTTTATTTAGACTTGTATCAGTTCATATATGTGATTTTTATGATATATGGAGATTTATTAATGCCCCGAAGAATTTTCATATACATTACATAAGCCTTTGGAACATAAATCTCGAATTTCATAGCAAGTGGTGAAGTTTACTAGCATTTCCCCATATGTGAAGACATGTCCACAAACCCCTGATTTATGGGAGTTGTAGAAGCCTTTAGAAACTGATTGATGATGCATTTGGGAGCCCATTGAAGTCCTTTAACAATACCATGTCTCTTTTCTGAAATTTGGGAAGGTCGTACAACATTTGGAAATCCATCTTTGACCACTACCCTTGGGGGATTTGAACCTCGATTTGACTAGTAAATTGCCCTATCTTTGATCCGGGTCGTGTCCAGGAAGCACCAGGGGGACAACAGTTTGAATGAATGAGTCGGATTTGTTATGGCAGAAGCTTAATAAACAGAATGAGAAAAATCAGGATTACACAATACAGATAAACACAAATACGCACAGACAATATGCAAGAATGCGAGCTGTTATTATATTATTTGAAAATAGATCAAAACTAATTGATTCTGATGTATGTTACAATATTATACATGATTATATAGAATTCTGAGATGCTTGGGTGCCTGCCCGTTACATTCAGTTACAAAGAAGAAGTTAGAACAATTCAATTGTTCAACCGTTACAGTCGACTGGAAGACTGAGAGACAGTCTGTCGAGGTTCGACAGTCGTTGGTCGCATGTCGACGCTGCTTGTCAATGTTGAGAACTGTGAGATTGATAAACATGTCGAAGGTGCGGAACGTGTCGCAGTATGTCAAACTTGAGACTCGTAGGAGTTGTGTCGAAATTGGAACCTGTCGAGTCGAACCTTGTCGAAGTTGTATCGACATCGATGACTTTCCATCTATGATGCGGATCAGACCTCCTTCCTTAAGAAACAATGGTCTCCATTGTTTGCTTGTGAAGGTGAGGAAAATTGTTGGTCACTTCAGTAGCAAAGTACCACTTTCCTTGAGATGGGATTTGGCCAGCTTTGGAAACCTGAAACAAGGGAATTGTGTTTGTCCTTGTAAGGCGTACCCGTCGTCCCACAATAGTGTCACAAGGAAGAGGCTCCTGAACATCTAGATGGATGTGTCGGGTGCTGCTGTTGAGAAGTCATTCTGTTCCAAAAAGCGTGCATGGTATGGCTGAAGTAGATCCACGTTGAAGACTGGATGTAGACCCAGGCATGCAAGAATGTCGAGTTGGAAAGAGTTTTCGCCAATCTGTCGAAGAATACTGTATGGACCATATCGCAAAGGCTTGAGCTTCTTGAAAGGACCAGTGAAGCGCTCCTTCTTGAGATGTATCCAGGCCTTATCCCCAATTTGGAATGTTTGAGGAATACAATGCTTGTCATGTCGAACCTTAGATTTCTCGTTTTCTCAGTGCAACATATCCTATGCTTGTTGCTGAATGTCGCAAATATGTTCTTGAAACTTGACTGCTTTATCAACTTCTCGCTAGCTGTGGTCTGTGTCAGAGTTTGGCTGTGTTGAGGAGCTGATCAAGTCGATAGGCGCTGAGGGCTGAAATCCATAATAGATCTCAAATGGAATCTTTCCTGTAGAGATGTGCTGTATATATGGAAGACTTTCATCCCATGTGCGTTGATGCTGGTGATTGTGCATGCGAAGCAGTTGTACTACTAAGCGATTCACAACTTTCGTCTGTCTGTCGGTCTGAGGATGGAAAGCTATTGACAATGAGAGTCATGTGTCTAGCTATTGCCAGAGAGTATTTCAAAAGATGCTGACGAATCTGGCATCTCGGTTGGAAATGATGGTTGTGGGTAAACCAAAGTGTTTCCAAACATGTGTAAAGAAAAGATGAGCGGTTTGTTGCGCTGGCCTGGTCATCTTACATGGTATGAGATCGGCCATCTTGGAAAATCAGTCAACTACTACTAATATTGCGTCATGTTTATTTATAGTAGTTTAATAACCCATCAAGTAGTCCATTGAAATAGATTCCCATGGTCGACTAGGAACTGGCAGATGTGCGTCCAATCCCTGTCGTCGATTAGTTGGCTTAACAATGGCACAAACCACGCATGATCGAATGTACTTGTTGATGTCGGATTTAAGTGTAGGCCAAAATAAATACTTCTTTAGAATAGCAAGTGTCTTTTCTACTCCAAAGTGTCCTATAGTCTCGCTGTAATGTGCGTCCCAAATGAGTTGATGTCGATGCTCACCGGTCGGTACACAAAGTTGTCCAAGCTTGTATAGCAAGGTGTCTTTCAGGAAGTAGTCGGAGTCTGAGGTAGACGACTTGTTAGTATGTAACTATCGTTAGAATACTGAGAAGTCACTTTCGTCCTCATACAACTGTGGCCAAGTGGTCATGTCGTATCCTTGCATAGTCATCACTGTCAAAAGGAGAGTAATGGGTGGTCAACTGAGGCATTAGCTTTGCCTTTCCGATACTTAATCACCAACTGGAATTGTTGTAGGTAATTAATCCACTTGAGTTGTCAGTTTGTCTGTAACTTTGATTATGTCGAAGCAAACTGTAGAGGCTTATGATCAGTGAGAATGACCGTTTCCTTTCCAAGGATGTAATGCCTCCATTGCTTGAGAGATTACACAATGGAATACAGTTCTTTTTCGTACATCGAGTATCTTCTAACTGTGTCGTTAAAAGTCTCGGAATGAAAAGAAACTGGGTGACCAGACTGAGTGATCACTACTCCCAAGGCATAGTCCGATGTGTCTGTCTAAATCTCAAAGGGGGCTGGTGCAAATCAGGTAACACAAGTACTGGTGCAGTGCAGATCCTATGTTTAAGCTGTTCAAAAGTTGCTTGTTTTGTTGTTGTCCATTGGAAGACAGTTTTCCCATTTCTCTTCGTCAACTGATTCAAGGGCCAGGCTATGTGGTTGAAGCCAAGTATGAACCGCCGATAGAAATTCTCCAAACCAAGAAAACTTATTAGTTCTTGAACGCTTCTAAGAATGGGACAATCTTGGAGGATCTGTACTTTGTATGGATCAACGTGAATGCCTGCAGAGTCAATTACATACCCCAAATATTTGATGTTGGTCATTGCAAAAGAGAACTTGTCCATATTCAGATAGAGTCGATGTTGCTGGAGAGTGAAGAGGACTTGTCGAAGATGTCCGACATGTTCTTCCCATTATTGACTAAAAATCAATATGTCGTCAAGATAGAAAATATCCCATTTGCTGATGAAAGGTCGAAGAAGGTTATCCATATGTTGCATGAAGGTCTAAGGTGCGTTGGTTAAGCCAAAAGGCATGACTAACCATTCGAGCAATCCTTCCTTCGTCTTGAAAGTAGTTTTCCACACATTTGAGGGCTCGATTTGAATTTGATGGTATCTCAACTTCAGGTCGAGCTTAGTAAAGAATTTATCACCTTCAAGACAGTCGATGAGCTTGTCTATCCGTGACAGAGGGTACCGATTCTTCATCAATATTTTGTTGAGAGCTCTGTAGTCGATGCACGTGCACCAAGTCCCATATTTCTTTGGAACTAGGATGACTGGACTTCCACAAGGAGAGGAGTTGGGTCGGATGTGACCTTTGTCGATTAATTCAAGTATTTGTCTGCGAATCTCTTCATTTTTGAGAATGGATTTTCTGTAAACATGTGTGTTAGGAAAAGAAGAACCAGGAACAAGTTCAATGGAGTGTTTTACCTAAAAATGTTGAGGGTACTCCGTCTAGAGCTTGAAAGAGGTTCTGGTACTCATGGAGAATATGATTGACTTGTTGCTTCTATTGAGAGCTGTATTGGTTGGTGATTCGAATCATTACTGTAGTCTTCTTAGAATGTTACAGCTTGATCATGATTAATGCGAATTTCTTATCATCATTGATGAGCTTATTTGTCTTTTTGGAAGATATCATTGCAACCATCAGTGTAGGTTGACGCTCTGGTATGTTGAACCATCGATTTCAGATTCTGACATTCACCTTCCGAGGCCGTGACTGATAACTTCCATGTCTATCCAGAGGTAAGGTTTCCCAAATAGGCAATCAGTTGCGGAGAGTGGTGCCACGTCGCAGAGTACTTCATCTTCAAAAGGTTTTATGAAGTAGGCGAGTCTGCATTGTCAAGTGATCCGTAGTTCTTGTCCATCCTTCATCCAACCGATGTTGTAAGGCCAAGGATGTAGAGTGGTAACAAGACCTAGTTTCTTCACAAGTTCTTTAGAAATGAACTTTTTTCGACTCCCGTTGTACACAATCAGATGCAATGGGTTGCTCTGGACCCATATCCATGTATGGAACAGGCGCTCTCGTTACTCCTCGTCGACGATAGTCGAGGCTGCTGGAGTGGTCGAGGTCAAAAGGGTCGTTGCATCTGGATCAGATTCTTCCACCGTCTTGTCGAACGTGTCGGAGGTCGACACTTTTGTCAAAAATGTCTTCCGAGCTTTGCATTCAGACGTATCATGCCAAGATGAGTGGTGGTAATCGCACCGTTTTCCAGTTGGCGGTTGTTTGCTACGTTCCCTCTTGTGAAAAGGCTTCTTTCCGTGGTCTAGCTTTGGCAATCTTGGTTGTGAATATTTTGACTTGTCAAAGTTGGCTAGTGCCTTCTTGTTGGGTGGTCGTCCTGATGTCAACTTTGTTGTGAAACGTGCTTTCCCTTTCTGCTTGGTTTCTAGTTTGTTGGTGTAGTGGAAAGCACCTACAAGCATATTGACAGTCAGAAATTCCATCTCTTGCTGAATGTACTAGGACAATCTGCTAACGTACTTTAGAACAAGCAATTTCTCTTCTTCTTGGATGCCAAGTCTCGCCATGAGTCGGTAGAACTCGTCGGTGTAACTCTGTACTGATTGGTCTTTCCATTGCCTTAGCTGCTGCCACTTATTATACTGCTGCTCAAGGTATTTAGGTGGGTAAAATTCCTTTCGGATGTGTTCGATGAATTTATCCCATTTGTCGATGGGTTCTTCGCTTTTATCCATCTTTGTCGAGAGGTTCTCCCACCAGCAGTGCACGGAGGTTGACATATTTAAGGACGCAATGGTGACTTTTTCACCTTCGGAGAGTTGATTTACAGCATAATAGGATTCCAATTGTTGCACCCAATTGTGGACGGATTCCGCGTCAATCTTACCTTCAAGATTCGGTATGTCCAGATTCATTTGTGCTTTGAAGGGGATGATTTTATCGGAGTGGGTTCTTGTCAAGGATCCTCCAGATGTTGAAGTGAATGACAAGAGAATCTCGTTGAACTGGGCAAAAATTTCAGTCCATTGTTGAGCCAGAGCTTGCTCAATAAGATGTGTTGTCTCGTCGGCTGCATGTCTATTGCCTGTTTCTTCTGTCATTTCTGGAGACCGCGTCTGCCTGGATTGTTGAGATTGCGAGCAAGTTTGAACCGGCATAATTCAGGTAACTTCGAGAGAAGTGTATACGTAGAACTTAAGCACGAACAAAATTGGTTGCGCTCTGATACCAATGATCCAGGTCGTGTCCAGGAAACACGAGGGGGACAACAATTCGACTGAATGAGTCGGATCTGTTATGGCGGAAGCTTAATAAACAGAATGAGCAAAAGCAAGATTACGAAATACAATAAACACAAATATGCACAGACAATATGCAGGAATGCGAACTGTTCTTCTATTACTTGCAAACAGATCAAAACTAATTGATTCTGATGTATGTTACAATATTATACATGATTATATACAATTATGAGACGTTTGGGTGCCTTCCCGTTATGTTCAATTACAAAGAAGAAGTTAGAATGGTTCAACTGTTCAACTGTTACAGTCGACTGGAAGATAGAGAGACAGTTTGTCGAGGTTTGACAGTCGTTGGTCGCATGTCGACGCTGCTTGTCAATGTTGCAAACTGTGAGGTTGCTGAACATGTCGAAGGTGCAAAACGTGTCACAATATGTCGAAGTCGAGACTCGTAGGAGTTGTTTCAAAATCGGAACTTGTCAAAGTTGTAAAAGTCACGTCGAGTCGAAACTTGTCGAAGTTGTATCGACATCAATGACTTGCCATCTATAATGCAGATCAATCTTTCCCTGATTGTAATTGAATGTTGCAGAATTATTTTGAGAGTTTACAAGCATCAATCAACCTCATTTTTATGTCATAATACATTTCAAATACCTTCAGACCCAATTTGGAATAATTTGGAGTGATTTGGAAGCATTGGAGTCATAACTAGTCTAAGGGTCGAATTGGCCAAAAATTGCAAATTTTCCAATTTATCCAAATTTCTTAAAAAGGGACACTACAAGTAGGTAGAGAGTATGGAAAAAAGTGAGAGAATTCATATGCATTTGAGGCATGGTTTGCAACCCATTTCACTATAATCTTCCCAGTAGATATATTTGCAATATCAGTTGTGTTAGGACTAAAGAACACTTTCTTCAGTGAACCTGTGTGATTCATCTGACATACAAACAACAAATTTCCTAACAAAGAAGGCACAAATAGAGCGTTTTTGAAATTTCCATGCTCTAATTGTATTGTTCCCTTCCCTTCAGTTGATATTTTAGAATCATCTCCCATGTGAATACTAGGACCATCATTGATATCTAGAGAAGAAAATGATTCTTTGGAGGAAACCATGTGGTTGGAGGCTCCTGAATCTATGAGGAAGGCTTGTGGTTGTGAAAATCCATCCTTCAATGCATGGCATCTCCCATGACCATTAGACTCACTTCCAGAATCAGTCTCTCTTGTGTCTTCTGGGAGGGAAATGTTGTGTTGTTCAAGAAGTTTGGTCATCATATCTATCTTCTTCTTCATGCATGAACTTTCTGGATCGTTTCCTTTCTTGCAATTGGAATGCTTGGATTTCTCAAATCCCTTTTGCTTATCCTTCTTGGAGCTGGAGGCTCCTTCTGATGGATTATACTTTGCATTCTGCTTGGATTAAAATTTCTTATTCTCTTTACCCTTGTTCTCCCCTTTGGCATTCTTACTTTTTGACTCCCCAACCATAAGAGCCTGATTTTTGGACGATTGCAAAGTGCCCATCTTAATCAATTTTCCTTGTTCTTGGATGAGAGATTTGGTGAATGGATCTAGAGAGGGAAATTTCCAGTTGGGGATTGATAATATCCATGAATGAAATGTAGAAACAAGTATGGAGAATTCAGGACCAAGCTTGGTTAGAATGGATAACACCAACTGCTCATCCTTTGTAGGGACCCCATTTCGGGTCCCCCTAAAAGATTTCCAAAGTGAAACTAACATCATATGCAAATTAATAAAAACTTGAAAATCATATGTAAAACCATAAATAAAATTTCATAAATTCAACTTGTACATAAAAATAGAACATTATACCTTTCGACAGTAGTTCAACATTGTTGACTAAGTCCTTGTATGTACGGTCGTCGATCTTCCCCAAGTCGCTTCCAGCTTTGCCGATTTTACCAAGAGACCCCTCGGTTGACCTCCCTACCATATCAGGGATACTCTTCTTTTCCCCGAACCCCCGAGTAAGTGGGGTCGTAGGAACACACTAGCGAGCTTCCCAAAAGGATCTCCCAATCCCCATTCCAGCTAATCCCAACTCCCAAGAATTATAACATAATATGAGATTATCATGCCCATCCAACATTAGGGAGCAAGAGATGTCTTTCTCTCCTTCTCCTCCCTCATAATATAGCAAAAGTATGTGTGCCATGTGTCTGTCCATGCACATATTTAATTTAATTTAATAATTTAATTTCAATTATTCTCAAATACATGTGTCTCAATATCTTTAGTGTGCACCTAATTCCCTAAATTAGTGGGAGTTATGTGTGGGAGAGTCTTACTTCTAATTTGGTTCTCATTTAGTTTACTTGATATATTTTCTTTGTAAACTAGTTGTTTTTCATTTTAAATATTTAGAATTAATATTTATAAAAGAGAAAGTATCTTTTAATTAATAACCTCTAATCTATTTGATTCAAAAAGTTTTAAAAGATTAAAAATTATTTATATATTTTTATATGTATACTTTATTTAATTCTATTATTCCTTAATAGAACACTTTCATCTAAAGTTTAACTTTTATTAGCATTCATTTCTAATAGAACTTCCTTAGCCTACTTCTAATTTAGTTTTAGTTTTCCTTCTTTTCATAAAGTAGACAAATAAAATAATTTAGACTTAATAATTTGTTTTTGTTAGTTTCTTTCTCCATTTCTAGTATTCTTCTTTTCTCTTAAAAATAAAATAAGGAATATTATTTTATTTTAATTTGTCTTTTTAATTTAAAGTCACCTGAATTTATCTTTGATGAGTTTTCAATTTTTTCATTTAAATAACATTATCTTTTTCTTGTCCAGGTGCCTCTTCGGGGGCCCTTTCGACAATTTCATTTCTTCTTTCTTATGGGGAGTACTGCGTAGCGACCGAGAATCGTTACCGTGATCTCTCAACTATGCTTCTTAGATACTAAGGGATGTTGAGGGATAAGGATCTCCTTATTGCGCACCCCTCAACTCATCGTACGCAACCAAATCATTATGGCCTTTCCCGTACGGCATACGCTTCCCCGAGTGAGCTGAAATGGCTTCACCCGTGCGTGGATTGCTAATTCAGGGTCGACAGTCACTTGTCATACCCCTAAGTGTTCTTTCCGTTCTTACGACCCCTATAATTCCATTGTGGGTCAGTCGGTAATGTGAAAATCCTCACGGCAGATCTAAGAGATGATGTATACCTCACAAGAAAGTAATTGATTAAGCAAGAAAATAGAAGAAGAGTGGTCAATACAGTATAATGAGCAACAGAATAATATGGTACAGTAGAACTCGGATAGAAGCAATAATACTTCACACACACTAGTTAATTAATCACAATATGGACAAATAAATAGTACAATGGTAGAGAGGATTCGAATGCCTAAGGTGGCAATTCGAATTAGCCTCTCAGAGTGATCATAAGATCAATAGAGTGTCATCGGAGCACAACTAGGAATCCTCATGATCATCGGAGCACAACGGGAAGTCTTCATCATCATCAGTGGAGTCATCAATGCTCAAGTAACTGTCAACCATCATTCAAACCAACTCTGGTAGGTGTAACTGATTGTAACTGAGTGTAACTAAGTGTAACTGAGTATAAACTGAAGACAACTAGACTGGTAGGTGAAGAAGGGCGAGCTTCTCCCTAAAATCAAGGAAGAAGGGCGCATTAAGAAATTGGAGGGATAAAACTGAATAGTGAGAAGCTCCTGGGGGCTGGCTACTGAGGGCTAGGTGCTAGACTAATGACTAGGATGCATGCAAACCCTAGAATGCATGCAAACCCTAAAAGTGCATGCATGACTGAAAATGTAAATGATCAAAATACTGGTGGGACTAGGATGGAGTATAGGAATATCCTAACAGGTAAATCGTATTACCTGCCACTGCACACACTCAAGCGCACGTTAGTAGCGTTGCACTATAAGACATTTTTATCATTCTTTTCAGTATCTCAGTCAGTCAAGTCTACTAAACATTCATCATTTTAACATTATGCTTTGGTCAGTCGAGCATGTTCATCATTGGTTATTTTATCTTAGTCAGTCGAGTATAAAACAAATCATCAGTTTCATTTCAAGTAATTTCAACATTCATCATTTTCCATTCTAAAGCATTTTCATCATTTTTCATTTTCTCAGTCAGTAAAGTATATTCATCAATCATCATTTATCTAGCCATTTTCATTTCACATATAAAATTTAAAGCAATCATTCATGGTCCAAGTTTTTATAATTCCGGGTCACTTCAAACCAGTGCCCTCAATAGTCAAATCAGTCGTAGGTCTCAAAATAGTCTAATTGATCATAAGTCTCAAATAATCTAGTCAATCATAAATAAAAAATAATCAAATCAATCATAAGTGTTGAGGCGGGCATTACAATCATTTTGTCTCATTCAGTCAAACATATCTAACATTCATCATTATATATAACATCCAGTCATCATTCATTTCATAAATTCGCTAATCATTAAGCAGAGCATTCATTATTAAGTAAGGTATCAATTTCTATAAGTTTTGTTCAATGGGTCGTTTTCGTTTATCATTTTTCATCATGCAAATCATCATGTGTTCTTCAGTCGTTCAAGCCTTTTTAATATTCAAAGGACCAATTACTATAGTTTATTCAGTCAGGTCACTTGGCAAGTGCCTCAAGTCTACGATCAGTCAATGTACCGAGGTGGGCATTACATACACCCCCTCTTATTAGAACTTCGTCTCGAAGTTTACTTTTGTTCAAGTAATTTCGATGCTACGCTGTCTTTTAGTTTCCCATTTTAATCTTCTTGTCATTCTCTTCTGTTTTTCTCAACCAATCATGGCCATAAGCACTAGTGGTTCTAATTATTAGTTTTCTATTTCATCCAACTACATCCTCTGGAACTCAATCGTAATTTCACGTAATGCAAATCCAATAATACATTTAATAATTGTCAGTTCCAACATAGTTTTACCATCTCTACTATTCATCCGTGAAGATCCATGATGTCCAGCTTATTTACCAGTTATGTTGCATCAATAACCATACCATAGTTATTCAATCATCCTTTCGCAAAACAAATCCAAATGAGATTTCAAATCTATTGGTTGTCCTTTCCTCCAAGACGAGAAGGTAAACATAATACAATCTTCCTTAAAATACATATGGTTAAGTTATAATCACGTTTTAACAAATCAAGGACGACTACCAATATTCCACAATCCATTACCCAAAAGACTACTTCCAAACCCCTAAATGTTCTAATATGATAGGATTCGAGGCTTCGAAACTTAGTGACTCAGTCGAATGTGTCAAAATTTATCTGTTAGTTCCTTCATTATTAACATCATGTCCATGTCAATGAGCTTATCACATTCTTACCTTATTTCATCATTTTTTTTGTCATATGACCACTTCGACAAACTCATCAAGTCACGATAAGTGTTTTCTTATCCTCATCGGGTTCCATATCTAGGGTTATTCCACTTTTCATCAAGGTTTTACCATGTCCTTCAGCTTGCTGCATTATGTTAAGTTCATTGTGTTGATCACATTCATACATTATTTTACTAAAATTGTTTTCGTTTGGCCCCTTTGGTGGACTTTCCTATTTGAGAATTCTTCTTTTACTGTTGTCCTGGTCATATCGAGTTTGTACTTCTTCATTCTCTTTGACAACTTTGTCATGCCACAAAATTAATGTTTTGGGATCAACTCCTCATGCTAGTAACATTGATATCTTGTTTTCCACTTTATGTGTCCGTTTGACCTTTTGATAGTCTGTTGAATTTTCAACAAGTATGAATTTTACGTGATGATAGTTAAGATCACCAAGTTCACTTCCTTCATTATTTTTCCATTTGGGGTATTCCACTAGTTTTCTCATCATGGCTATGTTGTTTAAGTTATAAGATATCTACGATGTGCTCTCTTTGCAAGCAAACACCAATGTTCTCCATTTTAAAGACACAAAGAAGCTTCTTCCTCAGGACTCTTTGATGATATAAACATGATTTCTTCATTTCTCATACATAATTTATTTTCCATTTCAAAGGATAACAATTCTTTATACTCTAATATATATATAAGAATTTATATACATATATTTTCAAAATAATGTTTCTTATATTATATATATATATTCATTTCTTTGAACTTTTAATATAAACATCCTTCCCTTTCAAAATATATATATATACACAATTCCATAAAGGGAATAATTTTAGCCCACCATGTTTACAAATGTGATTTCTTATATATAACCACGTTTACAAGTGTGATTTCTTATATATAACATAATGGAACATGGCCCTATTATGATATACATGCATAATTGAATTGTTCATATTGTAATCTTTCTAATTTTACTTTTCTAGTTTAACTTCACTCAACAATAAAGACATATTTTTATAAAATGAATTATTAATTACCTCATGAGTTTAAACGCAATTCCATAGATCTTTAAGTGTAACTCCTATTATGAATTTAAAGGACATACTTAACATTCCTAACATAATTCCAATATTGTTACCTCCAATATATATATTTAAAGAATTGCAGTTTCATTAATCTTAAGTATAACCTTATCCATGGATTTTACGAAGCCATCAAATACTTGTTTACTACATTCATGTTTGAGATTTATACATATCTCTCTCTCAAGATATATATCTGGGTGGCTGGGGCGGTCGGCTGTGGCCGTCCCCACCCAGGATCGACCCCGAGATCCCGTTCGATTTGGCGTCCTCACCCATCATTGAACGCCGATTTAACTGCATGTGAAAAAAAAAAAAAAAGATAGATATATATCTCATAAATAAGTCTTTCCGTTTTCTCTTTCTTTTTATAGCATACTAACTCCATTCATTCTTTTGTGCATTTATTAATGTCGAGGAACCATACCGTATATATCTATATAACATATTTATATGGAAATAATGCAGAGTTTTCCATATGTGTTTATATATCTTTATTTCCTTAACATCTATGTAACACATTTTAAATTATTTTTAACTTAACGTAATTTCTAATCATGCACAAAATCTAAAGAAAGTAACCATGATCCCAAATTAAAATCAATTCACTCATAAATTTTTACGTGGTTGTCTTCTTTCATTTCTTGGATTACATGATATCGACAAAGGGATCTACCCACAAATATCGTTCAACAATTTAACAAACCGTAATAATTTTAGTGCCCATAATTTAAAAGATATTTTTTCCTATTAAGAACCAAGGCATAAGTCTTTGCAATATGCACGAAGTTCTGTCGGACTGACACGATTATCTATTTATATAAGAAATACACATATGTGTATATTAACAAAGGAAAATAGAACAATTCTCAGTTTAGATAGCTTCAGTCTACTCAGGAAAACATAGTCACGATTCTTTGGTCATGAATCGATGTACAAGCTAATTGATAGATTACTGGAGATATTCGGTTGGGAAACGGATTTGGTTTGTAATCACCAATTTTGATAGACATCCTGTAAATCATGGGTGTAACTTCACTTACTCCTATTTCCAGAAATTTCTAACTAGAAAAAAATAATAGTGGATCTCCTTCAAAGACTGATTCGATACGAGTGGAACATTAATAAGAGGATCTTAGCACAACACTCTGGTAGATAAATTATATAACAGAATCAGATATCGAAGTAGGTGGATGAAACGCGTAATTGCGAATTGTTAGTTAAAGCACTTAATCATTGAGGAAAATACTCTAATTTAAAGGACAGAGATCGGAGCATAATTCAGTCATGTAGAGCTGGCGAATATGGAAACATTAAAGTATTATGTTGTTCCTTCGTTACCCTACCAGCGTTAATAATGAGGGAGGAGAAGGAGAGAAAGAAATCTCTTGCTCCCTAAGGCTAGATGGGCATGATAATCTCGGATTATGTTATGATTCTTGGGAGTTGGGATTAGCTGGAACGGGGATTGGGAGATCCTTTCGGGAAGCTCGCTAGTGTGTTCTTATGACCCCACTTGCTCAGAGGTTCGGGGAAAAGAAGAGTATCCACGATACGGTAGGGGGGTCAACCAAGGGGTCTCTTGGTAAAATCAGCAAAGATGGAAGCGACTTGGGGAAGATCGATGACCGTACATACAAGGACTTCGTCAACAGAGTGCTGAACTACTGTCGAAAGGTATAATGTTCCATTTTTATGTACAAGTTGAATTTAAGAAATTTTATTTATGGTTTTACAAATGATTTTCAAGTTTTTATTAATTTGCATATGATGTTAGTTTCACTTTGGAAGTCTTTTAGGGGGACCCGAAATGGGGTCCCTACATCCTTCTTCCAAATGCCACATTGCTTGCATTACATTACCAAAGATTTGAATTTGGAAAATAATTTCTAGATGGTTTTGAAACTACTGGGTTGAAGAGAAATCAACTCATTCTCTAGAATATGGCCCCTTATTTAATCTTGTTTTACTAAGAGGGTCCCCAACTTCAACCAAAACTCTCTTGGAGTCTTCAATCCTTCGAGGTGGAAGAGTAGATCTCTAGAAATATGAAAACACATGAAACCAAATGCTTCATCCAATCTATTTAGATACTTGGCCTTCTCAATAGCTGCTTTAGGTTTGACCTCCTTTCCGATTTTTACCGTGTGAAATGAGTTGTTGCGCAACACCATCTTCATATCAACCCTCCAATCCAGATAATTGAAGGGTGTCAGGATCCTGGGAGAGAGAGGAGCATTCAAATTCTCCATATGAAATGTTGGAGCGAATACAAGTTGAACTGCTACTACTGTTGCACTGAAAAACCTTCAAAATCCTACAAAAAAATATCAATTTTGGATATAAACTACTACTAAGCAGTGCTTTAGTAAAATATGCACATTTTTATGGATCCTTCACACCTGGCTAGACCTCAAAGGATTTTTCCATTGAATTCAATGCAATGGAACCAGGATTTGTTGTGGAAATCCATAGGCTTCTGGTGCACTACTGAAAGTAGCTACTCAACCTACGCTCACTGAGCTCTGATACCATGTGAAATTCTAAATCATAGCAAATCATGGAGCTGAGTATACCTCATAGAGAAAGAGTGACCAGAAAAGATGAATTATAGTGAAAATTGCAGTAAAAATGAGTAGACAATTAATCATGCATGAGAAATCAGATAGGAACAAAATAATGTCACATGATCCAATAATCAGTATAGTCAACAATGATATTGCAATGGAGAGAATTTGAATCACAGAGGGTAATTCAGGTCTGAGTCAATCTAGCATAGGAATTGTCACCTCTATTAGTGATCTGGAGCTCCCAAACTCAGTTAAACTCAACCAAATATCAGTTAATTGAAGCTAATGTCAGTTAACTTACCAAGGAGGGTGCAATCATGAGTTTTTCATGCAAATCACTTAGAAAAGGGCGCATGAGGCCACAAATAGTGGTAATCGGAGCATAAACTCCCCACAATTGTCAGCTAACTCAGGTGGATTGAACGAGAACACTAAGTTGTCTCCTAAAAAGTAGGGAACTGACTCAAGTGGTCCTAAAATGATGCATGCAGGGTGCATTAGGTGGATAATGGGTCCTAGATGACATATGAACACCACTATGGGGATAATAACATTACTAAGTTCTAGAAAATGGTAAATAATACAAGTAGGACAAGGATGGAGTATTAAAATATCCTAACATGGGGAAGTAATACAAGATAACACTCCCTTGCCTACTTCCACAAATACAATATCTCACAATCAACAACTTGCATTTAACATAGGCCTACAACATTCACAATTTCAAGGAACTAAAGAAACATTGACGATGATCATCCAAGGAACTGCAAGCACATGTAAATACTACTTATAAGCACCATACAAAAATCACTATCTTCTCAAGTAACTCTTGGCCATAGCCCACTATTGCTCCTCACACCTACTAGATTTGCAATGTTTAACATACATGCAACCATTATACATGTAGGGATCTGATTCCTGTAAAGGACATTATTCCTTTACAGGGACAAACCTTATAAGTGTTCCAAGAAAATTTGAAACATATTCAATACGTTCTCATTGATGATCTGAGCTTTATAGGGCCTAAATTGTTTGTGTAGATTGAGAATAGTTTACGTGAGTTTTTCCAGAACAAAAAAATTACTCATTTGAAAACCATTCAATAACTCTTGTTGGTGATTTGGGCCAACTCCCACCTATGATGGAAATACCTCTATATGCAAGAAAAACTCTAGGGAAGTGTTTGTGGATAGATTTTACCACTGAATCATTTTGGAAACAATATTTTTTTAAAGGGGCATCGATGCCACCCAACTTCATTTCCGATAGTTATTAACAAACATCCACAATGATACACCAACCTTGGAAGACCAGATCCTCCTCTAGTTCAGGACTAATAAATTATTGTCAACAAAGGAGTGTTTAAAATTCGACACAACGATCAATCTCTTCAAAACGAACATTCTTGGAAAAAATCATAAAACATACATGCTCCAATCATTGGCTATGCCTATTGGACAATCTGTTGCAGGTTTCAACAATGGTTTAGATGCACAACAAGATGATGATCGCCAACTAGAAAAATAAATATTGCTATGTGTGGGGCAGCGAGAAATCCTATTTTGAAATTTATGGGTCCAATCAAGAGTAGTAAATGGTGCACTTGGAGTGGTCATGCAAATTGTATACATATCTGGATCTATCCCTCTTAAGTTGACAACCTATGTTGTCATGGCATTTGATAAATACATTGGTCCTCCATGGGACAATTCTCAACCAAAGCACATATTGATTCTCCAATATGTCTTTGGCATTGACTACCATAAATTCCAAATATTGATATTAATAAGGTCAACCATTGACATTGGCAGCACTGAATGTCAAGGCTTGAACTTCATAGCAATGTCACACACTACAACATTGGAAGGAATACAAATCCGACATTGTTTTCCTTTGACCACTATGGAAAGGTAAAAGACACTTCATATGTCTCACTTCGAAGAAAGGAAGAAGCACACCTTTATTCTATGTCCCTTTCACACTTAAAATTGCAACCTTCAATCCCTACACCCCCCTACCAAATGAAAATACAAATGTTAATTGCCAATATAATTAGATCAAACTTGATAATGACCTAGCCCTTTATTGTTTTACTCACATATGTATACTTTCTCGTATGAGAAATTACTGTACAATTCATTTTACTTGCCATCGATTACATGGTTTTCTATTTATTGCTTATTAGTACTTACACTAGAGTTTTCCCTTAAATTTCATTGATTACTATACCTACTATAAATTCACTAGAATTACTTTTAACACATAAACTTATATTATCTACATACAAACAACTTTCTCTCATTTTTACAACATATCGAAGTTCTCTTAGGCATTTCATTTCCCTGCTTCACGGGTATGCTAATTATATTTAAAAAGAGGAACATGGATGCAAATGCTCCATCAAAAGCATAAATATCATTGTAAGTAGGGGTATGGCATACCCAGTAGTTTTTATATCGTCATCTCATTAAATATTTTAATGATACTTTCTATAGTTTTTATATCGTCATCTCACTAAATATTTTAATGATACTTTCTATTAGTATATTTGGAAGGAAATATATTTTTATTGTAGCTTAGGGGTTTCTTTTGAACTTATTACTTATAAACTGGAATCCATATGACTTGCATTAGATTGCCTATTTTTGTTGAAATCTTAGTTTAATAGGATGTGATGGGGAGGGTTCAATGTGAATCCAGTTTTGTTATTTTCCTTTGAAGGGATTTTTTTTGTTGGAATGTGAGATCATATATAAATTTGTTTCAATTAATTAAATTATGATGTTTTTTTTAAACGTTTTTGTTTGAGTTAATACATTTTAGTATTAAGTTTACCTAAAAGGTATATAGTTAAAATAAATCAATTATTTATATTTTTGTTATTTTAATGTTGTAAATGAAAAATATAATATTTTTGTTAAAAAGGAAAGTAGACTTTTTAAAATCAACTTGTAATAAAAAAAATGATATTTTAATTTTTTAAATAAAAATATAATTTTAATATTTTTTTTTGTTAAAAAGCAAAGTAGATTTTTTTAATCAACTTGTAATAAAAAAAAATTATATTCTTAGATCCATTATTTAAAAGTGTACATCTTGAATGCATCTAATGACTAATAACATGGTTTTTCTTATCGTTGTTTACATGTTGAATTTCAAGGATTAGATATGTACATTTGAGTAAGTTTTTGTTTGTGGATATTTGTGTAGCCTTTGTAAAATATCAATGTTTTCACACTTTTTTTTTTGCTAAATTTTTTAGACTAGATTTTATGAATCAATTATATTGATATGATGATGATGATTATTAACACCCATTATGATCAATTTTGGTTTATCGTATCTTACAAAAGGTGAGAAATCACTTGGTTTTCTTTAGAATTTGATTTACATTCTCGAAAAGCTTTAAGAGAAGCATTCCTAGATCACCATAGTTGTAATGAGTTAAAAGGTTAGGAATGCCAGTATTGTAGCAAATATTTTCAAATTGTGATATAATGTGGGTGTACACAAAACGTTTTAAAAGAAAGTGATTTTTATCTTCAACCCTCTTAGTGTCAGAAAGATGAAATTTTTTTTCGTCCCACAAAGTTTTAGGAATTTTTCAATGCCTTGTTTCACTATAGAGATCATGAGAGTTTGCTATTATTTTAACAATGTTGATTTTCCTCTTAACATTAATTAAAATAGAGAGATATTTTTTATCTTCTAAATTAGGGTCGAGTACCTGCTTATAGTATCTTAATTTTCTTTTATTCTCTAATTCTTTGTCACTCCACAACTTCTCATTGAATTTAAATGTAATAATATTTTTAATATTATCATTATTTTGTAGAGTGGCCTCTTCTTTGAGTCTCTAATAATTTAGATAACATTAGGCATCTTCATGCCAACCTCACTTAAGCCGGATGTCGTTCTAACTAGAGTTTGAAGAAATCTTAGGAAGCCTCTTGTCTCCCATGTTGTTTATCTTGTTTCTGTACATTAGGTACCTAGTTATAGTCATGCTCTCAATGGGAGAGAGACTCACTTCTTTGAGGAGGACATGATATAATGTATTGCCTTTAATTTTGAGTTAATTTATAAAATGCTTTTAGATTTTCTCTATGTTTTACAATATTCTCAAGAGATGTTTCATCCCCAAACTTCACACCCATATAAGATAATAGAGTGTCAAGAGCCTCAAAGAGGACTTTATTTTTTATCACAAATCCAAAAGGTATGTTGATTTACAACTATTTTCAAGTTTGTGATAAGTGTTTCACCCTCCATTTATCGATTTCTCAAAGCTATAGTTCCAATTAAGCTTGTGATGAAGATCGATTATGAGATATTTGTATGAAGCTTTAAGCCATTATTGTCTTACATGACATTAGCATAAGTGATATTTTGGGATTTGATTATTATAAAATCTGTTTCTTTAGTGTTAAAGTCATACCTGCACAAGATAAAAATCCTAGAGAATTTTTAGTTGCTTGTCAAGATCATAGGTACTCCTCACCATAAGAACAATATCATCACCACAAATAAGAATGATGATAACTATACCATCTAGATTCATGCCGACACAATCTATTTATTCCAAACAACCCTATTACTTGTCAATGTATATACCAAAAATGGTAGGGGGCCAAAAACAACCTTGCTTGACTCCTATATTACAATTAATTTATTATGACTAACCCTTTGAATTCCTAAAATTGGTAATAACATTCTTGTACAACCTTATTATACTAACTCTCAACATTAAAGGAACTTTTAGCTTTTCTAATCTATTCCAAAAGTTAGTTTTGGGCACTATGTCAAATTATTTTCTAAAGTCAACAAAGAAACAAAAAGATTGGTTTTATTATTGCAACATTCCTCTACAATGGTCCTAAGTATAACAAGGTGGTCCATGGTTGTGTTGAGATATTGTAACTTCAAAGAATATTATATTTGTACTTTATTATTTCGGAGATGTTTCATTCCTCCGTGAAGATCTTATTGTATATCCGGAGATGTTTATTCCTCCGTCGGAATGTGGTAACTCGGGTTATTAGACTTCCCTAGTGGGGGTCGGCCCTATATATGTTATGTGAGTCAAAGGGTTATTAGACCACCCTAGAGGGGTCGGCCCATTCAGTTGTAGTGGGGTATTTAACCCATTGGTTAAATACGAGCCTACGTGTACCTGTGTAAAATACATGTCAGTGTAGTGTATAAATAGAGGAGGTGTGTTCCTCATTTGACACACTCACTCACTTGAGGATAGCGCACTTGTGGAGGAGAGGTCTGCTATTGTGGAGGAGGAGATCATGTCTTAGGGTTTCATCTTTGTATATTGCTGGTCATCTATATTGAGGAAGCTTTGCTGGGTTTTCTACCCCATGAGGGTTTCTCAGGATAAATCTCTGTTTCTTGTGTTTATGCTGTACTTGTTGTTTCTTCAGTGATCCTGTATATGCTATTATTGTGAAATGGAATGTAATGCTGCTATTTTCTATCTTATCATATTAAATTTTAACATGGTATCAGAGCTAACCTGAAGGAAGACAAGGTATGGCACTTACGACACTTGCTTTACTTACAACAATTTGAAGGTTAGGGTTTTACATAGCAAAAACCAGTCATCGTGGAACTTTCGCTATAAATACATTTCTGCGAAGGTTCAGGGTCTGAAAAGTTTACAGGTCGAAGATAACATCCCCAGGTACCTTGTGTCCAAAGGACACCCTCAGATTCGTTGTACTTTGCAAGTTATGATCAGTACAAGTTAGGGTTTCTGCCTCTTCCAGATCTCAGTCAAAATCAGGTGACCTAGGAAAAAAGGTCATAACTTGGGCTAGGAAGCTCCAAATGAAATTTAGTAAAAAGTGACAGGTAGTACACAGACTGTACTATCTCAGGAAACTTTTTCAGAGGCCGAAGCTGAACCAGTGACACGTGGCACTCTGTACAAGTTCGCTCTCCTGTTTTATCCCATAAACAGGTCACGTTGCGACACTTGGCATAACTCCCTCTCAGAGAGTCCAATTGAGGTCAGACCTATCAGGATGGAAAGATAACAAGGCGATCTATATCAGGAAAATTTTTTAGAGGCCGAAGTTCAAACAGTGACACGTGGCACGCCGTACAAGTTAGCTCTCCTGTTTTATCCCATAAACAGGTCACGTTGCGACATTTGGCATAACTCTCTCTCAGAAAATCCAATTGAGGTCAGACCTGTCAGGATGGAAAGACGACAGGTCAGGCTACTGCAGAAAAAATTTTCAGACCCTGTGGAGCGAAAATTTAGGAGTTATAGCAGAAATAATCAAGTACATATTTCTGTCAAAACAGAATTATTTTTGGAGCACCTTTATTCATGGCTTCCCGAATTTAGGGTTTCGGAGAAAGTTAGAATTCTTGGAATCGGAATCCACGGCTGAATGCTACTAAGGAAAATCGAAATTTAGAGACCAAGATTGAATTTTTTGGTTGGGTAGAAGATCGGGCTTGATCAAACCCTAGTTCGGGATTTTGATCAGAAAGATGGAAAATTAGGGCTTCAGCAAAAGTTGGAATTTTTGAAGTCTGTAACCACGGCTGGAAGCTCCTCAGAAAAATAAGAGTTTAGAGCCCTGGATCAAACCTTTTCATTGAGCAGAAGGGTGGGCTTCATCAAACCCTAGTTCGGGATCCTGTCCAGAAGATCCAGAAGTTTCAAAAGCAATTTTGAGGTGTCAAATTTTGAAGATTTCAAAAATTGAAGTATGCTAGTTTGATCAGCCCAACAGGACACATCCTTCCATTCATTCGGAAGTGTGAAAGTCAAAGATTGAATTTTTAGGGTTTCTCCAGCAAACCCTAATCAAGCTCCAGATCAAGTTTCAGGGGGAGTTGAGGCTAAGGCCTTACATAAGAAGACTACAAGAAGTCTCGATAGGTATGAATTAAGAAGGTTCAGGTATGTCTTGAAATTTGGTTCTTGATTAAGTTCATAATGTGTTTGTCTTCATATTATTTATTAGTACAATCTTAATCAATGTTAGAATTGTCTTATCACTCTAGCAGCAGTATGAATGCATGTGAATGATCGAAGACATTCATTGATTAGGGCTATATGATTGTACTAATGCATTATGGTGTTGTGTGAGGTTGATGTTGTATGCTAACAAGATACAGGTACATCACAAAAGACAAATCAAGTTCCATGACCATGACCACATGAAGACAAAGACTCATCCATAATCTTTGTTCTACTTACGAGGTATGTATGACTTTGTTATATTATGCTTAACCCATGAGACATGCAGGTTCTAGCTCAGGATCTCTAAATCAATTAAGAGATTGTTTAGGTATGTTGCACATAACTAAGCAGGTATACTAATCCAGGTATGTTTTCCTATGTCATGTTAAGTATACTTGGTATGATTGGTTATGCTTATTCATAAAGTTAGTAATCAAGGTTTTATGCATATCATGTCTCTTATCTTGGTTGATTATTTAACTAACTAGATCAAACAAGAATATGCATAAGTAAAGGAGGACTTCCCTGAAACCTTGAATATTATCTATAATCATGATTATACATTTTCAAGATTATTTAGAACTATAATGTTTTGATAACATTGAGATTATACTAATGAATGTATGTTTGTGTATGAGATCATGAGGATGACACTTGAGCATGCACAGTGGTACAGAATGAATAGAAGTTCAAAAGACATACAGAAGATCAAGCGGGAGGCAACCACACAAACAAAAAAGATAAGTATTTGAGTTGTTATTTGAAATAGTAAATGATATTGCCTGTATGCATATTTGTATTCCTAGAATATATGATGTCGAGCATAAACTTCATAGAGCATTGAACAGTGTACTACTAGTATGCATATGATTGGTAAGTTGGACAAACATTCCATTGTTGCCTGTCTAGAATGAAACCTCTTTGCTGACATACTGAGAGCTGTGCACACTCTCAATAGTATGTTCTGGTAGAGATGGAAGGCATCTAGATAGCCACTGTATGCATACAGGATATGGGAAAGTGTTGTGCCAAAGTATTGGTCAAGATAGTTGCATAACTATGAAAATGATATCTGTATGCATAATAGGTTATCATGTCAACGTGATTTGATGATTATGAAGTATTACTAATCATATACTTAATCTTGATTTGTAGGAAATATCATGAAGAATGATGAACACCGAACAAGTGATGGATGTTCAACAAGAAGATTTACAAATCAAACAAAATATAGAAGGCTCATGGCTAGAAGATTCTCTTAGAAAGAGAAAGAGAATCATGATGAGATGTTTGCTCCAAGTGGCTAAGATAAGACCATTCTCTTAATGGTGTAATTAAAGAAGAAGTGTGAATCAGGTTCTGTATGGGTTCCTAGGATCGATAATCAATTGATGAGCTTAATGATCACCATGGGTGATGTGGATCTCAACCTTTGCTACAAGGTTGAATATGGCTTCTATACACATATGACATGGATGCAAAAAGGAACTCACCACAGAGTTCGAATGATGTTGAGGCTCATATCAATAAACCCATCTGATGCGAGATGGCACAAATAGATGACTGTAGAAATGAAATTGAAAGATCTCAGATTGATGCATTACTTTATAGGTCTAAAAGTATGGAAAGTCTCAGAAGGAATCTCTCTCAACCAGAGAAAGTATGCTGAGAAATCTTGAGAAGACTTGATATGTTGGAATGGCCACTCTTATGTATTCCAACTTGAAGCTGTTAGGAGATGACTCATTAGAGTTAGTGGATATAACTCTGTACAGTCAATTTATTGGGTCATTGATGTATCTAACATATACTAGGTTAGATATATGCTTTGTTGTGAACACCTTGAGTCAGTATCTAGTGGAAACTAGATGTGTTCACCCGATAGTTGCAAAGCATGTGATGAGGCACATAAAGGATACGATAGAATTTGATCTATGCTATCTTGGAGATCATGACTTCAGATGGCTACTCAGATGCTGATTGGGAAGAAAGTGTATTAGATAGGAAGAACACATCAAGAGGATGTTATTGTCTGGGATTATCCATGATCTCGTGGTTTAGCTGGAAGCAGTCTAGTGTGGCTCTCAGCACAAGTGGAATATATGGCTTCTTGCTCTACTTGTTGTGAAGAAGTTTGGCTTCAGGATTGTTTGACTTAGAGATAGAACCAACTGTGATCCTATGTGATAAATAGAGTTGTATCAAGATGACATAGAATCTAGTGTTCCATGATAAGTCAAAGAACATAGGGAACTAACAAGATATGACACAGAAAGGAACTATAAAGTTTGAATTTGTAACAGGTTACCATTGTACTAACCAAACCTCTACCTCAAGTGAAGAAGTTACCAACCAAATCTCTGTCTCGAGTGAAATTTGAATACTTCCGAGACAAGCTTGGTGTAGTTCAAAAGGACCCTCCTCGAAAGGGGGAGTAGTATAGTCACTGATGATGAGATTGTCTCATCGAACAAAAATGTCGATGAGTAGGTAACCTGTTCTCTACACCTAGATACTTAGAAATATTTATATTTAGGACTCTTATACTTAGAATACTTAGTTTTACTTATACATGCTTTTGATGATAGATGTATTGATGAGAATACATGCTTTTGATGATGAGATGTATTGATGAGAATACATGTAGGGATTATATCATCCTTGAACATATGTTCTAAAGTGAGCCGTAGACAGGTGTCTCCGAGAAAGAAGAGGGATTGTATCATCCTTGAACACTTGTTCTAAAGTGAGCCGTAGACAGGTGTCTCCGAGAAAGAAAAGGGATTGTATCATCCTTGAACACATGTTCTAAAGTGAGCCGTAGACAGGTGTCTCCGAGAAAGAAGAGGGATTGTATCATCCCTGGACTTCGGTTCCTGAATTGATCCGTAGGCGTATGGTCTTCGAAAATGAAGTCCTTAGTGGACAGGTGGGGATTGGATCATCCCTGGACTTTCAGTCCTAAAGAGAGCCGTAGACGTGAGGTCTCCGAGAATGAAGTCCTTAGTGGACAGTTGAGGGGATTGGATCATCCCTAGACTTTCAGTCCTAAAGAGAGCCGTAGACGTGAGGTCTCCGAGAATGAAGTCCTTAGTGGACAGTTGAGGGGATTGGATCATCCCTGGACTTTCAGTCCTAAAGAGAGCCGTAGACGTGAGGTCTCCGAGAATGAAGTCCTTAGTGGACAGTTGAGGGGATTGGATCATCCCTGGAATTTCAGTCCTAAAGAGAGCCGTAGACGTATGGTCTCCAAGAAGTGGGGATTTATCATCCCCGGACTTCGGTCCCTGAATTGATCCGTAGACGTGTGGTCTCCAAGAAGTGGGGATTGTATCATCCCCAGACTACGGTCCCTAAATTGATCCGTAGACGTGTGGTCTCCGAGAAGTGGGGATTGTATCATCCTCGGACTTCGGTCCCTGAATTGATCCGTAGACGTGTGGTCTTCGAGAAGTGGGGATTGTATCATCCCCGAACTACGGTCCCTGAATTGATCCGTAGACGTGTGGTCTCCGAGAAGTGGGGATTGTATCATCCCCGGACTTCGGTCCCTGAATTGATCCGTAGACGTGTGGTCTCCGAGAAGTGTGGATTGTATCATCCCCGGACTACGGTCCCTGAATTGATCCGTAGATGTGTGGTCTCCGAGAAGTGGGGATTGTATCATCCCCGGACTTTGGTCCCTGAATTGATCCGTAGATGATTGGTCTCCGAGAAAGTGATTTATTGATGATGTGGTTACTTGTATCGGTAGGATACTTGTATTGATGATGTGGTTACTTGTATCGGTAGGATACTTGTATTGATGATGCGGTTACTTGTATCGGTAGGATACTTGTATTGATGATGTGGTTACTTGTATCGGTATGGATACTTGTATTGATGATGTGGTTACTTGTATCGGTAGGATACTTGTATTGATGATGTGGTTACTTGTATCGGTATGGATACTTGTATTGATGATGTGGTTACTTGTATCGGTAGGATACATGTATTAATGACATGGTTACTTGTATCAGTATGGATACTTGTATTGATGATATGTATACTTGTATTGGCATGAATACTTGTACTAATGATGTGGATACTTGTATTGTTATGGATACCTGTATTGATGACGATGCTGACGATGCTGATGATCGTGTGATGACGATACTGATAATCATGTGATGACGATGCTGATGATCGTGTGATGATGATGCTGATGATCGTGTGATGACGATGCTAATGATCATGTGATGACGATGCTGATAATCGTGTGATGACGATGCTGATGATCGTGTGATGACGATGCTGATGATCGTGTGATGATGATGCTGATGATCGTGTGATGACGATGCTGATGATCGTGTGATGACGATGCTGATGATCGTGTGATGATGATGCTGATGATCGTGAGATGACGATGCTGATGATCGTGTGATGACGATGTTGATGATCGTGAGATGACAATGCTGATGATCGTGTGATGACGATAATCGTTAGGATCCAGATGATGATATTGTTGTAGCTGTTCAAGTGCTATAGAAGATAAAGACTCAATACTGAAGATGTCGATGTTCCAGTATTGAAGATGTTCCAGTAACTGCTTGAGTTACTGATGATGTTGAGAAAGCTTCCAATGATTTATAGATGTATCATGTATGATGTTGATGACTCCTTGCTCGTGCAGATGTTGTTATAATATCCTTCTCGTTAAGGGGGAGTGTTGAGATATTGTAACTTCAAAGAATATTATATTTGTACTTTATTATTCCGGAGATGTTTCATTCCTTCGTGAAGATCTTATTGTATATCCGGAGATGTTTATTCCTCCGTCGGAATGTGGTAACTCAGGTTATTAGACTTCCCTAGTGGGGGTCGGCCCTATATATGTTATGTGAGTCAAAGGGTTATTAGACCACCCTAGAGGGGTCGGCCTAGTCAGTTGTAGTGGGGTATTTAACCCATTGGTTAAATACGAGCCTACGTGTACCTGTGTAAAATACATGTCAGTGTAGTGTATAAATAGAGGAGGTGTGTTCCTCATTTGACACACTCACTCACTTGAGGATAGCGCACTTGTGGAGGAGAGGTCTGCTATTGTGGAGGAGGAGATCATGTCTCAGGGTTTCATCTTTGTATATTGCTGGTCATCTATATTGAGGAAGCTTTGCTGGGTTTTCTACCCCATGAGGGTTTCCCAGGATAAATCTCTGTTTCTTGTGTTTATGCTGTACTTGTTGTTTCTTCAGTGATCCTGTATATGCTATTATTGTGAAATGGAATGTAATGCTGCTATTTTCTGTCTTAGCATATTAAATTTTAACAGGTTGAATGGTATCTCCTAAATTTGTTCGACTAGCACATGATATTTCCAAAATATTGAACACCTTCAGAAACTTCTCACACAAACAAATCATAGATCAACACCCTATTGTTTTTACATGGTTATAACCATCGAAGAGGGAAATAATCCACAACCCCCAAAATATAGCTACGTTGGGCAATATATTATGCAAAATAAAAGAAATATTCCTATGATTTTCTCACAATCAATCATCAAGCAAATGAACCTCGATGCTCTTTAAATAGATTTCATGGACCAATCAGGTGCTAAGCACAAATCAGTAACTGTTAATATCGAGGTGAAGATGATTTGTCAGATCGCTCCATGTCTAGAACATATCATGATCGTTGGATTACATAAGTACAAATGCATACTAATGTATTCTAAAGAAACACACTTTACATAAAGACAATATACCAAGTTGATCTTAACTAACTCCTAAGTGTCTAATATATCCTAATACCCCCCCTTAAGAAAAACATGGGATATGATTGAAGGATAGTAAGGAGGCATTAGAGCCTATCCCCCTTCAATGAAAATTTCCTAAACTCCTAAATAGATCGAAGTTCGAAAAAAAATTCTTTTGTAAGAGATTTTGTGAATATGTATGAATATGTCTGCAACTTGATCATCTATAGGGAAAAAGAGCACTTCGAGAAAGTGATCATAACCAATATTTCTAAGGTATCACATATGTAGATCAATGTGTTTGTTGAAAAATTGTTGAACTATATTTTTGGTGAACTTGATGGCATTCTGATTGTCACACCAAGGATCTATCAAAGCCACAAGGATCCCTGAATTGCATTAACTATGACTTGATACTCTACTTCTGTTGAAGGAAGAGAAAGAGATTGTTGGTTCTTACAATCCCAAGTGATATTTATGGAACTAAGAGTGAAAACATAACCAATAGTATACTTTTGATGATCAAGGTCGCTGACCCAATTTGAATCAGTGAAACCAACCAACCAAGGAGTCCTCCCTAAACTATAATGAATCCCAAACTGAACTATACCCCAAATATATTGAAGTATCATTTTTGTTTCTTTCCAATTAATTTCATGGAGCGTTTGCATATAGTGAGAAACAAGACCAACAACAAAGGAAATATTAGGATGGGTATGATTCAAGTACAAGAGACTACCAACTAGTTGATGGTACAAGGTGGCATCTAATTATGGTGAAGTGCAAGTGTTATAAAGTTTGACTCCATACTCGAAGAGGGATGGGGCTGGTTTACAATGTTCCATGTGAAAGTGACAAAAAAGGTCACAAGCATACTTAGACTAAGAAATAAAAATTCCTTCTTTGGTTTGCAGGACTTGGAGGCAAAGAAAATAATGCAAATGTCTGAAGTCTGTCATTTAAAAGTTCTTCTTAAGGATGGATTTCACATGGTTCAAACATTTATGGTCACTACTAGTAAGAATAAGGTCATTAACATAAAGAACAAGGATCATTGATGATATGGTTTCCTACTTTATTGGTATAGACATTGGGGTCAGAATGGAATCTATAAAAAATAGCGTTAAGGAGAAATCTATCCATTTTGGCACATCAGGATCAAGGAGCTTGCTTAAGGCCATATAGAGATTTCTTAAGGAAATAGACAAGGCTAGGGTCATTATGAACATAACCAGGAGATTGTTCCATGTAAATTTCATGTTGCAAATAGCCATGCAAGAAGGCGGACTTGGTATCCATTTGGTGGAACTTCCATTTATGTGAAGCGGCAAGGGAAAGAATAAGGTGGATGGATTTCAATTTGGTGATAGGGGAAACTATTTCATTGTAGCCAATTACTTCAACTTGGGAAAATACTTTGGTGTATAACCTTGCATGAAGTCTTTAAACACTTCCATTAGATGCATACATAGTTTGATATACCCATTTACATCTGGCAAGTTTTCTTCCTTTCAGAAGAGGTAGAAGATCCCAATTAGTATCATTTTCCATTAAGGAATGATATTCTTCATCCTTAGCTACACCCCAATCTGGATGGCTTGAAGCTTCTACAAATGTCTCTAGATCCATGGTTATATGAAAGTTGATCCAAAAGAGAAGAGGCTCTCTTGAACTGTGAATGTGTTCAACGTCGATCTCTGGGATCACTAGCTGCTTCGAATGTTGTATGAACCCATCAAGGAAGCAGTTGTGTTGGTACAACTGGAGGAAAATGAGAAGGTGGAGGTGGATTTTCATCCTCACTGTCATCATCATGAGAATAATTTGGATTAGGAACACTATCAAGGAAATTGGAAGTAGAATATGGAACAATCATTGAAGATGGCTCATTGGCCTCATATGGCACATACGCCAAATTAGGATCGTAGGATGAGATATTTTCATCAAATTTAACATCTCTTATAACAATTATATCTTTGGAATGTGGTTGAATAAGTCTATAACCTTTTACATCTTCATAATATACAACAAATATGCACTTTTTAGTCTTAGGCTACAATCCTTTCCGTTTTTCATCAAGAATATGAGCCCATGCTTCACTACCAGACACATGGAAGTGGCTGACGTATGGTTTAATATTACTTCATGCTTCTTCTGGTGTTATATATTTAAAGCCTTGGTGGGAATGCGATTAACTATGTAATTGTCACAATTAATGGCTTCAACCCAAAATTGAAGACTTAATCCCTTAGCTTGGAGCATACAATTAGCTATTCTTTTAATGTGTGATTCTTTATCTCAGCAACACCATTTTTTTTTGTGTGTATGGAACAATATGTTGCATCTGAATTCCCCGTGTAGTGTAGTAATTAGTAAATTTGTTTTTTACATATTCGCCTCCATTATCTATTCTTAACTTGTGTATTTGATGTCTAGATTATTTCTCTACAAGGGCCTTGTAATCCAAAAACTTGTAAAAAAAATACTTGAATCTAGAGAAAGAAGTCATCAATAAAAGTTAAGAAATATTTGAATCTAGAGAAAGAAGTAAAGGTAATCAAACCACACAAATCATGGTGAACAAGCTGCAAGGGGACTAAGGCATTCCAAGAGGCACATTTTTCAAAACTATCCCGATGATGTTTGTCGAGAACACAACCTAGAAAAACATCATCTCTGGAAGAGATGAGAGGAATACCATCCACCATTTTCTGATTACATAGTTGTTTCAATGAACAAAGTTTAAATGACCAAATCACTCATGCCAAAGTTTTCTCAAGTCATCTCTATAAGGAACAAATACTTAAGGAAACAGTGATGACCCAAATTTGTTGAATTTGTACAACCTAGTAATATCATTAACAATTTTGGTTGCTAGGACATGCTTGGGATCTCTGAAATCCTTGATTACAACATGGTGAAGTGTAAATTCTACAGTATTACCTTCACCATAATGAGTGATTTGATAGACTGACAACAAATTGTAGTAAATTGTTGTAACA
This sequence comes from Larix kaempferi, assembly GCA_027924585.1. NCBI lineage: Eukaryota > Viridiplantae > Streptophyta > Pinopsida > Pinales > Pinaceae > Larix > Larix kaempferi. Next base: position 30,160,128 of record BSBM01000316.1, read on the forward strand.
CATAATACATCATTGAAATGACCATCATCTAGATGAACTTTCCTAGATCCTACGACATTTAGAGGTCTATCATCACCAACAAATATTTCTTTGGTGACCTTACATTCATTTAGAGCATTAAAAAGGATTTATCCTTATCCATATGATAATATGTTCCATAATCAATGACCCACTCATTAGAATAAGAGGAAGAACATGAATTGAAGGAAAAACCAGAAGCATAAAGTGCATGTCCATGAATTGTAGAGTCAGAAGATGAATCAAAGTTGATTTTGTGCTTCTTCATTATTAATTCTATGGATTCCATCTTCTTGAAACACTTAGATTCCACATGACCATCATTCTCACACAAATTTCAATGGTGCTTAGTCTTCTTATATTTCAATTTGGTTCCCTTGTCACCATTGGAAGGATGACCTAGTTGATAGGGTTTGGGACCCTTGTTTCGCTTGTTGTTGCAAGGATGTTGCTTCTTGGGATTCTTGGTTTTATTCTTTTGTTGTTCCACTAAATATTTTTATAGATGCACATTGTTGATTAATCCAACATGTATGAGCTTATCTTGATCTCTAATCAAGGAATCACAACAATATTCAAGAGTAGATTTTATATAGCCCCCCCCCTGTAGATTATTTCATGGAGTAAAAGGTAGATAGAAAAACATAATAAGCATGACCAAACTTGGAAAGAATAGAAAACATACATTTATTTTATGGTTTAGCTATTTTTGATTCTTCAACTAAGGTTCTAAGTGTTTTCAATTTATATATATAGTCTTGATTGCAAGAAAAATCACTTGGATTTAAAGCAAGCAACTCATTTTCAAGCTGGTGACCTTGAATCTCATTGTGTTTACCAAACATAGTTTCTATTTTTTCCCAATCCTTATTTGGTTGATCCGTAAACTGTCGTGGATATTCTACTAGAGCATTTTGTCGCAATGGATCTTACAAAAAAAAATTATTAGCTTATTTCCATTGAATGCTAAAATAAATTAAATCTGAAGAAAAAATACTAGAGAAAATAAATACATAATCAACACAATATTTACCTGGGAAAACCCACTATGAGGTAAACCCAGCTAGAAAAGAGAATTGTGCCTTGCTCTTTTCTTCTCCAATATGCAATGCAAATACAAAGGAAAATGGTAGTCTCTATATAGTTACCTATGATTCTATGGCTAGAATGTATACTACCATGGAAAATTTTAAGGATTAATAATTTTCTTAAAGTGTAGAAACCTTGGCAAATCTTATTAATTCTTAAATTTGTAACCATAAAATGTTTGACAAATGTTTTAAAAAAATATTCAAATTTCTAAGGACTTTATATAGTTTTTGGACAATTTTTGGTGATTTTTAGAGTTAAAAAAGTTATCCCATTATATTTGGGTGAATTAATTTAGAAAAAAGATGGAAATTGATCATTTGTGTTTGGAAAAAACAATTGAAAAATATCCCATGGGATAAATTTTGTCCCTAAAATTTTCCCTGGCTACTACATGATCTCCTACCTTCTATGTTATGCTCTAATATCCACTCTCATGTTGTTTCTCAACTATGGAAAATACAATAACATCATAAGAATGGAACCCCTTCATTTCCTAATGGTTTGATATTTAACATAGTTTGATAGTCGTCTAGGGTTAATTTCAGGGTTTTTGCATGCCTCAATTCTCGATTAGCTCCACATGTGTGAGAAATGAGAGCTGAAGTGGAATCCACTCAGTACCATGGTGGTCATCTAGATATGTCAAATTGCAAGAGTTATAAATTCCTCATACAAACTCTAATTTGAGGTGATTCTTATGCCAATGGAAAGGTCTTAGAGTGTATATTAAAATTAAGGGACATGGTGCAAGCGATGAAATTTTGATGGAAAACAAAATTTTAATCCCTCAAACATGCCTCAAAAGGTTCTAGACCCCAAATATGCAAAGTGAGACATGCCCCTAAAATGAGCCATACAAGCCAATTCATCTAATCTTTCCACCCAAAAAGCACCAAAATAAATGAAAAATTATATATTAATCCATTTCGGATCACACCTCCCCATTTTGGGAGGATTTTTGTCCACAAAATATTTTACTAAATTCAAGGTGAGGAAATTTTTCCTGTACCTTCTCCTTGGAGTACCATTTAGCCTTTCCTAGAAGTTGTCCTTTCAATCCCACCTTCCAGGATTCATACTGTCCTCGCTTGGTTTTTTGGACTTCTTATGCTAAATTGTGTCATATACTAACTTTGCATGAGCCTCTAGTGCTAAGTACTCTCCAAAAGGTAACACATGCTTAGGTTCCTGATCCAACATGGAAGGTTCATAGAGTTTCATATTTTCCACATTCACTTCTAAGTAAATGCACATATATGGGGGTATACTGTGTCTAGGAATTATCTCCTACCTTCTCCAATACTTCAAAAGTACCATATCATAATGCCTTGATCTTCTTACGATGACCTTATAGTCTTTCCTTATTAAGGTGCAACCAAACTCTGTCTCCCACCTTGAATGTTTTCTCAACCTTGTGTTGATCATGTCTAGTCATGTACTTTCCTATGACTTATTCAATGTCTCATGTACTTGCAAATGGATTTTCCTAATCTTATCAATGAATTTTCAGATTTTAATGCTTTGCTGGTGGCATCTTCCCTCACTCCCCCTTGTCCATAAACAAAATCTAGAGGTGAAGGTGTCATTAATCCTAAACAAGTTTCAAAAGAGGGCTTACTGATGGAAGTGTGGATTTCTTTGTTGTAATAGTGTTGGATGTATATCAAAATTTCATCCCAAGTATTTATATACTTCTTATTGTAACCCCTCAAAAGCTGCACCAAAGTCCTATTGACTGGTTTTGTCTTCCTATTTTTCTATGGATGGAATGTTGTAGATGTCTTGAGCTTAGTGTCCATCTTCTCTCAAAGTGTAGTAAAAAAAACACTGAGAAATATGGTATCCCTGTTTGACTCATGATGTTCCTTGGTATCCCAAAGTGCACACAGACCTACTCAAAGAACATGTTTGTTACTTCTTTTCCTTTGATGGTATTTTTACAAGGAATAATGCACATCTTATTGAATCTATCAACTACCACAAATAAACAATCATGTTTCTTCCTAGTAGTTGGAATACCACCCAAAAAATCCATGGATATGCTCTCCCATGGTATTATAGGAACATGTAAGGGATTGTATAGACCTTACTTCCTATTATTGGGCTTGCCGGTACAAAAAAGTGCTCTTCCTTTAATAAACCAAACTACATCTTCTTTCATTCTAGCATTGTCTTCCCAACACCAAAATGCCTTGGAAATTTGGAGGTGTGATCCTCTTTCAAGAGTTGCAATCTCCCACCTTTAGGAACACAAATCTTGTCCAGCTTGTAGAGTAACCCATACTAGAGCTGATATTCATCTTTGCTGTCACTTTATTCTGCATGGAATTGGTCTTGTGGCTGGTGAAATACCTCCTTGAAGTCCTCATTTTCTATGCATTCCTCCTTGTATGCATGATGGGTGAAACACTCCATACACATAAGAGCACCCAAAGCTATGATCTCGGGTGTAGGTGGAATTGAGAGCCTGTCTTCCAGCTTGTTTGTACTTCCCTTCTTATATTTGATGATTAGATGGAATTGTTGTAAAAATACCATTTGCTTGTAGTGTCGTGTTTATTGTATCTTTCTCTAGGCCTACAAATATTGCAACGATTGGTTATTAGTGTGAATGATGGTCTCCTTTCCCATTAGACAATGCTTCCACTTCTTAATAACTTGAACCAAGGAATAAATATCCTTCTCACATGTAGGGTAGTTGAGGACACTACCATGGAAAATTTCAGAATGGTAGCATACTATAATCCCTCCTTGCATCAAAACTGCTCCCATAACATATGCTCTTGCATTTGTCTCCAATTCGAAAGGATTCTACAAGTTAGGAAATTGCAAGAACTAGTGCATAACTGATCTTTTTCCTAATCTCCTCAAATGCTTTCTATTGCTTCTTTCCCCATTGGAACCCCTTGCTACTAGTTGTTATGGAATAGAGAGGTGTAGCCACAACTGAAAAGGAAGCTATCAACTTAAAAAGGTATCGTGCTGCCCCAAAAAATTCTCCTAACTTCAGTGGCATTTGTAGGACTAGGCCACTTAGTTATGGCCTCCACCTTTGAAGGATCAATCTTAAGTTCTCCTCCACCAGTCACATACCCTAAATACACCAAAGACTATTAAGCAAATTCACATTTCTTAATGTTTTCCAATAGTTGGTGTTTTTTCAAGGTATCCAACACCTACTTGAGATGTGAGATATTCTCTTCCTAGGTATCACTATAAAACAATATATAATCCAAATACACTATTAAAAATGAATCTACGAAGGGACACAATACACCATTCATCAAATGCATAAATGTAGTTGGTGCATTACACAAACCAAAAGGTGTTACTAACCATTCATATAGAAATTTCCTATTCTTGAAGGAAGTCTTCCACTTGTCCTCTTCTTTCACTCATACTTGGTGGTATCCCGATTTGAGATCCAACTTGGTGAACTACTTGGAATGTTTCAACTAATATTTCAATTCTTTTTCCTCAAGAACAAAGTGTCTGTATAGTCCAATGTTTGGCAATGAAGAATCAGGCGGTAGTTGTATCTCATGATCCACTTTCCTCTTAGGAGGTATCCCTCTAGGATCCTGGAATACTTATATGTATGCTTGCAAAAGGTTCTCCAACTGGTGTTTCTTATCTTTGGTACATCCCTATGGAGATGCCCTTACTTTTACTGATTCACCTTCTTGCTGATTATGTCTTAAGAAAAACAACACAAACTTTCTACTTGAACTGATCAATTTCTTTTCTTGGTTGGCACTTACTAGAGATATATTCAATTTACCTTTGTGCACATTGATGATGAAATATTTCCCATCGTGGATCAAATGGTATTGGTTTTCTCTCCTCATGAAGATCACATCCCTCTGATGCATGTAGGGACTCCCAAGCACTACACCAAAAGCATTAATATAATATGCACTTATAGAAAATTTAACCTTACATTGTTTTTGTGACCCTAAGTTTTGTATCCTTATCTAACCATCCCAAATCAATTCCAAACACCCACTTGAAGGAACACAAAGATGACCCAGATGGCATAATAGTCCATCCTCCAAATGAAAGTCGGTAATGACCTTGCTCGATCCCAAAGTCTGGTAGGATGTAGAAAAGTTAGGATCGTTGCCATAGAGTTGGGACCACCCAGAGGTCTCTTGTCCACAAGAGTTGAGCACTATGGTTAGTGCTGCAACTATAGGTCGACTAAGGTAGTCATTGATGTGATTGGTGCTCCATTTATTATATTTAATGTTGAGGTGAAATTGTTGTAATTTTCCTTGTGTCTGTATGAACCACAAAGGCTTGTGATCCGTATGGATGATTGTCTCCCTCCCTAGAAATGCTTGTACAATGGAATACATCTCTTTGTCATAGGTAGGGTACTTACGGATGACATTACATATTTGTTGCTAGGGTTTTACCCCTAGCTTGTGCAAATGAGCACCTACTAAGGAGAATGGACTCCTTAGTAGCAGTTCAGTAAATGTAAATAATTAAGCTAAAACAGAAATTAAAACTACTTTAGACATTGTGCATAAAACATAAACAAAAGATATAAAGAATGGCTTTTTGTATTGATATTACCTTCAATGTGAAGGTTTGATGAAGCCCTTTGCAGTGTCCAAGAGGATGCTCCAAGCTTCAATATGCTCCTTCTCCTTCTCCAATGGTGGGAATGGGCCAAAAGTAGCTCTCAAGGTGAAAGTAGTTCAATGGTGAACTAGGGTTTCGAGAGAGATTTTGGCAGAGTAAGGGTGCTTGTGATTGTGGATATGGAATAAGGGATCTCCATCACCTATTTATAGTTTTTTGGTGGTGGAGTGCTGACCCATGGTTTTAGGAAACACATGGTTTAGGGCAGCTGTATAGGGTTTTTTTCCTCCTTTTCCTCATTATTTTATATTTTTTATTCCCTTTTTAGGGGATTTTTGCTATTTTTGGAGGAAAAGGGGGTTTTTTAGCCTTTTTAAGGCCATTTTAAGGGTTTTGTGGCCTTTTAGAGGAATTTTAGGCCTTTTGGAGGCTTTTTAATGGGATTTTTTGGAATTTTAAGGGAAATATGGTAGGAAAATGGACAAATGAGCCATATAATGTGGTAGATGAGGTAGTGAGCACTTTTTGGGTGTTAACAGATTTTTTGGGTGTTAACAATATTGTTTCACTATGATAGGACACCGAATGACTGTGCTAAGTGAGAATGACACCCACAACATGGTCTGAAGCATCTGCCTCAATCTCAAAAGGATATTGTAGATCGAGTAAGGAAAGCACCGAGGTTGAGCATAAACAATGTTTCATATTGTTGAATGCTTTCTGTTGTAAATTGGTCCACTCAAATTTGTATTTGCAACCACCCTTGGTCACCTAGATGAGGGGCCATGCAATATGAGAGAATACAAACACATTGAAACTGCAATAGAATTTTGAAAGACCTAAGAAGCTCTTAAGTTTGGATAGAGTTTTTAGGGCTAGCCAGTCATGAATGACTTAGATATTGGTTGGGTCCACATGCACACCATTCTCATATACAATGTTTATGAGGTATTAGGCCTTGTTAATGTCGAAGGAGCATTTCAATAAGTTAGCATATAGCTTGTGTTGCCACAGAGTGTGGAGGAACTATTGAATGTGCTACAAGTGTTTTTCGCAACTCTTGTTGAAGATGAGGATGCCATCTAGATATATAACCATAAAGGAATTAATGAAAGACCACAAGATGTCGCCCATTAACCTCATGAAAGTTGTAATTGGGGCTGTTGTTAAGCCAAAGGGAATGACCAACCACTCGAAAAGACCTTCCTTAGACTTGAAAGTAGACTTCCATACATCAGTTGATTCTTTTGGGACCTAGTGGTAGTCGGACTTTAGATCAGTCTCGCTAAAGTACCAGGATCCCTTGATTCGGTCAAGAAGGTCATCAATTTGGGGAATTGGGTACAAGTTCATGACTATGATTTTTTTTAGAGCTATGTAATCCATACATAGTTGCTAGATCTCGTCTTTATTCTACATGAGCATGATTGGACTTCAACAGGGTGAGGAGATGGGTCGAATGTTCCCATTTTGGAGAAGCTCTTGGATCTAGCACTTGATTTCTTCATTTTCCAAGAGAGAGCGTTGATATATTGTCCCATTAGGTAAAGGTGCACCAAGGTTTAGATCATTTGAATGCTTGACTTGATAGTGCAAAGGAACCACAGTAGGTAAGGTGAAGATGTATCAGTATTCTTCTACGACTTCGTCTAATTTATTTTGTTGTGTAGAGAGGCCTTGTGTAGAGGCCATAGATGTGGGCATGACCTTATGTACACTGTGAGAGAGAATAATGAAAAGGAAAAATTTCCCATGTTAGGAGATGACCTTCTTACTGCTTCGTTGAGATCAAGGAGACTGCGGTATGTGGAGCTACCTTTGGTATCCTATACAATTGTCTACCCAAAGTAACAATGATGCTACGAGATCTAGACTTGTACACAACATGATGTTTCCACATACATGGTTGACCTAAAAGGACATCACAAAATACAAGTGGTGCAACATCAATACCTCATCCTTGAGGGGATTGATGCCATAGGGAAGAAGGAACTATTAGATTAAATAGATATCTCGTCCATGGTCGATCCACCCACTATTGTATGGTTGTGGGTGTGGTGTTGTTGGAAACTACAACCACTTGAATACCTCTACTAAGATCAAGTTCTTTTGGCTTCCGCTATCAACAATGAAATGCATCAGAGCACCCTTCATCCACATCTGCAAGTGAAACAGGTGCTCACCTTCTTCTAGATCCTCTAGTTCATTGGGTTGGACCTTTATGGTAGCTATTGTGGCATCGATTTTTGCACCAATGATCCACTTCCCTGTGTCTGGTTCTGATTCAGAGTCAGAGCGTGGATTTGACTCTGAAGCTTTCAGCTCAAACAACAATGAATGCTTCGAGTGACATTCATTAGTGTTATGCCAGGGAATTTTATGGAACTTGCACCACTCCCTAGTGTCTTTCTTTGTCTTCGCATTACCCTTCTTTACTTGTGGCTTAGACTGTTGTGCTAAGGTTGTCCATCCTTCTGTTTTCCTTTGTTCTATGGAATGGGGATACCTTTTCCCTGCTTCTGTTGTGATATATTCACAGATACGAACTCCCACTTATTCCTCTGCTTCATTTTTTGCTATTTGATAGCATAACAATAAGCGGCTCCTAGTACGAGATGCCTAGAAACTGTCTTTCTTCTTAACAATGGTGATTACAGTGTTTTCATCACGATCACACATAAAAAAGAAAACCCATCCTAAAATTATGAAAATAGGAGGTCAGAAATGGAGAATTGACTTAGACCATGATCTAGAAAAACCACCTTCATTGAATGGAATTGCATGTTATATGAGTAATATAGTCTTGGACAATCATAGTGATGATAGATACTAGAAATTGCCAATGATGTGCAAAGGATGTTGTAAAAAACGTGATGTTTGCTACGCTATGACGATAGAAATTCCACTACACTATGTCAATCAAAGGTTTTATTGTTTTAGGAAGCTAGCTCTTCATGCATAATTAGATTCCTAGTTATAAGATTAGTGTATCCATTTTATTAGTAGGATGGGTGCAATTTTGAAATGAAACATATATAATGAAAATGATGATAAATTGTTGTGGTTGGATTTACTCTTTAGCAATGCAGGCAAGTGACTGTGTCATTTCTCAATCCAAACACTATAAATTTTCACCTTGAGTCTTAGCTCTTGGAGAGAAGCATGCGAACCAAACTATCCATGTTTAGGAACTAATATTTGATATCAATCTCCTACTAGCAATTAGGTTAGATGGACACCTTCCTCACACAAACCTTGGGAATGGTATTCAAAATCCAATGGAATGGAGTTTTCTTTAAAATTGGGGTAAAAGCATTTTGGATAAGCTCTTTCCATGGTGTTCTTTTTCATTATTAAGGAGTTGGAACTAGAACACTATCACCTTTGGAGAATGGTGAAGGAAAAGGTGAGACATGGGTGTACACCTCGTTGTTCTCTATATCAACTAGGTGCTCCTTTGACACCACTCTACATAAGATTGATGAGTGTTGAGTATGTGTTATATTCTTTGCATGTGTGTGTGTGTGTGTGTGTGGGGGGGGGGGGGGGGGGGGGGGGGTGTCTTTGGCTGCGCAGTTGACGATCCCCTCCATCTAGTGATATACTATATGTGTCGGGCGCTACGTGAAGCACTATATTGTGGTGGGGGGGTGATGCCATTCCCCTTCACCGAAGCAAGTTCGAAAAATTTGAGGCTATTTTCGGCCTATTTTTGGGTTCTTTCTAAAAATATGTAATTTAATCCCGGTTAAGGGATTAGATTCTATTCTCTAATCTGGGTTAATGGATTAGGGTTTTGGATGCTGCAGAATACCTATATTTGTACTATGAGTGGTTAATAATCAATATGAGCAAATAAGAGGGTTCTAAGTTTTGTTGGTTTTCCTAGTTAAGGGTTTCCAGGGTAAATCTATGTGTATTATGTGTGAATGTTGTGGTGTAATCTCTATTCTGCTTAAAATATTTTGTAAGCTTTGCTTCTCTACAACAAGTTTAAAACTTACAATGAGATGATGTGTAGGTCGAGTACAAAATCATCCAAAATGGAAGTGTGCTTTACATGGCTCTATGGGTGATTGTAAAAATTGGAGTTAAAATGTAATACTCCTAGTTTTGATGATCCATGTGGACATTGGTGGCTACCCACCTAGTCCACTGGCTCTAAATATACTTTTCCATCTTGGTAGTTTTTTATATATTTTTTTCAAGTCTTGAACTTATGGGGCCATTATTAAGCCCTAAATTGTTGGAAAATTGTTTGCAACATGAGAGGGTTTGTTGAAAAATTGTTGGTAAGAGGATTCTCTCATGTATTGTGGATCGTTGATCTCATGCATTCCATTAATTATCAATAGCTAATTGGTTTGTACCAATAACCCATAAAAATGTCTTGAGACATAAAAATGACCCTAGATTTGTTGCTAACTCAATGGACCCAATGGACCTGGACCTTGGAGTTTCTATCTTGCACGACCTCCTTGAAAAACCCCAATGGACATTGATTTTAGAGTACATCTCATGACAAACAAGTATCTCATGAACTTCTCCATCATGTCCTCCAACCATATGAGGATTATCCTATATGAAGCTCCGTTTTCTTAACACTATATATGTGACTACCATATACAGACAAATCAATAAGAAATGCATGGATCTTGTTTATTCCATTATCTATTCATGGATGAACTTATTTAATTGAGTGCAAAAACAAAGAGTTTCGCAGTTCATAGTTCACTCTCACCCATATAAAAGCAAAGAAGAAAACTTAAAAAAAATCATTAAGGGGCCCACCAAACAATAAAAAATCTCATGCTCTGTTTGTATAACTATCTACACCCATTTCCTTTAATGTTCTACTTCCCGCACTTCAAGGGTAAGACGATTTGCAAAATGATATAGAAAGTCATAAAAAATTATATAAAGATTTTGAAAAATAGAAAGTCATTAAAAAATTATATAAAGATTTTGAAAAATATTAAATTTTAGTAAATCTATTGTTAATTAATTTGGGATTGATAATAAATTTGGTAACATGCATTTTTTATCATGCTTAGTTATAGAAATGACATTACGAAAAATATTTAATTTTTTAATATCTATCAAATATATTTTATTGATATTAGAAGACATAAAGCAACATGATGCTAAAAGGTTTTCAACTAGATGAATAATTAATTATTATTAGATAGGTATGGCTAGAGGAAGTAAGCTAAAGTAAGTAAAATGTCTCATTTTATAGTGACGGGTCTCTTTTTTTGATGTATTTTTAGTGTTTTGTGGTTGAAATAAGGATACTCCAATCATTCTAAATCCGGTTGTTAATTGGCCATGTGACAACTGGTCTCATTATCCTCTATGAGGACCGAATTCCTGGATATGTGTAGGGACATGTGGTGTAATGCATGTTGTAGGGTATGTGTTTATCCGTTAACAATAGTTTGGAATGTCTCTATTTGGAGGCTCTCATACCAGAGGAAAAGCTGGAGGACATGGGATGAGGTTAGAAAGATCTATGGTGACATTATGACAAGGAGTTTGCACATTGGGTCATTTCCATTTCGATGGAATTTGGTGAGTGGTTTTACGAGAATGATGAAGTTTACTTGCCTATATTTGATTATTATGTTGCTCTGGTGGAGGTTTTGTTTATACTGCGATCTGTTCTTGTTCATGGCCCCTAGAACTCTAGTGGAAGTGCTCAGTGGCATGGGAGTGGTAAACAGGTTTTGGTCATGTTTGTGGCTCATTTGGGATGGGGGTGGCTTGGTTTTGAGGTATCCTTGCACAATGGTGAGGCCTAGGAATATTAATGGCAGGGGAAGGTGTAGCAAGGCTTGCACATGCCTTGGGTGTAGAGGGAGATAGTAGAGGCTAAGGAGGTTTACTTTCAATCCATTTCAGATGAGACATGATAGTTTTGGGGGAATGCAGAGAAGTAGATAAAGCATGAATAGGGATGTTGGAAGCGATCGAGGCGTAGATGGAGTGGGAGGCATGGGTTGTTGATGTTGGTTCTTCGAGGAATAGAGAAACCAAGCTTGCTAAGACTATGCTTTTGTATTGGCACATGAAAAACCTCGAGGGGAAGGCTTTGATGGATACCTATGGTGGAGGACCAGAGTTGCAGAGACAATTGGAGGATAATACTGAATGGAATAGGTCCATATACTGAAAATCAATGCTAATCTGAATCTTATTGCGATGACCATCATGGAGTTGATTAACCATGTCAAAATTGTTGCTAAGATCACCGATGGGATGGTGTTCAATCCCAATCCTACTGAGGACCAATCAAGTGAGCCTCCTCTAGATGCCAAGGTGCATGCCATTTTGATCCCTGATGATGCTTAGGAAGAGGGCCTGGTTATTTTCTTTTGTTCTATGGGAATGATTTATGGTCTAGTTTTTCTTGCCTTAATGGCCTTAGTTTCACAACTATCACTGTTATGGTTTGTTGAATACTTGTGGGAACTATGATTAATTTGATCAATGACATGCCTGATTTCCCTCTAGGTAGGCCAGTGACTTGAATGATGTATATATTTTGTTCTTTCAAAAGTAATATAACGTTAGTAGCTTATAAAAAAGGATACTCCATTCTTACCGAGGGATATGCATCATTTAGGGAATGTGTGTACCCTAATGCCTTTGTGGTTATTCCATTGAATGTATGTGAATGCAAATACATTAGAGAAAGAAACCACATGGGATTTGGGATATGCACAATCTCTACATGGTGCATATCCCTCACCCTCTAGTCCCACCATCCTAGAATACAATTTCAACAATTAAATTATGTGATCTAAAAGTTTTTGGGGTTTGATCATCCCGAATCATCCAAAATGCAATCCCAAGAACAAACAAGTCTCAAAAACCTTAGTTAATGTGAAATGGAGCTTGATACATCAAATCACCACATTTATGAGGATGTTCATCAAACTCCTAAACATTTATGTTCATATCACCAACCTAGATCCATGTTAACTCTGGATCTATCAAACGCCAAGAGGGATCAAATCCCTCAAGTTGAAGACACTTTTTAAAGTGTACAAATTAAGGAAATGTTTGCACCTTGGGGGATTTGATCCCTATCGATGCTTGATAGTTCTATATTTAATATGGATCTAAGTTGGTTCCATTTGTGGATGACCATGTCAAAACTTTAGATGATTATAATTATGCATATTATATGTAATAAATGATTTTGATCCTTTGAAATTTACTATGTATATGTATATTGTTTTGGTTTGAAGTTCTTATTCATTTGAAACCATTTTCTATTAGTATGAACAATATGTTATGTTTTTGCCAATAAATCTTCCATAGCTCTATATATATTTTTTATTGCTCTCTCTTTTGTTTTCTTTTCTCTCCTTTTGTTTTTTGAATCATAAGATGGGTCCAATTCACCCTTTGCAATCTATGTCATTCACGATCTTGTTTTCTCCATTCTTCCATTTGTTCAAGTGATTCATTTTATTTATATGCATTTTAACTAGTTGTCACATTGACCTTAGTCTTTTAATATCACTAGGCATGATTAAGTTGATTATTGTATTTATTTATGCCCATAACATAGAAAGAAGCACTAAAGTCAATGAACCATAAGAAGGTATTTTAGAATTGAATGCTTAAATTAATGTATTGTAAGAACAATATACAAAACATTGTTGAAATCAATGCATTGTAGGAAGGATTTTAAGAACTTGATGTTGAAATTAATGCATTGTAAGAAGGAGAATATACAAAGCATTGTTGAAATGAATGCATTGTAGGAAGGAGTTTAAGAACTTGATGCTCAAATTAATGCATTGTAGGAGGAGCAATATGCAAAACATTGTTGAAATCATTGCATCAAAGAAATACATTTAAAAAATCGACTTTTAAATTAATGCATTGTAAAAAAGAGAATATACATTACAATGATGAAATCAATGCACAATAGGAATGAGTAAATAAAAACTTGATTCTTAAATCAATGCATTGTAAGAAGGGGAGTACAAAAAAACATTGTTGAAATTAGTGCATCGTAGGAAGGAGTTTAATAACTTGATGCTTAAATAGTTTAACTCATTGTAAGAAGGAGAATATAGAAAACATCACTTAAACCAATCTATTGCAGGAAGTAGTTTGAGAACTCGATGGTTATATTAAGGCATTGCAAGAAAAAAAATTATAAAGTGTTTGCTGAAACCTGGTGACAATGAAGAGAACATTGAATTCAATGCAATGTTCCTCGCACTATAGAGTATACATGGACCTCAACACACCCCTCTCGTGGACCCTTCACACTCCTCCCTATCTGCATGGATCTCGGTTGACCTATTTAATAGTGTTTTATAGGTCTCTTCTTTGGTGGGTCCACTTTGTCATTGAATCATTGTAGATAATTTAGTTTGTTCATGAAGTCCCTGGGTTGATAATTGGCTTGTCAATGACTTGATTTATCAATCAAAAACTTTCATTTTCATTGATTTCTCTAATTAGTGATATTTCTTACATCTCTAATAAGAATCGCAATCCATCTATTCAATTATGTTGCATTTCCTTTATGCTCAACATATTGTATCAACTCAACATTCTATTTCTCTTGTTCAAATCTAGTCCTTTCATTGGAGTTCAATATAGATCTAATTCATTTGGAATAAAATTCTATTGTAACCATGGCTAAAAAGGTCAAGCATTTAAATTGATTAGTAAAGTAAATTAGAATTTCCAAATGATTAATCATAATTTCCAAAGGTCTATGTATTTCATAATTACAATTCCGAATGTTCTAAAATTGGAAGACTTGCAATTCTCAATGCAAGTTTTAGTGGCTAGACAATTTGAATAAATTGATCAATTACAATTAAGCAATTTCATTATTTATTCTCAACTATACTTATAGTGGTATAGTTGTCACATTTCAATGGAATTTCATTATTTATTCTCAACTATACGTATAGTGGTATAGTTTTCACATTTCAATGGAATTTCATTATTTATTCTCAACTATACTTATAGTGGTATAGTTGTCACATTTGAATGGGTTTGATGATATTTTTAGAGATGGAATTGTATACACTGTAGTTAGTTCTTAAATGTTTTGGCATATGGTTCCCTGGTTTCTAGCGATCTGGAATTTTCCTTGGGCATTATTTTCTAGATTCGTGAAGCATTCTTTCCAGGAGTGATCATTCTTTTGGGGTTTGTGTTGTGTGGCAGATAGTTGTAATGCTCATGGCTATTATCTTGAAGCGTATTGATTGGTGGATTTTTGTCTTGGATCTAGTATTTGGATTTGGACTATGTATTGACCATTAGTTTTAAGTCTATCCTTTGATTGATCGTGGGAATGATCGATGGCACCATTGTTCGTATTGACTAGACTTGAGCATTGTATGCAACATAATTGACATATATTCTTGCTGGGGGTATTGATCTTGTTTCCTTGACCAATACATTGACTTGTTTGGAGAGTCAATCGATGACAGTTTGATCTCCTTGCATATATGAGCAATCAAGAGGTTGACAACCCCTTTCAGTAAACATTAAATGTTTGAATTGTGTTTAATTTGTGGTCGACTTGTATTAGTCAACGAAGTATCGACTAGTAGCAGTGTGATCAACCAAAGGTAGATTGACTATTTTTTTTTTTGTCCATCCTAGAAGTCAAATTTTTTTTTTTCTTTCTGTCCTAGAAGCCAACTAGTCGTTGACTTAGATAACCCTAACCATGTTATGTTAGAGATTCCATTTGCTTGAGAAGATCACACAATATATCTATTTGAGTGTACTAGCTATATGTGTGTGTGGTTGACTTGTTGCCAATGTGTGATATCACTCAAGAAGGGATCAACTGATTTTGAATCAACTAGGAATCGACTACACCTACTGACTTAATCTTTGAATGGAGCCTAGAGGGAATCTACCCTATGATTCTTTTATGTATCAAATGAACCTACAAACAAATAGCCTTGATTGAAGACTTCTATGTAGTTGTCTTTCGATTTGAGATTGGCTTAACTATTGCTAAATGTTATATAGATTTTTTTTGAAGCCAAACTCTAATATATCTCAACATCGTTGTCTGCCTTTCCTATCCAAGGAATCTTAACTTGCCTCTCATTTGGAACTATCAACTGGATGGTGAATCAATTGGGTTCATTTTTTATATCAACTTCTATCTAGAATAATCAATAGATCATCTCCATATTGTATGGACTACCACCAATTGTGGATTTTTTTCCTTGAATGGGCAAGATAATTGAGCTTCAACTAGAATTTTGAAGATTTATTTCTTGAGCCATCAATTATAGCCATGATTGGAATTTTGATTAGCAGTCCACTAATGATGAAATTTTTATGCATGGCTTAGTATTGTCAACTAACATATTGTGTTTGGTTGACATTTATGGTTATTACAGGTTGTTGTGCAATTGGGAGTAATTGGACATATTTTAACATTTGATCAACTGAGGGGCTCTTCCCCTCTCACAATTTGGTTGCACCCAGATCTAAAGATTTGTTATTTCTGGGTCGATTTAGATCAACTAGCCTATGATCAACTTGGTACATGTTGAATGATGATAAATGATTTTATTAGTAGCTTGGAGTAGCACAATTATTTAATTGTGTTTGATTGTTTAGCAAAATTATGGCATTTGTCTAGATTGAGTATTTACCACAACACTTGTTTCCTCTAATCATATTGCTCATTAGACCTTGATATATTTCCATAACTATATTGTTGCTTTGTTTATACCTAATATTTTGGCTACTATAGTCAACCGATATACTAAAGATAGTTGACTTGCCTAAATCCACTATGCATTGAAAGCCTATTTAAAGATGGGTATCTTTGATGAATACAAAAAAACCTTAATTTTGCAGAAATTACAAGAATTTCATGAGAAGAAGGTTGTTTCCTTGCAGGCATCCCATGATCAACTTGAAAAGGAAGTTGTTTCCCTTCAAACCATTGTTTCTCTAATACAAACTGAAAATGGAATATTGAAGAATGAATTGAAGATGGTTCATCCCTAGCTAGAGGATGAAGCTTCTTTTTTTCAGACTGTTGTTTTATAGAGAATGGATGAGAAATCCAGGAAGATTTATGCCTTGGAAAACACTATGGAAACTATATTTCAAAATCTTGTGGATGATTTTCGAGATAAACCAGATCTAGTTGAAGATCTAGAGGAGGAGGTTAATGCTATTTCTCATACAAAAAAAATGTCTTGAAGGAGAAATTTTTTTGACTAGAAGAAACCAATACCCAACTAGCTAATGAGGCTATTCACTTACAGGCCTTTGTTGATGAGCTTTGTGAAGAAGATACCCCTCTTCCAGAAGACAATAATAGATTGGTTAATGAATATCAAGCCTTGAAACAAGCTTATGATGCCTTGTTATTGTAGTTGAATGAGAAGGATGAGACTACTTAGGGCTTGCAGGATTGCAAACAAAGCATTGATTTACAATTCAGTCACTGTGGAAAATGTTGGGAAGAAGATTGTTGTTTTTGAGCTTCCAAACTCGCCTATCACTTCTTCCACCATTGATGATGTTTCTTGTAGCCTAGTTGTTTGTAATAAATATGTTGTTGATGTATGTACACCCTCACATATTTCCTTGAATACCAATAATGTTATTTCTCCTAGTTTTGAGAAACACACTACATGCATTCGGTCATGACTATTGAGTAAGACATGTCAGAACTATAGATATATAGAAACTAGCTTACCTATCTTAGCAATCAATAGCATGTCAAAGTAAATAAAAACAAAAAGAGAACAAGTAATTTGGTCATTTATCCCTTAAAAAAAGTATGGTGACCAAAATATTTGGCCGCGTGCTCACTTATCTCTCATTTTGTACTAGTCTATATTCCAACAAGACAGGCTATACTTGACGAGGAATTGGAAAGAATGGAAAGGGTGTTATTGTTCCTATTACCCTTGAGATGAAGTCACCTAGAACAGGTCTTGGATATGATGATGCTGCTTCACCGCGTACACCTGGACCTGCTTCAACCATGAAAGTTTTATTTGTTGCAGGTGGAGTTTAGAATAAGTTGGTTGGAGAGAAACCTACTAATGATTGTGTCGAAAAGATTGATGAATTGGCTATTCCTAACATGCCATAATTTGAGATTTAGTTTGCACATGACAATGTTGTTGATATGCAGGGTTGTTTTACTCTTGCAAGTGAATTATAACCTAAGTTTGAATCCCCTGTTTAACTAGAATTGAAATATGACGTGACACATAGACATCATTGTCATACAAATCAGAGGAATTTGCACATAAATCAATATTCTTGGAAAGATAGCAATTATGATTTCAGAACTTTGTAGAAAGACGTGAAAGGTTGAATCGTGGACCAATGTCGACTACTCAGATATATTGTGGTTGGATTGATGAATGGTCGTGGAATAATTTGAATATATGTTTAAGTACTTCATACATATGTGTATCATTGGATGTATGGTCGTATAGTGCTCCTATTTCTTACTATTGATTGATTTAGAGTGGTCGAATGAGGTTCAACTAGAGATGTCAATCGACTAAACTTTTGATTGAAATTTTCTATTGTATTGATCCCTATGTTGTGTTTAAGGGGGGGAGGAATTGATGAAATGTAAACCCAACTTAAGTTATCAATCGATTACTGAGCTTGATTGAGCTATTTATTGGGCATTTTGAGGTTGTTTTTCTTGTTATTGATGGACATAGATTTTTGGATGGACAAAAAATACCTATTGTTCGTTGATCATTCTATCTTGTGTTTTAGTCGATTGATCGATTGGGACTATTTTGGACATCAGTTTGCAATCTTATTTGATGGATTGGATGATTGAGGGTGACAGTGTTTTCAGACTTCTTCTAGGAGTATTATTGTACATAATTTTTTATTAGTTTGATAGTGATAGTTGTTCATACTTTATTTGGAAAATAATACTATACCGTGGTTGATTACCATCATTTCACAACAAATTAAGGGGAGAATGTTGTGTAATTTGTTTTTTCCTTTGAGTTGAGTTTACGGGGGGTGTTGGAACCGCAGGTTCTTTTAACACCACCTTGTTGGATCAATCTAGTCGACCATTTGAGGGAGCCAGTTGGTGACTAAATCTTGCATTGATCGTGTCTACTTTGCGGTTTTAGATCCACATTCTATGGGAAGTTATGAAATATGTGGTGCCATGGTTGTTGGTCGAGTACCTACTTGTACCTATTTATATATGGTCCTTTGACCATCTATAATCATTGGATCATTATGTATATCATTTGTGCTTTAGTGCAACATTATATTTAGACATGACCACTATTTTATTGAAAACTCATTCTCTATATTCTATTGTTTATTGCATGTTCAAACATAATTTAATATATGTTATGATAATCAAATCCCAAAACATCACTTATGCTAATTTGAGTAAACAACAAATTGGAGGAAGCGATTTCATACAAATATTTCATAATCGATTTTCATCGCAAGCTTAACTAGAGCTATAGTATTGAGAAACATATTAATGGAGGGTGGAAAGTTTATTATGGACTTGAAAATAATTATAAATCAAAAGATATTTCACTATGGGATAATAAGAAAATATTCTTTGAGGATCTTGTCACTCTTGTCATCTTATATGGATGTGAAGTTTGGGGTTGCAACATATCTAGAGAACCATGGAGAATGATAGAACAAATCCAAAAGCAATTTATAACATATAATCTCAAAATTAAAGGAAATACACACTAGTACAAAATGAGAGATAAGTGACCAGGCGACCAAAAAATTTGGTCACCACAGCTTTTTCAAGGGATAAATGACCAAAATTGAGAAATGTTAAGTGAACTAACTAAAAATGACCAATTGGTCATGGGATAAGAACTAAACTAAAAATGACCAAGATAAATGACCAATTTGGTTAGGAGATAAGAATTAAACTAAAAATGACCACATAATAATTGGTCATTTTTAGTTGTCATTCCGGCAATGGAAAATTATAATTTTGATAATGAATTTGTACAATTTACTAAATTTTAACACTGCAGATGGATTCGGAGTCCCCAACACTGCAGATGGATTCGGAGACCCCCCAACACTGCAGATGGATTCGGAGACCCCAACACTGCAGATGGATTCGGAGACCCCTTTAGCCAACACTGCAGATGGATTCGGAGACCCTTTTAGGGGGTCTCCAAATCCATCTGCAGTGTTAAAATTTAGTAAATTGTAACATTAATAGTACACAACTTGGATTATTTTTCAACACACGTATTCTGAGGGATCATTTCTTCGAGGCCATCCCGATACCTATTGTGTTAGATGATAGGAGAATCATTGAGATGCTCATTTATGGGTTTCTCTACTAATTAGTGCCTTGGGTGTGGTGAGTTGATATCTAGATAATACATCATGTTTTGCATATAGTTTATCAAGTGATAGATGAGTTCTTCTAGTACATGTGGTTGAGTCGAGTCTTATATATTTGTCGTCTTTCCCTTTTGGAATTGTCATGTCTCGAAGTTAGTGTCACTCCGTTTAGCTTGTTGTACTGGTTGTGTTCATATTTTGTTTCAACAAAACCATCGTTGTTTGACCATCTCAACAGTCTGTTAATGTTTCATACACCAAATTAATATGTGGCTTGGTTGTGACCTTAAAATTAAAAGATTATTATTATTATTACTCACATAAAAAACAACAACATAAATATAAATATTTCCATACATGAATTCATAAAATTATAAAACTTTAATTTTTTAAAATAATTTTTTACTATAAAAAAGACAAGAAATGATTCCTATGCTCTATTAAGTCCCATAATAATTTTTTAGCCAAATAAAAAACTTCAAATAATCAAATTTAAAAATTCACAATTACTATTTATATTTTTCAAAATAATAATAAGTTCAATATAAACATTAGGAAATGTTTCAACGAGGGGATAAAGAAATAAGAAGTCAAATTGCTTTGATTTGCCTACGTCAAATAAAATGAAGGAGATCAAGATGGTCTTTTATTCATTCAAGAATTTACCTTCTCCATTATGATTAAAACTCGGAAATCATGCATTCTCTATAATGGTTAGACATGGGAACTTGGAAGTCAAACAAACATATTAAATTAATTTATACGTCGATAGACATTTATATCTTATCATTTCTTTGAGGACATCCTGATACCTATTGTGTTAGATGATAGGAGAATCATTGAGATGCTCATTTATGGGTTTCTCTACTAATTAGTGCCTTGGGTATGGTGAGTTGATATCTAGATACTACATCATGTCTTGCATATAGTTTATCAAGTGATAGATGAGTTCTTCTAGTACATGTGGTTGATTCGAGTCTTAGATATTTGTCATCTTTCCCTTTTGGAATTATCATGTCTCAAAGTTAGTGTCACTCCGTTCAGCTTGTTGTACTAGTTGTGTTCATATTTTGTTTCAACAAAACCATCGTCATTTGACCATCTCGACAGTCTGTTAAAGTTTCATACACAAAATTAATATGTGGCTTGGTTGTGACCTTAAAATTAATATATTATTATTATTATTACTCACATAAAAAACAACAACATAAATATAAATATTTCCATACACGAATTCATAAAATTATAAAACTTTATTTTTTTAAAATAATTTTTTACTATAAAAAACACAAGAAATGATTCATATGCTCTATTAAGTCCCATAATAATTTTTTAGCCAAATAAAAAACTTCAATAATCAAATTTAAAAATTCACAATTACTATTTATTTTTTTCAAAATAATAATAAGTTCAATATAAACATTAGGAAATGTTTCAGCAAGGGGATAAAGAAATAAGAAGTCAAACTGCTTTGATTTGCCTACGTCAAATAAAATGAAGGAGATCAAGATGGTATTTTATTGCTTCAAGAATTTACCTTCTCCATTATGATTAAAACTTAGAAATCATGCATTCTCTATAATGGTTAGACATGGGAACTTGGAAGTCAAACAAACATATTAAATTAATTTATACATCGATAGACATTTATATCTTATATTTTGGAGATGGACCAGGAAGAGTAGATTTTCTAGATTTAAGGTTTCATATGACACTTGTGCAATGAGGATTATTTCAATGGTCATCGTATTTTAGTTAAGCATAATTAATTGTTTAAGGGAGGAATCATTTAAGCTAATGGTTTGATAAACAATGGATGTCGTGTGCTAACTGCACCCCATGAATCCTGTCCTTTCCTTTGCTAATTTGCAGCCCATCTGATGCATGTGGATGTGGGGAGCCGTTATGATGCACGTGGTGCTCTTTAAATAGGAACGATTCACAAACATTTATATATTAAGCAAGAATGGTCTTGGGACAAGTATTGATGGAGATCAACTATGGAAGTTTAAAGGCATGCATTTACAACAAATTCTATTGGAGTCTTTTTCTTTCACATTCTTGAGTTTTTCAGAAATGGTAGTCAACAAATCCTATACATTGTAATGGAAATTGGCTCTGGAGCTTGAAATTAGGCAAGAGCTTGAAATTAGGTAGGAGCTTAGCACAAAGTAACGCAGTATTATTTTCTTTCTTGATTATTCAAAAAATCTATTGTGGCAGTTCCTATAAATTTTGATGGAAATTGCCTTCGGAAATTGAAGGCAGACGTCTAGCACAAATTAATACAAGAGTATTTTTGTTTTTGAGTTTTGCAGAAAGGTTCTTGGGGTATGTATTGTAAATTTTAATAGAAATATTTTCCGAACCTTTAAAAGAAAGTGCTTAGCACTAACGAAGTAGTTTTTTTTGTCCTTGATTTTTCAGAAATGCTTCTGGGGCAAGTTCTAAAAATTTTGATGGATAAATTTAAAGGACAATGTTTAACACAAAGTTTAACCTTTACGAATTGTCGATTGTTTGTAGACTTCCGTCGATGTTGCAGAAAATTGGTCATGATCTCGGACACTAGGGAAACTTGACTGTCCACTGTCCTTGATTTGGATTGTTGTGTCGTCCTCCAAGTGGTTGTGATCTAATGCTTTGATACTAGAAAATTTTTGTACTGAAAATGTTCCAGTCAACACTGTACTGTCAGGAGTAATTTGTGTCCATTTATCTCTGTGTTTGTCAATTCTTTTTGCAGTCGGGCATTGTGCTAAGGGTTGGCTCCTATATATACTAAGTATTTTCATAGTCGGGTGTTGTGCAGGCTCAAAAGACTGAGTAAAATGATGGAGGATTTTTCTTTTCAATGTGTTTGGTTATTTTGGGAATTCCAAGTTTTTAGTGAATTTTTTTGTATCAATGGTTGGCAGCCTGATATTCTATACATAGCTTAGTGTGTCAAAAATTCGGATGAAAACGAGTCTATAAGGAAACAAAATTAAATGATGCTCTCCGGTGTATAATGGTTCAAATAATGACTGTCTCTCGTGTATATTGGTTCAAATATCATGTGAAAAAATTGAAGGAAAATGGAGGCCAAGCCCGTCTATTCCCGAGACAATTCCCAACATATTGGGAACAATTTCGTTCCTCTTCTGTGTGAAGAACCTGCAATAATTAATGAATGAAAACACACGAGATAGCAGAAATAACAGAACTCAGAATCACTTTTATATTGATCGTAGGACACTTCGAGGGGGAAACCTCCTTTGAGCAAGCTCAATACAAATAACTTCATAGTACCTTCATTGGTCTCAACACAAACTTATATACTAAGTCTAGGCGCCAATACCATGGGTCAATACCATGTGTCAATACAAACCATGGGCCAATACAAAATATGGATCGACAATTACTATAGGACTACTTACAAAGCATATGTGTCCAACAACAATAATACAAACTATGGATCAACAAATACTACGGGACGACTTACAAAGCATATGCGTCCAACAACAATATACTAACAAAGTAAATATAAGGGTTGGCATGGGTTCCTAACATCCCCTCTCCCTTAGAAAAATCTTTGTCCTCAAAGCTTTAGATGTGGAAATTGATGCAGAATCTGAAGGAGTGGTTCCCCTGTAGCATCCTTGGGTTGCATTCCGGCCCACTGACGCCTTTTGAGATTCAGGGAGGATTGCTTGGAAGGTTGTAGATGAAGAAGGACCATATCAGCTGCGTGAAAAGTGTGCTCAGAATGGTGCGGATTGGCTTGTTGTTTCAGTCAAATTCTTGCCATGTGAAGATTGTCCCGCATAATGAGAAGAATTTGATTGCGGTTTCGAAGAACCGAGTCAATTTCTTGAACTGGGGAGTTGCTGAGAGTGTATGGAAGAAGAACTGGTGGTGCTTGTCCATAAAATGCTTCATATGGTGTCCTTTTAGATTTGGTATTGTACCACTGGAGCGCTTATAGGAAATCCATAGAAATAGCTGTGCACATCTGTGTAGGGATGGGCAAGGGTTCGAGCAGTCCCGAAAGGAGTGTCGTTTCACCCTTGTTGACCTGGAAAGTATCACACTCAACCACCATCTAGTGAATTTTCATTTTCAGTCCCTGCCAAAAGAAGTTACATTGTTCTCGGTCATAGGTTTTGAGGAACCTAGAGTGCCCTGCCGAGGAAGAAGCATGGAGTTCATAGAAGAGATAGCCATGTTGAACAGATTGCAACCAATTTGGAACAAGAAGAGAAATAGCTGTAAGAGAAACTGGGTCATCAAATTGGCAAGAAGGAGCATCTGCCACCATATTATCCTTACCCTTCTTGTAAGTGATCGCATAGTCATAACCCATGAGTTGGATAACCCATTTCAGGTGTGCTGGTGAGGAGACCCGTTGTTCCAGAAAATGTTCCAGACTCTGGAGATCAGTATTGATGCAGAAATAATTTCCTAATAGGGATGGCTGCCACTTCTGTACTGCATGCAAAATAGCCATCATTTCCTATTGAGATGTAGGTGCAGCTAAATGCTTACCAGAAAGGTCTCTTGAAGGCGGCAAGCCCACTGGTGCAACAAAGACACCTGCATATCTATCCAAGGAAGTAGTGGAGACCATTGGTGGGTGCATATGAATGGAATGGAGTTGAGCGATGACACCATGTGAATTCTTCTTAAGGATCTTTTCCAAGTGATGTGAACTGATGATGCGAAGAAACCCTGGTTGTAAGCCCATAAATTTATGTTGTGTCCCATTGACTAAAAACTGCATCCAAAGTTCAGCAAAATCCCATAAGCTGGGGCCAAGTGTGCGTAACCATTGAACGCCCAAAACCACATCACATCCGCCTAAAGACAAGGAAAACATGTCAGAGCGCAAGTTATAATCTTCCAGAGAGATACGCACATTGTGACACTTTCCCTTGCAAGGTAAGGTGCCCCCATTGGCAACCATGACTTCAAAGTTAGAGCAAGGATGGACAAAACAATCAACATGTTTGGCGATCCGAGGGTCAATGAAGTTATGAGTGCTACCAGAATCAATGAGTATTGTAAGAGGAAGATTCTTGAAGTAACCCCTGACCCGCATTGTTTGGGGAGTGGTGACGCCAGATAAAGCATGGAGAGATATCTCTGGGTGTTCTTCCTGAGATGGGAAGTCAATAGGCGGCTCCTGAATGTCGACCTAATCATCCGATGTATCTGGAGCTTCTTCATCAACTTCAAAGGCGGGCGGAGAATCCACATCCAAGAGATAGAGTTTTTGTTGAACACATCTATGTCCCCGAGTGAATTTTTCATCACAATTATAACAAAGCCCTTTTTCTCTGCATGCCTGCATCTCTGTTTCAGACAATTGCTTGATAGGAGTTGGTTGAGGAGCTGGCGGGAGGTCGTTGAGAACCCATATTTTGGAAGGGAGCAAAAGTGGGTTTGGAGCGTTGTTGGGTCGAAATCTTGTCTTCTACCAACTTAGCCAACCCTGGGACTTCCATCAATTTGCTGGGACAAAACATTTTAACCTCTGACCAGATTTCATCCTTAAGACCACTGATAAAACAACTCCTATAGAATTCATCAGACAATCCTTCTGTGTGATTGTCTAGTTTCTCAAATTCTTTCTGATACTCTCTCAAAGTTCCACTTTGACGAAGTTTAGTGAGTGCTCCGGTGAAGTCATCAAAATCACTAGGACCAAATCGTTGCAAAAGGACTTGGCAAAAATCTATCCATTTTGACTCGTCATGAGCCTTGATGTATCAACAGTACCATTGAAGGGCTTCCTGTTCCAAATGAAAGGATGGTGGAACTTTTTGGACATTAAAAGTATTATGTAGACTGAAATACTGTTCTGCACGATAGATCCATCCAGTCGGATCAGTACCATTGAAGCAAGGAAATTCAAGCTTCGGACCACAGAAATTGCTGGAAGAAGAGAACCCATTGGCTGCAGAAGATTCTTGCTGTCGGTTATTGTTCATGGCTGAATACTGAAGATGGAGGCTGAGAATTTTTTCATCTAGATCTTGGAGTTTGGTTTGGATGGATGCAATGATTCCTCCATGGTTTTTGCTCTTGCACAGGTGACAACCATAACCAGGAGGTTTTTTTTTTGGAATGGATAGAAAAACACAAACAAAAGCTTATTTAGTAAAGGGAAATTTGGATTTGGGAAAAACTCGGAGGGGTAATTGGGGTTTGACTAGGTTTTGGACACTTTTTGATGGACAGGGAAGCAAAAAATGGAGATTTTAGAAGTGGGGTGAAAGAATGAGAAATTTGTCAAAGAGGGACAAAGAAGCAGAAATGGGGACTGAACACGATGGCAAAATTTGGAGGCGAATGGGTGAAAATTGAAGAAGTTATGGAAAACCCTAAAAATAGACAAATGTAGAATTTATGGCTTTGAGAAGTGGAATTTGGGATAGGGTCCTTAGGAATGAAATATGAAGAATGGGATTACAAGGGTGTCAGGGAAGTTTCAAGGGAAACAGAGTGAAAACAAGGGAGATATGGCCAACGGAGTGCCAAGAGATTTTTTATTTTTTTTTATCAGGAATGGATCTTCAACGGTGCGGAAGGGATCTGAAACAGATAGATCTACAATGGCACGGAAGTGATCGAAAATAGAGGGATCTGAAACAACGCTGAATGGATCGAAAAAAATTGGATCTGAAATAGATATGAAATGGTTGGATCTAGAACGGCTTTCAGAATGGATTTGAAACGAAGCGGAAGTGATCGGCAACAGTTCAGTTGAAAATAGATATGGACCCTAGGTATGTTCGGCTTCCTATCGGTTCACAGGATTCACTTGGCCACCAATGCTGTCTGAAGGCTTGCGTATTGGGGCAGTACCCCTCACTCCACGGCTCAGCTAAAACCGATAATCGCTTTGTCACAAACGACAACTCTTGGTTTACCTCACAGGTGGGAACTAGTCAATTAGGTAGGGGTCAATGCCCTTTTCGCTTGCAGGTCCTTTCAATGGGCCAACTACTTTGGGGTTCATGTGGTACTCCTCACAATGAGTTTTAGGGATTATTCCCAAGTACTTCCCACAGTTAAGCGGATAGGGATTATTCCCAGATCCGAAGCTGCAACAAATGCGAAAAAAATAATTTGGTAGAAATTTCACCCAGTAAGCCCAAGAAAGTGCTTTGATACCAGATGTGAAGAACTTGCAATAATTAATTAATGAAAACACATGAGATAGCAGAAATAACAGAACTCATAATCACTTTTATATTGATTGCAGGTCACTTCGAGGGGGCAACCTCCTTTGAGCAAGCTCAATACAAATAACTTCACGGTACCTTCATTGGTCTCAACACAAACTTATATACTAATTCTAGGTGCCAATACCATGGGTCAATACCATGTGTCAATACAAACCATGGGCCAATACAAAATATGGATCAACAATTACTACGGGACGACTTATAAAGCATATGCGTCCAACAACAATAATACAAACTATGGATCAACAAATACTACAGGACGACTTACAAAGCATATGCATCCAACAACAATATACTAGCAAAGTAAATAGAAGGGTTGGCATGGGTTCCTAACATTCTGTACTCAGTAATATTTTACTATGTTTTTATATAATAAAGGCTTTAATTTGAAAGATATAAAAAAACCTTTATTGGCTATCCATTTAGAGCAAGTGTGAGATATGTCTATGTCAATCTAAAGCTCAATGTGGCTATCATGAACAATTTTTTTTTTGTAAATTATTTAGGATATGCTTACTGACAAGGCTTCATTGCATGTAGATCAAGTCAGGTGGCTCATTATCTTATTTTAGTGTAAGCAACAATCATAATGATAGCTTCCACTATCTCATGAAATATTTGCATGCGTTTTCATGGGACTTACATGTGTTGAATTGGGTTAGTTTAACTGACGAATTAAGTTCAACAAAATATTTCTTATTTGACTACCATCAACATGATGACATGTACATATAAGTCAATATCAATGGATTAGTGCATGTGTTCATAAGTTTAATATTATTTCTTTTGAGTCCTTAGATACATGGAAATTCAAATATTTGTCATCATCCCATGGAGAGGACGTTGATTCTGTTATTAGAAATGTGACTCCAAATTTACAATATTAAAGTTAATTTAAGTTGCTCTTCAAAACATCGATTCTTTCTAAATAGCTTACTACATCGCATGATTGCACCATATGATTAGTGATGTTTAATGTATTAATTGGGTGCGGGGTTTTTAGATAACAACATTAAGGACCTAAATAATTTAAATAAATAATTTCACATGACATT
Source organism: Larix kaempferi (assembly GCA_027924585.1). Taxonomy (NCBI): domain Eukaryota; kingdom Viridiplantae; phylum Streptophyta; class Pinopsida; order Pinales; family Pinaceae; genus Larix; species Larix kaempferi. The sequence continues at coordinate 30,188,479 of BSBM01000316.1, forward strand.
AAGAGTATTTATAATATGGTGTGTTAAAAAAATAACATTAAATATAAGTATTTTAATCATATAGTAATAACAAGAATAATATCTAATTAAAAAATAATTTTTTTCACATGGTAATATTAAGAGTACTTATGAATAGGCATTTAGATATTATCTTTGGACTTTATTCATTTAATGGTGCTTAAAAAAAGGGCATGTTTATTAAATAGTATTTGTTTTATGTTTATATTAATTAATTTAATTTTTATGTTAGTTTAATGTTTATATTAATTAATTTAATGTTCAACTTTGGTTAACAATCAACCATTTCCACAAAACTAAATGGTTCTCTATACCTATCCACTATCCACGTTCATCAGCCACATACTATACTAGTTATATTTAAATGATTTTTGAAATATTCGACACTATCTAGCTCTAGAACCCGATTAATACAGAAAGAGAAAGAATCATAGAATGTTAAAAGTCCACAGTTCAATTCCGCAGATCGTTGAGTGCCCTGTTCATTCCGCAACTTTGAAGTAATTTAAACTAGAATTGGATCCATTACAGGTGAATCTGCGAATTTACCATTCTATTTGCGGTTGTTTTTTAAAATATTTATCTTTTTCAACAGGTCAATGATTGATTTGCGGATTATGTCTCTATGAAATCTGCTGATTATTTCTTGAATAAAAGTAGATCGATTAAAATTTTGGAGGCCTTTGTTCTATTTGCTTTGGTTTGTAGGGTTTCAGGACTTTTAAGTGTTAAAGGTTGCTCTCGAATCAAAGCAGATCGATTAAAATTTTGGAGGCCTTTGTTCTATTTGCTTTGGTTTTTAGGGTTTCATTTTAGGGTTTCAGGACTTTTAAGTGTTATAGGTTGCTTTAGTGATATAAATTAGGGCTTTAGGGATTACCTTCGATGCGTTTGATAAAAATTTTCTTTTCTACCAATCAAGCCTTGTTATATTCTGTGATATTGAGGTTATTTTTATTTTTGTTTGGTTTTCTTTATTTGACAGTTTTAGGGGTTTTAACACTCTTATCTCCCGCAAAACTCTTCTTCTATGACATAGTTTATGCATTCTGGGTAATTTGTAAGGTGTGCATTTTACCCATGGAAAACTATAGATTTATTTATAACCCCATAAAAACCTCTCATTGTCCATCCAATCGTGATCAATCTAATGATTCCAACAGAGTTTAATCGATTTGGCAATGTTTCCTCTGTTTAGGTTAGCCTGCGAAGGCTTCTTCTTTAGAGTTTACGAGATGGTAAAAGGCCCGAGGATGGATTTGGCCTCTTAAATCACTTCCATCTCTTTAAGAATATGAACTGTTCTGCTGAGATCAACAATTCATGTGCCATTCATAGTTACATGCAGATATTTGCAAACAAATACTAGGATCGCTCATCACCATCGATTGGATTTTTTCATGCAAGGAAACTACCGACCAAACCCTGCGCCTTCAAAACATAGACATTCCTGCAATCCTCCATGGAATTAGATCATCTCTGCTAATTTCGTATGAAATATCAATCAATAAGGATTTAAATAAATAATTTTCCTCTTTTCAGACTATAAGAAAATGGTCTGTAAATGATTTAGCTAGCCTCGTGTGTTTGAACTGTGTAAGAGCGCAGATATGAATTCTATTGAATATAACTCAAATTCTCATTATACGGAAAGCATTCATAATAACTCCATCTCAATTTATCAAATTGACTCAAACAAAACATATATAAACACTAAAATCACTCTATCCTTTATTCAATCCTTCAGGGTTTGAGTACAACTGATCAATTTACAGAGATTTTTCCATAGTGAAAACTCTGCTTGCTCCAGGAATGAATTATTCGAAGCTTTCCTCTATTGATCATCACATACTATGTGAACTTCCTCTCTCCCTCAAACTCTGCGAGCTAAACAAGCTTCTCAAGTTATCTAAGATCCATAAGCTAACTAAAAGCTGCCTAACTAAATGACTCGAACTGTGTACGATATATGAATTTGTTGGTGCAGGTATTGTATCAGATATTATATATGATGCTGCCACCTTTACTTTTTTAACTGCTAATACTGGTGTTACCAGGAATTATCCTTGTGCTGGTGCTGCTTAGCCTACTGATGCTTCTTATTTGAATGATCTGGTGCTCCACGAATCCGGTCAGTTTGTAAGTGCCCAGTTATTTGAAGCTACCTACAGCTATATCTCTCACACAATATGCTCTGTTATATATACGTAGATATGTTATTTCTTTAATAATTTACTTAATATTTATTTCCTTAGAAGTACAGGCACCCAGGCTGATGGGAGATTTTGTGTAGTTCTTTTCTCTTTGCAAATTTTTCTTTCCCAAATTCGATATAAGAACTTATGCACAGGTTTTGTTTTATTTGGGACATGAGGTAGTCATTTGACTATTTTTTTTTGCAATGAGAGATAAATTAAAATTGTTGACATCAACTCATGTCCAGAAACAATCCACCGTATAACAAAGGAATGTAATAAGCCTAAAATTGTCAAATCCACCTCAGGCTTCTATAAAAGAACCCATAATAATTAGCCAAATAACATATGGGTGAAACACAGTACACAATGGCAAGCAACAAAACAATATTGGGACCTCACAGCTTAATGGGTTTTCACATATTCTTGAATAACATTCAAGCCCTCGGTTTCCTCACCATAGTCCTTAACAACCAAGCAAGAGCACTGAACCACCTTGCAGGCTTTTCCCTCTGAGTCAATCTTGCAAAGTCCTGCCCATTCACCCAATTTCTTTGCTCTGGGCACAAAAATCAATTTCACATTGTGCTCAACACACAGAGACTGCACTAATTTTGTGTAATCGGGTTGGTTTCAATCCTTTGCAAGCACGCACAACTGAGCTGCATGTTTCTCAATGGCTTTGGCACCTTCATGAAGACCTCGAGCAAGACCATCATGGGCCAATGATTTCTTTAACACAAGTTGCAAAGAAGTCAATATTTCCATAGGCTCTCCCAACACTGCAGTGGGATTTTCTTCAATAACATCAGCATCTCCCCCATTCGCCATGGCTTCGCCGCAAAACTTGAAAAGGTAGGCCTATGTAATATTACAGAAGAAACCAGAGAGTGAAGAAGCCTAACATATAAAAGGTAGTCATTTGACTATTAATTAGAACAATATGGACATAATGCATGCTAAATGGATAGAATATATAGAAACACAGAAGCGATATCCATACATACATTGATAATTAAGCCAAAGCATAGATATAAAAAGCAAGGGAGTGAGCACCATTATTGGCAAAGGAAGCAACATAGGTCTAGGTAGCCATGTAGTTAGGGTATTTAGTAGCAGATATGGTTGTTAAAAAGCTAGTTGTTTATTTGATTTTTGGGGAGCTATGATCCCTAGCTTTGCCTTATTGCAGTAAAGCCACTTTAGTGTGGGGGCCATCAAACATGTTATACACATGATCAGGGCTTTGTTTGCACTGGGATTTGAACCTGGGTTATTTACAAAACATGCAGAGAATAAACCCTGTAATGGCATTCTTTCTCGACCTATGGACCTGCAATTTTTTTTTTAGCAGTATATTCTTCACACAAAGTCAAAAAATACTCCAACAATTGATTTTTACTATGGCCGAAGTGAGTATATTCATATGTGCCTAACCTTCCACAAAATGGTGAAACACCCATGAATAGTTCATTTTTTGCATAGGTTGAATTGGAGTATGTTATTTACATCCTATGTTCTATCAAAATACAAATGGGAATTTTAAACATGGTATAGATTGTTCGAACTTGATTCAATCTGTGAAGAATCGGACCTCAAGGTTTTTGTTCTTGATGTGCTGGACTTGAGTTGTAAATGGAGTTTAAGCAATTTGTTTTTTGGTTCACACTCTATAGTCCTGACCTTAAGTGCAAAGAAACATCTAGTTCGCTTTGTTGAAAGTTGTTTGAGAGTCGCAATTTCTTGGTTTTCCATTGTATGTATACTATTCAAAATATCAGGATTCAATCCATTTGGGATTCTACTTGGTGATGAAAACTATATGATGATGAAAAATTGTTCCCTTTACTAAGGCTTTTATGATGTAATTTATTTGCAGGAAAGTATATTTCATTTTGGATCAATAAGTCTGATTGCAGAACCATGCAGATCAGCTCATCTTTCAGCTATGAAGATTGCAAACGATGCTAGTGCCTTATTATCTTATGATCCTAATCTTAGATTTCCATTGTGGTCATCTTGTGAGGAAGCTCGTGAAGGAATTCTTAGCATCCGAGATAAGGTAGACCTTATTAGGGTACTATCTTGATTCTTAATGAGGAAAATTCTTTCAAACATAAAAAGTGAAATGCTTTAACTTGAGAGTATAGGCTTCCGTACACAACCAAACTACATATTAAGCATCATTTTATGATATTTGTATAGACACCATTAATGCATAGTTTCCTTTAGTGAAGTTTAGATTGGACAATTAATATGCTTTTCTCATGGATAAAGAATCAAGACAAGTGAAGAGTCTTAAAAAGTTTCTTAGTTGTGATGCTTCTGAGCTAAAATGATTCTTAGTTGTGATGTTTTAAAGCCAAAGCGATCTACTTAGTTGTGATATTTATGTGTCAGCTACTACCAATTATTGATCATATTTTTCTTCTGAGCAGGTCAATGAGGATGAAGTAGCATTCATTACAAATGGACGGAACTATGGAAATGACGTGGTAGTCATGTCATTTTGGCATCCAGGGATGAAGTTACTTCTCATAACTGAGGGAGAAAAAGGTTGTAGATATTATACAAAGGTTGGTACATGTGCTTCTGAGCAGGTCAATGAGGATGAAGTAGCATTCATTACAAATGGACGGGACTATGAAAACGATGTGGTAGTCATGTCACTTTGGCATCCAGGGCTGAAGTTACTTCTCATAATTGAGGGAGAAAAAGGTTGCAAATATTATACAAAGGTTGGTACATGTGAATAATTAAGCAATGTTTGATTCATTATTAAATTCATATTGGCATATATCTTTATAAAGTTAAATCCTTTTATAGCACCAACTTGAAGGTGTTAAATTAGTCTTACACAAACAAGTTAGAAATTGGTATTGGTCTACAACCTGCTTAAGTCTTTGCATTCTTCTCCCTCTTATCAAGATTTTCCCTTCATATATTACCCTTTATGACTAGGTGTATCTTCGGGAATGGATGGACCTCTAGAGCTCTTTCCTGTAAATTGTTGTAAGCACAAACGATTCCTAATAGTCTGAGGAGATAATACCCACTATGAGTCAAGACTAAGAAGTCATTCCCATCATGATTATACACAAAACTGGTTGTGTTTTGCTTGATCTAGAGTGCTATATTGTGATTTAATTTTCTTCTGATTCTTTTATTGTAGGCTTTTCGGGGGACTGTTAGTAGCATACCAGTCAAGACAGTTGATACAATAGCGGTGATGCATATGTTGGGGCATTTCTTACTTAGCTCGTTAAAGACATGTCATTGCTTTAGGTATTAACTATACTTTTCATCTTTCCACCATGCTTTCCATTCTTGTTTTGATAGTGAAGATCACTGTAAATGTAGTATGTTCTTTGTTGGTTTGTGCAGGTTCATTCCATTTGATGAATATGAATATGTTTCACTTTTTAAATTCTGCCTCACCATGTTTTTTTTCAGTTTATTAATGTGTAATGTTTAATTGCCATTTTTTAATATTACAGATTATGTGCAAGTCAACTTTCTTTTACTTTCAACAGATGAGTGCCCTCCAGGTGAGAATATTTCTGTAGCAAAGGGAAAAGAAAACCATTTGCTTGGAAACTATGAGATGAAAATTATTTGGATAAGCTGTCTTGACTTCTGTTTGTGTCTTGCGAGAAATAAATAATCACAATTCTTATTAATTGTACATAAAACTAAAATAAAATTGGTCCATATTCGTAATTAACACTTTATTTTAGTTATCTTCTGCTAATATATATATATATATATATATATATATATATATACACACACACACACACAAGTCAGGCAAATTAATTAATTATTTGCTTGTATAAATGCGAAATTATTGTAATACAAGTATTAAGAGTCCTTAGTACTACACGTGTACTAACATGTAATCAACAACATTAGTGAAATTTATAACATTAGTAAAGTATCTAATGAACAAGTCCGATAACTTACCTAGGGTGAAGACCTTCCTTTATACTCAGAAAAATAACTTTTAGACCAGATTGTGCCTCTCAGAGGCAAGTCAATCAATAGGAACAATCTGAACAATCTAATTCTTGGAAACGAGGCTTTTAATTGCTATCATCTTAGTTTAGCTGAAGGGTTTCTATACTATTATTCAACTTGTGAAGATATTAATAATGTGAGATAATGGGAGGGTGTAGATATTGATATGTATAGAAGCAGTAATGTCATGTTTTTATTATAGTTATAATTTTATTATCTTTTAAACTAACTTGAGGTATTTTTCATGGTACATGATATAGGTGCAAGAAGCTGTCCACAACACGCAAGCAAATTCTCATCTTTCAAGCTCCTGTGTTCTATTTAAGGGTGCTAGCTCAATGGTAGAGCACCTACCTTATAGGCAGGAGGTTGGTGGTTTGATTCCACCATACCCTGTTTATATTTTGAAACCACTCAAAAGAGATAAATGACAAAAAAATGACCAAATTTTGCATATAAACGACCACCATTACAACATGAGAGATAAGTGACCAAAAAAGGCATATAAATGACCACTTTTGAGTTGGCCATCGCTGGTAGCAAATTAGCGGTCATTTATCACGTGACAAAAAATGTGGTCATTAATTGTGACAATTAATGACCAAATATATGACTAAATTATGACCAAATATACGACCAAATATATGACCACGATATAAGCTATAAATGACCAAGCTAAAGATGACCAAGCTAAATATGGCCACATATTTGCTACCAGTGGTCACCAACTCAAAAATGGTTATTTATATGCGGATTTTGGTCCTTTTTTTGGTCATTTATCTCTCATTTTGTACTAGTGACACCATATCCTATCCTCTTATAGAAGCGAGTATTTGTTCCATTGAGAGCATGACTATGACTAGGTACCTAATGTACAAGAACAAGATAAATAAGATGGGAGATGATGCTTCCTAAGATTGCTTCAACTCTAGTCAAAACAACCAACAAATTAAGCAAGGTTGACATAAAGGCGCCATGTCTTAGCTAAATCATTTGGGAGTTCAAGAATATGCCACTTTAAGAATAGTGAAAATAATAAAAGTATTATTACTTCTAAATTTAACTAGAAGTTGTGGTGTAATAAAGGATTAGTGAATAAGAGAAAATTAATATATTATAAGGAGGTGATCAATCCTAATATAGAAGATCAAAAGTATCTCTTTGTCTTAACTAGCATAAAAAAGAAAATCAACATTGCTAAAATAAGAACAAACTCTTACAAGCTCCATAGTGAAACAAGATTTGAACAACCCATAAAACACTCTAGGATGAAAGAATTTGTCATCTTTGTGATACTAATAGGGTTGAAGATAAAAATCACTTTTTGATAGAATATCATGTGTGCACCCACATTAGAGTGCAATTTCAAAATATTTGCTACAATACAAAACTTCCTAACCTTTTAACGCGTCATAAATATGATGATATAAAATTGCTTCTCTTAAATATTTTTGAGCTCATAAATGAAATTATATAAAATACCAAGTGATTCCTTAACTTGTTAAGATCGGATAAACCAAAGTTAATTTCTGTAGATGTTAATTACCAGAATCCAGAAAATTTAGGAAGATTCATCGTAGTCGTCATTGATTAAGCAACCTAAAAAATGCAGATTAATTGGTAAGGATGTAGATTAATTGTAATGGATATAATGTCAGATACAGATTACTCGTATGGTTGCCAAATTTGTAGGTAACCATTCATGCGGTGATGGTTAGGGATCAGGTGTACCTCCTGATTCTCTTTATGTAGAGCTTGAAATGGAAGTTGAATCCTCTACATAACTTGCAGATTCAACAACCGACCGCTTCTCATTGTAGAGACGAAGAAGACCGAATGCCCGCCTCCTCTTGCAATCCTCATTGCAAAATTGGAGAATAATTATGACCTCCTCCTCATCACAGAGTTAGAGAAGATCAAATGCTCGCCTCTTCTTGCAATCCTTATTACAGAATCAGACAGGACATCCTCCCTACTGCCTGACTCCTCTTGCAGTGCTCTTTACAAAATCATAGAATAATTCCAACCTCCTGGCCATCACAGAGTCAGAGAAGTCTTAACCCTCACCTCCTCTTTCAGTCCTCATAGCATAATCAGAGAATACTTCTGCGCTTACACCTGCCTCCTCTTGTGGTCCTCATCGTAGAATAAGGGAATACTTTCTCCCTCCTTCTCCTCACCAAAGAGTCAGAGAATATTGATTGCCCGCCTCCTCTAACAGTCCTCATCGCATAATCAGAGAAGAATTCCACCCTTACTCTCGCCTCCTCTTGCAGTCCTCATTGCAGAATCAGATAAAAATTCCGACCTTACACCCTAATTTTGGCTACAGTTGAGGGCTTGGATAGTAAAATCAAAAGTAAAATTGATTTTATTGTTTGGAATTGATTTACACCTTGCGTGGATCGAAATGAATACAATGGAGGGTTTAACCAAGTTTTTATAATGGTGCACTATGTTGCAAATAGGTTTGGAGTATGTAAGTCATCATCTTCTTTGTTTTGTTTGAATAATCAAATCAGGTGCATGAGACACTTAATTTGTGGCCTATCCACGTTCACTAACCACAAATTAAGTGGATGTGCTAGTTTTATATTAACTAAATTTTATCGATAGACATACAAACCAAGAGCATCAAAAATAAAAAATAAATGGTTTAAACACATACGATCTCACAATTCGTGAAACATTTTAGTGAAAAATACCATGCCCTCCGTTGGATTTGTGCTAAAACCACACCTTTTGTTATCTTAACCATTTGCAAATATACCAGACACCATATTCCACCAGATTATAGAGAAGCATAGGGATCCTTTGCACTGCTCTATTAGGATCTTTAGACACTTAGGATTTAGTTAAGATCAACTTGTTTTAATATATCTGGTAGGAAAAGTGTGTTCCTTTAGTATGCATTTGTAAATATCTAATCCGATGGTCACGATATGTTCTAGACATAGAGTGATCTGACGGTCCAACTTTTCTTAGATCATAACTACCTTTGATCTATGGCTTAGCACCTGATTGGTCCATGATATCTATTTAAAGAGCATGGAGTGTCACTTTCTATTTGATCAATTATAAGAATCTCAATTGTAACTTTCTTTCTTTTGCATAATAAACTGCCTCAAGTAGCTATTTGGCTAGGGACGTGGAGTGTTTTATTTTCGAGGGTTTAAACCATGTGAAAAAATCGGTGTGTTGATCTGTGATCTATTTGTGTGAACGGATACTCTATTTTTTTGGTATTTTGGAATTATCCCGTGTATTCGAACATGGTATCGGAGCCTTTCTGAAGAGTCGCTTCCATTGGTGATCTACATCTTGAACCGGTGTTACCAAAGCTTTGAAAGGGTTTCTAGTTTTGAATTTTGTGTACATTTTTGGGTTGTGAGAGGTGTTTCATTGCGTCCAGAGTGTCATTTCCAGTGGAGAACAATTTTCGTTTCATCGAAAAAGGATTCCGTTTGCCCAAGATACTTACATTTCATCAGATCTAGAGGTATATTGTTATAGTGATGTTTTTTTTATTTAAAATATTTTTCTCATTTTCTTTTCAGATCTAGTCTTTTTTTTTAGTTTAGAGTTATTGGCTTCTCTTTCTGCGTATGCTTTTTTCCCTGCACCTTGTGCGATATTGGAAAATCAGAAACATAAGAAAAAGGGTTTTCTTTACTGCGTATGCTCTTTGCCGTGCACTTCGTAGGACCATGACAAATTAGAAACAGTGAGAAAACATATACAATCCATGCAAGCTAACGAGTTCTAACCCCAAATTCGAGGTATTTTTTTTTTCTTGTTTTTGTTTCGGTTTATGTGAATCGATTTGTAGAGAAAAATGTATTTTTTTGCAAGCACGAAGTTCGAGACAAAAAAACCCCTTCCTCCTTTCCATCTTTTACGTACATTTTAATATTAGCTCACTTGGTTAAAATTTGTTTTATTTAATAAGAAGTCTTGAGTTCAAGTCTTCTTGTTAGTTATTTTTCTAAAATTGCATGTAATTTCTATTTTTAAGTTACTTTATTGTATAAGTGCATCTCCCTTAAATTATAAAAGTGAGTCACTTAATGTCTTTTAGTTTTTTGCATGCAATATTTAAAGTAACATTATTGTAAAAGTGAAACTCCACTTAGTTTACAAAAAGTGGTTCACATAAAACAATATTATTGTAAAGTGAGTTTAAAAGGTCAATCCTTTGCCTGCCTCGTATCTGTTGGGATCACCTGCAACCATTTTTTCAATCAAGCATAAATTCCTCATCCAGAGTCAGTTTTTAGTGCCGTTTTTTTTAAACAACCTAGTTTTTCGAGATCTTTGCATCCAGACCACTGGTTTCTATTTTTATGACCTTGATTTTATAGTATGGCCTCCCCATGTGATATTCTACTTACTAGTTCCAACTACTTCGCATGGAAATCTCGTATGGAGGATGTGGGACTACAAAGTAAGGGAATTTACCGAATTACCTCAAGGAAATAAATGGAGCCCATTGATCCTGATAAGAAAATAAAATGGACCAATAAATTTGATGGAGCCCATGGATTTATTGGGATGTCAATCTCTATTGATTTATGATTCCACATATCTGGAATTGATGAACCAGATAAAGCTTGGGAAAAAATGGAATCTGTTTTGGTAAACACAATGAGATTTGAGGTCAGCAGCTAGAAAATGAGTTGATTTCCTTAAATCCAATTTAGTTTTCGTGCATTCAATATTATCTATCTAAGTACAAAACTCTTAGAGTCTTATGTGCAGAAATAAAAATTAAAAGAGAATACAAGCAATGCATTTATCATATTCTTTCCAAACTTGGACCTGCATATTATGTTTTTGTATCTATATTTTACTCCATGAAAGAATCATTGGATCCAACTAGCTATAAAGAGCCTACTCTTGAATCCTTTTGTGATTATTTGATTAGAGAGCAGGATAAACTCATACATCTTAGAATGATTAGAAATGGAGATACATCTGGAAAAGCCTTGCCGGCACAACAAAAAGAGAAGTCCAAGCATCCTAAGAAGTAAATTCTTCGCAATAATAAGCCAAACAAGGGTCCCAAACCCTCTCATCCAACTTATTCTTCAAAAAATGACAAAGGAAACAAACCAAAAGGTAAGAAGACTAAGCGTCATAGCAAATTTTGCAGGAAAGATAATCATGATGAATCTAAATGTTTCAAGAAGATGGCGACCTTGGAAGCAGTAATGCAGAAGCACCACATCATCCTTGATTTGTCTTCAGAATCTTCATCTCATGGACATGCACTTTGTGCTTCTAGTTTTTCCTCTAATGCATCTTCTTATTGTACTTCAAATGAGTGGCTCATTGATTCTGGAACATCTTATCATATGGCTAAGGATAAATCCATATTTTCTATTATGCATGAATGTAACACCAAACAAATATTTGTTGGTGATGATAAATCTCTTAGTGTTGTAGGATCTGGAACAGTTCCGGTAGATAATGGACAGTTTAGTGATGTACTATGTGTTCCAAGAATTTCCTGCAATTTGTTGTCAGTCTATAAAATCACTCATTCTGGTGAAGGTAAAACTGTAATGTTTACACCTCACCAAGTTGTAATCAAGGATTTTAAAGATCCTAAGCATGTCCTAACCACTGGAATTATTGATGATATTACCATGTTGTACAAGTTTAACAACTTTGGGTCATCACCTTTTCCCTCAGTTTTTGTTGCTCATAGTGATGACTTGAGCAAGCTTTGGCATGAGCAATTTGGTCACTTAAATTATTTCTCATTACAACAATTATGTAAATAAAATATGGTGACAGGTCTTCCGATGGTATATTGCAGGGATGTTGTTTGTTTTGATTGTGTACTCAGAAAACATCATTAGGACAGTTTTGACAAACGTGCCTCTTGGCATGCCTCGACCCCCTTTGATCTTGTGCATAGTGGCCTATGTGGTCCTCTCCCATCTGTTTCCTTTTTTGGTTTCAAATATTTCTTAACTTTCATTGATGATTACTCTAGATGCACTTGGGTTTATTTCCTAAAAATTAAGAGCGAAGTATTTAACATGTTCTTGTCCTACAAGGCCCTTGTTGAAAAAAAATTTGGTCATCAAAATCTTAAGTTAAGATCTGATAATGGTGGATATGTTAACAATGTAATGTCCCCAATTTAGTCAATTTTCGAAACTTGGACTAGTAAAGCCCCAAACTGTCCCAAATGATCCCAAATATTTTCAAATTGTGTATGGAGTGGATTGATATGTGTTTGGACACATTAAGTATCTATTATATGCTTGGACAATTTACAAATACTTCAGCAACTTGCATTTACAATTAGAGAATGAAAGGCGGAATTACTAGGAAAATCGATGTTGAAATCCCCAAGGGTAGAAGTCTCCAAAAGATTCCTAAGGATTTTGAATTGGGACTGAGAGTGTTTGAAGGGTATTGAGACATAAAAATGAAGCTGATTTATCCTTGGAAACTCTCAAAATACTTCTACAACATTCATTTAATTTCAGCAGAAAATAGGGAAATTTACTAGTAAATTCGAGTTTCAAACCCCCAACGGTAGAGGTCACTAATGGCTTCCCAAATGAGTACGACCCTCCAAAATTTCAGAAAAGAGACATGTATTAGTTAAAGGACTACAATGGTCATCCAAATACACCATAATCAGTTTCTAAAGGCCGTTTCAAATCCCATAAATCAGAGGTTTGTGGACATGTCTTTACATTGGAGGAAATGATAGGAAACTTCACCACTTACTATGAAATTCGAGATTTATGTTCTTATGCAATGTATATGAAACTTATTTAGGACATTAATTACTCTCCATACATCATAAAAATAATAGAGATGAACCGGTACAAATTGAAATAAATTAACTTCAAGCTCTCACAACAAGATATAGGGAAAATGGCACCATTTATGCATTGTTTGGTATTTTTACATAGTTTTACTTGGTATTTCGACCTGGGAGTCTTCTAAGAATTAAATACAGAGTATATATATCAGATTATAAATAAATGGAGTATCTTGGACTCTCACAAAGAGATCAACATCTCACCAAGTGCGCCCTTCCTCCAAGAGCCAAATATGCAGAGAAATGTGAGATAGAGATGGGAACAAGTTGAATAAGAAAGAATCACGAGCTGCCCTGTATCTTCAAACTGCAAAAAATAACTCCATTGTAGCTCCAAATGAAAGTTCTAAATGGCCTCTCCAATTTCCAATTAGGATGGGAATCTTTCACCCTCGAAATTGATACTAAGGAAAGTAGAGTAAACACTCCACTAGCATGGACAAGCTAGAAGCTCTCCAAATTGCAAAGATGTAAATAAAAAATGATCAAAATATCCTTTCCTTCTTTGTTCTTCTCTTTTATAAACTTTTGAAGTCATGCCAACTCAAGTTGGGAAGAGATTCCAATGTGTGCCACTTGTCCAACAATTCCTAGTCTCCATCTTCCCTCAATTCGAATGGGGAAGCTTCTTGGATTCCATAACTCCCTTGTGCACCCTCTTGGAGGCTACTTTTATCCCTGACATGTCATGTATGTCATATATTAGCAATCAGGTCTGAACTTTGTCATAGCTGTCATGGAATCTTCATCATTGTTGTCATAGGAGTTAGGGAATCTAGATCCAAGTGTCACAATTCTTCTAAGATGACTCTTCCTCTTCCATGGGAGTTATTATTACACTATAATTTGACCTTACATGACTCATGCCATGAATAATACCTCTTAAACTCCCCCAAGTATGTTATCCTTCATCTTGAACTCGAATTGGTGAGAGAATCATGCCAAGTGCAGTGAGGAATCTTGCCACATGTGGGTCCCACAACCTCTTATGTTCCCTCATGATCCAATGCCACCTTATTTTCTTTGTAGTATTATTTAGTTGACCCATTTAATGTGAATTTGTAAGTCTAAGGTCATTTTGGGTCTTGTAGCTCCTTTAATCCAACTTTTAATTCTTCCACCCCCAACCTACATAACTAGTAATTTTCCTCCATGATAGTTCATTTGGATGGGAAATATTACAAACAAATACTTGGGAATTTTCTCTTGATGTGACCCACCTTGTCCATTTGGATCTAATTTGCATTATTACCAACTTGGACATCATGCTTGGAAATTATTTGACTCTTAGCATCAATTTGACAAACTATCATGACTATGGCCAAGGGGCTTAGGCCATTGTGACCTAATGCAAATTTTTGGGACATGACAAACAACAAGTTCACTACTTTCTGCACCGAACAAGGAATCCAAAAACAACACACTGTTCCATATACACCACGACAAAATGGTGTATCTGAACAGAAGATCCGCACTTTAAAATAAATGGCTAGTTGTATTCTTCAAGCTAAGGGACTAAGTCTTCAATTTTGGACTGAAGCCATAAATTCTGCAAATTACATAATTAATTGCACCCCCACTAAAACTTTACAAAATATCACACCGGAAGAAGCATGGAGTAAATTTAAACTAGATGTAAGTCACTTCTGTGTGTTTGGTAGTGAAACATGGGCTCATATTCTGGATGAAAAACAAAAAGCATTGCAGCCTAAAAGTGAAAAGTGCATATTTGTTGGATATTATGAAAATGTAAAAGGTTATAGACTTCTTCAGCCACATTCTCATGATATAATAATTAGAAGAGATGTAAAATTTGATGAAAATCTCTTGGCCTGTGAGCCTAACTCGACATTTGTGCCATTTGTGTCTTGTGAGCCTAATTCCGTGCTTGTACCTTCTTCTACTCCCAACTTCCTTGACAAAATTCCAATTCCAGTTTCTGATGATGACATTGAGAATGAAAATCCACCTCTGCCTGCTCATTTTCCTCCAGCACAACCACTTCCTCTATGGGTCTGTTCAACATGCGAAGCAACTGGTGATCTTGTCGGTGATCCTATAGATCAACGACGAACACATTCTCAATTCCAACGAGCCTCTTATCTTTTGGCTCAAGTTTCAAAGAATCATGATCCAAAGAATTTTTAAGAAGCTCTAGGGAATCCAAATTGGGATGCAGCTATGGATGAAGAATATCGTTCCTTAATTACGAATGATACTTGCGATCTTGTCCCTCTTCCAAAAGGATGAAAAATTTTCAGATGTAAATGGGTCTACAGAACTAAGTATGCCTCGTATGGAAGTGTTGAAAAGATTAAGGCAAGGTTAGTTGGCATAGGTTTTTCCCAAGTTGAAGGAATTGACAACAATGAAACCTTTGCCCTTGTTGCCAAAATGAAATCCATTTGCATTGTTCTTTGCCTTGTAGCCTTACATAAATGGGAGGTCCATCAAATGGATGTCAAGTCTGCCTTCTTGCATGGGGATTTGCGAGAGGAAATTTACATGGAACAACCTCTTAGATATGTTCAGAATGACTCTAGTCTTGTATGTCTCCTTAAGAAATCCCTATGTGGCCTTAAACAAGCTCCTCGAGCATGGTATGCCAAAATGGATAACTTTCTCCTTGACATTAGTTTTTCTAGATGCCATTTTGATCCCAATGTCTATACCAAGAAAGTAGGAAACAATCTCATCATCGTTTCTCTTTATTTTGATGATCTTATTCTTACTGGTAGTGACCCTAAGCTTTTATCCCATGTGAAATCTAGTCTTAAGCGAAAAAAATTGAAATCACAAACTTATGACATTTGCATTATTTTCTTGTCCTCCAAGTTTTGCAAACCGAAGAAGGAATATTTCTTTCTCATTCTAAGTATGCTTGTGACATTCTTCATCGCTTTCACATGGAAGATTGTAAACCATCCCCCTCTCCCTTCTAGTCTGGAGTCAAACTTTCTGCCACTTGCACTTCACCCGAAGTTGATGCCACCCTATATCGTTAGCTTGATGGTAGTCTCTTATACTTGACTCATACCCATCCCGATGTTTCCTTTGTCGTTGGTCATGTTTATGCTATATGAAAACACCCCATGAAATTCATTGGAAAGTAACAAAAAGAATACTTCGATATATTCGGGGTACAATTCAGTTTGGGATTCATTACAGTTCAGGGGGGACTCCTTTGTTGGTTGGTTTCATTAATTCAGATTGGGCTGGCGATTCTGATGATCGAAATTCTACTACAGGTTATATCTTCAATCTTGGTTCTGGACCTATCACTTGGGCTTGTAAGAAACAACAAGCTCTTTCTCTCTCTTCAGCAGAAGCAGAGTATCGTGCAACAATTAATGTCGGGAAAGAAGCTTTATGGCTTCGACAGATCCTTTCAGAGTTTGGATTCCAGCAACAACATCTGAATCCCCTTTGGTGCGATAATCAAAGTGTCATCAAGCTCGCCAAAGATCCATTTCAACATCAACGCAGCAAACACATTGAACTATGCACTCCATAAGAAATCTTTTTCATGATTGCATTCTTGAAGTGCTCTTTTTCCATACAGATGATTAAGTTGTAGACATCTTCACCAAATCTCTTACAAAAGCGAAGTTTTCTAAACTTCAATCTATGTTAGGAGTTCAAGAACTTGTCATTAAGGGGGATAGGCTCTAATGCCTCCTTCCTTCTCTTAATAGTGTCACTTTTGTAAATCCTTCAATCATATCTCGAGTTGTTCTTAAGGGGGGATGTTAGGATACTTAGACACTTAGGAGTTAGTTAAGATCAACTTGTTTTAATATATCCGTCAGGAAAAATGTGTTTCTTTAGTATGCATTAATATGCATTTTCAAATATCTAATCCAACGGTCATGATATGTTAGACATAGAGTGATCTAATGGTCCAACTTCTCTTAGATCGTAACTACCTTTGATCTGTGGCTTAGCACCCAATTGGTCCATGATATCTATTTAAAGAGCATGGAGGGCCACTTGCTAGTTGATTGATTATGAGAAGCTCATTTGTAACTTTCTTTATTTTGCATAATAAACTGCTTCAAGTAGTTATTTGGTTGGGGTCGTGGAGTGTTTCTCTTTTGAGGGTTTAAATCATGTGAAAACATTGGTGTATTGATCTATGATCTGTTTGTGTGAACGTCTGCTCTAGGTGTTCGGTCTTTTGGAATTATCCTGTGTAGTCGAACATGCTCTTGTTATCAGCATGGGATAATGGGCCATTAGATAGTCATGTTATTCTGGCCTATTTTTTTCTAAATCCAATAGAAAACCTACCTGAAGAACTGTACAGACTAAATGCCATGTTTTAAAAAGTACCTAAATGATCGAAATCAAACACTTTGAATGTGTATTTGAGTCACCAGCTGGGTTGGAATTTGTATTCCTTTTTGTTGGTCATACAAACCACAAAAACAATATATCGCTTACCTAACAAATACCTAATTACCCAACTTTTTTTAAACTCAACAAATACTTAAAAACTAAATTTTCAATTTTTAAAAATAATTAAAAATTCAACATGGTAATCCAATTCTAATAATTAATTAATTAAATAAATAAATTATATATATATATATATATATATATAATTGAATTTTTTTCCGTGGACTTAGCAACTCTTCTAATGAGTTGTGAACCACATTAATATATATATATATATATATCTGCAAAATGATAAATAAAGTAGATAAAGTACTTAACTAAATAATATAACAAAAATCATAAGCAATTTACCCATGTTTTTCATATGAGTGAGTTTAAATTTTTTCTAACATAGCAATATTTTTAAGAATAATAGTTGATTATTTTATTATAAATAATGTCTTAAAAATAATTAAAACTTTAAAAAATTATGGTGTTGAAAGTTTGAATATATTATAATAAATTTAAAAAATGTTAAACCCATACTTACATTCTTCATCATATTTTAAATGAAATGAATATAAATCACACAATTATATTTTTCAAATTAAAAAAAATATAACTTATTATTTGTATTAAAATCAAAGTTATATATCTCCAAATTCAACCTTATACAGAAACAGAAATCCTATGTATCAAAGCTACAGCAATAACAAGACATTCAAAGTCTACCAATCTCCAAGGCTTTGAAACAAAAACTAAATAAAAAACTGTTAAAAGAAAAACAATCCAAAGTCCTCAAAATACAAAAAAGACCAGAATCTGTAAGATCATCATCAACATATTTCTCAAAGTTGAGGAAACCAATCTGCTCACCCACAGCCTTCTTTGAGAGAGAATCTGCATGCTGATTAAAAGTACGATGAATATGACTGATCAAAAGCGGAGAAAAATATTGAATCAAGTTCCGCATTCTATGCTTGCAATGTTGTAAAACCAAGAGTGGAAAAACCATTTGTTTCAACAATAACTTTGAATCACCATAGACTTTTAGCTCCAGAAAATTTCTTCTTTTAACAAACCAGAGCAAAGCCCATAAAACTAGCAATTCTGCAAAAGTATTAGTTCCTTTTCCTACACTCATCCATAAATTAATATTATGATTTCTTCAAAGCCCATAAAACTAGCAATTCTGCAAAAGTATTAGTTCCTTTTCCTACACTCATCCATAAATTAATATTATGATTTCTTCTGACTATCAGATAAATACCTATACCACATACACCATCTTTACATGCCCCCATACACCATCTTTACATGCCCCATCCAAAAAACACCATCTTTACATGCCCCCATACACCAACTTTACATGCCCCATCCAAAAAAACCTGTCACAATATTTCCTTCCAAAGAATGCCTGCTCAGCATCTTCAAATTCTTCGTGGAAACATCTTTATTGAATTCTGTAAAGACTGCAACAATCTTAGCAGCAGTAACAAGAGGCAAGTGTATATTGGAGTCTTTATTGAATTCTGTAAAAACTGCAACAATCTTAACAGTAACAAGAGGCAAGTGTATATTGGAGTCTTGAAAAAGAACTTATGCATCTTCCATATTTCCCAAATGATGATAAAAGAAAAGGTTTTTATTTTTTATTTTTTCAGAAACCAAGCCTACACTGAATTTTCAAAACAGTCCAACCCCCAGTCTTCCTGTATTGAAAATATCCTGCACAGATAAAATCACACAATTATATTTATTTTTAAACAAATCCGCTGTTAAATTATTAAAGGAGCAAGTGTACGTCAAACTTATAATCCCTTGTATCCAATTCGAATAAATGCTTTACAGAGAATTGTATTTTGATAAAAAGTAGTTGGTCAAAGATGTTTTCTAAGTTTATAGAACCAATGCCATGAAAAACAGTAGAGGCTCCAGTTTCACTTCCGGTATCCAGCAAACCGTGGGTTGACAATGTACCACTAAACGGTGACAGTGTACAAGTGTACACAATCTTAATCTGGCGTGTGATAACTGGCACTCAAACTGTTTTGGTATTTTGGCGATCCTTGAGGCACAGTTCTATTTTTTTTTATTTTTTTTGGAATTTCGACAATTTAGGTGGTTTTAAAATGGGCCAAAACTCCTAAAAACACAGTTCCACAGTATATGGGATGAAACTACGATTCCACCTATTTTTATAACAAAATCTAAAAAACAAATCACCAAAAATAAAAAGCCATTTGAGTGCCAGTTATCCCAGGCCTCTCAATCTTAATCTTAGTGGACAGTCTCTAATATAAACTAATAACTATTTATAAAAAATGCTAAACCTGAAGGGCAAAATGCTCCTCAAATTTCAACCCTACTCACCCGTATCACACGGGTCCCGTGAGCCTTGCATGATACGCGGACTGTATTTCTTCATAATTCATCTTCAGAATCATTTGGATTTGGCTCTTATTGAATTCTGCTGTGTCTAGGCACGAAGAATTGACTACACTTATTAAATATTCTGCCATGTCTAGGAGTAGGCACGAAGAATCGAGTGTAGACAGTAGGAGAAAAAAGGAACAGTACTGCAATCTATCAGTCAGAAAGTATCTTCGAACAAATCCAGCAGCTTCAGAAAAGTGATAGATTCTCAACCTGATTGTACTCTAAATTCATTAACTAATACGCAATCGATATGCCTCCAAGTCAAGTAAGTGGCGCTGCCGCACCATTCATTTCCTTCCCACCAATCTGAAAATGCATGCCGAAGCTTTTGCAGTGCTGATATTTGATACTTGTTGCACAAACCCAGACGCATCTAAATCGGGCACGGGTTTATTTTGCCTATCGACCCTGGGCTTCTATATTCAGATCTCCAATATTTGATGAAACCGATGTTTCATCTGCATCAATGAACCGTCATTTTCTTCATACTGCCAAGAATTTCCCTGCCACTGCTTCTTGAATGTTGTTTGTTTGATTTTAAATGTCTTTGACTGTTAAAAGTGATAAAAGTATATATAGTATGTAGACAATACTGGCAAGACTGAAACGAAGTGCGTTGTAGATTTTTGGATGGTAGATTGTCATGCATTCACTGCACCATCGGTACAGGTTTGCGTTTTATGAATTTCTTTCATAAAATCGATCCCTTACAACTTACTACTCTGACTACAAATTTAACATCAGGTGGATTCTAATGGCGACAACGTTTAACATGTTCATATATGTTATAGCTGCAACAGAGAATTCATTAAATTTAGAATAAACAATATTTTATGACTGGGTAGATCAGTTGGTGCTCTGGGAATTCATTGAATTTAGAATAAACAATATTTTATGACTGGTTAGATCAGTTGGTGCTCTGGGGTGTGGATCAGTTGGCAAGTTGGCAATAGGGTGCATGTTAAGTGGTGCTCTGGGCCTGGATCAATTGGTAATAGGGTGTATGTTAAGATACTTTTGGTTCAAACCTTTATAAGCTTTGTGTACAGCTTATGGAGTAGGGTTGATTAATCTAAAGATACAATGATAGTAAAGCTAGGCCCCAAACTCAGTTCTTAATTCAAAATGGTCTGAAAATTTATAATTCCAAGCTGTTTAAAAAAAAAATTATAATTCCAAGCTGTTTAACAAAATCAGGCAATTTTTTATTATCAGAAATATAGTTTCAAGCTGTTTAACAAAACTTTTCAAGGTTCTAAATTTTGGGTGGTTTTAAAAACCTTCAAATCCTCAATGTGGAGGAACTATGTCCTTCAAACTTTGATATATAGAACTATGCCAAAAATCAAAATTTCTACTTGTTTTGTTACATAAAAATGGATTGTTTTGACTTATTTGTATCATACTCCCAACAACAACACACAAATAACTCAAATTTATATTCAATAACCATAACATGCTATTATTGTAAATTCATTAAATTTAAAATTAAACAATAGCCAATAAGCTGAATTACAACAAACACACAAATAACTTAAATTTGAGGATACTACCTTAATTTTAAAAAAAATCAATTACACAAATAACTTAAATTAGATATTACTTTATACATAGTAATAATTGTTTATAAATTTAATTAATGAGTAGTGATCTCATATTTGGAAATTTAATTAATGAGTAGTGATCTCATATTTGGATTTGGATGGTAGGTTTAAGAACAATATAGATTCAATTTAATTCATTGTTATTATATCTATAGTAGCAATATTATAAGTAAGAGTAAAAACTTTAGTATGACTAAAATATGAAAGTATATATTTTATAAATACAAAAAACATTGTTGTAATAGACTTCACACCACCTTCACATGCAACTTATAAGTAGTCAAACACAAGATTGGCTTCACACTCAAATTCACATCACCTTCACATATATATCATACATATATAGACACTAGTTCAACTACAAACAAGTCAAACTCATACCACCTTCACATGGAAAGTTATATACCCAACCTCATGATACCAAATTCAACCCCTTAATACCTAATTCTAACCTTCCACAATATTTATAAGTGTTTTAATATATTAAAAATACCTTTAGACCCCTATATACTAAGCAATATATTAATTTCATTATTTAGAATTTCAAACCTCCCAATATGAACTCACATGATACAATATTGCCTACTTAGTGAACCCCCCATGTTTTGAGCATTAAATGAGTCAATTACCATTTTGGTAAAACATTTATAGACAATTTTCATAAGTTTGACATTGTTTTATACACCAAGAGCTTTCCATTGGTGCAAAGATCATCTCAATTGGAGTTTGTATGAGGAATGTATACCTTTTACAAGTTGAACTATGCTTTTGATCTCCATGGTATTGAGTGGATGCTACTTTAGCTCCCATTACTCACACATGTGGAACTAGTCATGTGTGAACCTTCAAGAAGATTCTAAAGGTTAGAAAATCATAACACTAACCGGTAGTTAAGGCATGAAAAACAATGTAACTCTAACTTTATAAAGCTATGAGGACATGTTGTATTGATTTATTGTTCCATAGTTGACGAAGCAAGGGAGGTGATGTACTCTTTTAGTAGAACAAAGGAAGTAGAAGATCCTATCACAAATATACAAGCCATCATGCCCATGGAAACTCTAGAGTGGGGCCTACTTATGGTTAAGAATATGTGTTTCATCATAGGAGGTCACAAGTTCAAATATAGAGGGGGGCGGGGTATGTACACCTCCATAGACTTAAGCAATAAAAGAGGGCCCCCTTATCTCACAAACAAGGAGGACTCATACATCAATTTGGTATTTGACTATGATGTTGTTAGGATATTTTAATACTCCATCCTTGCCCTACTTGCATTATTTACCATTTGCTAGTACTTAGTGATGTTATTTGCCCCCTAGTGGTGTGTAGATGTCATCCAGGACTCAGTAGCCACCTAATGCGCCTTGCATGCATGATTTTAGGACCACTAGAGGCATTTCCCTACTTTTTAGGAGCCAACTCAGTGTTCTAGTTTAGTCCACATGAGTTAGCTAACTCTTGTGGGGGGGTTATGCTCCGAATGCCATTGATTGTGGCCGCATGCTCCCTTTTCTGAGTGATTTGCATGTCAAACTCATTGATGTACCCTCCTTGGTCAATTAACTGATTGTGTCTTCAGTTCACTGAGTTTTGGTTGAGTTTAATTGAGTTTGGGAGTTCTGAAGCACTGATAGAGGTGACAATTACTATGCTAGATCAACTGAGACTCGAATTCTCCTAGGTGATTTGAATTCTCTCCATTGTAACATCATTGTTCATTATATTGATTATTTGGATCATGTGACATTATTCTGTTCCTATTTGAGTTCCCATGCATGATTAATTGTCTTCTCATTTTTACTGTAATTCATCTTTTCTGCTCATTATTTCTCCGTGAGGTATACTCAGCTCCATGATCTGCTGTGATTTAGAATTTCACATGGTATCAGAGCTCAGTGAGAGTAGGTTGAGAAGCTGCTTTCAATAGTGCACCAGAAGCCTCTAGATTTCCATAGCAAATCCTGGTGCCATTGCATTGAATTCATTGGAGAAATCCTTTGAGGTCTAGCCAGATGTGAAGGATCTAGAAAAATGTGCATATTGTCCTAAAGCACTACTTAGTAGTAGTTTATCTCCAAAATTGAGATTTTTTTGTAGGTTATTGAAAGTGCAGCAGTTGTAGCAGTAGCAGCAGAACCACCTTGTATTGGCTCCAGCAGTTATAATGGAGAATTTGAATTCTCCCCTCTCTCTTGGGATCCTCACACCCTTCAATTACCTTGATTGGAGGGATGATATGAAGATGGTCTTGCGCAACAAGTCACTATACAGGTTAAAAATGGGGAAGGAGGTCAAACCTCAAGCAACTGTGGAGAACGCCAAGTATCTGAATAGATTGGATGAAGCATTCGGTTTCATCTGTATTCATATTTCCAGAGATCTACTCTTCCACCTTGATGGATTGAAGACTCTAAGAGAGTTATGGTTGAAGTTAAAGACCCTCTTCGGCAAACAAGATGAGATAAGGGGCCATATTATGGAGAATGAGTTTATTTCTCTTCAATCCAGCAGTTTCGAGACCATCCAATAATTATTTTCCAAATTCAAATCTTTGGTCATGCAATGCAAGCAGTGTGGCATTGAGAAGAAGGATGAGCAGTTGGTGCTATCCATTTTGAGCAAGCTAGGTCCTGAGTTATCCATATTTGTCTCTACCTTCCATCTAGGGTGAATGTCAATTCCTGGTTGGAAGATGCCACCCTTAGATGTTTTCACTGAATCTCTCATCCAAGAACAAGACAAATTGATCTAGATGGGTGCCTTGAAGGCCTCCAAATATCAAGCTCTTATGGCTGGAGAAGCAAAAAGGTGTGAATGGAAAGGGGAAACAAAAGGGCAGGGAGAAGAGGCAATCTGAACCCAGGCAGAATGCCAAGTCTATTCCATTAGAAGGAGTCTCCATCTCCAAGAAGGACAAACAAAAGGGATTTGAGAAATCCAAGTGTTCCTATTGCAAGAAAAAAAGCCACCCAAAGAGATCTTGCATGCAAAAGAATATAGATAAGATGAACAAACTTATTGAACAACACAACATTGCCCTCCGAGAAGGTGCAAGAGAGACTGATTCTGGAAGTGGGTTTGATGGTCATGAAAGATTCCATGCATTGAAGGTTGGATTTTCAAAATAACAAGCCTTCCTTATAGATTCAGGAGCCTCCAACCACATGGGAGCCTCCAAAGAATCATTTCCTTCTCTAGATCTCCAAGATGGTCTGATTATTCACATGGGAGATAACTCTTAGATCTATGTTGAAGGGAAGGGCACGGTACATCTAGATCATGGAAAGTTCAAAAATGTTCTATTTGTGCCTTCTTTGTTAGCAAATTTGTTGTATGTATATCAAATGAATCACACAGGTTCACCGAAGAAAGTGGTCTTTGGTCCTGACACAGTTGAGATTGCAGAGATCTCTTTGGGAAAGATTATAGCAAAAGGGTTTGCAAACCATGCCTCCAAGGCATATGAATTATCCAATTTTTTTCCATACTCTCTGCCTACTCCATTGGCATCTGATGAAGATCATAGTGATATCTCTTCTAATTAAGATGAGGATCAAGATTTCGATGTTGAGAATAAAGTTCAAGGATATCCAGATCCAGATCCAACACATGCTCCCAATCCATGACCAAGGCCAATATGGGCTCAGAAAGTCCTTGTAGCTGCTGGGAACATAGTTGGGGATCCATCTGACCATAGAACCACTAGATCTTAGTATCATGCAAACCTTACACTATGTCGGGTAGATACACTTCTCTCAGAGAGGTGCTACATGATGATGGGGTTTGATACACAATCCCTTGAAGAGACTTGCCACAGGGTATCTACAACCAAGTACAAATCTCAGTTGGTTGACAAAGGGTACTCAAAGGTTCATGATTTGGACTACAATGAACCATTCACTCCAGTAGAAAGAAAGGGTTCCTGAAAGACTTTTTTTTGCAATAATAGCTTCAACACAATGGGAGGTACATCAAAGGAGCAGATCTAGATCCAGATACTACATTGCTATCCTACATAGGAGTAGATTGCCAATATTTCTGCAAAGGCTTTCACTTAGGAAATTTTTTTCCTTCTCTGCCTAGTATGAAGGTTCTTTAAGTTCCCTACTGCTGTTCTTTTTTGAGGAGGGGTATTTTTCCCATGAGGTTTTCCCCCATTTCCTTGGTTCATGGACAGTTCTTTTATTTTTTATCATTTATTTGATGGTATGGGTGACCTTTGGTCTTAGTAACAAGGGCCTAAGATGCACAAGTATGGATTAAGGGGGGGTGTTAGGATATTTTAATACTCCATCCGTGTCATAAATGTATATTTTTTGTAAACTTTGAAAAAACAACCTTGTAAATAAAAGTTATAGTTTTCTTATGACCAAGAAGTTTCAAAATCACAAAAAATGGCTCAAAATGAAAAATGGTGCTACCAATATACACACTTTCTGAAACGAGGGAAAAAAAACTACTAAAATTGACCATAAAAAAAAACGAGAACAATGTCAGGTTCTCGTCAAGTTATATAACTTGTTTAAAATTATTAGAGGAACAAAGATAATCTTTATCATGATCGTATATATGTGATGGGATATATTACATACCTTAACATCTGTGTGATTGATGTGTTTGAAAGACCATTCATAACCTTCAAGTTCAGTATCAACAATAGAGCAAAGAGAAAAGTTGTGTTGGAGCCTTTATAAAGGGGTTCATATGCCTTCTCAAGAAGAGGTAAATCATGAACATCATCAAAGTCATCATTTTCGTGATAATCATCATCATCCATTCTAACATTAAATGCATCATGGATCAATGTATTTGTACCATCATCTTCAACTATGTTATCAGTATGATCATCTTCTTCAATATTATCATTAACATGTTCTTCAATATTCGTAGTTGTTAGAACAATATCACCATCATATCCATGCCATGGACCTTCATGTTGTTCTGCCAAGTGTTATTTGGCTCATTAGTGCCTAGTCTAGTGTCTTGGACCATAGTTTGTCCACATTTGACCACTTAGACTAGTGATATATCCATGAAGCCTTGTTTGTCCACTTATCCACTCATTTCTATCATTTTAGGAGTCAATGCACCCCACTACCTCGCATTTATGTGGGATTTATTGCATTTCACTCTTTTAAGGAGATGGAGTGTGCCCTCTTAATTATTTAGTCAACTTGTGCATTAATGGCCACTACTTAGCCAACTACTCACCCCATGTTCCCTCATAATGGTGCCTTTCACACTATTTTGACTAGCCTAACCACCTCATGGTCCATCTATGTTCATTGAACCTCATTATCGCCCAATATATGAGTTACACTTGGCCTCATGTCATTGATGGGTGAATTGGTCCAATCTAAGCCTCATTATTGTGAGCTACTCAACTTGCTACTAAGCCTCTCGGTTTTGTCTCTTGAGAGAATCTTTATATTGTACTCATGTTAATGAATAATATCATAGTGGAATTATTCCCACTGGAGTGATTTTCCTCTAGTGTTATGTTCAATATTTCTTCTCTATTCCTGCTATCTCTTTGTGCAAATAATTCTAAGTGAGATTGTTTTTGCTATCTAGATCTAGGTTGGATTGTCACATGTATCAGAACCTAGTGTTGTAATTGTTTTGCAATCTAAATTCTAATATGGTATTAGAGCTAGTTTGATGCAAAACAATTTCCATAGTTGCTTCCAATTATTACCTTTGGTCATTTGGTTTCTCCTTTTGGACTTTCTCAGGAATGTTGTTGAAGTAAGGAATTTCAAAGAGTGTTGTTTGCGGGTACATGAAGAAATGGTAGAAGACTCAACAAATGAATCTCTAGTTCAACTTTCTTTATCTATGGCTTCCTCCGATTTCCATGAAGCTTTTTTTCATGAATATAATATAGGAGCTACTGCTATCAATATTGTTGAATAGAAGTCCTTCCATCTCTCATCATTTTTCTCCAATGATTCTTTTATTGATTATGCTAGTGTGCGAAATAGTGATCCCTTGGATGTTATGGAAGAAGGATCAAATCTTGGAGTTGTAGCATTCTCCCTCCTTGGATCCATGCTTCTTATTTATTCCTATATGATTGCTAGCACCGATTTTTCATAGTTGCAAAGAAGATGGAGAAGTCTTATCCATCACATTGGCACATTTGGGACTCTTGTTCCTCTTTCTTGGAGCTAATTACAACTCTCTTGGTTCGATGTTGATGCTTCAAGAACCTTATGATTCACTTGGGGTCACTTATTCTCAAGCATATCAAGTCTCTTTTGGACCTAGCACCCTGGTTGGTTCAAAGTTCAAGTCTGAAGAGAAGCCTTCGCTCTACTATCAGTGTTACTCATTTGCTCTACATGGTTCTAGATTCTATCATGCAGTTGTACATGTACATGATCTAGTTGAACACATTCCACTTCTTCCCAAGAAGAAGATTCCTCCATACATATTCATTTAGTTTGGAGAGTATTCATTTTTTGGTTTCTATTTCATGTCCATTTTAGAGGGAGGATTTTTCCCATGTGGTTTTGCCTCTTTCCTCATTTTATATGGATTAATAATGTAAAGGGTGACCATAATCCTTTGTTACTTGTGCCCTATTTCTCATGATCACTACCATTTTGGCTTAAGGGTGGTGTTATAACAATATCACCATCATATCCATGCCATGGACCTTCATGTTGTTCTACCTAGTGTTATTTGGCTCATTAGTGCCTAGTCTAGTGTCTTGGACCATAGTTTGTCCACATTTGACCACGTAGAATAGTGATATATTCATGAAGCCTTGTTTGTCTACTTATTCACTCATTTTCATCATTTTAGGATTCAATGCACCCCACTACCTTGGATTCATGTGGGAGTTATTGAATTTCCCTATTTTAAGGAGATGAAGTGCGTCCTCTTAATTATTTGGTCAACTTGTGCATTAATGACCACTACTTAGACAACTACTCACCCCATGGTCCCTCATAATGGTACCTTTCACACTATTTTGACTAGCCTAACCTCCTCATGGTCCATATATGTTCATTGAACCTCATTATGTGTAATGCCCCTAGACTAATGTAGATTTTGAGGGCACTTGTCAAGTGACCCGGCTGAATAAAACTTTAATAAAATGACCCTTTGAATATTATATTTTGAATAATTGAGAAACACATGATGATGTGCATGACGATAAGATGATAAACGAAAACAATGGAATGAATGGTACTTATAGAAATGGATACTTTACTTGAATTGATGAATAAATGTATGTTTGCTTAACGATTAGCAGTCTATGAAATTAATTATGATGTTATGAGTAAATTATGTTGCTTAACGATTAGCAGTTTATGAAATGAATTACGATGTTTATGAGTAAATCATGTTTGCTTAACGACTAGCGGGTTATGAAATGAATTATGATGTTTATGTGTAAATTATGGTTGCTTAACGATTAGTAGGTTATGAAGTGAATTATGATAATTAAGAGCAGAGCTATTAATGTGTGCTTTTGAGCATGTGTGAAGCGACAGGTGAAACGGTTCATCGACGGACTCACAAAGGAAATAAATGGGTCTTAGAGTACGAATAAATCACACACGGAAGAAAGACAATGGTGTTGAATTCCTACGGATTCCACGCACGAGTTGAAAATCACATATCCGCTTACTCGAGGAAGTGTGAATTAGTGCGAAGTGGACCATGATGGAATTGGTCACCTATGAGGTTGAGGGGTGCGCAGTAAGAACAAACTTACTCCTCAG
The DNA here is from genome assembly GCA_027924585.1 of Larix kaempferi. Classification (NCBI taxonomy): domain Eukaryota; kingdom Viridiplantae; phylum Streptophyta; class Pinopsida; order Pinales; family Pinaceae; genus Larix; species Larix kaempferi. Next base: position 30,217,715 of record BSBM01000316.1, read on the forward strand.
TGCCATTAGTATCCAATAGAGTGTAGACGGAGGATTGAAGGTAACGAATCCTAAATCCCTACATGAAGTTCCTACAAATCAGATGAAACGAAGAAGTATCAACGAAAGGACCCGACGATGTGGTACCTTGTCGATAAAAAAAATGATGGATGAATGGACCCGACGATGTGGTACCTAAACACAATATGAAAACAATTGATTAATATTATGCATTAAACATCTAAATTTTCATTTAGGCCATTTGCACATGAAATGAATTTTAGTAATTAAAATAATGGAGAATATTGTTCTAGGAGAAAATGGTATACTAAACTCTAGCATATAGTCAACTCCACTTGCACCCACAAAAATAGAAACTAGATTGAGGCATCAAGAGGGACAGACTTGGGTAAATCTAGGAATGTAGGTACACTCTATTAGTAATTGGACACATGGCTGGGTGAGCTAATTATATTTAAATAATTAGAATATTAGGCATTTTTGCATGAGGCGACATGTGTCGCAGAGAATTTTCCTACTTAAGGAAGGAAAGAGGAAAGGGAAGGGGACCCTACTGTTGGATGGTCACCATAATGGTGAAGAGACATTGATTTGCTAATATTGTGAGTTTGGAAAGGAATCTTGGTGGGGGAGAAGCCCACTTCTGGATCCCTGGTTTATGTGTGTGAGCTCTATGGCCCCAATTACTCGGGGGTTCAAGGGAAAGAATATTACCCCTGATACGGTAGGGAGGTCAACCAAGAGGTCTATCAGTGATTCGTGGAAGATCGTAAGTGGAATCGATTCCGAATTCCAATTTCTTTTCCAACGTGGGATCATTCATCCGAACACGTAATTATTATAGATTTCTTTAATATCAGGTATTATGAGTAGAGTTGTAAAGTTGTGATTTATAAGTTATCCCTGCTTTGGTTAAGTAAAACTATGTGTGGTTGGTGAGTCTTATTATTATTATTATTCTTTTTGATATATTGATATTTGCTGAGACGATCGATCCATGATCCATCTCAAGGGTGATTGATATAGTACCATAAACTGCTGATTTCGCACTGATTTTACCATGAATTTACACTTCTATGCAATTTCATATATATTTATTGAACAAAACTTAGGGAGTCTTATTATTATTTCTTTTGATATATTGATATTCTCCGAGACGATCGATCCATGATCCATCTCAAAGTTGATTGATACATAACCATAAAATATTGATTTCGCATTGATTTTACCATGAATTTATACTTCTGCGCAATTTCATATATATATATATATATATATATTGGTTTACTCATCCCTGCGCATGACCAGTGGTGCGTAAGGACTTTGATTTAAGCCTATAGGGATTCACCTCTCAATTAAAGCATTTTCGATCTGAATTTAAGAGTTTGTTCAAAACCTCTGCAAACACCTTGAGATTTGATCTGTGCATGCAACCTGATCTAAAACTCTGATAACCCACAAATGACCTGACCTCCTTGAAGCTCCACTTATCTCCTTGTCAGATCCGATCTGTGTGCATTCTCCATTCTCTGAACCGAACCCAGTCTCTCCTTAATTCTTCACTCAGGCCTCATGTCATTTCACCCTTGGATGTATCCATAAGTTAAGAAGGGAGCTACGAACTCTTGAGGTAAAGAATTCTAATCTAGAAGTGTAGATTTAGTTTAGCAGACCCGAGTCACCATGTCAAACCGTAGGTTATACTAGGAATTAATTCCAGGGTCAAGATCGCCTTGATAACCCACACCTTAAACCTTTCACTACACGTTGGTCACTCGACAGTAAATTCCACGCGTTGTAGTTCACGCATGGTGTTGCACAAAATCCTCATTCGAAGTTGATAGTTGGTCTACATCTCAACATCATGATATGGGCGATAGCTGCATGATAATCAAACTGCGAAGTGGAGTTACTTCTCGGGTGCACTTGGCTCTGAGAATCTTGGTATTGATTTTATCGAATCGAGGTGCAAGTGATTAGCACCTGGGATCAATATATTCCTCCAAAAGCCTGTGTGCGATGGCCAATCCTCCTCGATACCTCTGCATTGACTGCAGTAGTCCCCCTTTGGACTCCAACATATTTGATCCTGTGATATTTCTTTTACCGATAACTTCACCTGAGATGGATGTGTAAGGAGCTTCCGCTGGCATGTGCTCCTCCTGATTGATCGGCGAGTTTTTCCACATTGTTGAAGGTTGGTTAACTCCTTTCGAACGCACAATTCGATGAGGCAGAATGTAGTCCCGTTATTTGTTTCAGTAATGTTTATTATCTCCTGAATAAGTGAGATATTGTTGTTTAAGAGTTCTGTTAATCTAGGGGAAGTATGTTGGTAATATAAGATTTCTTTTCAGTTCTAATCAATAAATTTCTTTATAATTATATGATAAATAGTGGGTATATGTTTAGTCTTGTCCATTAGGACATATGCTCGGTAGAACACATCATAATCCATTCTTTAGAATACTAATTCCTCACATTCACCAGTTGTATATAAATCCGAGCGATAGGATTCAGAATCATGCATTTATGCTAGTTCTGGGAACTTGAGAACGTGTGCTCAGTGGTATTAGAATTTGTTATGTTTCCAACAAGAATCCCATCATAAATGTTGGTTTAATTGTATGCATGTGGAAGCGATTATAGAAGTTCAAAGCACATACAGTTAATGGATCTATCCTGTTTTAGAATATTTAGGGATGTGGTTATCCCATTCATTTGTTAAGTAATGAATTTATATTTTGTTCAAGTTTATACTTTAAAATGAAAAATAATATTGATAAATAGAAGTTCAAAGCACTTACGGATTAATATATTTATTATGTTTTAATAAGAGTAAGGGCCATTGATATCCCATTCATTTATCAAGTAAGGAATTTCCTTGGGTGTACAAGTTTATATCTTTTAAAATGATAATAAATGATAGTGGTAATTAAGAATTCAATACTCTTACAAACTTAAGGAATTGTTAGGTTTAAAAGTTTACGTCGATGAATACCCATGAAAATGGGAATTTGTAATTCCATGTATCTATTACTTAATGAGCTTCTTTATGTTTTCAACGAAAAAACAAATATAGTTATAAATGTATAATTTAACTATATCAATTATTTAAAAGTAATATTTGCTTTCTTATTTAGAAATCCTTGGCATGAATCCCAAAGGAGGAACTTTACATTTGGTATTAGAGCCGATCGAACCTTGACCAGACCAAGAAAACTAATATGTTATTTTCCGCAAAACATTAGACTAAGTTTAGTTGAGTTAAATTGTCGCAATTTCAAACTATTACTTTATGTTGAAAGGTAATGAATTGTCCATCAAATACAAGACATGGATCGTCGTGGACGAAGAGGGAGAGGAAGAGGTGGGAGAGGACGAATTGGATGTCCTTCACCCACTTCAAATCCTACAGCCACACCACCGTGGAAAGAAGAGAAGGAAACTATTCCTGCCGGAGAAGTGGTTGCCATGATGAGAAGCTTCCAACGGATGTCGGAAGCCTTAGTTACGAGATTAGACCGCGAAAACGGAAGCTCACAAGCAGCAGTCATACCACCAACTCCACCGCCAATCAACATACACTGGGAACTGGAAAAGATTAGATTTCCAGAATTTTGGGGTTCCACTAAGGGAACTGACGTTGAGGCATGGTTGGAAAATATGGCCATGTGCTTCGCACTGATGGATTATACATCAAACATGAAGGTCTGCATGGCAGTTTTGCAACTAAAGGGAGAATATCTCCCATGGTGGAAAACTTTACAACCTCAGCTAGGTTTGGAACATGAGGAGGTTTCTTGGGAATTGTTTAACGAGCATTTCCGTCAACACTATCTATCTGATGAGTTCATCGAATGACAGTTAAATGATTTCAACGCCTTAAGACAAGGGCAACAAGCGGTGCAAGAATATGAAATCTGTTTCATGGAACTTCTGAGGTATGCATCTCACATTTGCACAGAAAAGTTAAAATTCAACAAGTTCGTTTTTGGGATAAACCAGAATATCAAAGATAAGGTTTGCATCTTAATTCCCTCTACTTTGCATGGCGTGGTGCAAAAGGCTCTCATAGCAGAAGAAGAGCTTGCGAGCAAAGGACCACCCAGTAGAAACTTTGTCAGTGTTGACCGAGACAATCAACATTCCCATGCACCCAAGCATCACTATGGACAAAAGAATTTTGGGAAGGGATCTTACAGTGGAAGATCTCATAGAGAAGATAGAGCACCCTACCGACCATTGACACCGAGAAATGATCATGCAAAACCTTTTGGTAAACCAGCATAGTTTGGACCATGACGGAACAATGCACCAACCAAAAGGACCACTAGAGGTCCAAAGGTAGGATGTTGGAAATGTGTAGGGCCACACTTCCAGAGTGAATTCCCTCGGTAGAACCAGGGAAACAAAAGAATTCAAGGGAAAAATCAAGGACCTTGACAAACCACTGTGGCTGATCTGGGAGGATCACACTACATTCATGCGACTGTCAGCAATCGCCAATCCGAGCACCAATCTATAATACTCGAGATCACTGGTAAGATAGATGGTAATGTATTCTCTTTACTAGTAGATCCTAATGCCACTGAAAGTTTCATTTATTTTAAAGCTTTAGAATGTAGTACGATGATGGAAATCATTCAAGAGGATTTCAACACTATTGAAATGGCCTCCGGAGGTATCTAAAGAGTGGGTATCAAATTGGAAGATTGTGGAGTAGACTTAGGGGTATGCTCTACTAAAGTGTCATGTTATGCTACAGAATTAGGCACTTATAATCTAATCCTAGGAATGGATTGACTTGAGGCACATTCAACAATAATGGATTGTCGAAACAAGGAATTAACCTTTTGCAATGATGAAGGTTACAAAAGAGTGCTGATGGGAAGGAAAAGGAAAGTTTACATAAGGATGATTTCGGCCATGCAACTGAAGAAGAGCATGAGGAAGGGATGTCAACTTTATGCAGTAATAGCTATGAACAAGGAAGGGGATAAAGTAGAAGTAATCAACCACCCTCTATTTTCTGAATACATGGATGTATTTCTGGATTCTCAACCTGGTCTACTGCCGCAGCGTGAATTAGATTCCACTGTTGAATTGAAACCAAGGATAGAGCCTATAGCAAGAACTCCTTACCAAATGTCGGTGTCGGAATTGAAGGAATTACATATCCAACTACAAGAGTTATTAGATTTGGGGTTGATTAGAACCAGCGTATCTCCATGGGGAGCACATGTGATGTTTTTCAAGAAGAAAGACAGATCATGGAATTTGTGAATTGATTACCGTCAACTAAACAAGGAAACTATAAGAAATCAATACCCTCTACCGAGGATTGATGACCTTTTTTATCAAATGAAAGGTGCAACACTATTCTCGAAAAATAGATCTAAGGTCAGGATATCACCAGTTGAGAATCAAATATGAAGATATTCCTAAGACTTCCTTCAAGACAAGATTTGGACACTTTGATTTTGTAGTAGTACCATTTGGATTGACAAATGCACCGAGCATATTTATGAACTTAATGAATGTTGTATTTCGTCATTACCTAGACAAGTTTGTGCAAGTATTTCTAGATGACATTTTTATATATTCTAGAACCCCGAAAGAACATGAGGAACACTTGAGAATAGTGCTACAATGCTTAAGAGAGAACCATTTATATGGGAATTTATCCAAGTGTTTGTTCTTTTAGAAGGAGATTCACTACCTTGGCCACATTATATCCGATGAAGGGATTGCAGTGGATCCGACAAAGATAGAAGCAATTTGGGAATGGTTGGTACCCACTAATGTACATGAGGTACGAAGTTTTATGGGACTCGCGGGGTATTATAGACGCTTTGTATAAGGTTTCTCCAAGGTGGCAGGACTCATAACGGAATTACAAAAGAAAAACTAACCCTTTATTTGGACGGAGAAATTCAAAAAGGATTTCACTAGACTTAAGGAACTATTGACAACAACACCAATACTAAGAGTTCCAAATATGGACAAGGATTTCCTATTTTGTATGGATGCATCGAAGGATGGGGTTGGGTGTGTATTGATGCAAGAAGGAAGGGTGATTTCCTACACATCCCGAAGGCTTCGTCCGCATGAAGAAAACTATGCATTAACCCATGATATGGAAATGACTGTGGTAATTCATGCATTAAGATTATGGAGACACTACTTGGTCAGAAGGAAATTCGAGTTAAAGATAAACCATTGTGGGTTACAACACATATTTAATCAAAGTGACTTAAATGAAAGATAGAGAAGATGGTCGGAGTTACTTAGTGAGTACGATTTTGATATAACCCATGTGAAGGGAACCTTATAAGAGTAGCTGATGCACTTAGTCAGAGACCTAGGATATTCTCAGTTATACCGATGAAAACCAACCTAAGAGAAAAGATTATAGCACTACAACAAGACGACACATGATATAACGAAGTGAAAACGGAATTGGAGAATGAGAAAATGAGGATACCCAAGTATGATGGATACTCCTTTGACATGGATGGGTTACTGAGGTATAACAACCGTATCTATGTACCATAAAAATGAAGAGATCCGAAAGCTGATATTGTCAAAAGCCCATAGAGAGGTTTATAGGGCTCATCTCGGAGTAAAGAAAATGTATGCAGATATGAAACCTTTATTTTTTTGGCAAGGAATAAAGAAGGATGTGGTAAGCTTCATAGCAAAATGTATGGAATGCCAAATGGTTAATGTAGAACACCGACACCCTACCGTATTTCTCCAACCCCATGCAATTCCTGAATCTAAGTGGGAGGTCATCTCTATGGACTTTATAGTTCGTTTACCTTTAACCAACATAAGAGATGACAGCATTTTTGTAGTAGTTGACACTCTTACCAAGAGTGTGCACTTCCTACCAATCAAGAACACTTTTCAAGATCCTGATATTGCTAAGGTTTTCATAAATGAGGTTGTGAGATTGCACGGAATACCGAAAAAGATAATTTCGAATAGAGGTTCGGTATTTACTGGAAGGTTTTGGACAAGCTTCCAAGAATCCCTAGGTACTCAACTCAACTTCAGTACCGCTTATCACCCAAAGACAGATGGACAAACCGAAAGGGTGAACCAAGTTTTGGAGTACATGTTAAGAATGTACGTAATGGATCAACAGAAAAGGTGGGAAGAATACCTACCTTTAGTGGAATTTTCCTACAATAACAGTTACCAAAGTTCTATTCAAATGGCACCTTTCGAATTTCTCTACGGACGACCATGTAGAACTGCCATATGTTGGGATAGATTGGAAGATAGGGCATTGCTAGGCCCATAAGTGATACAGGAAATGGAATATCAGATGGTGAACATTCGTGCTTGACTGAAAGAAGCACAGGATCGGTAGAAGAGCTATGCAGATGCGCATAGAACTGACCGAAGTTATGAGACTGGGGATAAGGTATTTCTGCGAGTAAAACCATAGAATATTTCAATAAAATTTGGAAATGGAGCCAAGTTGTCCCCTAGGTTTGTGGGACCCTTCAGTATTTTGGAACGGATAGGACCGGTTTCCTATCGTCTTGACTTGCTGTCATCTTTGAGTAGGATTCACAATGTTTTTCATGTTTCAGTATTATGTCATTATGTTCCTGATACTTCACATGTTATTGATCTGAGCAATATGCAGATAATGGATGATGGGGCCGTGATGGCCGAACCGATCTAGATATTGGACCAGCAAACACGATAGCTTAGGCACCATTTGATTGATCAAGTCAAGCTGCAGTGGGAAAATTATAGTCCTAGCTCTGCGACTTGGGAGGATGCAGTTGAGATGTGTCATAGCTTTCCGTATTTATTCTGAACTTCGGGGCGAAGTTCTAAATAAGAAGGGGTGTATGTAATGACCCTAGACTAATGTAGACTTTGAGGGAACTTGTCATGTGACTCGGCTGAATAAAACTTCAATAAAATGACCCTTTGAATATTTATATTTTGAATAATTGAGAAACACACGATGATGTGCATGACAACAAGACGATAAACGAAAACGATGGAATGAATGGTACTTATAGAAATGGATACGTTACTTGAATTGATAAATAAATGTATGTTTTCTTAATGATTAACAGTCTATGAAATGAATTATGATGTTATGAGTAAATTATGTTGCTTAACGATTAACAGTTTATGAAATGAATTAAAATGTTTGAGTAAATCATATGTCACGTCCCCTCCCGTCGATCCGTTGTAAGGAAGGAAACATGATCAAACATACCGGGCTTATTTGAAGATCTCGACCCCATACATTACTAAGAAATTAACAATAAATAAAAACTTATGTGTGCAAATTCATACTCAATATAAACGCAGCGGAATTAAATCATATTTGCAAACACACAAACAGTAATGCATTAACGTATCTATCACAAGCATATGATGGATCAACATGCAGAGAATCAATCCCCTTCTCATGCTATGCACAGACTTCATATCAATTCCATTAATATCAATAATTATCATTCAAAATTAACACATTGCATAACACATAATGCATATAATTTAAACACAGAGAATACTTATCTTGAAGATGAAGTTGTCCAAACATCTAGCTATGTGAGAGCAACGTTCCACCCAACCATAGATCTTTGTCCAGCCTATATTCTTTCAGCTGAGAGATCGCCCCTGAGCTGGGTTGTGTATCCACTAAGGAGGAACTAGATGGGCTCATTCACAGCCATGGTTTCACTCAACATCTATGCTAAGCCATTGCATAGTTGGGTTTATCAAGCATGCAAAATACAAAGGAGAGAAATGCTAGGCCAGTGAGCTCAACCACAGAGCTACGGGAATCTCAAGCTAAATTCAAGCAATCCAATCCTCTGTTCAAACATTCACACTTGGATTTCTCACAATTCTGTCATCAAATAACTCAATCCCGTCACTAGACTTCTGAGCTATAAAAACTAGGTTTTTCTATGGATTTCAGGGTATCTAATACTCTCAAATTCGCCCCAAGGTTCATATCTATGGATCCCCCATTAGATTTTACTGTCAATACCAAATTCTGGGCATTTATGGCTCTTCAAAACGTGGGTTCTTGCAAAGTTGCGATTTCTGGTTTTTCTCACTGCTGGACATTCGTAATGGATGAAAACTGAAGTTGGGTTCTTCAACCATGGAATGGGAATGAGGAAGAACCAATTCCCCTGAGGTAGGGTGACTTATGGGTCAAGAAAACAGAGCCCATACTCTGCCATACGAATTTCTGGGCTGCCCATGCTCCATTGAAGCCATGGACTGATTTCTTGAACAACTTTCATACACAGAATTAAATACAAGCAAAGAAAGTCAAATGGGTTATCAAATGAAATTTGGTAGCCTATGGTTCAATCCCACAACCCCCTCACCACTCCCTAGTGGATACACATGGGCCCTTCTCATTAGTTGCTTCCATCGCCATTTTTTGTATTTTATTGCATGATGTTTATTTACATCATTTTTACAATATTCCATGGCTAAATAGCACATGGGTAACATAATATATAATACTTTTCTTTTAAATAAAATTCGAGCTTCCACTAGCGGGGCCTTGACCTTGAGCTCCACGCTCGGAAAACATACATCACATGTATACAATATTTACACTAAAAGCTAATATATCCTAAGGGTCAAAATGGGGTATTACAATCCCCTCCCCCTTAGAATAACACCGTCCTTGGTGTTCCAATACTTAGGTGTTAGCACCTAATTTTTACAGCATAGGTACTAAGGTGTAATGGGTGGAGAGCTAAGGAATTCCCTAAAGAAGGCTTGAAATTGCCTTATTTTTCATGGCTAGGTGCTAAGGTATGAGAAATATTGATTTGGGGGTGTTAAATGTAAATAAACCTAAAGAAATTCCAAAAGAAAATGCAAAAACGCAACCAGAAAGAACCAAAAACTATAGTTCGAAGCCAAAAGGTATAAAGGCTAACTATCGTGTGAATCACACCATTGATTGGATGTGAATAGGAAATCAACGACTCTCGTTGGTTGTCGCATGGCCAAAGTGTGCGGAGCAGATGGGAGATAAGTGGTTGCGATGGATAATACCGGCGGATAGGTGGCAGTTGGAGAACGCATCGCAGGCAAGGTAAGCAGTAAATAAAACCACCTCAAGAGCATGCGAAACCATTGTGGCGGAAGGCAGGGTGTTAAGATCGACAACTGGGATTTGTAAACAAAGATCCGATGGTTCGGGATAGAGGTTTTTATTCACAGCATAAGTCACATGGATCAATGGCTCGGGTTGCAAAGAAAATCGAAATCAACGGTGATAAGAGTTGAAGCTACGCGAGAGGTAAGTAATTTGGACCTTGCTAGCAGGAAACGTTGAAAAGTTAAATAGGTTTCAGATCTCCACCATAGATGCAAAGCAAGGAAAGATCGAAAGTCGTGGAGGATTGTCACACCAAGAAGATGCATGGTAGATAAAGGATGTGGTGGTTGCGATAAATAAAACCGCTTGACAGGTGTCGACACCAAGCTCTGTCGCAAGGAGGAAAAGTGGTAATGGAAACCACTTTGGAGGTTTGTGACACCACTTTGTAGGCATATGGTGTTGGAATGAATGGTGGAGATTAGAGCATAAAGGATGATCTGACAGTGGATGGAGAAAGGATGTCAAATCAGTAAAAGGGGATCAGATCTGAACAGCCAAGATCATTGCATAAGAGATCGACAAATAGAAAGGATGGACAGCTGGAAAAGAAGATTGAAGTTTAAAGGGAAAAAGGTTATATATATAACAGTCAACATGTGAAGTTGACATTTGTTCCTCAGACCTGTTGGACTTGGAAGTTTCCAGACGTGCGGAAGACGAAGGAGACGACAGGAAAGGTCCCTCTCAGAGCTTCTTGGTGATAGGTAGGACCTTATAACCACCGCCATTTGTAATCGTCTAATTCTATCAGGAAAATAGATGAAGAACTAGTTTCTAGCAATACTAAGGTTAAGATTGCTCTGGAAGACAGGGATTTTGACGTATATGATACAGAAGTTCGGCTACCTATACATGAAATTAAGAAAAGCTTGAAGGTTTTGTTTAAACAAGGTCTAGATGTGCATAGATTCTTTCAGTTGTCTTTCATCTTTTTCTGCATTGATCAAATTATGCCCTTTCCTAAGTTTATATCATGGTGTGCCTATAACTATTTTGAACCCCAACGAGTTATTATGAATTCCCAGAAGTCTAAGATTGTTTGCGTCCTAAATTTTTCAGTCATTAGTAGTTCTTTTGGAATCCCTGCGTCCCAAGTGCTTGAGCCTGAGAGTTTTACCAAAGAATATGTTATTATTGCATATAGACAGTCTTCCCCTGAGAGCAGACAAACCTTTTTAACTGCTTGTCTCAAACTTGACCTAGAAGTTGAGAATACCCCATACCCTTTCGATATAAATTTCTTTAATGACAATACACAATTGGTTATTTCTTTGATAGCTCAGTTTCTAGGCCTGGATATAGATATATGGGTGACAGAGTTATAATTGAGTCTTTTATTTAGAATTAGTGTCAGTTCAACAGGAACTGAAAATGATGTAGTGTCGTCCCTCAGATTCGAATACTTTTTATCAGAAAGAATTCATTCATAGTTGAGAAATTTCTCCAATACCAGACATTTTAGATTTCAGACGCAATTAATGAAAATGGTTATATTTAGCAGTATAGAAGATTTACAATTTTCACAAATACTCTATGCAGATACCTTAGAAGATAATGTATTTAACTAAATGAATTATATTGTGTCTGTGGTGTATAAAGTAATTTTTGGAGAAGAATTACCAAGGCTTTTACCTGAAATGGAGTCATTGATGCAGTTGAAAGATGAAGTAGCAGTAGGTGATCGGTTTTTATTAAAGGATTCCACCGTGATCAGGTTATACGGCTTTGTACATGAACCTTATATACTAGCTGCCTTTCTAACTATAAGGATTTTCGCTCTCGAATTCGTCAAACAGAAATTGACTCTAGAAGATGAGCAATTCTAAAAGTTTAAAAAAGGTTTTGATTTGAAATACCCATGGAGAGTAGGTCCTTTCATTATAAAAATAAAAGAATCCCTTTCAGATATAACAAAGTTGTTGGAGGCTATGGAGTTTAAGAAATATGTGGCAATTGAATATGATCCTTTACATATCATATCTGAAAGAAAGAAGAAAAATAATATGAAAGCTTTTGAACATCAAGAAACAGAAGGATTATTAAAGGGACATAATTTATTTTGTTATGAACTTGATGATGAAGAAACAATAGATTTGCAAGTAGGGGATTTTATTCTAACAGAATTAACCATGGATGCCGATTAGTTGCCAGATGCTCAGGAAGTTGGAAGAAAAAGGGATTTGCAAGAGATTATGGATGCAAATAGTGAAGGGGGAGATGAAGGCAAAAGGCTTAGGATGGAAGCACCATGCGAATTGGTCATTTCAACAGGCAGTGAAATATGTAAAGAAGAAGAATCTTCAGTCGCAAAAGTTTAGATACAAGAGTATGAATTCCAAAAGTTAAGGAAAGTGGTGATGTAAATAAATTCCAATCGAGGCTCGACATGTATAAACATTATGGACAAAATAAGCAAGCCATTTCCCAAAGGCTTTTTAATTTGATGCCGGTAGTCATAAATTTATCAAATTCAGATATTTCTCTGATAACAAGCAGGGATATAAAGGAGAACACTTTAAACTTGGAAGCATCTACAGAAGACAAAGTGACTGAAATGAAAGTCAATTTGAAGAAAATACCAGTGCCAGACAAGATCCAATTGCATAAGCAAATTGGAGAGGTGATATATTAATATTTTGTGGAAGCAACATTGAAAGTCACTAAATTGGAAAATACTGTAAATAAAATGGAAGGTCAATTGAAACAAGAAATACTAGAGAATAAATCCTTCCAACAACAAGTCAAAAAATTACAATTTGACTTAGTTGATAGTGACGGTGGAGGTAAAGCCAACAAACAATTGTTAATAGAAAAGGATAATTTGATTCAAAAGTTACAGAAAAAGATGAATATTTCAAACACTCAGTTGATTCAAGCTCCAGAAGAAACCAAGCTAGAGCAAGAAAAAGAGACTTTGTCTAAAGAAGTTAATGATAGCAAAGCTGAATTATTGAAATTTACTGAAAGAGAAGCTAGTTGGGAAAAAGAAAAGATAAGATTGAGAAATCAGATTGCATATTTGAAAAATAATTTTTCAAATTTGAGCGTGCAACAAGCAGGTACTTGTCCGAATGGAGATGGAAATGATGCTGATAGTATTTTACAGGCTATGTCCTAGATTAGTTTAAAGGATGTTGAAATAAAAGAATTAAGAGAAGAAGCTTAGAGATTGAAAGAAGAAAGTGAGAAAAAAGACGAAGAAACAAAGTCCTTACAAGACACGTATAAGGAATTGATTGAAACTAATAAAAAATTGGCACACCAAGTGACAGGGCAAGCAACTATGCAAGGATTCAATCACGTGGTATGGGACTTGGTTATTAAAGAAGTCGAAAGTCTTAGGATATACTTGGATTATATGAGAGTAAAAGAAAAAACAATTAAAGATGCTTTTACCAGTTGTACTGCAATAAGAGAAAATCTGAGAAGGAAGCCCAAGGAGACAGTGCAGAATGCCATCACTTTTATGAATAGTTTAACGGAATAAGATAAAGGCCTTAAATATTAAGAACACAATTACAACAATTACATCACCAAGAAGAGTTCTGGGAAAACATGCACAGGTCGAGAACGTAGAAGCTAAGTCCGAAGCAATGAGGAGGCAAGTAATAGGGTTCAAAGTAAAATTTGGGAAGTTGATCGAAAAGGGTTTTCCCTCTTTCTGGGATGAAAATCAGGAGTTGATTTCCCCAAATGAATATAAGAAATTATTGTTTGCTATAAGAATGGATCATGTGAAATTTCAGCATTTAAATTCTTTGCTTACAGGGAAGATTCTGATGGAAAAGATTGCAGAAGACTTTGAGATGCTAAACAAGTTGGTATTTATTGGTGAAAGAATTCCTCAAATTTCCTTTGCAGATCACATTGAGATGAGAGTCATAGTGAAAGAAATGGCGAGCTACGATCTTCCAATAGCCGAGCAATGGACAAGCGTGGAGAGATATGGGAAAATGAAGTACACACTTCATGCTTCAAAATAGCTATTGGAGCCTATGTCGAATGAAGAGTTTGAAGCTAGTGGGGGCAGTCAGTTAATGGGCGCAGCCAGCTGGGAGAGCAGCTGCAGGGGCAATTTTTGTCTTTTTGTAGGATTCAAGTGTCATTTAGTAAAAAGTACCGATGAATGTAAAAAGGCGGTTAAGCCTGTCTCTCTCATTTTTGTCTTGTAATGGTGGTGGTGAATGTGCCCAGTTAGGTGTCACTCAAAATTATAACTGTTTTCTAGTCTGAATGGGTCGAGCATGAAGCTCTGGGAATCTATAAATTCCATGTAATTGAATGAAGAATGGTTGAAAATTTTTGGAGCCTAGCATATTGCTCTGTGTTGTGCATTTTGAACTGTGTTAATAAAGTTGACAGAGCTGAGTGGGCATTTTTCAGGTATTCTTGTGTGATCGGTCTTGCAATCTATTTCTTCTCTTTTCCCATGTGATTTGTGTTTCCTTTCATTGTTAATCCAGTCTGTAATTATTTTTCATGCTTGGTTTAGTGTGGCATTTGAATAGAATTCATAGTCTTTATGCTCTATTCTTATCATACCAAGTATTCCACAATTATTTTTCTGCTAAAATCAATATAGAATTCATGTTTCCATGCTTTATATTGCTGGACTATTCATTTTTCTTCTAAATCACTGAACTAAAATCTCTTTGACTGTAAGCTGGTGGCTACCTTGCCCCTATTTGAATGTATTTGCAAAGCATTTGTTAATGATATTCATCTATTGTTTAATTTGACTCCATTACCCAATAGAGATCCACACTGCTTTCAACCAAAAACTTTAAAAAACCCAAGCATCCCACTAGAAATCTGACCTTCTAAATGAACTGTGTATGAGCATTTTGAGCATTAAGGCTCTACATTTCTTTTTGAATATTTTCAGTCCTTTTCTAAGAGATATCCCTCTCTAACTGTGCTGGGTTAGTATCACAAGTCTAAAGTGGTTTTGTGTTACCTCGATTCTACCTCTCCACAACCTTGGGGTACGTTTTGGGTGTTAACAAATTGGCCCCGTTGCCGGGGAATGAGTGTTTCATCATCCCTAGGAGAACGACAAAGAAGTCTTAGTTTCGAAGAAAAGAGAAATCCCCGTGGGAAAACAAAGATGTCCATATTTTCGAGAAGGTTGTGTGTTTTTTCCCTGGCGACTCCACTCGTTGAGATTTGTATTCAAGGGAGACTCCACTGGGGAAGAACAACGAGCCAAAGTCCGGTTCTAAATAAATTTCAAAGGGCATCCTAGCCCCTAGAAAGATCCATACCCGAGGTAACCCTTTCTCCGAAATTCTGCTAGGGGTGGATAATCCAGAAATTTTGCTTAGACATTGGATTGGAAAGGATAAGGCTAGTACTTCTAACATTGAAAGAGCCATGTCTAAAGAGGAACCATTTGTTTTTCATGATTTAGATATAGAGATAGGAATTGGGAGGACTTTGCTGAGGACAAATTTTGAATCATATATGAACCTAGGTGAAGAAGGTTTGAATACTCCTGAGTCATATATGTTAGATCCCGTATGGTGTGAATTGCAGAATACTACCAAAGTTGAAAGAACTAAGCCTTGTTTTCAGATCTCTCAGTCCCATACCATAAACCCTGCAAATAGCCCTGCTCAAAATATTCTCTAGAATATCCCGCCCCTTGCACAAAATCCACCTATACCCATGGCTGCTAGATTCGCACCATTAAACCTACCAGTTGTTTTGCATGACCTCCCTCAGAACTATTCCCAAAGCAAATTCTCTTATGATGGAGAGGGGGAATTTTCAACCAAGCAGCATGTAGATAGATTTGAGGATTTTGTTGATTTGGAGGAAGTGGGTTATGATGATGAAAATATGAGGTTGTTTGCCTAGAGCTTGTTTGGAGAACCTAAGAAATGGTTCAGGCAACTGCCAAATGCTTCTATCCTTGATTTTGTAGCCTTTAAGGCATTGTTCTTAGAAAGTTGGGAAATGATAAGGAGCCCCTCACTGGTTCTGTCCCAATATAACCATTTAAAGAAAGGGAACTTTGAGTCTGTCCATGAGTTTTCTGCTAGATTTATGAAGGCATACAACTCTATCCCAGATGATATACGACCCTCAGTTGGTTCTGCAAAGCTCCATTATGCAGATGCGTTTGAGGGAGATTTTTCATGCATGCTGAGAGAAAGGAAATCACCCTCCCCGCCTGCTATGTTAAAGGATACCATAGAAGTAGAAGCAAACATGATAGCTTCAGGAAAGTTGAAAGGCAAAGCAAAAGTGGAGAAGAAGAAAATAGAAATCCATACCTCTACTTTCACCTCATCCTCTACTAATGATGTGAAGTTCGAAATGATGATGAAGACCATGGAAAAATTAATGGATAGGCTGGCCCTAGAAAACAAACCTCCTAATAGAGAACAACCTAAAAATCAAGTGAGGAATCCAAATTTTAGAAGACCACCTCTCCAGAGAAACCAAAGGAACCTTGATGACAAGCAAATAAGGCCCCCTTTCCCTGAGAACATGGTAGATGAGGAAGGTCAAGAAGACCCAATGAATGAGCAGATTCAAATTTTTGATACCCTTGACCATGAGATATATATGACTGAAAGGAAGCATGATTTTTTCACCAAGGGAGCTTCCACTTCAAATCCGGAGTTGGATTCAGAGCAGTATTAGATGGGCTATCAAAATGCAGTAGACGACTTCCAAAGGAAACTGAAACTAAGAAATAGGGAGGTTAATGTGATCAAAGGAAAGCCTAGTTTGAACCAACCCTCTAATGCCCAACAGAGCCCTGATAAGAAGAAAGAGAAGCCACAAGAACCTGCTATACCGAGGGTCCCCAAAAATCCAAAGGAAAAGCAGCAAGAGGTCACTGCACATAAGAATTCAGAGAGCAGGGAGCAGCAACCCAAGGAGCCTAGGCAGCTCAAGCATGCAGACCTGTGTAAAGAAGTATCATCTTTCAATCTGAAGATTGAGCTATCAAAGGTAAATATATCTATCCCATTCAATGAACTGTTAAAGAACAATGAATATAGGGAGCAAATCACCAAAATGGTTAATGGTCAAGATGACTGTCAGCAGGATATTTTGGAAGTGAATGATGATGCTCCAAGAATTTTTTTTGCGCCCAAGCTTGAGGAAGAAGACGGCGAGGATGTTCCCCCATTCTATTTTAGTTTAAATGTTCATGACATGACTCTACACAATGCACTAATAGACTTTGGCGCCTCCCACAACATAATGCCAAAATCCGTGGTGGAGGAATTGGGTTTAGAAATCACCAGGCCTTACAAAGATCTCTACTCTTTTGACTCTAGGAAGGTCAAGTGCTTGGGGTTGATAAAAGACATGGTGGTAACATTGACACAGCTCCTAGCAAAAAGCATCATGATGGACGTAGTTGTGGTCGACATCCCTGCAAAATTTGGCATGCTACTGTCCAGATCCTGGGCGTCGAAGCTAAGAGGGAACATGCAGCTAGATTTATCCTACGCCACCATCCCTCTATTTGGAGGAAACATGAGACTGTACAGGGAGAAAATATTGGCTTATATGGTCAACAGTCCAAGCAATCCTGATAATCATCCCATCTATTATGTTGATACAGATTTAGGCTCATCTATTTTATTTAATGATGGACCTAGAGTAGATCCTAAGGTCCCTATACACCTGGAATTGGTGGAGCAGTTTGTAGTAAGGCACGAGGCCCTAGAAAGGAAGAAAAATGAAGAAGGCTTGTGGAAGATGTATTTTGATGGGTCTTTGAGCAAAATGGAGCAGGGGCAGGAGTCTGGATTATCCCTCCCGACCTTGAATTTAAGGCCCTGTCATACAAGTCAACTTTCGAATGTACCAACAATGTGGCAGAATATGAAGCTTTATTATTGGGCCTGCAGGCTTTGAAGGACATGGGAGTAAAAAGGATACATGTGTTTGGAGACTCAGAGCTAGTAATAAACCAAGTAAATGATAGCTATCAAACAAAGCATCCTAGGATGAGGGCCTATAGAAACGAAGTGTGGGATATGTTTGGTAACTACTTTTCAGAGCACAAGATCATTGTAATACCCAGGATGGAGAATCAGGTGGAAGATTCCTTAGCCACTACAGCTGGGGGTTTCAAAACCCCAATCTACTCTCAAACAAAGTATGAGGTGGAGGTCATGAACATGCCATCAATCCCAAATAATTCCAAATATTGGCAGGTGTTCGATGATGACCTACAGATAAGAAGATTTATGGAATTGACTGATGAGTTTGTGAATACCCAGATTAACGCCGAGGATGAAAATATGGAATGTCTCCAAGACGGTGAAGACCAGGCCGAAGATGAGGAAGCTGGAGGTAAGAAATGGAAAAACATGATGGGGGGTAAAGACATTATCCAATTGAAAAGTAACCATATCCCCAAAGGCCTAATACCTTTGGAGAAGTTGTTTGACCAAAACGACGTGGCTAAAAACCCCAAAGTCAAGCCTTCTAGCGACGTTGTAGAAGATCAAAACCTGGGCACGACAGAAGAGCCTCGACTTGTGAAGTTGTCTAAGAAGTTTCCTAATAGAAAGAAGGAACAATATGTGAATTTAATGAAGAAGTATTCCGATGCATTCGCTTGGAGCTATAAATACCTAAAGGAGTATGACACCTCCATTATACAACATTCAATTCTAATCAAGCCTGGAGAGAAACCTTTCAGGCAGAAGCTGAGAAGGATCAACCCTAAGTTACTATCTGTAATAGAAAAGGAAGTCAGGAAGCTTTTCAGTGCCAAAATCATTGTCACCTTGAGATTTTCCAAGTGGGTAGCCAATCTAGTTCCTGTCAAGAAGAAGAATGGAGAGATAAGGATCTGCATAGACTTCAGGAACCTGCACAGGGTGTCATTGAAAGATAACTACCCCTGCCTAAGATGGAACATATTTTACAGAAAGTAGTAGGAGCAGAGAGGATCTCTACCATGGATGGATTTTCAGGATACAATCAAGTCAAAGTATGCCCCGAAGATCAAGAAAAGACTGCTTTCACCATGCCTTGGGGCACCTTCATGTATGCAAAGATGTTGTTTGGGCTAATGAATGCAGGAGCCACTTTCCAACATGCAATGGACATAGAATTTGCTGAGGAAAAGGACAAGTTTGTGGTGGTGTACATGGATGATATAACAGTATACTCCAAGTTTGACAAAGAACATCGTAAGCATTTGGAAAGGGTTTTCATCAAATGCAGGAAATATGGTATCTCTCTTAACCCAAAGAAGTCTCATTTTGC
Source organism: Larix kaempferi (assembly GCA_027924585.1). Lineage (NCBI taxonomy): Eukaryota > Viridiplantae > Streptophyta > Pinopsida > Pinales > Pinaceae > Larix > Larix kaempferi. The sequence continues at coordinate 30,237,144 of BSBM01000316.1, forward strand.
ATTGGAAGAGGCTAAGCTCCCGGGACACATCATTTCTAAAGAAGGTATTAGGATTGACCTTGAGAGGGTTAGTGCTATTCAGGAAGTTGGGGAGCCAAGAAGTAAGCAAGAAGTGCAGTCCTTCATTGGGAAAGTGGGTTTCCTAAGGAGGTTTATTCCAAGTTTTGCAGAGATAATGAGAAGTAAAGAGAATCAGATAAAATGGACTGAGGAAGCTAGGGATTCATTCAAGGGCATTAAGAAAGCTATCACCAAAGCCCCAATATTAGCAAGCCCAGATTTTTCCAAGGATTTCCTAATTTTTTCCTATGCATCTGAACATACGGTGGCAAGAGTGTTGTTGCAAAATAATGCCCAGAATGCTGAGCATCCCATTGCATTCTTCAGCAGGGTGTTGAGAGACGGAGAGCTAAAGTATGATATCATGGACAAACAGGCATATGCCCTGATAAAGTCATTAAAATATTTCAAGTTCTACAACCTCCATTCACACATTATTGCCCATGTCCCAGACAATGCTGTAAAGAGTATCCTCACCCAAGCAGATCCCGAGGGAAGAAGGGCCAAGTGGATTGTTGTGCTACTAGAGTATGACTTGGAAATAAATCCCACCAAGCTAATAAAGGGGCAGGGTTTGGAAAAGTTGATGACTAAAGCTAACTGTGATTCTTTACAACTGAATTTCCTAGAAGAATATCAAAATCAAGCAGGCACAGGAATGCAGGTAAGGCCAGAATTTTCAGCATACCCCTGGTATGCTGACATTATTTATACATTGTAGAATTTGCAGGCTCCTGCAGGTTTGAGCAAAACCAGGTTCAGGTCTATGAAGCTGAAAGCTGCCAAATTTTGTATTATGAATTAGTTTTTGTATTAGAAGGACCTAGGGGGTGTGCCGATGAATTGCTTATTAGAGGATGAAGCTCAACATCCCAAGAAGTAATTCCATAAAGGAGATTGTGGTGGGCATCATTCCTGGAAAGTGACAGTCAACAAGATATTGAGGGCGGGGTTTGACTGGCCTACCATGTTTGTTGATGTGTATAAGGAGACTGTTACTTGTCACCAGTGCCAGATCTTTGAAGGTAAGAGGAAATTTGTTTCACTTCCCCTTCATCCAATCATAGTAGAGGCGTCTTTCTAGCAATGGGGGATGGATTTTATTGGAGAAATAAATCCTAACTCCTCTGGCCAACATAGATGGATTTTGACGGCTACTGATTACTTCACCAAATGGATTGAAGCCATCCCCACTAGGAATGCAACTGAGACAGCAATCATGGATTTCTTAGAGGATAACATCTTGTCTAGATTTGGCTATCCCAAGAGGATAGTGACAGACAATGCACCAGCATTTAAGTCTAAAAGGATGATAAACTTCTGTCACAAGTACCATATCATCCTAAACCACTCCACAACATACTACCGTCAAGGAAATGGACTGGCAGAGTACTCTAACAAAAGCTTGGTAAGGATCATAAAGAAGTTGTTGGAAGAGAACAAAAGGGCTTGGCACACAAAATTAAAATATGCTCTGTGGGCTGATAGAATCAGTACAAAGAGAGCCATTGGAATGTCACCTTTTCAATTGGTATATGGAGTTGAGGTGGTGTTTCCAGTATCCCTAGGGTTACCATTCATGAGGCTACTGCAGGGAATGGAAGAGGAGCCAAATCACATGCAAAGGAGGGTGAATCAAATAGTTGAATTGAATGAGCTGAGAAGTAAGGCCTATGACAAAATGCAGGGGCACCAGGAGAAGGTGAAGAATACCTTCGATAGGAAGACCAAAGAGGACCAATTTCAGGTTAACGATTTGGTTTTGAAATGGGATGCTCCCAGGGAAGGTAAACATGGAAAATTTGACCATATGTGGATGGGGCCTTACGTTATTGCAGCAAAACAAGGAGTGAACTCTTTCATCCTAGAGCATGAAGATGGGTCTCCCTGGATAGGAGGACTAGTCAACAGGAGGTTTTTGAAGCATTACCTGTCCTGATAGGTGACAGGTAAACATTTGTACCATAGTTTGTATATATGTGTGTGGTGTTTTACAGTTGCAAATAAAAAATTGGTGGTAGGCCAAAGATCTAAAGCCTGAAGTGAAGGCCCTACGATCTGGAAGAGGCTGCCATTGTTTTTTGTTGTGTCCATATGTTCAGGATGGTCCAAACAGAGCCGGAGGTGAGGGTTTTGTTCTACAAGGAATATTTTATTGCGAGAGCCACCCAATGGATCAAGAACCTCGTCTACGAAGTTCTTTGCTACCTCACAGGGAGGATAGCATCCCCAGTTGGAGCCAGTTTTTAGCACCTAATTTTTACAGCATATGTACTAATGTGTAATGGGTGGAGAGCTAAGGAATTCCCTGAAGAAAGCTTAAAATTGCCTTATTTTTCATGGCTAGGTGCTAAGGTATGAGAAAAATTGATTTGGGGGTGTTAAATATAAATAAACCTAAAGAAATTCCAAAAGAAAATGCAAAAACGCAACCAAAAACTATAGTTCAAATCCAAAATGTATAAAAGCTAACTATCATGTGGATCGCACTGTTGATCGGGCGTGAATAGGAAATCAACGACTCTCGTTGGTTGTCACATGGCCAAAGTGCGCGGAGCAGATGGGAGATAAGTGGTCGCGATGGATAATACCGGCGTACAGATGGCAGTTGGAGAACACGTCGCAGCCAAGGTAAGCAGTAAGTAAAACCACCTCAGGAGCATGCGACACCATTGTGGCAAAAGGCAAGGTGTTAAGATCGATGGCTGGGATTCGTAAACAAACATCCGATGGTTTGGGATAGAGGTTTTTATTCACTGCATAAGTCACATAGATCAATGGCTCGGGTTGCAAAGAAAATCGAAATCAACGACGATAAGAGTTGAAGTTGCACGAGAGGTAAGTAGTGTGGACCCCGCTAGCATGAAACGTTGAAAAGGTAAACAAGTTGCAGATCTCCACCGTAGATGCAAATCAAGGGAAGATCAAAAATCCTGGAGGATTGTCGCACCAAGAAGATGCATGGTGGATAAAGTATGTGGTGGTTGCGATAAATAAAACCGCTTGACAGGTGTCGACACCAAGCTCTATTGCAAGGAGGAAAAGTGGTAATGCAAACCACTTTGGAGGTTCGTGACACCACTTTGTAGACATATGGTTTTGGAATGAATGGTGAAGATTAGAGCATAAGGTATTACAATCCCCTCCCCCTTAGAATAATACCGTCCTCGGTGTTCCAATACTTAGGAATACATATACAATTTACACGTCCAAAATTTTCAAAATTTTGTAGATCTGCCCTGCATTCTATCATTTACCTTGAACTTTTAGGACAAAGTCCTTTGGCTTCCACAAACTGCTCCTGCTGGTTCTGACCTTCCAGCTCATCCACAAGTCTGAAATATTTATGGTTGCTACCCTCTTGATGTTCCTTTGTTGGGTAGTTGCGGCGGCAATGATTTCCCCCACATTTCCAACATTTCATTGGTTACTTTGTCTTTTCCTGTTCAAATTCTTTTGAGTCTTTCCACCTAGAACATTTCTTAGTGGATTGATTAGATGAATGCCTCCTCATTGATCCATTGTCCTTTCCTTGACTGATTGTTTCCAGAATTATTTTTACTTGTCTTTGCAGATAAACAGAGTCCTGCAAAACCTTATGGTTCATCTCATTCTGCTACTTTTGTAGCTTGAGCAGTCCTCCAAGATACTCTTGGGTCTTGGCAATTGTTTGAAGAATATTTTCAGCCAAATTCATTAGCTTTTGGTTTGTTTCCATGGACAATGTACACAGCAGCCCACTCTTTGCTCGCTAGTACCACTGTTTTTGTAACAGTTGCAACCAATTAACTTTCACTTCTCACCTATGAAATATATCATTGCAATCTCTGTTAGGCCAAGCATAATACAAACATTAAAATCAGTCAATAATTGCCCAATTGACATGGGTAGTCCATCCTTTATCCATGATACTTTCACACTTTCCATTCTTTCCCAACATACTCATGAATTCCTTCATGTTCATCCATTCACAGGAAATTCATTAATTCAGCATTCACAGTTATTTCAAGCAATTAACACGATCATTTCAAGTCATGACCTGCATCAACCATTTTCTGTTTTTATAAATGTATCAATAAAAAAGGAAAGAGAGAGCAGTAAGAGTTTTCTCCTCTTAGTCTTGTTTCATTCTGAAACCCACACCACCACTATGGTTTTCATGCTCCTAGCCTCTTTCACTTCAACGTGAATGCTTGACCTACCCTTCTTGGCTATGACACTTAGTGTCTATGGTCTATTCCAGACCTCTCAACCATGGAGTCCCTCCACATGGTTTGTCTACAACTCTTGGCTGCTAGGACCTACACAGTCCCACTAGCACCATCTTTCATTATTGCTCATGCTGAGCTATTTAGGATGGTTAGATGTCCACATGCATCCTTAGGATGCCCTGATAGTCCTTGCTTCCAACAATTCATACACTCAAACATTAAATCAAATCACATGTTTAGTTTATTTTCATGGGGTTTATCTCTAAACAAGAGTTTAGGAAATCATAACCAAATCATATACACATGTAGATTCATAAGCAAGGAGCTGCAAGATAACCAAATACTTATCTGTATTGTATGTTTCCTCTCTAGTCCACAGCGTCCTGCTTTGCTTTGCAAGCCTTGGGATCGCCTATGGACTTGGATGTTTTGCCAGCACGTAGGATGCTCCACAACATCAAATAGTTAATGCTCAACCAATACACCTACACACCAACTGGATTTACCAAGCATTTATGGTGCCCAACCAGTCCCATACCTGGTTGGCCCTTTCCATTGCCAAGCCAGCACATCTGTCTGGGTCATCAGCCAATGGAAAGAAACCACGCCACCGACTATTATAGGTCAAGGCTCTACTACTCGGCCTTAGGCATATAACAACCTTTCACCAATACTTCTACAAAATCCAAGTAATCAATTCCCAAACCAGTACACTGACTGGGTTTATTAGGCATACAAAAATCCTTCATCAATATCCCCATACCTTCACACACACAACAACCTCTTCACAACAACCCTTCACAAAAACTTTTCACTTTTCTTCTTCAGTCTGCAGCACTGAATTGCATCTGTTTAATCTAATAACACCAGATGGGTAATCAAACTCATCAGTATTACTGCTCGAAAGCTGCAAACATAATTCATAACATTCACTATCCAACATTGAAACACCAGGAATGCATCCATTCCCTTAGGGTGTAGTCAATATTGATAATCCTGTCATAACTCGGCATTGGAAAAGTGTGCACCCCTTTCTGATGTGAGCTATGTAGGCCCTACTCACACTCAAACAATCTGTCATAGTGGAAATAAAATCAAAATATGGTCTGCATATTGACTCTAACAATTAGACATGCATATTCTTAGTTAGGGTCATAGAACACTTATCCATTTGCAAATGTAGTCTTCTTCATTAATGAGGAATGGGGGCTCCTTTTCTAAGTTTACGGTCCCTCGGTTTTCCATCCCAACTCCTTTTGATGTTACATAACCATCATATGTCTTACTGACATAATCTTTACCATCTCACTCATATTGTTTACCAATCATGCAGTGTAGGTGGGACATTATCAAAATGTCCAATGGTGTTTCACCCGAAACCCATTTCCAAGATATGGGATCCTTCCCATGAAGTTTGGATTCTGTAGGCCCTCTCTCATGGTCTTACTGCAATGTGTCTTCCTGGCACACTTATTAAATAGCCAAACCGTCACCAACATTTAACAGTAAAATTCAAATCTGATTGTTCCATAACCAATCAATGGCATTAATAATTAAATTCAATATGAATTTGCAATTATGTCTACTACAGAAATTGATTTTCTTAGCCATGAGGCTATCCTCATATTGCTTGGCTCTTGTAAGTGGTATCACTTCTCCCATTATGGTGTTATGTCTGCTGCCATACATGAACATCCACTTATAACATGTCCTCTTGACACAATTCATATAAGCCAAATAGTCATTAGTCATTTATTAGCAAAATTCCAAATCTGAGATTTACAATTCTTCTTTCTAATAGAACTTAGAGTTTTCAACCATGAGATTCCTTCTCATAAGATCTAAATCAAAATTTTCAAATCTGTTCCCTACAAAAATTATATTTGCAACCATGATATTATTCTCATAAACTTAAATCAGAATATTTTCAGATATGTTTCATGCATAAGTTAAATTTCACAACCATGAGAACCTTCTCATAACCTTTGGATTTTGCACATGGTGGAGTTCGGTTTTTACTATGGTTTTATCCTCATTGCCATACGCAAGACATTTCTACTTGGAATCTGAAACTTTCAATCAGCCAAACATGTTGTGAGTATCTATGCATATAATTTGTTCATTGCTACAACAGTCACTGAAGTGATCTCATAATTATAACACTCAATAATTCGAACACCTTCAGTTGTTAACATATCAATATCACCAAACTCATTTACTTCACGTGAATCATTATCATACTAAAATTGCAAGGTAGAGTCACATCATTCATGCAATTCAAATGAAACTTTAGACACTCATTATTTCATAGTCATATGAGTTATACAACTCTGCCCTTCCATAGAGTATTTCGACAACCCATCGATCTTGACTACCTTCTTTATGCACTTACTATTCTACATTCATAACAGTCCATGAAATGATCTTAGAATTATCATCAATTCATCATCTCATCCATTATTTAGTTTGCAATAACACATATACCATCCCCATGCATTCATGTGATGCATCACAACATGTGCACCCGCACTTATGCATGCACATTTACAACATTTACCTTATCTTTTAATGTGCATTCACTCCTTGTAACCACAAGATTTATAAAATCTCTTAATGCATATACACTCAATGCCACCTTGCATTGGTTCATGAATGTTCTGCATTCAAACATATTATGGACGAAACATGACTACCTCATATAGCATGCATTACCATAATCAAGACCACCAGTCCTCACTTGCTTTGATTATTAAGCTCATAACCGACATACACATGCAATGATATATTTTTATATGAATGTAGTCTAAATTTCTAAATAGTCACATGGTATGAGGCCTCTTGCTTTCACCACTCCCTGCTCCACCACACTATGGCAGTATGGCATTCACATGAATGCATTTCAACCTTAAATGCATACCATTTTATGATTATTAAATATGGTTCAATGGATTCTTACCCAATCCCCTTTCAACACATATGCAATCATTATAATTAAACCATTATTTCCATGGATCCCATTTACACCTTTGATGTTACCTGGTCAGTTGGTCTCTTACAGAGGATTACATAATTCTTCCACCAATTTCTTGATCATGGATTTGCTGCCCTAGCCTTTTCTTCGTAAGGTTGTTGGCCACATGCAACAACATCATCAACACATTTAGCCATGCTTATGTTGTCTTTGGTCCTACAACCAATACCAACACCAATAGTGATTATGAACCACAATATTTGCCATTAGTGGTTCATTGCATATGCAGAACCTTACTACTTTTACCAATATGTAATATCCTATGTGTGCACAAACATCTGCTCATGCACTGTGCAATGTTTATAAATATGCCAGCCAATGCATATTCATGCCATCCCTCTATTCTCTTGTACTTTAGCATTCCCATGCCATAAATTTTCTATACATCAAGATCATAAAATATAAATATAGTTAGCAAGACAGGGGTTAAGGAATTCTCCCTTTCCAATCCCTCATCATAGCATGGAATTCTTCTTCCACATCAGAACTAGTCTGATTTCATGTCCTCTAGCAAACACACGAGGAATTATTAGATATGATTTTATCACCCAACAACAATTCAATACATATACTTATGCATAATATTCTTACATGCTACTTCTAGGCATGCAATTCTAGGAATTGTCCATATTGACAACATTTAAAAAAAAAAAAAAACAGCGACTGGCACTTTTCTATTCTAAGTATCTATGATAAATGAAAACCTCATTCAAACTCTGGTGATGCACCACTGTTCCCTGCTGGATAAGCTTTCCAATGCCTATCCACATGCTTCATTTTAACTTTGGGTGTGGTAATTACATTACTTCAAGAATGACAACTTTTACCAAAATTCTGCACTTTTACACACAACTGTATTTTGGTCTAGAATGCCAACTTCAGCCACCTGTAGAAGAAAATCTAGGAAGATTCAGGAAAACTTTTCTATTGGGTGAAGTTAGTCCATACAACAAGGAACACTAAGAAACTTGCAGATCTCTGTTCCGATGCACCATTCATCTTCTATAAAATTTTGGGTTTGACTACTTTTCACTTTTAACATTTTTCCAAAATTTCAAATTTTGGGCCAAAAATGGTTATTTCCCAAACGGTGCATTTCTGGAAAATCTTTGTCTAACGTGAATTGTCTGTTTTAATGAGAATAAGAAATGTTGAGTTCAGTAGATTTCTTGAATCCTTCATCTAAGGTCTCGTTCATCCACTGCAAGCTTTTCAAAATTTCCAAAAAGTGGCTTGGAATAGTGCTTTTTGGCCTTCACACTCACTTCGACTCCACATCCTTTGGAGTTTGGCTCCAAAATTCCAAACTTAACATTGTGCCTGCTCCATGACCGCTCCATATCAGTTTTGGCTCAATCCGACCTTCTGTCAAGCGTCGGGACAACAATTTGTAAAAGCCATTAATCCCAAATTTATGCCAAATTGGAGCATAATGGGCTCGGGATCCTCAATGGACCTTCCATGGCCTTTGTTAATGGACTCAGAACGCCACTGACCTCATCCAATTCTAATTCTTCATGCTCCTGTAATCCAAAAATCAATTTTCGGGCTCTATACTCGTTTATTTTTATTTTTATTTTTTTCACCCGAACCCGAAACCCAAAATCCGAAATTGCGGGTGCGGAATTGCAGAAATCCAAAACGCAATTTTCAAAAATTTGCATTCCCGCAACTCAAAACTTGAAATCCGCTACTGTAGAAACACCTTCATTCCTACAACTTGCTGGGTTCATATCTCCTTCGTCCCTTAACCAAATGAGACGAGTATGGTACCGTTGGAAAGCTCTTGATCTATGCATCTGTGTGCTCCTCTGTCCCATCTGAGAAATCTGATCCTGCCAATTTTTCCATTCCAAAATGATGCCCCAACTTCACCAATACCACGTTAGAACATTTTGTTACTTGTCTGCAAACTCAGAGTTTGGCCTAAGCAGCCCCAGTGCTACAACATGGGCTCTGATACCACTCTGTCATGTCCGCTACCATCGATCCATTGCAAGGAGAGAAACATGATCAAAAATACTGGGCTTATTTGAAGATCTCGGCCCCATACATTACTAAGAAATTCACCATAAATAAAAACTTATGTGTGCAAATTCATACTCAATATAAACACAGCGGAATTAAATCATATTTGCAAACACACATACAGTAATGCATCAACATATCTATCACAAGCATATGATGGATCGACATGTAGAGAATTAATGCCCTTCTCATGCTATGCATAGACTTCATATCAATTCCATTAACATCAATAATTATCATTTAGAATTAACACGTTGCAGAACACATAATGCATATAATTTAAACACATAGAATACTTATCTTGAAGATGAAGCTGTCCAAACAACTGGTTATGTGAGAGCAACGTTCCACCCAACCATAGATCTCTGTCCAGCCTATATTCTTTCAGCTGAGAGATCACCCCCGAGCTGGGTTGTGTATCCACTAAGGAGGAACTAGATGGGCTCACTCACAACCATGATTTCACTCAACAGCTATGCTAAGCCAACACACAGTTGGCTTTATGAAGCATGAAAAAGACAAAGGAGAAAAATGCTAAGCCAGTGAGTTCAACCACAGAGCTACAGGCATCTCAAGCTAAATTCAAGCAATCCAATTCTCTGTTCATACATTCACACTTGGATTTCTCACAATTCTGTCATTAAATAACTCAATCTCGTCACTGGACTTCCGAGCTATAAAAACTGGGTTTTTCTATGGATTTCGGGGTATCGAATACTCTCAAATTCTCCCCAAGGTTCATATCTATGGATCCCCCATTGGATTTTACTGTTAATACCAAATTCTAGGCGTTTATGGCTCTTCAAAATGTGGGTTCTTGCAAAGTTGCGATTTCTAGTTTTTCTCATTGCTGGACATTCGTAATGGATGAAAACTGAAGCTGGGTTCTTCAACCATGGAATGGGAATGAGGAAGAACCAATTCCCCTGAGGTAGGGTGACTTATGGGTCAAGAAAACAGAGCCCATACTCTGCCATACGAATTTCTGCGCTGCCCATGCTCCATTGAATCCATTGACTGATTTCTTCAACAACTTTCTTACATAGAATTAAATGCCAGCAAAGAAAGTCAAATGGGTTCTCAAGATGAGATTTGGTAGCCTATCGTTCAATCCCACAACCCTCTCACCACTCCCTAGTGGAGACACATGGCCCCTTTCTCATTAGTTGCTTCCATAGCCAGTTTTGGTATTTTATTGCATGATTTTTATTTACATCATTTTTACAATGTTTCATGGCTAAATAGCACATGGGTAACATAATATCTAATACTTTCCTTTTAAATAAAATTCAAGCTTCCACTAGTGGGGCCTTGGCCTTGAGCTCCATGCTAGGAAAACATACATCACATGTATAGAATATTTACATTAAAAGCTAATATATCCTAAGGGTCAAAATGGGGTATTACATCATGTTTGCTTAACGACTAGTGGGTTATGAAATGAATTATGATGTTTATGTGTAAATTATGGTTTCTTAACAATTAGTAGGTTATGAAGTGAATTATGATAATTAAAAGCAGAGCTATTAATGTGTGTTTTTTAGCATGTCTGTAGCGACAGGTGAAATGGTTCACAGACAGAATCACAAAGTAAATAAATGGGTAGTAGAGTATGAAGAAATCATGCACGGAAGAACAGAAACAGTCTCAACTTCCTATGGATTCCACACACGAGTTGAAAAGCACCTACCCGATTACTCGGGCAAGCATGAAGTTGTGCGAAGTGGACCATGGTGGAATTGGTCATGTACGAGGTTGAGGGGCACGCAGTAAGAACGGACTTACTCCTCAGCGCCATTTGTCTCCAATAGAGTGTAGACGGAGGAGTGAAGGTAATGAATAATAAATCCCTACATGAAGTACCCACAAATCAGATGAAACGAAGAAGTATCAATGAAAGGACCCAACAATGTGGTACCTTGTCAATAAAATAAAATGATGGACGAATGGACCTGACGATGTGGTACCTAAACACAAGACGAAAAACAATTGATGAATATTATGCATTAAACAAGTAAATTTGCATTTAGGCCATTTGCACATGAAATGAATTTTGATAATTAACATAATGGAGAATATTGTTTTAGAAGCAAATGGTATACTAAACTCTAGCATATAGTCAACTCCACTTGCACCCACAAAAATAGAAACTAGATTGAAGCATCAGGAGGGACAGACTTGAGTACATCTAGCAATGTAGGTGCACTTTCTTAGGAATTGGACCCATGGCTGGGTGAGCTAATTATATTTAAATAATTAGAATATTAGGCATTTTTGCATGAAGCGACATGTGTCACAGAGAATTTTCCTATTTAAGGAACGCAAGAGAAAAGGGAAGGGGACCCTACTGTTGAATGGTCACCGTAATGGTGAAGAGACATTGATTTGCTTCCATTGTGAGTTTGGAAAGGGAACTTGGTGGGGGGGAAGCCCAGTTCTGGATCCCTGGTTTATGTGTGTGAGATCTACAACTCCAATTGCTCGGGGGTTCAGGAGAAAGAAGATTACCCCCGATACGGTAGGGAGTTCAACTGAGAAGTCTGCCGGTGATTCGTGGAAGATCATCAGTGGGATCGGTTCCAAATTCCAATTCTTCGCCAACGCGGGATCATTCATTCGGACAGGTAATTATTATGGATTTCTTTAATATCCAGTATTATGAGTAGAGTTGTAAAGTTGTGATTTATAAGTTATCCTTGCTTTGGTTAAGTAAAACTATGTGCGGTTGGTGAGTCTTATTATTATTTCTTTTTGATATATTGATATTAGTTGAGACGATCGATCCATGATCCATCTCAAGGGAGATTGATATAGTACCATAAATTATTGATTTCGCATTGATTTTACCATGAATTTATACTTCTACACAATTTCTATATATCTATTGAACAAAACTTGGGGAGTCTTATTATTATTTCTTTTGATATACTGATATTTGTCGAGATGATCGATCCATGATCCATCTCCAAGGCGATTGATACAGTACCATAAACCGCTGATTTCCAATTGATTTTACTATGAATTTATACATTTACACAATTTCATATATATCTATTGAACAGAACTTGGGGAGTCTTATTATTATTTCTTTTGATATATTGATATTCGTCGATACGATCGATCCATGATCCATATCAAAGGCGATTGATATAGAACCATAAACTACTGATTTCGCATTGATTTTACTATGAATTTACACTTCTGCGCAATTTCATATATATCTATTGGTTTACTCACCCTGAGCATGACCAGTGGTGCATAAGGACTTTGATTTAAGCCTAAAGGGGTTCACCTCTCAATTAAATCATTGTTGATCTGAATTTAAGAGTTTGTTCATAGCCTCTGCAAACACCTTGAGATTCAATCTGTGCATGCAATCCAATCTAAAACTCTCATAAACCACAAATGGACTGACCTCCTTCAAGCTCTGTGTATCTCCTTGTGAGATCCAATCTGTGTGTATTCCCCATTCTCTGAACAGAACCCAATCTCTCCTTAATTCTTCACTCAGGCCTCAGGTCATTGCACCCTTGGATGTATTAGTAAGTTAAGAAGGGAGCTACGAACTCTTGAGGTAAAGAATTCCAATATAGAAGTGTAGATTTAGTTTGGTAGACCCGAGTCACTGTGTCAAACTGTAGGTTATACTAGGAATTAATTCCAGGGTTGAAATCACCTTGATAACCCACACCTTAAACATTTCACTACGCGTTGGTCACTCGACAGTACATTCCACCTATTGTAGTTCACGCATGGTGTTGCATGAACTCCTCATTCGAAGTTGATAGTTGGTCTACATTCGAGCATCATGATTTGGGCGATAGCCGCATGATAATCAAACTGCGAAGTGGATTAACTTCTCGAGTGCACTTGGATTTGATAATCTTGGTATCAAGTTTATCGAATCGAGACGGTGCAACTGATTAGAAACTGGGATCGAGATATTCCACCAAACGCATGTGTGTGATGGCCAATCCTCCCTGATAGGTCTACATTGACTATAGTATTCCCCCTTTGGACTCCAAGATATCTGATCCTATGATATTTCTTTTACTGACAAATTCACTCGAGATGGATGCATAAGGAGCTTCAGCTGGCGTGTGCTCCTCCTGATTGATCGATGAGTTTTCCCATGTTCCTAAAGGTTGGTTAACTCCTTTTGAAGGCATAGCTCGTTGAGGCAGACTGCAGTCCCATTATTCATTTCGGTAATGTTTATTATCTCTTGAATAAGTGATAGATATTGTTGTTTTAGAGTTCTGTTCATCTAGGGGAAGTATGTTGGTAATATAAGATTTCCATTCAGTTCTAATCAATAAATTTCTTTATAATTACATGATAAATACTAGGAATATGTTTAGTCTTGTCCATTAGGACGTATGGATCGATAGCATAGATCATAATCCATTCTTTAGAATACTAATTCCTCACATTCACTAGTTTTATATAAATCCGAGCGATAGGCTTCAAAATCATGCATATATTCGAGTTCTGGGAACTTTAGAATGCGTGATCGGTGGTATTATAATTTATTATGTTTCCAACAAGAATCCCATCATAAATGTCGGTTTAATTGTATGCATGTGGAAGTGGTTATAGAAGTTCCAAGCACTTACGGCTAATGGAGCTATCATGTTTTAGAAGATTTAGGGACGTGGTTATCCCATTCATTTGTTAAGTAATGAATTTATATTGTGTTCAAGTTTATACTTTAAAATGACAAATAATAATGATAAATAGAAATTCAAAGCACTTACGGATTAATATATCTATTATGTTTTAATAAGAGTAAGGGCCATTGATATCCCATTCATTTATCTAGTAATGAATTTCCTTAGGTGTACAATTTTATATCTTTTAAAATGATAATAAATGATAGTGGTAATTAAGAATTCAATACTCTTACAAATTTAAGGAATTGTTAGGTTTAAAAGTTTGCTTCGATGAATTGGTCCAATCTAAGCCTCATTATTGTGAGCTACTCAACTTGCTGCTAAGCCTCTTAGTTTTGTCTCTTGAGAGCATATATATATTGTACTCAGGTTAATGAATAATATTAGAGTGGAATTCTTCCCACTGGAGTGATTTTCCTCTAGTGTTATGTTCAATATTTCTTCTCTATTCTTGCTATCTCTTTGTGCAAATTGTTGGGTCTAGGAAATGCCCCTTTTTGGCCATCCTTATTACATCATTTTTCCCTGATTACATCTTATTTTCATAAGCTATACCTATGCCTTTTCTCCAGATCAACCAATGATATTGACAGGTATAATTCGTTATTACTTTATTTATTTTATGCCTAAGATTGTTAAGGTTCTAGATCCTAGTCCTTGGTTTATGCTAATCTGTGTGATTTCATTTAGTCAAGGTCTAAAGCGCAGGTGTATCGGCCAAATGGCACCAGTTGTTACTCTTCAAAGCCCTATTCCTCATAACTCTAAGGGATAGCGCACTCCTCCACGAGAATCTGTAACAGGCCTCCACTAAAACAGAACCCAGCTGCAATAGACAGATCGCATTCTAGCTTGCTAAATCCGTTGATCCATTGATTACTGGAGTAACAACTCCTTCATGAGTAACAACCTCGTTTAATACGGTTGTAACAGTTAGCTACAACTCCGCAGCATGAAGATCATAGATCTTCATTGCTACACGATTTTAATGGATTGTGATCTATACTTTCAATGTATAAATATGAGAAGGCTCCTGTAGCCTAGGGTTGGACAATTACCATTTTGCATAAGTTGTAACAGAGCATTGATACTGTCAATTTCCATCATTAATATGAGAGCAGAGTTCTTCATTTCTATGTCTTACTTTGTTGTGATTCTTGGCATCTCTATTAGAAGGCCAGGGCCCGCCTTCTCATAGAGATAGTTGGCTTAAGTAGGTAGGGTAATTTAGTTTCCTTTCTGTTGTGTGGTGTGGAATCATTGTAGATGTTACTGTTAGTTGCAACAGAGGTTAGCTTTCCTTTTGGTAGTTCACGATTGCATCTTGAATAGTTGTAGCAGAGTGGTGTGGCAGTCGACGGTGTAGGATAATTCAATTTAATGCATGTGTGTTCGAATCAGCTGTAACATCCAAGCTCAATCCCAATATCTTTCAGTTGTTTATGCTTTCTAGGGTTTCCAGTAATTATCAGTTAGAGTTCAAACTTATATTTAGATTCTAGTTGTTGTTGTATCTTCAATTGCTTTATTAAGGTAGGCAGATTGTGATTGAGTAACAGTAGCTACTAGATGGATCATTTTGGTAAAGATTGAATATTGTAGTTTGATAATTATAGGATTTAACTTCTTGCAAAAGTAATCTAGTTTATTTCTATTCTTAATTTTATAACTGCTAGGTTGATTTCTGTAGGAAGGTAGCTGTAATTGAATTCATAGATGTATGAATTAGATTATTTTTCTTTCTGGAATGAGTTTGGCTGGATAGACTGGTAGGATCATTATCTCCATTTAGTTAATCAACTGCTTGACATGTTTATGCACAGATTATGCTTATTGCCATTGAAACAAAAGACCTTCCTGGGTTGACAATTTATATTGACTATCCTGTGTGTTAGCTTTAATTAATTGACATATAGGGTGACCAACATTTTGACACCACTGTCGAGGATGGTAATAGATAGACAAAGTTAGTAGTTGGTTTCATTTGATTTTATTTTGGTTTAATTATTTACATCATGCATGAATACAAGAAAAACAAATCGGGAACCCCCTTTGAATAATAGCATTGCAGGTGGAAGAGGTCAAGATCGTAACACAGGTCAGGGAAGACATACATACATTGACAAAATAATTGCTAAAGTGGATTCTTCCACTAGACCACCGCGGACATCTACGGGTAGGGGAAATTCTGTTCCTCCCAACCTTGAGAATTCAACATCAACAGTGGAGAATACAACGGGACCTTCAACTCCTGTTGTAGAAAATAAACCTCCTGAAGATAAGGGAAGTGTCGTGGGTTCACTAGATAGAGAGGAGATTTATCATATCAATGGAACCAGAGTTACTAAAGAAGTGTGGTTGGCCAAGTAGCAGAGGAAGAGAGAAGGTGAGAAGAAGAGAGGAGAAGAGAAGAAGAAGCCAAAGCAGGGGAAGAACACATAAAGGAAGCTATTGAATTTTGGACTAGAACCATGGCTGGTAGAGAACAGGAAGGGGAGAATGAACATGGGGAGAACCAGGAAGAAGAAGGAGAAAATAATCATCCTGGTAATATTGTGGCTACATTAGAATTCCCTATCCTCCAGACACCTGGAGCAGCTCCCATGAAAAATATCTCACCATCAGTTCTCCCGAATTTTCATGGTAATTCCTCTGAGGATCTTGATGAGTTGCTTTTTGAGTTTGATATCCTCTGTTGTAGCTATGATTACACCTCTAGTGCTCAAAAGTTGAAGTTATTCCCAGCCACCTTGAAAGGAAATGCTCTGCACTGGTTCATGAGTTTGGGTCGTGAGACCATTACTGCTTGGGACCAAATGAAAAACACCTTCCTTTCCAAGTACCAAGAATATTGTAGAACTAGGGATAGAAAGGAGGATTTGTTTAAAATGGTTCAGAAGGATGAAGAAAGCTTGGAAGACTTTGTGGAAATATTGTTGTACAATTTACAAATATCTGGTCATGCTGAGATTGGAAAGGATGTGCTCAAGATCATTTTACTACGAGGAATTAGAGAAGACTTCCTTGATATGTTGAATTTGTTGGGAAAAGGGGACATATCGAAGGAAACTTTCGAGAATATTGTTGAATTATGCCAAAGGTACTCAAGGGGATCCTCTAGAACCAACAAACGAGACAAAGATCGAGATCAGGATGTCTTCACTAGGACTCAGAAGTCAACTAGTGAAGGGGCCACTTGAGCAGAAATAGGAAACTTATTGGAGAATTTTAAAATAGACATGATGAGCTCCATTTCCTCTGAGTTAGATGTCATGAGAGAAAAGCATAGGCAAGTAGTAGAAGACCTTACACTTGGGGTATTCTGTCCTAAATGTAGGAAAAAGCATCCACTGAAAGAATGCCTGCTGGACAAAATAGAGATATGTAGGATATGTGAACTAGAGCATGATACCAAGGAATGTCCTTCACTACCTAAGGTCAAATAAGTCCTATAGGAATCCATTCCAGATGTGGAGCCAGCTTACTTCATTGCATAGAAGAAACCATGGCAGCCTCGCAATCAAGGTATGAATACAGACCCATCATTTTTTCTGAATAATATGAATGGAATGAACAATATGCATAATATGAATACACAATTCCCTTCACATTATTCTAACAATTAGTGGCATCCATCTCAGAACCCAATGCATAATCCTAACCCATGGACACCATGGTCACAGCAGTCAAACAACCAAGCTCCTTGGAATTCCAACTGGAGAAATTCTTACCAAGGAAATAACTTTCCCCATCACCAGACTCAGTATCAACAATATCCTCCTCAACAGTATCAACACCAACATTATCAGCAACCACAACTCCCATTCCAAAACAATGCCGCACCTATGAATGCACCACTTCGACCACAGCTACTTGCACAACCTAACCCAAACCCAAACAATAAAGAAGTCCATCAATTCGAGACTTCCAACATGCCTGTGTATTCCATCACCCAAATTCCCTACAATGATATACAATTACGATCAGGAAGGGTGGTGGAACCTATTATCACTGAGGATGTTTCATCCCCAATGATTGAAACTGGAGTGAATCAGCACTATGAGAATATGGTTAATTCAGCAAGCCCCATCATTGAGGATGTTGATACTCCTACTGAAACAATAGCTGAAACTCAGAGAGTAACACACAATGTATCACACCCTACACAGTTGATGAGAGAACCGCCATACCCTGAACGATTGGCCCTGCAGAAAACAGTGGAACAACCTCGATTCGACCTCTTGGGAGAATTGAAAATTTTGTATGTTAAAATTCCACTGTTATAGGCCCTCCATGATGTGCCCATTTATGCCAAGACTGTTAAATATTTATGTGTCAAGAAACCAGGAAGAAGACCTAGGAACCCCCCCACTGTCCACGTACTAGGAAAATTTTCTGAATTAATAATGGGGAAGGCCCCTGTGGAAAAATACGATGACCCTGTAAATCCAACTGTTACAGTTCACATAGGGAACACACAAATCCCCAATGTCTTTGTAGATTTAGGCACATCCATTAATGTTATGACCATAGAGACTGTGAAGAAATTGGGACTCACTAATCTTCGGCCACCCCTACTGTTTTGTAACTTGCTGACAGATCAATGATCAAGCCTGAGGGGATCTTAGATGACCTTGTGATCTCAGTTGACTCATGGGAATACCCTACGGATTTCTTGGTGTTACAGCCAAAATCCCAGTTGGGGGGACACCCACTGATCCTGGGAAGACAGTAGTTGGCCACAACAGATGCCTGTATCAGCTATCAGTCAGGATCTATGACCATTATAGACAGAACTGAGATCAAGAGCCTAACCATGTACCCTCCAGGTCGACTAAGCACGGAAGTTGAAACTCCATTGTGGGAAGATTTGCAGGAGGAAGAGGGTGTGCAGCCGTTATTAACAATAGGAGAGCCTTAACGTTTAAAGATGAAATAGAGGATGATGCCATTAATAGTTTCATCAGTGAGCCCACGCCAGTCAATAAAAATGTCTATCAGATCTTGGACAGTACTCTAGCTGCAACAGAACAAGAAAATATTACAGAAGAAACTCTACTCAGTGATGCCAGTATAATTCCAGTTCTCAAGAATTCGAAGAGTGTTCCAGTAGAAATCGGGCCAGGTAAAACATTGAATATCAATCCAAATCTTGCGCCTAGCGAGCTAGAATAGCTAGTCACTCTGTTGAAACAACGAAGGGGATATTTCACTTGGGAGTACACAGACATGAAAGGGATTCCTTCCAATCTTTGCACCCAGCACATTTATATTAAGAGTGAATCCAGGCCTGTGTGTCAACCACAACGAAGGATGAACTCGAACCTAAGAGACATAGTCAAAGAGGAGATCCAAAAACTTTTGGAAGTAGGATTTATATACCCGATTTCAGACAGTGAGTGGGTTTCTCCACTTGTGATTGTGCGAAAGAAGAATGGGAAATGGAGGGTCTGCGTGGATTACAGAGAGTTGAACAAAGCAACGTAGAAGGACCATTTCCCCTTACCTTTCATCAATCAGGTCCTTGATACCTTATCTGGGAAAAAGTATTTTTTTTTTTCTGGATGGCTTCAGTGGCTACAACCAAATCCAGATTGCTCCAGAAGACCAGGACAAAACCACTTTCACCTGTCCCTAGGGAACTTTTTCATACCGAGTACTTCCTTTTGGGTTGTGCAACGCACTAGCCACATCTCAGAGAGCAGTGATTGGAATCTTTTCGGAAATGGTAAATGATTGCATGGAGATTTTTATGGATGACTTTACTCCATATGGTGATAGTTATGAAGAAGCAATGAAAAACTTAGAAAAGGTCTTGAAACGCTGTGAACAAAGCCAGCTCTCTTTAAGCACTGAAAAGTGCCATATGATGATGAGTGAGGGCATAGTGCTGGGGCACTTCATCTCTTCTGATGGTATCTAGGTAGATCCATCCAAAATCAAGGTAATTGAAAATATACCAACTCCTGGAACACAGAAAAATGTACGCAGCTTCTTGGGGCATGCTGGCTATTACAGAAGGTTCATAGAAATTTTTTCCAAACTAGCTTATCCTTTGTTAACTCTATTGATGAAGGATGCACAGTTTGTCTGGAATGACGCATGCCAAACAACATTTATTGAGCTAAAGAAAAGGCTATCTACAACACCCATCTTACGAGGGCCTAATTGGGCTCTGCCTTTTCATATTTCTTCAGATGCTTCAGACATGGCCGTTGGGGCAGTTTTGGGATAGCAGGAAGATAATGCTCCTTACACGATTTATTACATTAGTAATAACTTATCTCTTGTTGAACTAAACTATATTGTCATAGAAAAGGAATTTATTGCTATTGTTTATGCCATCAACAAATTTAGACATTATATTACTGGATATTCTACTTTTGTGCACACTGATCATTCCACTTTCAAGTATTTAATGAATAAACCAATCACGAATGCTAGAGTTACTAGATGGCTTCTATTGTTACAAGAATTTGATATCACAATTATTGATAGACTAGGGAAGGAAAATGTTGTTGCAGATTTCTTATCTTGACTTACTGACAGTGATGACAATTTACCAGTCGAAGATTCCTTCCTTGATGAACATTTGTTTGCAGTGTCAGCTCATTCCTGGTATGCAGATATTGCTAACTTTTTGGCTGCATGTAAGATCCCAGCACATCTGTCGAAGAGAGAAAAAAATAAGATCATACAACAGAGTGCTAGGTACTGCTGGACTGATGGCCATCTTTTCTACACAGGGTTTGATTTAGAGATCAGAAGATGTGTTAGAGAAGATGAGATCTTTAGCATTCTTAAAGCTTGCCATCATGAGCCTTGTGGGGGACATTTTGCTGACAAAAGGATAGGTCATAAAGTTTTGAGAATGGGCTATTTCTGGCCCACATTGTTCAGGGATGCAAAGAAGTATGTTCAGCATGTGATGGCTGCCAAAGGATGGGCCAATCCAACAGATTAGATGAAATACCTTTGCAGCCACAGCTTGTGGTTGAACCATTTGATAGGTGGGCTCTAGATTTTGTAGGGCCTATCAACCCTCCCTCAAAACAGAAAGTTCACATCTTGGTTTGCACAAATTACATGACCAAATGGGTAGAATCCGTAGCATTGGTTAAGGCCAATGATTAGGCTATGATTGATTTCCTATATGAAGAAAGTTTTACTCGGTTCGGAGTACCTAAGGAAATCATTACATACGGTGGACCACAGTTTGTGTCTCACAAGCTGGAAGAACTGTTACAGAAATTTCATATTCAGCACAAAATAACCTCGCCATATCATCCACGGGCCAATGGCCAAGTGGAGAGTACAAACAAGGTTATCAAGGCTATTCTAACAAAAATAGTGAAGAGCCATTGTAAAGATTGGGCTGAAAGGGTTCCAGAGGCACTATGGGCCTATCGTACTACATGGCGTAACACCACTGGTTTTTCCCCATATGAGTTAGTGTATGGTAAGAATGTTGTTTTTCCAATTGAATTTGAAATCAGGACCTTGAAAACAGCTGTGGAAGCAAACCTTGATTTATCAGAGGCACAGAGGAACCGATTGAATCAGCTCAATGAGTTGGATGAGAAGCGCACAGCTGCAGTACATCATACAGCTTTAATCCAATAACAGCGCTCTAAGTGGCATGCTCAATTTATAAAGAAGAAAGTCTTCCAAGAGGGAGACTAGGCTCTGTTGTATGATTCACGGTTTAAGAGGGACTTTAAAGGCAAGTTGTGTACCCATTGTTTGGGCCCCTATCAGATAGATCGAGTATTTGATAATGGAACAGTTCGGTTGA
Source organism: Larix kaempferi (assembly GCA_027924585.1). Classification (NCBI taxonomy): domain Eukaryota; kingdom Viridiplantae; phylum Streptophyta; class Pinopsida; order Pinales; family Pinaceae; genus Larix; species Larix kaempferi. The sequence continues at coordinate 30,258,942 of BSBM01000316.1, forward strand.
TCACCATTGATGAAAACAAAATACCATTATTCGCAAATGGTCATCGACTGCGACTGTATCACAAGCTGATCTCAAGGGTGTAAGTTTTAAACCTTAACAGTGAAGTACAAACTTATATTGATTCTTAAGCATTAACAAAAAATACACAATGGAACACACATAACACAGAGATTTTCACCTGGAAACCCTTAACCGAAAAAAACCAGCAAAACTTAGAGCTGCACTGCTCCTTTTCATTATATGTTTATTCAACCATTTACAATACAATATATGGTATTCCGCAGCATCTAAAACCCTATTTCGTTTACCCGAAATTAGGTTACAACCCTAATCCCTTGTACACGCAGCCACCATGTGAAGAGATATAACATTCCCAACAAAGGGAAGCTTTCATTTCGCATGTTGTAGATGATCCAGACTATCAATTAGCGTCGGGATAGGCATTTTTCTCAACCCCTATCAATTTTTAAGAACTGCAATCTCCACATGCTTTGTACATAAATAATTCATTTTTTTTTTCATTCTGTATTTTATCTATTTTTCATTTTGCATTTGATTGGGTTTGTTTTGAAGAATTCTTTGCAGGAATTAATTGGAGGAACAGTGGTCATGACTGGGCCAGACGATTGCAGGCACCTTGTATTGTTCATGATCTAATAAAACTCTTTTTAAGAAGATGGGTGATTCGTTATCTTTCAGCATTCAGCTGAAAATTTTTCTGTTACTTCATTACTGTGCAGCTGCGACTCCTTACCTTGCTCATTCTTCCTATTTTAGTAGCTGTGACTCCTTACCTTGCTCATTCTTCCTATTTCAGCAGTTGTGACTCCTTACCTTGCTCATTCTTCCTATTTCAGCAATTGCGACTCCACTACTCCTGACCAATCCACCAAACCCAGCAGCTGCGACTCCGCTATTTCCACTTCATTTTCGCTCTTTGCCAGCAGCTGCGACTTTGCTATTTTTATTTCCATTTCCCTCTTTTCGTAAAGCTGCGACTCCGCTATTCTTGACCATTCCGCTAAATCTAGTAGCTGTGACTCTACCATTTTCATTTCCATTTTGCTTTTCTCATACAGTGGTGACTCCACCAGTCTGCCTTCTCTCTTAATGATGATGCCAATAATGATTCAATTAGGCGTCAGTTTTGTTGCTTGCTCGACAAGATCCAATCATGGTTCACCACGAAGGAAATTTTTGGGTGTCTTGGGTATCTGTCAGCTCAGGTGGCGATGGCCACATCACTTCAGCACATGTGCATTCATACTCATGAGGACGAAGGCCGGCTGTAATGATTGATTCATGGCTGAACGCATAAACGCGAAGGTACAGATCGCACCTTTTACATGATTTGGCAGGAAATTAAATATGGTAATAACAATTATGTATTGTCGTAGCCCTCGATTAGCGAAACCATACTAATTAACCTCCGGGGAATATGTCAGGATCACAGTTGTATTTATTTCCTGGCACCTTACCCGATTTGCACCCAATACCCCAATTCTGCCAACTTCTTCGTTCCACTGAATTTTCATACCTGCGTCGACTTGCCTAAAAACCCGATTTTGAACCCCAATGATCCCTTGCATGTTCATAAAACTACAACTCCCATGTCTAGACTGGTAATTATTGTACTCATTTTGAATTGTGAGGAAAGGTAGATATGGGAAACCTAGTCCGACATGAACTAGTAAATACAAAAACGGTATGTGCCAATGCAGAAGTTCTTAACATTTTCACAGCAGTAGGTTGGATGGAATATTTTGAATGGTTGAATAGTTTTCGCACAGAAACTGCATTACAATTCGCCCTTAATCTGACCGATAGCCACTCTGAGGTCAGAGGACTGCGCGTGGAGGTTACGGAGGAAATCATAGCAGAAGTTACTAGCCTACCTCGGGTTGGGAAGAAGTCATTTGGACGGAAGACACATAATGCAAATGTTGTGAGAGAATTTTTGGCAATCAGAGAGCATGTTAGTCCAAAGCGTCGTGGGTTGGAACTGACATCTTTACCACGACCCTGGAATCAAGTAACAGTCTTCGTGAAGAGATATATCTCTTGTGAAGGTAGGTACCAAACTATGCCCTTCTCTGAACTTCCCTTATTGTCTCATTTACGCCATGGCAATTTGGTAAATATACCATTTTATCTTTTTAAAGCCCTACAAACCATGGATGGATATGCAAGAACCACCCAACACCCAGTTTCCTCCCTTACTAATCATGGCCTAATTAAATTATTAGTCTTAAGAGACATTGCAAATCGTAATTTAACCTGGGATCAATTCTTTGCTAGAGATGGGTCAACCAGAAAACTTGTATTAGAAATGGAGGGTGTTGGTGAAGGTAATGAGGACCGGCGTTCCTCAAATCCAGTTCGGGGGGAGATTGGAGCATTAGGGAACCAGACTAGTGATGAAGAGGAAGTAAATAAGGGAGAAGCAACATCAGTAGAAAACCTTGTTGCTGAGAAAATTATGATGGAATCCATGGCACAGGAGGCAGCGACATCAAAAGCAGATACTCAGATGAGAGAAGCTGAAACTAGAGCAGCTATTAAAGCTACAACAGTAGAGGCTGCAACTACAGAAGCAGGAATTCAGGAGGAGGGATATCAGGCAGGAATATCAAGAGAAGGGATTGTGGAAATTTTAGAGGTTGTGTCCTCTCTTGAGATAAGGAGGACCATAATTGAAGAAGAGAAGATCGAGGAAAAGACCCCCGTGTCAAAGAAATGAAGAGGAAGGTCAGGGAACAAGGGTCAGACATCCACTGCAGCAAAGAAAAGAAAAACCAGAGCTGTCATAGCACTAGTAGCAGTAAGCAGTGAAGAACACCCAGTGGGAATGGTGAGGAAAAGAAGGACTCGATCAACTGTAGCAGCAGAAGCAGTTGTAACAGCAGCAACAACAGAAGCAGCTGTAACAACAGCAACGACAGAAGCAGCTGTAACAGCAATAGTAGCAGAAGCAGCTGCAACAACAGCAGAGGCATCAGAAGAAGCAGAGACAGTGGATGCAATTAGGGATAATATTGAAACACCCTCAGTAGAGATGGCAGGAGAAATTAGAGCAAATAATGAGTCACCTATGGCAGAAATAGCACCTGTAACAGGGGTAGATATAGACATTCCCATTTTGGACCCCAAGTAATTTGCTATTATGCAGGAACCTTCCATAGAAGAACCTCAAATTGAAAATCTCCTGTATGAAAATGAATTGTTAAAAGAGGAGGTGCAAACATTGTGAAATGAGTTGAAAAGATGGAAGGGAGTAGTTGGAAAACAAGTAGAAAAGAATTTGAATACATTGTTAGATGCTACAAACTTATTAGAAAATTCATCTTTTGCATTAGAAAATGAGGAGCAAGGAGAGACTGTTTTCCCAAAGTGTGGAGATATATTTTTTGCAGCAGGACACAGAGTTATTGTGTTGGGAGTTGTATCACAAAGGCATGCACAGATAGAGTAGGAGGAAGAAAGAATGCCAGAAATAGAATTGATGGGGGGGAATGAACCAAGAATTGAAGAGATTCCTGATTCGAATCTAGGAAATGAAACAGTGTAGTCCCAGCCATCAGGGGATACTGAACTTCTTCAGGACCAGTCTCATCAGTCAGAGGGATTTGACATAACCCAGAAACAATCTCAGCAGTTCGAGGAAATCGAAGGGCAGGGGGTTGTTACACAAGAACCAGCACCCTTGGAAATATATAGTGAGGCTACAACTCAAACAGCAATATTTGACATCAAGGATCAAGAAGAGAACACTGTTACACAAGAACCAGTGTTTTCAAAATCTTTTGTTGAATCTGCAACACAAACTGAGATGGCTAAGATTGAAATGGAAAGAAAGGATGTTGTCACACAAGAACCAGCAGTCCTAAGAATATTTGTTGAGACTATAACACAAACTGAGATGGATGAGGTTGAAATGGAAAGAAAGGATGTTGTTACACAAGAACCAGCATCCTCAAAATTAATGGCTGAGACTACATTACAAGCACAAACCACTGCAACATCAATGGGGGATGAAATTGTTACATTGCTAAAGCAAAACAAGGAAGTCATTTATCTGGACTTTGATGATGAAAACGATGTGGCGGACATAAGATTTCAATGGCTAGAGAAAAATATTCTATGGATAAATATCGAGTTGGATAAATGGCATAAATATATTGATCAGTTCAGGACAGGTATGATTTCTCTCCAAGAACATAAAAATTTCATTAGGGAGTTGAGAGAAAAATGGGCTGAGAAGTTATTCTTCCAGAAACTCCGCTGGGAGAAACTTCAAGAAAAATTGGAAGGGTTGAAAAAAATTAAGTCCCTACAACAAGAAAAAGACAAAATGTATACTCTTTCCCTAGAATTATTGAGTTGTGGGGCTAC